>CM028752.1:37933965-38533965 GCA_016801395.1 Leptodermis oblonga
GGATAGGCTTGTCAATATGGTCTTTTTACATAGACTATGGCTAACACGCTAACATTAAAACATGATTGATCCTCCCTCCTCATTGTAATGTCATTGTCTGTCACTCCTCGCTAGAGAAGTCGTGTTTCAAAACCTGATCTCAGTATTAGAAACACAACTCTTTTAAAACCCTAAACGAGAAATGGAAAAACAGCAGTGGCAACTCTTCTCCATAACCAAGTGGAGGGAGCGCGATGGGGTTTTGGTCCACTTTACCTAGAAATGGTTAGCCAAATTCACAAAAGGCAACCCTTGCTTCCCATCACTCATTCGTTCCATTGTGCATACTCAGATCCCACTTTTGAGTACTGCAGAACTTTGCTTTTCTATTCTATCCAGCCTGAGTATGTAAATACGCAAGAAGCATAAACAGGAGAAAAAGCTACGGTCCCGTCAAGAACCATTTAGTCGAGTCTCACCCAAACAAAAGGGAGACGGGCATATGTTCCTATTACCTGACAAGAGATGAAGAACACACAGAAAGATAAAACTCCCTTATCCCTTTCAAGGGATTTTGAGAAAGTTAGCAGATTTACAGGGTCCTACTTCTACTTCCACTTCCACCCATAAGTGAGAATCATTCTCTGCAGAAATCAAGAATGCAATATACAGCATTTGGATAACAGAGACTCAAGACTCTATCCAAAACAAACCAACAGTTCAAAGAATCATGATGAAATTTGCAGTAACTGATAATTGTGAGGCAACCACCCTACCCCCCCTCCCCCACCCCACTGTAACCCCTCTATTATGTATGCATGTGGAGAAAAGAGAAAAAACAGATAAAGAGAGAAACTCAGGGCCATCCAATGGGTAGGGGAAATGACGGTAACTCTCATCCTGTGTCTGGTGAATGGAACCCCACAGGGTGGCCTTGCAATTTGTACTTGTACAATGCTTTCCATACATAATTAATGGGGGCCTCATCACTATCAAGCTGATCATTCCACATTCAGTAAAAAGGGAAAGACACTCACACTTGCATCTGGTCCATGCATATTTGGCATTTATTACTCTCATCTCATATTTCTAACAATAACAATAATAAATTCAACAGTCAGGTGCTGATGAGAACAACACATCTGAAGAAGAAGGAAAAAAACAAACATTTCTAAAGATTTAGATGGAGAGATTGATTGATGTATAAATCTGGGCACTAGTTATCAGCAGCAGCTACACCTTAGAATCTCAAAACTAAGATCTCTAAAAGAAAAGAAAAAATTATAATAATAAGCCTGCTGAAACCTATCTCAACAAAGTATATCACTTGATCCACTTCTCAGGTACCCTTCTTCTCCAATTTGAGGAGAAACAATCTGATCCAAAGCTACAGGGTAACAATCTGAACAACCCCTCCTTTCACAACCTTCGGATGCTTCTTTTATGAAATGAATGTGAAGCATTAAGAAACAGAAAATGTAAAAGCGTACCAATACAACATGGGATGGTCCTTTCCCTTGCCTGGCAGGGCGGGGTGAGAAAAACTTCTAAATTTACTCCAATTCTATTGACCACCTGGAATAACTGTATTGAATGCCATTTCGAAATGATCAATCACCTCTGAAAGGCATACAACACCATCTTATACATCAAGGTGAGGGTAAGGACCTTCCTGTGGGTCATAAAAGCTACCCGCAGTACACCAAATATCCCATAACCAAGATTCATGATTGCTCAATGTCAAACCATATCAGCATAAACATCCTTCTTTCTTCCTGCTTTCGATTTTTTCACACGATGTGCACATAACTTGGTGCATCAGTTCTTGGCCCATCAAGAGACCTATACATGTATAATGTCCCAATAAGATCACTAGGATCCTTTACTTCTTGGTCACCACCCCAACCCATAACTTCCACTACTAGGCGAGGTAAGGGTTGAGCAATTCTTTCGCAACCTCCACGAGTTACTCTACAAGCTGACATCCAGAGAAATCTCATGTTGTAATAGTGATGCAAACCAGCAAGTAAAGCTGAATCTCCAAATGGGCTATCCCTGATCTCAAGTTTCTGCAACTTTGGACAGCCCTCAAGAACATATTTCAGGCCCATGTCACCATCCCCGGCAAAAGCTACAGACAATGTCCTCACCAATTTACCATACTGTCCAATGTAACCAAAAGCCTTGTCAGTCAATAACCCAGATACAGCAAGGCGAGTGAGCTTCTTGCAATTCTTGACAATGGCACCAAAACCTTCATCCATTGGCTCTCCTGTGGTATGGTCAGGTCTGTGTCGCCCCATAATACAGAGGCGAAACACAACAAGATCAGGACAGTTCTTTGACATTGCTATAACAGCTGCATTAGTCATCCGCTGGCAAAAATACAGAATTGATTGCAGCTTCCTGCAACCTTCGGATATAGCCTGTAGGCCTACTTCACAAACAGGTCCCTCAACATCCTCCCGAGCTTCTACTGGGAAAACACGAAGCTCGCGAAGATCTTTACATGTTGCCGCCACTGCCTGAAGTCCTTCGTCACATACTGAATCAAGTACCTGCATAAATGAAGTATAAGCAAGGCAGAAAGAGGGAAAACAAAAATAGAAACTGGAATCGTGAAAAATGACAATAATTGAAATCCGGATCTTACCCAGAAAGTTTGGAGTTTATGGCAATAACATATAACTGATTTCAGCTGCTCTGTACTAATGTTGGCCCAGCTAAGATTCAGAGAGGTAAGGTTAGCACATACTGGAACTATTGCAGGCAGAAAATCAGGAATAATTTCCCGGAACCCGGACAGACAAACTAGAGATTTGCAAGCAGCAAAAGCAGAAACATAATCTGGCTCAGGCTCACCCTGAGCAACAATTTCAGAATGGCTAAATGAACCGGTTCCCAGGTGAGTGAGCTGGGGAGCTCGAACCATCAACCGATAGAGCTGCCCAATTGATACATAACGATTCAATCTAAGTTTCTTCAATGCCGGGGACCTGACAACCAGACGCTCCAATGCCTCAAAATTAATAGGGCATTCCACACAATCAAAGGTCAGTGACTCAAGACATGTGCCTTCCTCGGGAAAACAAGAAATCCAGTCCATTTCATCATCAGAAACTTCCGACTCAATCAGATCAAGCACTCTAAGTTTCCTGAGATCATCACAGAAGACTTTGAATTATTCAAAAGCATGTGATTTCATAGCATTTTTATTTGACCAAGTATACTATTCAATTGCCAGACTCAGTCATTCTAGAAACATACTAATCCAAGCTCAATCTCACCACAAAATTCGGGCTTAACTCAGGCATCTAGCAACAGAATCATTGAAAGCAATAGATCTCAACGTCCTTCGAAAACCGTTTGAAAGAACGATAAATCTTTGGCTAATTAAAAAGATACACGCTTTTAAATTCATTTGTAGATAAAAACGTTAATAAAGCCTGTTTAAAAGGCACCACACCATCAGAATACATCTTCAGCTGAAAATAGCCACAACCCTTTTAGCAAAATCTAATCTTTTACCTGAAAGTACCTAAAACCAGAAGTTATAGCAAAAGAGAAATAGATCTACCAACCAATAGCAGCTAAACTACAGAAAATGGGTCAATGAAACGGTAAAAGTTTGAAATTATAACATAAATGTTCCACAAACCTGCACTCACTGGCCACAATAGCAAGCCCAGAAGTTCCAAATCTATCGCAACATACCAAAACCAGCTCCCTCAAATTCGGGAAAGAGCGAGCCAACACCACCAGATCATCATCAGTGAGGCTCATGCGCTTCAGGTACACTTTCTCCAGACCCCTGTAAGCTTCAGCCATGGAATTCACCCATGGGTCGAAGTGGGCCCCCCAATCATGCGGAAGGAGGCCAAAATCAGCAAACCTCGGCTTCCCTTTAATAGCCACCGAGTTGACTCGCTTGAATCGATTAATAACCCGGCAGGGCGACACGGCGTAGCAGTTGCCAATGAAGAGCTCGGATCTGGTGAGCGACTCCGCACGGTACCACGACTTGCAGACCAAGGAAGCGGCGTTCCGGTCCCGCCTGGAGGTCAAGAAGCAGAGCACGTTCTCGAGCACATTCTCCAAAACTTGATCTGGGTTGGGCGAAACATAGCAGCCCAAATCGCCGACGGCGGAGCTTCGGGGTTTGACGGCCGCTCCGGTGAGATCTGAGGGCGACGGTAGCTCCTCGTCCTCGGACATTTCTGAGCGATCCTCACCGCTCATGTGGAGTAGTAGTAGGAGTGAAGTGGGTTTAGTTAGATTTATGAAGAACCCAGCAAGTGAAAATGTTTCATATATTTATATAATTTAAAATTATTTAATTTTTAAATAATAATTCTACTCTAATACTATTTATACTGTATTATTATGGATGGGCTTCTTCAAGCCTTCAAGATCTCAGAAAGTTAGAATGGTTTTTGGTTGATTGTGATTCTATTACTGTTCCATTGGAATGATTTACTTTGAAAAATATTTTTTATTCTAATAAAAAAATTTATTTTTAATTTTTTAATTTTAATATATTTATTAATATAATAATATGTGATTCATAATTAGTTCACATTTAAAAAGTAAAATATTAAAAGAATAAATTGTGTCAAATTAATTAATTTAAATATTATACATTAAAAATCATAATAAATTATACATACTTAAAAGTAAATCTTTTAATTGAACTGAGAAAGTAATTTTTTTCTTTTTTTTATCTTTTCCCTTTTCAACGAGATTTGTCTATTTACAATTTTTATTATTTTTTTCTTGTGGGGTTGGGGGGTGTGGGAGTGGGTGGAGGAATAGAACAAGCTCAGTTAAGCTGTCCATGTCCAGTGGGCACTGTTTTTTTTGCTCTTTCTTCATCCATGTATCTAATTTGTGTTTGGTTGGCATTGGGATTCTCCTTTTCTTTTTTAGTTTTTAGTTTAATTTTTGATGTTCATAGAGGCATTGGTGATTGCAATATCCAATGGCTCTCCACATCCATATGCTTCCATTATTTGATGGGTACCTTCCTTTTTGCTCATCATGCTCTTGTCTATACTTGTTGTCTTTCTTCTTTATTTTCAATTTTTTTTTTTTTTAAGAATCTAATTTTTTGTATTGGCGTACTCATGTATTATTTTATATTAGACAAAAAAATTGAAATTTTTTTAAGAAAATACACAAAGGATATATGGATACAGAAGATTGGAGGACCATTTTCTATGCCTCATTTCTCTTATGGTTGTCCAATTATTTTTGCTTTCATTCTCTTACCGGTTGTGAAATCCTTCTAATAGTAATCACTACTTTAAACGTCAAATGTGGTAATGAAAGAGTTTTGTTTCTATGTATGTTTTTGTATCAATGAAAAAATTTTATGTTTCAATTTTCTTACTTTTTTATCCTTAGGTGTTATTTTGTGTATTGTGTCTTCAAACTATAGATAATAATTTCGGGTCATAAATGAGTTGACAGATTATTATTATTGTGTCAGGGAGTAAAAATATCATAACGTACATTGGTTTACGGGTTACTTGAATATGTCGAGTTCGTTCATGTTTCATATCGTATCAAACATTACAAACCCTATATCAAACTTATGCATAAATTGAACTTTCCTCAAATACACGAGAGAATAATACATTATCTCTTACATTAAAATAGTTTTATTTCAGTATAAAAGACAATATAATTGTTCTTCTAAAATGGAGCTGAAAAGGAGTCAGATTTTAGAACCAAAAAAAAAAAACATTACAACGATTCTAGTGGGAGTATTTGATGATGGAAAATAAAGAAATTCCAGAATCTAATTACGCAGATATAAGTTTTTATTTAATTTTATTTTTCTTAAATGCAATTTCAAATAAATAACTTACCTTGAATATGAATCTTTACAAAAAATATATAGTGGGGGAATTTCAACCAACAAAGTGGCTACCACGATCCAATTTAAGTATAAATTTCCTCAGGTTTTTTTTTTTTTCTTCAGTGAATTATATATAATAAAGAAAAGGAAAAAGAAAATTTCTTTTTAAAATAAAAGGAAAAAGAAATAAATATAAAGAAAGAAAGGTAGTTGTCATTCCATTTTGAAGAAAAAAAGCTGACATGACCGACCTTTTACTACAGTTGATTTTTAACTGCCAATCCTACGCGCCCTGTAAAAAGGGAGTTGATCAAAGGAAAAAAAAATTATTGTCACTTGAGTGTATCAAATGTGTCGGTAAAAATAGTATAACTTGTCAATTATAAATTGATAGTTTTGATTTTTACTCATTTATGAACCCCTTATATGTACATTTATTTTTTTCTAAAATAACGTTCTCCCTCGCAATATAATCCTACGTAGTACAACGGATACATTGAATAATTTCTAAAAAAATAACTAAAAAGAGCATTACTAGTTCCAGTAACCCAATTAAAACGTAAAAATACCAACATTACTACTTTGAAATTAAAGTGCTTTCTTCTTCCTTGAGTCAAGAAATGGCACCTGTTTAGTTTAGACTTTAGAAGAAAGGTGAAAGGGACAAATTTATTTTCTAATTGTTTAAAATTTTCTAAAGTCAGTGTTACTTAATCGATTATGAAAAATTCTATAAAATAAAATAAAAATTAAAAAGTTTTTTTTACTGATTATGTTGACGAACTAACTATTTTACTGCTGATATATGGTAGCTTATTAAAATATATTTTGTTACTTATTTATGTTTTATATTCGTATTGTTTCATTAGAAATGCCTACTTTTAAAAAAATGAACATTTTGTTTTAGAAGTTGTGAGGTATAATACTCTCTCCGTTCTATTAGAATGATCAACATTGATCAATATATAATTTATTGTGAGGTGTTGAGGTACAATGCTTAAAATAACTTATATTGGCATCATGTATTCATCCTTACTTATTGAGTATGAATTACTTATGAACCACACATGATTATATTAGTAGGCTATGAGGAGTACAAAATTTAAAAATTGACTCTTCTACGAGAACAAAAATTATTTTTCAAAATGAACTCTTCTAATAGAACAAATAAAATATAAAATAAGTAATTTAATTTAAAGTTTTAATTTATATCTTATTTTCTAAATACGAGTTAATTATGGAACACACATTATCGTATTAATAAGGATATAAAGTGTAAAAGAAATTAAAAACAACACTCTTTAACTATGACAAAATTTACTTGTATTAAAAATGATGAAATATGATTAAAATATATTAAACTTACTGTTGAAACCAAAATCGTTTTTAAAACGAAACAAAAAGAACAGGCCCTAAGGAATGATTACACTAGGGAAAATTCCTTCGCACACCTGTGTTTCTTGTGTTGTTGCTATCTGTTACTAATATTTTACTTAAGGTTCATGGGAATTGATTAATATAATATAACTCATGGTCTTCTTGACTCGAACAAGAAAGATGTATCGTTAAATTAAATTTGCGATACTCATCACTTGTGTTATAATAAACATAAAACACAAAACATCGAATGTACAGAATAATTTTTTCATATTTCATATTTATAATTCTAGAATGTTGAGGAGTAATTTTCAGGCAAAACTTTTTCTTTTTGTGTATATTAAAAGGGGAAAGAGAATACAACTCTAAGAAAAATGAAAAGTGAGGTAGAGCAGGCTATAAAAAAAGAGAAAGGAGACAAAATAGAGGGAAGAGAAAAGGGGGCTAGATAGAGTGGGATGGCAATGGCCAAAGTGCTCATCTTTCTTTGAGCTTATCTTCTTCTTATTGTTCTTTCAATTTTCAATTTTCAATTTTCAATTCTCAATTTGTGTTTTGTGACGTGAGCATTTTGACAGCCTTTCTTTTGTCTTGATATACCTTGGATTGGATCTCTACTTACTCATAATGGTTTTACACTTGATCACTTTGATTATTTCTAATTAATCACTAACATGTTGCAAATTTTGCCATTTATTGGTCCAATTAAGGAATCCCATTTGTGAAAGCATTAAGTCCATTACGAAATTAATTAGGTTAATTACGTGATTATTTAGCCAACCTTAACCTAATCATAAGCCTTTTTTGGTGAGTAAATTATTAGATACATCTGTTACATCTTTAAAAGTAGTGTAACTGTAGGAGCTTTTCGTTCTCTAATAATGAAAGATCTTGTCTCCACGAATAAACGGGAGTTTCTCTCCCATATTAATAAATGAGTATTTTATTATTATCAAATGAAGATTCAATTGGTTTGGGGCTTTTTTCAGAAAATTAGTGGCAAATTCGAGATCGGATTCATACTTCGGTACGTGATTTGTCTAGCGCGATGACTATTTTTTGTTCTACTGGATAGATCTGGATTACTACTTGTTTAGATTTGTATATGTTTGATTTAGTTTATTTTTAACTGTTTGTATCTGATTATTATCATATCAGATTGTCTCACCGATTCTCACTTGAGTAATGAAATATGAAATTTATTATCAAAAAAAAGTAATGTAACTATACAACAAGTCAACGATAAATCAGTAGTTCAAATTTATATTTATTTATAGGCCAGATACATGTACAATACTCTCCTTCAAAATAGCACATCATCTCATGTGTATATGTATACGTAATGCAACAAATGCACTGAATAATATTTTGTTTTGGGGTACCTTGTTAAATTATTTTGGTTGTTTGATTTGATCCCTCACTCAAATGGGCGGCTTTTGCTTTGGTCCAAAAGATGGATCGGACTTATTATATTATAGTATTATACTACTTCTATAATTCCTAATTACGTGTTGTAGTCATCTTCACTTAATTAACTTAATCTCCCATTATTTTAAGTTATCTCTCCTCATGCCACTTCTGTCTCAAAATGACTTCTGATTCCAAATCCCTTTTGTTTTTTTGTATTGCAATTTTATTTTTATTTTTTATATAGAAGTTATGCTTCTTTGCTAAAAAGTTCTTAAACTTTTTTGGAAAACTATCTAAAATGATTCCACTTTGATTTGGAAAAAAAAATATATATATATACATACATATATGGAAAGAAGAAAGAGGGGTGGGGAGGAGGTGGGATGGATGATTTAAAACCACTATTTGGGTAATCTTTATTGATATTCCTAAAAATATGTGTTCGGTTTATACCATTTTGATTAAATTAATATTTGAGGGGTCAATAACAAAAAATTAGGGGTTAATTCGTTAGACAATTTTTTGTACTAAAATATAAATATTTACTTTAAAAAAAAAAAAAAAGTTCTTGGCATCTTGCCTGATTCTAACAATCTTTCGGCACTGGGTTTATAGAAAATTTTAGACCTAGTTTTGTTAATTTCATTTTAAAATGGTTTACCATCATTTAAACCATAGAGGGAGTCTTATCACCGAAGAGTAATACTTCAACCTCTAAATTAGATACACATGTTTTCACTATGACGATACTTATTGTGTTAATATAACTGTGATACAAGTTAAACTCAATACATCTTACGTTAAAGTCGATACTCGTTACGTCAGATATTACACACGATACGTGGCGCATTATGAGCTAAACTTATAATATCGATACATTAGCAGTTACAGTAAATACATCAATGTTAAACTCAATACGCAACAAAGTCAATGTTATATGTAATCTAAGAAAAGAAGAGATTACTTTTATAATCGCAATACATCGAAAGCTACACTCAATACATCCAAGGTGAAACTCGAAATACAATACATTAAATTACAAACTTCATGTGCTTGCTTGTAAACCATTAGACAATTTGAATGCAATTATTTGCGTAAAATATATTATTATATAGTTTAAACTTAAACTTTTGAAATTAGCACGAAACATCTCAATTATTGCATTATCATTCAATTCCTTACATATTTTAACTCGTATGAATCTAAGTTGATAAATACTACTCCCTCTACGTTCCATTAGAAGTGTCCACTTTACCAATGTACAACTTATTATAAATGCTAAAATATGACACTTAAAATAGTTAATTTGACACATTTTATTTTATTTATATATTTATTTATTAAGTATAGACCACACATGATTATATTAGTAAGATTAAAAGAAGTAAAAAATTTAAAAGTAGACTCTTTTATTAAAACGAAAAATATTTTTTAAAATGAACATTCCTAATGGAACGAAGTGAGTATAAATAAAATTGAAAGATTAAAAAAAAAAAAAAGTGAAATATCTTACCTTTGATTGCATCACATGTGGGGCCACTGATAGAGGAGCCAAAAACAGCTCGCAATATCAGCCGCGATAAAATAAAAGCAATGTGGGAAAACCCGGCCACTAATTAATATTATTATCACATAAATAATCATGGTATCTTTTTTTAACGTGCGAAAATAAGTTTTCTTGTTTATGTTTTTATTTTCATTTTTTTATAATTAATGTTGCGAAAAAAATAAAAAAGAAGAAGATTTGCTGCTGTTAATTAGTATTTAAAAAGAAACAATTATAACCTGAAGGCAAGGTTATCATTGATCCCACTTCAGTTTTCAAGCATGTAAACCTTTGACATCATTGTGTTCCTAAATTACTCTTCACTTTTCTTCATTTCCATAGAATTTCAAGCTCAAATGAACTTATTTTTCTTTGGTTAATAATTTAATCCCATCTTAATTAATTACTGTAATTTATCCAAGCCTAATTAATGACAGCGTTCGCGAAATAAAAAGAAATTAAAATTCTTCTATTTTTTTCTTCTATATATATATATATATATATTTAGAAGTAAAGTCAAATGAGGAAGAGAAAGAATTTGGGAGCTGATTGTTTTACAATTAATCATTTAGGGCATCATTAGCAGTTGGCGATGGTATTGTCAGCATAGTTAGGCAGCAAAGCAAACTAGAAAACAGATGGGAAATGATGAGGCACTATTAATTTAAGAGTAAATATAAGTTTTTATGAGTTATTGTTACTGGGATGAAATCTCCGTATCTATGTAACTATGTATTTTCTTACATAGGGTAAAAATGATTAAATCATATATATAAATATATATTTACCTATTGTGAGAGGATGCATGAGGTACGTGGACACAGACGATTTTGTGTGATCATTACTGCCCCTAAATTGAGAAAACTATTCTCTCCTTTAACTCATTAACCTCGAATTTGATCAGATTATCACTGTAAGTGTGAGCAAAACAAACAAATAAATAAATAAGCATTCCGCAAGTAATAATAATTTCTAAACTTTAATGGATAATTGTAGTTTTATGACACATCAAGAGGAGTAAATGTAATTTATACTTGATTTAATGAATTAAAACACAAGGGATGAGTTTTTATTCAAACACTTTCCAATGAAAGTATTTTGAGTGTTAAATCGGATTAGGCACCCAAAATGTCAATGATAATGACATAAATCTTTTCCCTTTTTCTTTTCAAAATTTTTTTCTTATTAAAAAAAAATTTAAAGAAATAAAAATTGGGTCATGCCATTGCCATCAATCACTAGTGGTGTACTTCTTTGTTTGAATGAATGAGATGGGATTTATGAATGATAAAGCATAATTAATTAATTAATTAATTAGTTGAGATGCATTAACATGATGACATTGTTAATTAGGGATGTAATAGTAATCGTACTATTGCTATTCCTAAATTAATCAAACACCATAAGAAGCACTTTGTGAGAATTGAAGTTGGAAAAAGTGGTAAGATTTGACACAACAAAGCCAATTAATCAATACTATCTATCTTATATGTATACCTTTGGAATTTGGTGGGTAGCCTTTTGAGCTATATGGTAGGTAGTATAAGACAGGTGCTATGTGCATATATTGATCTCACCAAGGGTCAAGAGAAGAGACCATGTGATAAAAGATAAAAGGTAATAATGCATGCTCCTAAGTTATCAAAAATGAACCCTAACTATACTAACTATTAATAGGGTGAGGTGAGTTAATAAATTGGCATAAATCATAGAGGGAGGGTAAAGCTAGTGCTCTAGCTATTAGTGCACATGGCCAGTCACCTAGATATCGGTGGTTTGATTCATACCTCTGTTAATTTTGCCTTTTTATAATGCAAAACGGACAGGACTCTGCATAAGACTTCCACTTCATTCTTCCCCTCCCCTCCCCTCTTTTTTTTTTTTTGGGTTAAATTTTAAGGAAGCGGAAAAAGAAATATGAGCAAACAACTCTATATGTTCGAGTCGAAGAGCAAACTAAAACTCGAAACATGACCTTTTTGATGTGGGATGAACGTCATTTTAACTAGTTTAGTTTGGCTTACATTTGTTATATGTATATTTTGAAGTTGTTTTCACTTGTTGTGAATTCTAAACAATTTATCGTTACAATTGCCTAACATTCCACATAGGCTGATATTAAAAGATCATATCTTTAACCACACTTTTATTAACTTTATAATTAATTGTACTGAATAGTTGGGATTTCGAATTTCACCAATTACAAACTTACAATAACTCACATTTACTTCCTATACCTAAAATGGATAATAATAATAAAAAATTTTCATGTTATATCCTTATAATTTATTTTTTTTTGGGTAACATTTCAGTAAAATAAGAACTTTTATATCTTGTGTTGTCTATCAACCCACGACAGTACAATCGAAGTTGTTGGCCCATTGGGTTTCACAATCGAAATAAGCTATTGGGCTGTACATTGATGGATTCTGGATTATTGGGCCTTCACTTATTACCTGTTTGGGCCTTCACTTATTACATTCTTGGGCCTTCACTCATTACATGTTTGGGCCAATAGTACAATGGACTCTAGTCCAAAATATTATTATGATCCAATATTTAAAATTTTTCTTTTCTTTCTTCAAATTTATATTCTACATCTGTAAAAGACAGATAGGTAACGTATTCCATAATTTCACAACAAAATTCAACGAAGGGAAATATAAAAATACGAAAATTATAAAAAGTAAAAAAGGTTATTCAATGAGAATAATACAGAGGAGTCTGAGGAGACTTAAACACGTACGCGGAAATAAAAAAAAAAGCTTACTTATTAAGTAAAGCATAACACGCTTATCCGTATCGATAAGATTGACAACCAATTTGAGTTCACACTAGTTAAATTTTCACTTAGATGATTTAACTGCGTGGTTATTGAGTTTAAGATGCAAGTATCGTGTTTATGTTAAATATTAAGTTCGCATGTCTTTTAAATATAAGTATCGTGTATTAGTATTTGAAAACATTAAGTTGAGTATTTCTAAAGTATCATGTGTATATTAAAAGAATAAGCATTGAAAATACACATATCGAGTTTAGTTGTAAAAGTACCGCGCGTGTATGCTAAAATAATAAGTAATGTAATAAAATATGTGTACCAAAGAATATAGTTGATAAAGTATCACCTATTTGAATCAAATTGATCACGAGACTCCCACATAAAATAAGTGTCACGATTCCTATTTGCTAGAGTATGTGATCCTACGATCAGATTCTATTGAATCTAATTTTACACTCAAATCGCTTTTAAATTGGATACCGGTGTTGCAAACTATGGTTTCATCGACTCCATTTAAGCAAGAAGCGGCTGCAAACAATCTAGAAGTTTACATCAACGAAATTAATATCAAAATCAATTATTAAAACTCGAAAAGTCAAACCAACGGGCCTTGTCTCCCTCGTTTAGCCGTTTCTTTGTCCTTCTGCAAAAACCTCCACAGGGCATCGCCAATCACGAAGTATCATCCGCCATAGCCACCTCATAATCCAACAAAGTTATCATAGAATAACCGAAGAATTCGCTTCTAGCGCCAACAAAATCCGAATATCTTCCGAACCCGCAAATGATGGATTCGAACTCAACCACGAAAACCTCGGAATCTCTCCACCCCCAAATCCAGCAGCCTCCTATCCCAAAAAATGGCCAGCCCTCCGGCGACTACGCTCCATACCCGGCACTTGACCCCAAGGACGTGACTCCTCCTCCTCCTCCTCCTCCACCCACTACTGCTGCTGACTCCTGGACCTCCGTTCCTGTCGGGTCGGATCCCCACCCGGGATCGTCCCCGCAGACTGTGCCGGCGACGTTCACTGCTCCAAGGGCGGCTGAAGCTCCTGCAGCTCCGATCTCCGGCACCGCCGCGACCTCTATGCCCGCCGAATCCAATCCCTACGTCTCGCCGGCTCCTGCCCGTGGAGCCGGTTCTTCCGTCAAGAGTTAGTCTCTTCGAGTTACAGTTTTTAGTTAATTTCTTTCCTTTTTATTGATCAAATTGTGTATGTCAGCTATTATGGGCTGCTAAAATTTGAAAACCAGTGAAAGTTCAATTCTTTGAGGGGCTCTCTGTTAAAATTGCGATTTTTGGGATTCAAACATAATTGACTAAGGAATTTTTTTATTTTTTTTTCAGTTTGAAATAAAATGGGTTCTTAGGTACTGCATCTTTTATTCGAATTTCAATAATTCTTTTATTGTCTCTTGCAAATGTTGTAGATACAATGGATTCGGTAAAAGATGTATTGGGTAAATGGGGAAAGAAGGCGGCAGAGGCCACCAAGAAGAGCCAAGATTTAGCTGGGAATATGTGGCAGCATTGTAAGTATCGTTATTCATGACTTCCGTTAATATTTACCTGAATTTTAGGGCGGGCCAGTGTTATTAGTATCATCAATGCTGTGTAGTAGTGTTAACTGAACTTACTTACAAGAGTTGGTTGTTGAATGGAGAAAATGGGATGAAAAGCTACTTGCTTGGACTATGTTTATTATTTTGCTCGTTAAACTGATACAATAGTTATATCATAGTCCAATGCCTTTTTATGCCGTAATCGTGCTTATATTTGTCAATAATAATTCTAGGAAAAAAACTATCATCATTATTTGTTGTTGAAATATTCATTATGATTCTTACTTTTTTTGATATTTGAGAGCTTTAGTTGTTGATGCTTCCTCTAATTTTTTAAGGTTAGAGATTGATCTGCGTTCTCCTATTGATCTGCATTCTGCTATTGCAACAGTCTTCCTGAGCTACTTTGTTCCCAAAATTTTCAAAATCTAGTGACTCAATGGTGTCTGTTACTTTAGTAGCCTTTCTTTTAGTAACAGTGTAAGGTTAATGTTGTGTGGTAATCTAGTATTAGTATGGAAAGCAGATGGGGTCTTTTGTGATGTCTAGGCTGTAAAATGTCTCTATGAGGGTTGGCAGTTCCTTTTATATTTTAAGTGATTAAGCTCATTACATCCATAAAAGTTGGCTTTTCTTTTCTTATTTGGCATTAGTGAAAACTGGTCCGAGCATGGCTGAAGCTGCTGTTGGAAGAATAGCTCAGGGGACAAAGGTTTTGGCTGAAGGTGGGTACGAAAAAATATTCAGGCAATCATTTGAGACTACCCCGGAGGAGAAACTTCTAAAATACTATGCGTGTTACCTGTCTACATCTGCTGGTCCTGTCATGGGAGTCCTGTATCTGTCAAGTTTGAAACTTGCATTTTGCAGTGATAATCCCCTTTCATATAAAGTAGGTGATGAGACTCAATGGAGTTACTATAAGGTATGCTATCTTGCTCCTGCAGTTTTTCTGTTTGCTAATGCTGGTGATTTTTGTTGTTTCGATTATGCTTAACCTTAGGATGCATACAAAACCTAGATTCTGAATTAGAAAGCTCAGTCATTTTTTCAATTTAGAACATTTTCTTTGGTATTGTCTCATTTTATTGACCTTTCAGTGAGACCGAGTTAAGTTAGAGATCAAAATGGAAACTTTCGGAGAGGGGATGGCACATTGCAATGTTTATATAGGAAACCTAAAATATTGCTTTGTTCTGATACCTGTTTTTGTGATTCGGGGTGGTTATCCATCCACCCTACATTTAAGCTGGCCTTTTTCCTGCTTTTGCTTCAGTCCTCTGCATGTGTGGATGCATTAGTTTTCCACAAATGAATTCTACTGGTTATAATCGTCCAAGATTTAATTTCATTTCACGTAACTCATCAACCTGATGAACAATTCTTGTCACCGCTTTTGACCTCAAACAGGTGGTCATCCCATTACAGCAGCTGAAAGCAGTAAATCCCACCAGAAGCAAAACAAACGCATCAGAAAAGTTTATTCAGGTTATCTCCGTCGACAACCACGAGTTCTGGTTCATGGGATTCGTACAATATGATAGCGCGGTGAAAAACCTGGAAGGCATTTTGCAGGCTCCCCCTATCAGTAGCCAGCTTGGGTGAAGTTCAGTATGTTACATCTATCTTCTTGGCTTCTATAGTTTGTAAATAAACAAGTATTTGGGGTCACTCATGGGCATCTTAGCCAATGTTTAAGAGATACACTTTCATGCTTTCTCGGTTCCTGGTTCCTCGTACGTGGGAAGTGTGTGCATTCTCCAACTCCAACTCGAATTCGTGTATTCATTGTAATCTTTGTAGTTTTCTGGGTAAGTCAGGGATGATTGTCTGAAATTTTTTTGTGTAATGTACACAGTATACACATTCTTATTGCTTGTGAATTAATATTATTGTGTATTATCTGTAAGTTATCTTCCTGTCTCTTATTTTATGACCATATACCTACATAATTGAGAATAAACCAAACCTGGTAAGGGTGGTGGATTTTAGTTTGATTTTCATTTGATTTCACACTACTATTAAACCCTACTCATTTTAATTCTCAATAGTAGTGTGAAATGTCAGGGGCATGTTAGGAAAAACATCACCAGGATCTTTGAATCACTTGTTGAAAGAAATATTCCAATAAGAACACTGCAGCGGAATTAAAAATAGAAAAGAAAACACAGCAATTTAACGTGGTTTAATCCATAAGAATATGCATTATTCCAAACAAACAGAGAATTTATAGAATAGAAGAATTAATATCTCTGCATTCAATTATATTTTACCCTTTCCCTTTACAGTTCTTTCTAGCACCCTCTCTGTCTATAATGAGTTATGTCTTCTACAGATTGCTGTGCTGCCTCAAACGTTTATTTATAATAAAATTAGGGAAACCTTGTTGGTTTTAGTTTTCTAATATATTCAGAATTAAAAAAGTTTAGCCTAATACTAATTGTATTATAAATTTGAGGATGTGTACGTAAAAGTAGCTAAAATCCATTGGACCTGGCACAATCAAGACAAGAAGAGCTTCAGAATAAAAAGCCCAAAAACAGGCTTAAGTTGACCTCGTCCGGGATGATTTGGAGCTTACCTCGTCCTGGACGACCTGGGCTAGCCTCGTCCGGGACGACCTAGAGAGCTGATATCGACAAGCAGCCTGAGCAAACCGAGCTAGAGAAATAGTTTAGGTCAATAACAATCAAGATAATCGAGACCGGGACATTTAGATCAGAATAACGGTAACAATGACATGTAGCTAGGTCATATTAAGGGGCGGGAATCTGGGACTGGTTTTATGCCAAAGTTACTCACTACAATAATTACAAAAGAGCCAGCCACCATGATGAAGGAGCCTTATCCGAGCCATAAGTAGCGAGGGAGTTACAATTAAAGCCGAGTCATAACATTAGCAAGGGATGAGGAAGGCATTCAAGTCACCATGAATGAGGGGGCAATCAAGGCGAGCAATCAATGCTGGCTCATCATGATTTCAACGGACACTTCAAGGTGAGACTATATATATTCAGTATTCAGACTCATTTCAGGTACACCATTCTTTACGGATTTAACCTCTTGGTCATTTCGGTTTACTCATATACTCTACTAACTTGAGCGTCGAAGTGAAATGGGGGGATAGCCCCGCTTGTTTCTTACCCCCGTTACTAGGTTCCTCAAAAAGGCTATTGAGCCGAGCTCCGCCATCAATCATGCGAGCTCCCGAGCTTGGATCGGAGCTCTGCTCACCCATCCGAGCTACCAATTCGCAGATCCAAGCTATATATTCAAATCTTCACCCAGCCGATCGAAGCATCTAAATTTAGACATTTTGTGTCACATCATAGGAGATACCAAACAAATCCTCTCTCGACTCAAAGTCCTATGTATAATAACATTATCTGAAAATGAGATTTGTTTCTTCTTTTTCGGCTTCAACTTCTCATTTTGAATGAAAAACTCAGCACAAGACCCATTCTTGGAATCACCAAAATAGAAAATGTGATGATTACTCCTCGTCCCTTACAGAATCAACTCATTTCCCTTGAACACTTTGCAGAAGTTTCTATCACCTATAAATTTGTACCCACGAGAACATAATTTACCTAACGAAATTATGTTATCAGCACAAGTAGGCACATATTTTACCTCAGTTAATTTTTCACAGCACCATTGTGAGTCTTGAGATGTGTTGTACCAAGACCCTCAATTTCATCTTATGCCCATTCCCACAATGATATGTCCAAAATTTACATCAACCTGCAAAATATCAAAATGAGATATATCTCTACATATGGGTGCAGAAGTAGCACAATCTATCACCCAACCTGAGATGCTTGGCTCAGTATCCTTCATTACAAACACATCATCATCCTGCACAATATTTGCTGAGTCGTCAATCTTCTCTTTGCCCTTCCTCTTCATCTCCCTCATACTCTTCAAATCCTCTTTCATGATAGGACAAGCATATTGGATGTGACCCTTCTACCCACAGTAATAACACTCTAAATTACTATAGTCTCTCGCCCGAGATCTTCTACGAAAGTCACTTCTCCCTCGCGAACGACTCCTCACTCAATTCGAACTCTCTGCAACAACTAGTGCTTCATCACCCCAGACATAGTATTCTGTCCCATAATCTTCTCATTCTCCTTTTGCTGTGTAACCACATCATTAAGTGTAAAACTTGTTCTCCCAACAAGCATTGTTTGCACAACCGGTTTATAAGATAATGACAAAGAGGACAACAACAACAAAGTCTGCTCTTCATTTTCGACTTCCTCTCCCGTGTCGGCATACTAGCTGATTAAACACATTCACAAGATCATGAAAATTCCCTCCTTCATTCTTTTTTACAGTATAAAGTCCATCTTCATGCACAACCTGTTCGTTAGTGATTTCGACGCATAAATACTCGCCAACTTGTCCCAGATCTTCTTCGGTGTCTTCTCCTTCAGACACTGTATTTAATTTCTGGAGCAAGTGCAAGTCGAATCGTATTAACTGCCACATCATAAAATCAGCCTTCCCATCAAAGAGTGGAGTTTCAAACTTCTTCTCAGATATCTTTAAAATTGATCCAAGAAACCTTAAATCACTTAAACCAATATCAAAACAGCCCTTAAGTCTTGAACTTGTTTTCTGAAAAAAAAAAAATTTGACCAAATTTATTTGATTAACCCACCGTAGAAAAACAAATTGATCAAATTTTCACTTTCTCTACTAAAACTTGCGGCCCCACTACAACACTACCAAAATATAGAAAGAAACCTCTTTCCTTTTTAATCCAGGCGTCTCTTTGCGAAGAGCGCCGCCGCCACAGCCAAATTTTGAGCTAATCAAAAATTGTGTTTAGCCCTCACTCCGGAACAGGTCTTCCACGCGGCGACTGCTACTTCCCCCTTGTTTTCTTTCTCTTTTCACGCCAGTGACTCGTAATTGAAGATTCCAAATTTTACCATCAATCAACAAAATTTGCGCATCACTCCAATCCCGAACGGCGAATTCTTCTTTTTTTTCGATCTTGATTTTCCCTGTTTCTTCTCTGGTCCCTAACTCTGATATCACTTGTTAGGAAAAACACCCCCTTCCTCAGTTCTTTGACTTACTTGTTGGAAGAAATATTCCAACAAGAAGTTAACCTCTTTGCCCTCAATTCTATTATACTATTCCCTTTTACAGTTCTATCTAGCACCCTCTCTGTCTAGAATGAGTTCTGTCTTCTACACTCTATTGTGATGTGTTGTCTCTAGTATATTACAAACAATGTCTATTTATAATAAAATTAGAAGACCTAATACTAATTGTATTAAAATTTTGAGGATATACCCAACACATACCTAGCGAAAGATTAGAAATTGTCAATTTGTTAATCCATAATGTTGGATAATAGATTATTGCTGAGATGAATTTGAGCTGACCTCTTCAGTGGCCAACTTGAGGTCTGTGGCCGACCTAGAGCTGACCTCTTCAGTGTCCGACCTGGAGCTGACCTCGGCTGTAGCCGACCTGAAGTCCAGATTCATGGATGCGCGATAGGTGACACACATGACAGGTGACATTCAAATGGAAAGAGTGACACGTGTTAAGATTTAAAGGTGACACCATGACTGAACAACTGGATCCACACACCATTTTTCTTGCTATAAATGCTCACTTATCCTCTTATTAGAAAGGTATTGAATTCTAGCTTAGCCTTGGATATATTTCTCTCTCTCTCTCTCTCTCTCTCTCTCTCTCTCTCTCTCTCTCTCTCTCTCTCTCTCTCTCCTGTGTTCTAACTTAAGCATTGGAGTTGAATTGAGGATTTATTCCCAAAAGCAGGAAGCATAAGGTGAAGGCCGACGTCAAATAAGCTCAGCGCTAAGCGAGGATTCAACAATTAGCTCCCACCTTGGGGCTCAATTGAGCAAAAAGTCATGGCACAAGGAGTCCAAGCTCCGGTAAGAGGTGGTTGTGTAACAATATTGGGGGTGTTTATGCTTTGATGATTCTTGTGTGATGTTTTGTTTTCTTTTGTTGTAGCTATGATAAGTTTCCGAGTGATTAATGGAAAATCTTGGATGTTTCTTGTCAAATTTAAATGAGAAATTTACTTCTTATGTTCTTAAAATTGTTACATCCAAGGTTAGACGCAACATTGGGTCATTAAACAAAACCCCTCTGTTTTCACATATTTTCTGAGGTCGGTGACGTCGACATCATTGTTAAAATTGCTTAAACCCCTTAGTATGTTTTCACAGATTTTCTAAGGTCGGTCACGTCGACATCGTCGTTAAAATTACTTAAACCCCTTAGTCTGTTTTCACATATTTTCTAAGGTCGGTGACGTCGATATCGTCTTTAAAATTGCTTAAACCCCTTAGTCTGTTTTCACAGATTTTCTAAGGTCGATGACATCGACATCGTCGTTAAAATTGCTCAAACCCCTTAGTCTGTTTTCACAGATTTTCTAAGGTCGGTAACGTCAACATTGTCGATAAAATTGCTTGAACTCGTTAGTCTGTTTTCACAGAGTAGCCTCAAAATCCTGACGTCGGAGTTTAGCTTTTTCCACCTCAGCCATTGTTTGATCATGTGTGGATTGAAGATGGCCCAGTGAAAGTTGACCTATTTCGGGGTTATGCGCTCCTGAAAAGTAATGAACTTCGTCTTCGACTTCAACTCCATTACTTTGTGGCTATTGTTGGATAATAGATTATTGCTAAGGTGAATTTGAGCTGACCTCTTTAGTGGCTGACTTGAGGTCCATGGCCGACTTGTAGCTGAGTTCTTCAGTGGCTGACTTGAAGTCCGTGGCCAACCTAGAGCTAACCTCGACCGTGGCCGACCTGAAGTCCAGATTCATGAATGCGCGATAGGTGGCACACATGACATGTGGCATTCAAATAAAAAAAGTGATACATGTTAATATTTAAATGTGACACCATAACTGAACAGCTGGATCCACTCACTCCTTTTCTTGCTATAAATACCCACTTATTCTCTCATTAGAAACATATTGAATTCTAGCTTAGACTTGGATATATTACTCTCTCTCTCTTTCTCTCTCTGTTCTAACTTAAGCATTGGAGTTGAATTGGAGATTTATTCCCAAAAGTAGGAAGCATAAGGTGAAGGGCGACGTCAAATGAGTTCGGCGCTAAGCGAAGATTCAACACATAGCGAAAGAGAGTTGATCACCATAACCAACTTGTATTAAGGGCATCCCTCTATAGGTGGGGATGGACTCTCTTACACGGAGTGACAGACTGACATTTTATGATATAAAACTACAAATTGATTTGCTAACACGATATCTTATACGAATTTTCCAGCTCTTCCATTCCTCTCCCTCCCCTTTCCCCTCTACAAATTTGGCTCCATTTTTGGAGAATTCTGCCCCATCGCCATTTGCTTGGGGGTATTTAGAGGGCTCAATGGGAATGAAATGAAATGATATCCATTATTTTTGTTTGGTATGTGGATATGGGAATGAAAAAAAAGGAATCATTCCCTAAAATTTGGATATGGCCCAATACCACCTCCCCCCCTTTCATTCGGATTCAATAGCCCAGTTGGGATTCAAAATTATTCTCCCTTCCCAAAAAAACCCTCGCAGCTGTGCATCTCCTTCTCTCCGACGTAGTGGACTCCTCCTCACCGCAGTGGACTCCTCCTTCCGTCTCCAACACACGCCGTGGACTCCTCCTCTTCACAGTGGACTTCTTCAGATACGGTAAAATACTCTATCCCTTGCTTGATTTCTTTTCTGTCTTTTCTGTTGTCTGTGTTCTTGTGTTTCTCCTCGATCTCATGGTTCTACAGATTTCTTTCTGTTTCTATTTTTTTTTTTCTGCAGCAGAAGCAGCTGCTATGCATGTTTTTTCTTTTTCTTTTTGCAGTTGAATACTTTTTCTGTTTTTTTTCCTTCAGGCATTATTTTTTGTTTTGCAACTTTCTTTATGTTTCCTACGTTAGTTTATGTTTCTGTTTCCTTTTGTTCTGTGGTAGCTTTGCCTCTCCAGACTCTACGGATTTCTTTCTGTTTCTCTAATTTTTTTTTTCTGCAGCAGAAGCTGCTGTGCCTGTCTTTTTCTTTCTCTTTTGCAGGTGAATACCTTTCTGTTTCTTTTTCTTTACTTTTGCTTTAGTTCCTTTTTTTTTTTTTTCCTTTTCTGTTTCTGCTCAATGTTGTGCTTGTCTTTTTCATTCCTTCTTTAGTTTTTAATCTGTCGACATAATGTGTGTTTAAACCCACTTTCCTTTGTTTCTCTCCTTTTGTTTTTCCTCTGTTTGTAGGATGCTATTGTTTCTTTGTGTAGGGATTTTTTTTGGCTAAAATCTTGAACAATAATTTTATAAATACATATAGAAGATTTGTTATTATTAAAGAGATGATATTAAAGAGTCCTTGTTGAAATTTACAATGCTACGTATTATTTTCCTCAGTTGGTTGCTTATTGTTGTAGATTCATATGGCACGACCTCCTTTTAATTTTAGAAGACGTGACTTCATGTGCACCTTATGGAATTTTAATGCAATGCTTCTAGTTTGCATGGTTCTCATCTTATGTCAACATTCGCATCAATTATACTTACGATGTAACCGTCGAACCACGTCTAAGGAAGAAAAAAAAGTTAGGCGAATGCAATGGATGTTTACCCTTACAAAAGAGAGTGGTGAAATTTGTATTAGCGAACTTTGAATGGATATGAGAACATTTGATAGATTATGTTATATGGTGAGAGATATTAGGGGTTTAAAAGATATTAGAAACGCATCTATTGAAGAGATGGTTTCCTTATTTATATACGTTTTAGCATATCACAATAAAAATAGATCAATTAGCCTTTATTGGAAAAGAAGTAGAAGAAGTAAGGAAACAGTGAGTCGTCAGTTCAACCTTTGTCTACGAGAGATTTTACAGCTACACACTGTTTTGCTAAAGAAACAGGAACCTATAGCTGACGATTTGCCAAGATGATAGATGGAAACCATTTAAGGTAAAGAGCATATGAAGTACTCTTGTTACAAAGTTAGTGCTTTTTTCTTCTCGTAGTCTTGTTTACTAATTCATTGTAATATTAAAGGGTTGCTTATGTGCATTAGATGGTACTTTTATCGAAGTGACACCTCCTAAAGTACATAAACAACGTTATCGCACAAGAAAGGGTGGTATTGCAATGAAAATGTTAGGAGTTTGCTGTCCTAATATGCAATTCATATATGTTTTGCCTGGTTGGGAAGGCTCTGCTCATGATGGTCGTGTTCTTCGTGATGCTATTAGTAGGCCTAATGGACTTAATGTCCCCGAAGATTAAAAAAAAAAGAAGTTTCATAATAAACAAAACGACAACCGTTTATTTTTTAGTTTATTTTATCTCGAACTTAGCCTCTTATTTAGTTTTATTTTGATGCTTAAGGTTGTTACTGCTTGGTTGATGCTGGATATTCTAATTCTTCTGGATTTCTTGCACCTTATCGTGGGCATAGGTATCATCTTAATGAGTTTGATGGGCATCAACCCGAGACAGCTGAAGAATATTTTAATATAAAGCACTCTAAGGCAAGAAATGTTATAAAGAGGTGTTTTGGTTTGTTGAAATGGCGATGGAAAATTC
Organism: Leptodermis oblonga; assembly: GCA_016801395.1. Lineage (NCBI taxonomy): Eukaryota > Viridiplantae > Streptophyta > Magnoliopsida > Gentianales > Rubiaceae > Leptodermis > Leptodermis oblonga. The sequence goes on from CM028752.1 coordinate 37,958,071, forward strand.
TAGCTTCCCCTTCCTTCTATCCCATACAAACACAAGTGAGGATTGTCATAGCATATTGTTTGATCCATAATTTGATTCACAAATTTATGAATAAAGATCCTCAAGAGTCCATAACAGAGGAAAATGATGAAAGTGATGACGATGATGAAGTGGAATACATACGTCATATTGCACGAACTGATCACTGGACTACTGTTAGGAATGATTTGGCAGTGAAAATGTTTAATAATTGGAATGATGCTTATTTTGATGTGTAATGACTATTATAGATGCTTATTTATTTAATTTTATTCCTAAACTATTTCAGTTTGATGTAACGCCTATTTCAATCAATGTGTAATGACTATTGTGGGATGATATTCAATATTATGGTTATGTTCAGTGAAAAGAAGTATTGTTGAAATTCGCAACAAACTTTTCCCTATGTTGAACATGTTTAACCAGTGGCCACTCTATTATATGAGCATATCATTTGTGTATCTTTACCGTGACAAGTTAAAAGGATAAGGACTAGAGTATATCTTTTGTGCTAATATGGATGCTATGTTAAGTTTGGCTTTGATCTTTGTGACCACAAGTTCTGCTGTATTTCTGCCTCATGTGCATGACATTAGAAGTTGAGCCAGTCTTTTGATCATTTTTTCTCTTGTTCGTCAGTCATTCTAATTAATTTCTTTGTGCAAAACTTCTCTTACATTTTTATACTGTCCACCAAACCCAAATGTGGTGTATGTACTTTTTAATTGTTGATTTTCGTTTGTTTTTATTGTTCTAATGTGTCTCTTTTCCTAGACTGCAGAACCTTTTCCTCTTGATCCAAATTGCTGCTGGCAATTGATGATATTTTGTGTCAATCTTGTCCTTCTTTCATCCACCTTTTGGAGATTAGTTCGAATGTTTGGCTTCTCTTTTTTCAGTAAATCAGTTAAAAAATTAAGACCTTTATATTTAGAGTTAAATAAGCACAGGTACTGTTTCTATTTATATGATATTTCTTTTATGTATGTTTTACATTTCTGGAATGTTTTTATGAAATTTTATATAGGATGGAGAGCAACAATACAACCAAGAAAGTTAAAATTGAAAAGACTGTTGCAGCTACTGGTAGAGGAAGGAACAAGCAGTCATGGTCTGAGGGCGAAACTTAGGCGTTAATCAGCTGTTTGCAAAACATGGCGGTTGATCCTCTATGGAAAACTGACGGGGGATTCAAGAGCAACTACATGCATGAGATACGAAGGATTTTGGTAAAAAAGTTGCCTAACTTCACAAAGCAAGTGAATCGCATCGAGTCTAGGCTGAAGTTCTTAAAAAATAAATTTACTGCTATCACTGAAATGTGCAAGCAAAGTGGTTGTACATGGAATGATGTTGACAAGATGATAGCTTGTGAGCATACATGGTATCAAGAGTGGAGCAAGGTGTGCAAATTATTTTGAGTTTCAAGTTACGTTCATATTTCATGGTTTATGTTCTACATTGTTATGTGTTTTATTACTGAAATATATAAATTCATTTTCGTTGTTGTAGGATCGTACTGCGGCTAAGGGTCTTTTTAATACACCATTCCCTTACCTTACAGAGTTGGAAGTCGTATATGGTAATGATCTAGCAACAGGTGATATGGCTGAAGATCCTATGAGTGCCGCTCAAAATATATAAAATGTCATTGCTATAGATGAAACTGATGAAAGTGATTCTGGCGACGATGAAATTTCTGTGTTGAATTCAGTTCAGTCTAATTCCTCTAATACAAGTACTTCCACCAAAATAAAGAAACTCTCTGCACTCAAGATCCAAAAGAAAGGAAAGAAAGCCAAGGTTCCACATGTAGCAGATGCTGATTCATAACATAAACAGTTCAATGAAGAAATTCGGGTTTTATGAAGAATGTAAGTGGTCACTTTGAAGCAATGTCAACTTGGATGCAAGGTGCTTCTTCTAGAATGCCACAAGTTCTTGAACTATTGGGTAAGCATGGGTTAAATGGGTCAAATAAGTACAAGGCTGCTAAAGCAATTTGTCAGGATCCTCTGAATGTTGACTTGCAATTCAACTTGGATGACAATGAGGTCAATGATTATGTTCTAACTTTTATTTGATTGAAGCAGATTACCAATCTCATTTTGAACTGAATGTAAGGCTAAATTATGCTCTGATATATTTTTGAATGCATTATAGCAAACTATTTTAACTTGTTGGTACTTTATAGCTATGTATGGTAATTTTTTAGGATTCATTTTGAACAGCAAATGCAAACTACTGCTCTTTTGGTTTATATATAAACACTGTGAAAGTGAAAATATTGCATAGTTAATGTCTGCATTAAGGTTATATTTCATGAATTTTTTTGCAGCTATATTTATAATTTTTTGCAGCTATGACTGATCTATTTGGTGCTGCAGTAATACGTTTTGCAGCTATGTTTTTAATTTTTTGCAGCTATGGATTGAGCTATTTGGTGCTGCTGTAATACTTTTTGCAGCTATGATTATAATTTTCTATAGCTGTGATGTTCTGTGTATTTTAATAGAAGCCAACCACATTGCCCTCTCTCAAAATGTCAGTAATTTGCCTTTGCTGGAAAATTTTTGCAAAGTGCTGGATTTCAGTTTCAGTTTCTGGGTGATGAAATCGGGTGAACTGATTTGGAACGTTTGCTAAAACCGTATGCTACTAAAGGAGCCATTCTTCTTTTGGTATCTAATTTTTTTTGATGAAATGCTTTGTGGAGTCTATTGAATTTGTTGCATCATGCTTGGCTGTTCCAGCATAATTATAATATGTTCTGTTTCTGCATTTGACTTGAGTTGTTTCTGCTGGATTTTGGCTACTGAATTTCGAAATTGTGGGACTTCGTTTCCAGAATTTGGTTACGCTATGGGGTATTAATTTCTGGAATTGGTAGAATTTGGCTACGTTATGGTAAGACTATTTGTTTTAATTTCTGATAGCTCTTTTGTAGCTAGTGGTGCTAATTTTTTATTGTAATGCATTTGATTAGGGGTATGCCCTATTTACATGCAGTTGTGAAACTTTGTATTTTTTATCTCACATGTTCGTCCTGTTATTTTTTGGTGGAATAAATTATTTACCTTTTCTCAAAAAAAAATGTCAGTAAATTCTCTATTTTTGCAATAATAAAGGAGAAATTTGAATTATTTCATTAAAGAAACATAGGAGTAAATTTGAAATTTTGACTGATTCTCATTATTGATATTCAACTGAACCAAACATCATGTATGACATTGATATCTATTCCAGGATTTGAACTAAACAACAACTATTCAGGATGATTCCATTCCTATTGACTCCTCAATCAAATTCATTCACATTCCGATTGACAGATTCGAACCAAACGGCTCCTTAGTTTACAACAAGTACCTGGATATTTTATGAAGAGGCTTCAAAAAACAAAATAATTTGTTGGGAAAGAAATTTCGTATAAAGGTTATAGTGAAAATATTCAAGATTTGAAGGAAATTTTGCAACAAAGGCACGTGTGATTTGGGCCTAGGTTGTGGTCCAAGAAACTAGAGCCCAAGTAGGCCCATGAGTGGTCCGCGAATCCGTCAGAATAGATCGATCAGATGAGTACTAAGGTTTGGTATTCTGAAATTAAATTAAATGAGAGATTCACAGAAAATAATTGAAGGGCGTGGTCCATCACGTGGATAAATTATTCCATATAATCATTGCATTCACATTTTTAATGCAACAGACCAATCGTAATTAAAATTAATAAATGTGATGCCTTATTTTTTATCACTTTGAAAAAAATTACATTTTTACCTTTAAATAAGACATGTTTTATAATGTCTATCAATCTATATAACAGTTACATAAAATAATTTCTCGTGATGACCCACGGAGAAATCCAAAAAAGACATAATAGGAAAGGCTTCTAAAGTTATTCATGGCGATGGAGAGAAGGGGGACCAGGCAATCCTTGGAGGACGATATGCTGCAGACATTTTTTTTTTGGGGGATTGTGGGTTCTATCACTTTGTTGATTGAATCCCTAAGGAGGAAGGTCAAGGTTCCTACAAATATGTCCAATTTTATGTGTAGATTGAGTTGTAGTTGTGGAGGGGGCTAGGGCTAGGGCTAGGGCTAGGGCTAAGGTATGTGTGTACCTTTGAATTTGATTTTAGCCATAAAATATAATGATGGGCTATAGATCTAGATTGAAGGATTACTACTTGCACTTTATTTGGATTTTGATTGTTAAAGATGCATGCTTGATCATGGATGTGTTTTCGGGTCATTGGATCATTTGTTCAAGTTATTTTATTTTACTGTGTTGCATTATTAAAATCACACTATTTTTTTTTTGTTTCACTAGGTTGCATTATCAAAATTAATTATCATATCGTTTTATTAATTTAGATATGATGTGACATAATAATTTAAACAAATAATCTTTTCTCATTTTTCCCTAGCTAATCTAGTTATTTAGGGTTTATTTTTTGATAGAGGGATTCCATCGCTAATTCTAGAGTGAACATATAAGAAAGACAAAAAAAAAAAAAAAAAAAAGGATTAAACTAGAAATACATGAACATATATTGTTACAAATAATTGAAACTAAAACTCGATTCCTAAAGGTTTTCTCCACCAAAAAAAAAAAAAGGAGAAAAAAAACTCAAGTGAAGACCAAAATCTTCTACAAAAAGAGAAGACAATTACCACCTCCCACTAAGAGGAAAACAACTAAAGATAATTCAAGAAGCATCCGTAAAAGTTTGACTCCCCAAGTGAAGAGTGGAGAGGAAATGAAAAACTTCCTAAATCTCAAATATACTTCTCTCGTTCTATTAGAAAAATCTACTTTGTATTATTAAAAACTATAACTATTTTAATGGAACAAAGGGAGTAAGTAAATTAGTGAAGGAACATCACAACTATTTTTTTCATTTGTTTAGGAAAAAAGGGGAAAAAAGAACTACAAAAGAAAACACAAGTAAAACTCTTGTAAATTACCACATCATTGTCCGTTGTGATTTTGTACTAAGTACGTGATGCCTAAAGGGAAATTTCCATAATTTAAACCCAATTCAACACGCATTTCCTAATTATTTTTCTTCAATTTTAACCCTTGGCTAAAACAAAACATGTTCAAGTTTACTATCGTCAACGTAGCTGAGAAAAAAGAAAAAAGAAAAAAAAAAACACAAACAGAATTGGGAAGTCAACTATAGTCCATGTCCATGACATAATTAATTAAGGGGCATCCTATTTGCAGTAACAATTTTACAATTTACAGTAACATTTTCCTATGAAAAGTCTATTTTGCTCTTTAGCTAAAAAAAAAAACGGTTTCCATATTACACGGTAAGTAAATAATCTATACATTTTTTTACGTAAAGTTTGTTTGTTAACAGAAAAAACCTTGTCTGGCCCGAGATTATGCCAAAAAAAACCCAAAAAATAGAAAAAAATTTTGCAAAAATCTCGCCATTGACATAAATTCCGCCCTCTATTTGCAGTAACATTACCAAAAATACTGCCCAAGATCGAAATAGGCGGTATTTTGAAAAGTTGGCGATATTTTGGGGTCAAAATACCGCCCAAATATCACCCAAAGTGGGCGGTATTTTGGAAGAAAATTCCGGAGTCTCACCCGCTAAGTTGCCTTTGATGCTACGTTAGAAATGTTAGAATTTCAGAAGAGAAAAAAGAACATGAAGAATGCGTAAATTTTTTTTTTTTTGTTTGTTAAAAAACCAATTTCACGTACAAAAAATGTATAGATTATTTACTTGCCGTATAATATGAATTGTCATCGTAACTATCGGCCATAATTGGAGTGAAAATGATTTCTTTTATTTTTTAAAAAATCTAAAGGGCAATTTAGATATTTTACTAAAAAATGTTACTGCAAATAGTAAAATTGTCACTGTAAATAACAATTCCGTTAATAAAAGGAAGAGGTGGTCCGGACGCCTACAATATTCCAAGAATTTTTTAGACTCTTCTCTCTCGTTTTGTCAAATATATGAACCTCTTTCTAATAGACAGTTTTTTTTTTAAATTTAAAAGTTAAAAATTTTATTTTATATTAAAAAGTTAAATTTAAAGAGTTATTGTGCAATATTCAACCAATGTAACTGCCCGACTGTACATGCATTGAGTTTATTTTGTCAAGTATCGTGATTATGATGCAAAAATATATATACGTATTGAATTTAGTTACTAAACTGTAATATATCAAATTTACCTGTTGATCTATAGTGGTTATCTAAAGTTCACGTAGGGAGTATCGAACCTAGCCTCTCTACTGTATTGAGTTTATGTGGGATATATCGTGGTTATGGGAATTATCGTCTATCTAGTCTAGTATTTGATATATCGCGTATCGAGTCAGATGTGATGCATTGCAGTTTTGAGACTAGCAGCTAAAGTATCGCATATTGAGTTCAGATGTTGATGCATTACGGTTATGAATTTAGCCATTAAATGATCACATTTCGAATTAAAAATATAATGTATTGTGTATTGATAAAAACACTGGTACAGAGAGGTTTCAAATAAAACACAAGACCAATCTTGAACTTTTAAAAATAACAAAGTGAATGCAATAAAATAGATCATTCAATTGTATAAACTCAAGATTTACTTTGTACTTTCACAAATCTTACTCACTCCGTCTCATATAAGAAATTTATTATGTAATATTATTTTCAATAATACAAAGTGAATTTTTTTAATAAGATGAAATGAGTACTAATTATTTTATACTTTCATAACATTTCAAGAAAAATTTTGTATTTTCTTAGTAATTAATTTGGAAGAGGAAACGAGTGAAACTACAGGGAGAAAGAAAAGGGCCTCTGCTTGTTTTAATGAGTATTTAAAACTTAATTTTGAAATATTTTTCAATGCAAAAAGTATAATAAAAATTGTATTTGAAAAGTCAAAATGTATATTCAAAATTTCAAAAATATATTTAAAAAACGTGATAAATAAATCGAACCTCAACGTTCTTTTCTCATTTTGGAGTTAGTAAAGGGTCCACAAGTCACAGCACCACCACCAAAGCCAGGGAGGGCCGAAGATGTGGTGGTGGTGAAGAGGCCAGATCGAGGAGGAGCAGAGAAGAATTGTTTGTGGGTAATTATTAATTACTTGTAATTATTATAAATAAAAGAAAGAAAGATTGGAAATGCATGCGAAATCGAATCTAAGATACAATTTATTAAGGCCAGAAAAAATGTAGGGAGGGAGATGAAGACAGCAAAAGGCTGCAGCAAAGCAAAGAGAGTGGGCAAATGGAAATGAAGACCAGACCAGACCACACCCCCTTACTTTTCTCGTCTTGTCAACATCACCCCTTCTTCCCTTTTCCCCGCATTCCTCTCTCTCTCTCTCTCTCTCCCCTAAGGATTTTTTCCAATAAAATTTAAAATTTTATTAATGACCTTAAAAATCGTTCAATAATAATTGGCAAAAGAATATCACGACAGATTACTTAATCGTAAACAAGGAAGAAATTTCCGATAATAGAAAACTTAAATGTAAAGAAAATTAAATAAAAGATAACATAAACAAAACTAAAACGATTTCCCTTGTTCTTCCTCCCGAGAAAATAAGGGAAGAAGATGATGAATTTGTTAGGGTTTGGAGGTGGAGAGTACCCTCTCCTTCGGAGTTTATACTTACATGGAATTGGAGAAGACGACCCTGAATAATTACTGGTATTAATCATCGTGATTCCTGAGTGGAGTGGGTTTGAAATTTCGCAGCTGCATTTGCATTTGTTGGACATGATTATTAGTCCGCTGTGCTTAACATCATTGGATTTCAAAATAAATCTCGAACCAGATCAAATCCTTTGTCCCACTTTTGATATTTCAGCGTATTTGTTTTATTATTTTGCTCATATTTGTTGCAATGTTATTTGTTTTTACTGATAAAATTAGGCTGTTTTACAATGTGAGACAATAAAAAAGCTCGTCACCATATATGTAAGAATGCGATGTTAAAGTAAATTAAGAAATAAAATGTTAAATGTGATAAATAGAAAATAAATCTGCACTCAACCAAGAGTCGAATGTTTTTGAATGAAGGTACATTTAGCTTGTGAAAATGAGAATGATAATGCTAATGAGAATAGGAGAATCACGTATTTGAAACTGAAACGAAATTGTTATACGCAGTAACCGTTTTACTATTCGCAGTAACATTCTCTTATGAAAAGTCTATTTTACCCTTTAGCTAAAAAAAAAAATACCACACAACATTTGATTTTATAGTCACGAGTACGATCCATATTACACAGTATATAAATAACCTACACATTTTTTTGAATAAAGGAGATTTTTTTGCCTATAAACGAGATAAAATTTTGCGAAAATACCTCCTACAAAGGGCGGTATTTCAGAAAATACCGCCCACTGTGGGCGGAAATACCGCCCAGCTGGGCGGTATTTCTCCCCAGAAATAGCTGGGCGGTATTTTCCCAATGATCCTGTGAATAGTGTGAAATTTTATGGAAATTTTTTTTTAATACTTAAGGGTAAAATAGACTTTTCACAAGGAAATGTTAATGTGTTTAGTAAAACGGTTACTGCGTTTAGTATGCCTCAACTGAAAAATCTCTCCCTAAAAGATATTAGATTGAGTTTGTAATATATATTACTCCCTCTATTTTATTATAAGAGTCAACTTTCACATATGTATAACTCTTTATGAATGTCAATGCATAATAATTAAAATATCTAATTTGACATTATTTATTTCATTTATATCATCATTTTTAAGTGTGGGTTAATTGTTAACCACACGTAATTATCATTAAGAGTAATGATAGATTCAGTAACAAATTATAACAACTTTTTGATAGAATTCATGTGACATGCATTTATTAGCTACAGATTTATTAATATCACATAATTGTCCAATGAATACATGCCACATGAGTTGTTATTCAAAAGTTACTATGATTTGTTGTTGAGTGTATCATTACTCAAATATTAATAATGGTGAGATGACTAAAAAATTTAAAGGTGAACTCTTCTATTAGGACAAAAAATATTTTTGAGGATGAATTCATCTAAAAGAATGAAGATAGTAGTATATATGTGAATCACTTGATCATTCCCCTCATTTCTATTTCCCGCAAAATTATATAAAATTGGGTATTTTTATGCCCAGTCCCAGTGGATCTGCATTGCACTATCTTAATTGATTCTTGAATGCACTTTTGGTGATTCAGCATTCAAGTTCAACTGTATTTCACAAAAACCTCACAAATTGGGAATCATTTACATTTATATACATAATTATTATGAGGATACAAGTAAAGTTAAGTCAATGTTACTCTCTCCATTCCATTAGAAAAGTTTAGCTTAAAAAATATTTTTTGTTCTATTAGAAAGATCCAGTTTGAATTTTTTTGCATCTCCTACCCTTACTAATATAATTATGTGTGATTTACAATTAATCTTTACTTTTTAAGTAAAGATATAAATGGAACAACTGGTGACAAATTAAGTATTTTAGGTATGTACCTTAATATTCATAATAAGTTGTACTTAAATAAAGATAGATCATTCTAATGGAACAGATGGAGTACAAGTAATTTTAAATATTAAACTCAATATTTTAATATTTAAAAAGATATAAGTAATATTTAAATATTTATACTTCATGATACTTATTGGTTTAACATTAACAGAATAATTCATACATTCAACTTAATATTCTAACATTTAAAAAATCGATATACATATTTTGATAATTACACTCGACCCTAAACTAGTTAAAATCGATATGCGTCGAATCCTCAGACAAGTGTGATATAAAACAAATGTTTGCGATAAATAATTTATGGAATCCATGAGATGAGGATTGTAAAATGTCAAGTAGCAAATAGCAATGGGTTTGAAGTGGTAATTGGGAGTCGGAGCTAAGCTCAGCGGTATGTATCCCACATGATGCAGGTTCGACTCCCCCCCCCCCCCCCCCCCCCAAAAGGTGGAATTTGTAGGGGTGGCCAAAATTTCAAAGGAAAAAAAAGAAAGTGGTAACTATTTAAAGGAAAAATTAAGAAGAAATGCATTTATATTGCAGGGTTCCCTTTCCGGGCTTTCCCTGCAGATGAAGAAACAGGGAGGTCCCGGGTGTCAGGCCGTCGCGTCAGACATCCTCTCATCCACCCAGGACCCCTGCCTCTGCCTCACTCACATGTTTGCAGTTTCCACCCCCCACACCCCAATCAAATATATATATATTTGCTTCAAAATAAATTTAACAGTTAATAAGAAGTAGGAGTCATAGTAATTTTTCAATATTCACGTGTAATTAATTGAAGGGTGGTGACAAAGTTTTTTCGAATTTGCCATGTATAAAATTTTATTTATTAATATAGGCAAATAAATAGAGAAATTAGCATCGAATAAACATATGCTTGTTTTTTTTGTTACGAGTTTCGGATTAGAAAAAAGGATAATAGTTTGTATAACTCATATTTCTTCTGTCATGTGAAAAGAATATAATGGTACAACTGTTTATAAGTTATAATTAAATATATTCAAAACATGAATTTTTATACGAGATAGAGAGAATATGTGTTAAACTAAGCCAAACACCCTCAATTAGTTAATACACCGTATGTTTCATTACAATAGTCAATTTTAAGAAAAAATATACACAGTTTCTTGTCAATTTAATGCACGACATTTAAAATACATAACTTTGACATAATTTGTTTCACTTATATCTTTACTTTTTAAATGTGAATTAACTGTGTATCACATATAATTATATTAGTTAGGGTAGGAGGAAGAAATTTAAAAATGAACTGTTCTATATGAATAATAATAATTTTATTTTTTTTAAGTGGACTCTTCTTGTGAAATTGTGAGAGTAAAATATTACCCAATAAAAAGCTAGTGAAAGACAAAATTACAATTAACTGGCCTTCTATTAATTGTGAGCGACCACTAGTGGCGGAGCTAGAAATATTATTTAGTGGGGGCACAATAGAAATTTTAATATTTTTTTATAATTTTAAATTGATATTAGTTGATTTAATTAATACACATCTACCTCACCTTATCATTATTTACTGTGACTAATCATCCCCATTTTTTTCTTTCACATACTAACTCTCAAATAATTTTGCATAAAATAAAAAATACTAATAATTGTAAAGGTAAATATATTGAAAAAATTTAAACATATACGAGTATAATATTAAAAAATCTAGTAACAAATCTTTCAGCAATGTTATGAAGAAACAATTAAAAACTTTGACTAAAATCCCAAAGACTAATTAAAATATACAAAACTATTAAGATTACAAGTTTTAAATTTATGGAGACACATGTTTGCTTTTTTTTTTTTTTTTCTTACTTTTATTCAGTTTAGTAGTTGACTTAATTAATAATTTACAAAAAAAAAAATTAATATCTAATGCAGTGGCGGAGGCAGTGGGGGCACGTGCCCCCACTGTAGCTCCGCCACTGGCGACCCCCTAAAATGAAGTATAAATAAAATTTGAGGGAAAAAAAAAAGGTCGTAGTAATTGTTAAGAAGAAATACCTTATGAAGCGTTGGAAATAACTTTACCCTTTCAGTTATTTATTATTTCAATTTTCAACATTCTCAAAAAAAAAAAAAGTAAAAAAAAAAGAGGTAGAATGAGTGACGAGGTGGTGCGTCACTGATGGCTGTAGAAGTGGAATGTTGGAGGGGGAGGAGGCGCGTAGAGGCTGCAGCAGCCATAAATGCCGACAAGTTCCCCCAAACCATAATTTTCCCTGCATCGGTTTCCAAATTTTAAAGCATTCTTTAAAGCGGAAAGACATTTTTATTTTCAATTTTTTCTGTTTTCTAAAAATTTTCGATCTACAACGATCACAATTGGTGTCTTTTTGGTTTGGATTTTATTCCAAATCTGTATCAATTAATCCGACCCGGACCTAAATCCAGACCCACATCTTGAATGGCCCGGCGCCGGTGGCCACTGGTAGGTTTGGGTCCTCCTGATGGATGAGTTTTCTGACTTGTGAGCCGACGTCCCCCAAACCCCACCTGTTGCCACTTGTTTGCTGTCCATATTTGATGCCCATTCTCTCTTCAATTTACCTTCCTTCTTTCTTCTTCTTCTTCTTCTTCTTCCCCCAACACACACATATATAGGTGCGATTACAGTTCGGTTAATCGAATTCATGAATGATCAATGTGTAAATATAACACAAAATGGTGAGGTAATTAAGTTGATCAATGTGTGTGTAGATAGATATATTCCTTTCATTTGAAGATTACTTAGGTACTTATTGTTTAAGGGCCTGTTCTTTTTCATCGTTTTGAAAACGATTTTGAAAACATGTTTTGGAAAATAGTTTTATAATGTAAAAAGTGTATTGAAAATGTAAAAAGTAGATGCTAAATAGTAAAAAATTGTATGGGAAATGATGAAATATGATTAAAATATATTAAATTTACTGTTGAAACCAAAATCGTTTTCAAAACAGAACAAAAAGAACAGACCTTTGAAAGGCTAAACTCGATAGTTTTAACACTTATAAATGGTACTCATATATTGAAAACACATTATACTTGTTGTTCTAACATACACACATCACTCATATGTTCAATACAATACTCATATAGATGTCATATGTGTGATATTTGTTGTTTAATATACACAAATGTTGAATTCAATATTTCAGCACATAAAAACGGTACGCACTACTTCAAATGTTGAACATAAAAGTGGTACGCTATACTGCAACAACTAAATTCAATACACGTGATAACTATAATGCCTTTGAGACTAAACTTGATATGCGCCTTTTTTGACAGTCAAACACACCAAATACAACTTTTTCGCTTTAATTTCGGCTTCATAATTTTAAATTCATGTATTTTAGATCTTTTACATATTGTTCCCCTAATTTTTTTTAATTTTTACTTTTGAAAAGGCTCTTAACCTCTTAAACGAGATAAAAATTTGAAATAATAATAATACTCCTATATTTTTACTTATTGCAAATTGAGAATTCTTTGAGGACTTTTCTTTTTTAATGAAAAAAGCTTTTGGTTTCATTTTTGACTGTATGGGTGGCCAAGGTTCAACTCTCACTGGAAGCAAAATTTTGAATGAAAATTATTATAGGAAGGAAGATACAACATTTAAAATAAGTAAATGGACGCCATAATTTTTACTTGTATCTTTACTTTATAAATAAGAGTTAATTGTAAATCACATGTTATTATATTAGTAAAGATATGTAATATAAACAAAGAAAAACTGAACTCTTTTATTGTTTTCTTTTTAAACATAACTTTTTATATTAAATGGAGGGAATATATTTTACGATCTTATGTGTTGTTACATAGACTAACATCTTAACAAACCAATTAATTCATTTTCACACAAGAAAAGTTATGATAAATACTACTCCAATTAACAAACCAAAATGTGAAAACCATGGTAGAGAAAATCATGCTAGGATATGAAATGCGAGTTCAAGTTTGATCAGTTTCAAAATTGTGTAGTTTTACTTAATAAAAATTATTTTCATAATAGAGTAAGACGTGAAAATTTAGGTAAATGATCTGAACTCCTAAGATGCATCTATAACAAGAATTAATTAATTTTAAAATACATAAATTTTGATAATAATTTTATTGGAATTTAGGAGCTAATATATGTACAATTAATGCTCCATTTAGATGACATTAAAACCACGAATAAAATATATAAAAAAAGGGGCATACTATTTACAGGAACAAATTTATTATTCACAGGAACATTTTTCTGTTAATAGTTTATTTTTCTTTTTAGCTAATTATGGTCGATAGTCACACTTGTATCTAAATATGGCCGATAGTCACGAGAAAGATCCATATTACACGGTAAGTAAACAATCTATACATTTTTTTTTGCGTAAAGTTTGTTTGTTAACAACAAAAAAAAAACAGTCTGGCCCGAGATTTTGCCAAAAAAACCTCGAAATGGGCGAGATTTCTGTCACTCACCTTTGCCAATCCGATTCGTCTGGACTTTTATCTAATTTGGCCAATTTTTTTCTTCATAGGATAATTTTTGGTTTGGGGTTGCAGGAACAGAGGGAGAGGCTTGCAGGAAATGTTCATGAGGTTGCATAGGTTTTTTAGGATTTTTTTTTTTAAGAGCCAGTGTATTATAGACTATTCACAGGAAAATGTTCTTGTGAATAGTAAAAATGTTCATGCAAATAATATATCCGAAAAAAAATACACTCACAAAATTCCATTATTGTCTTAAATGCACACGGATTAATTACTGAAATTATATTCTCACAGAAATTCAAGAAAGAAAACCATAGATACAGCCCACAAATTGAAAATTCCAGATTTAGAATTTGAAGTTTAAGCAGACGTCAGACCATTGACCAGACCGGAGTCTCCAGAGCGACAGACACGCCACCCCCAATCTCCATAGTCCATAGCTTCCACTCTTTTTTTTTCATGCCACCCCCAATCTCCATGGTCCACAGGTTCCACTCCTTTTTATTTATTATTATTATTGTTTAAAATTTTGGCAAAATAACTTATCTATTACATAGGAGGTAACTGTGATAGAGAGTAAAAAAACAAAGTTGATGAGCTTTCTGCATAATCCTACCTGTCTGTACACTAAATAGACAGAAATGACAAAGGTAGGAATCAAACCCATAACTTGTAAGTGACCCTTAAGTGTCACAACCGCTGAAGCTAGACATGACCACAGTTTTGGAACCGCTAGTTCCAATTCCATGGAAAGTGAAACCGAAACCTTAACCTTGGGAAAACGATTTCAGGACGGTTCCTAGACCACCGGTTCTGGTTCCAAAACCATCGATTCCGATTCTGTCAAGTTTTCGATTCTGTTCAAATTGAGTAATTTTAATTCAACAATTATTTTATATTTGTATATACTTTAATTTAATTTAATATTTACTTATATTAATAATATACTTAATGTAAATTATACCACAAGTTATATCTTATTATAATATATGTAGTATAAAATAATTATATTATATAATTACATATTTTATAGAAAAATAAACATATAATATAATATTAATAATAAGAAAAATTTAACAAATGAGAAAGTAATTGGAGTGGTTATTTAGCTCTTCTTAACTTTCATTGTAAAGTTGAGAGCATGGATTCAAAACCTTCCTTTCAACATATAAGTGTTATACATTTTTAGCACTTCAAGTATGGAATCGGCGGTTCCCGATTCTTTCAAAGGTAGAACCGGAACCTCCTTAGTCAGGTTGATTCCGGTTCCGGTTCTGAAACTGTGGGCCACCGTTCTGGGTCCGAAACCGCCGATCCGTACCCGAAATCGTGGCCATCTCTAATTGGAGCACTCGCTTGTTTCTTAGTTTCCACTCTCATGCTTACTGAAAAGTAAAATTCAAGCCTTTAACCCTCCTAAGCAAGCTCAATATTCTTCTCCTTCAGTTTTTTTTTTTTTTTTTTTCCAGCCTGAAAAAAGGAGCATAAGAAACAGTAGATGCTGTCACACAAGGGAGCAAAGGATTTACTGCCCTTAGCAAAACTCTCTCCACTTTAATTCAAACCCATAATTACCACACACATAAAACAACAAATAATACCAAAAGAAAAAGACTGATGATATTGTTGGTTGACGTGTGTGTGTCCACTTCATAGTATTAGCCCAATTAATCATTTTTATGTTTGAGAATTCAGACATTCACAGAGAGAGAGAGAGAGAGAGAGAGAGAGAGAGAGAGAGAGAGAGAGAGAGAAACAATTTGAAGAATCAATTTTTACATGTATCAAACAAAGTAGGAAAGAAAGACCCTTCTTTCCTTCTTTTTTTTTTATAAATTTTTTTTTAGGGAGGGGGATGGGGGGGTTAATTGTTGTCCACACCATCCTCTGCCTCTTATCTTCTTCTTTCTCTGATCATCATCCCCATCACTAATCATTTCTCAAAGATCTCTTACTCTCTATCTATTGCTTGCATTTATTTATAAATATATTCAGTTTTTTTGTTGTTAACAAGAATCTTTACTAAATTCACTTTGCTTGCTGCTTTCTTCTGGATCTCCAAATCATCATGTAGCAGCAGATCTTTGTTTTTTCTATTTTTTTTTTTAAACTTATCATTTCTTTATATCACAATTGTCCACATCTTAGGAGGAGGGCTTTTGTCAAAATCCTATCTTGAGCAAGAAAGAGGGCCAAACCCAAAAAAAAAAAAAAAAAAAAAAAAAATGGAGTTTGATGAGCATGAAGAACAAGAAGATGAAATTGCAAGCAGAGGAGGAGGAGAAGGGGTTTCAGCTGCAGCTACAGCGAGAAAAAGTGTTGGCGGTGGCGGGGGAGGTGGTGGTGGTTCCACAGCTACTTACAGATATAGAGAATGCTTAAAGAATCACGCGGTGGGGATAGGCGGTCACGCGGTTGATGGTTGCGGGGAGTTCATGGCGGCAGGAGAAGACGGAACCCTAGAATCCCTCAAATGCGCAGCCTGCAATTGTCACCGAAATTTCCACCGGAAAGAACCGGAAGGAGGCGGCGGAGGAAAATTCCACCACCCGCATCCCGCATCCCACCAGCACCCGCAGTTCTCCGCCGCCTACTCCTTCCGGTCTCCTCATCCCTCCGGTTACCTCCACGTTACACCGGTAACGCGGCCCTTGGCGCTGCCTTCTACTTCCAGAGAAGATGAGGACATGTCGAACCCCAGTAGTAGCGGCGGCGGAGGAGGAGGACGCAGCGGCGGCGCCGGAGGATCCAAAAAGCGGCACAGGACGAAGTTTACCCAGGACCAGAAGGAGAAAATGTTGGCGATTGCGGAAAGGCTCGGGTGGCGTATCCAGAAGCAAGATGAAGCTTTAGTGCAACAATTTTGCGCTGAGACTAATGTGAAGCGCCACGTCCTCAAGGTTTGGATGCACAACAATAAACACACCCTTGGTAAAAAACCCTAAATTTTATCTATGCACCTTTTTTTTTTCTTTGAGATTTGATGACGAGGGAAAAAATGTGCAACATTTTGAGCATTTATGCTGGTAAAAAAAAATGGAACTAGGATTATGATTCCGATTGAGAGAGTTGAAAAAAGATTTAGAAATCTTAGATTTTCGTTAGTTAGGGTTACTTAATCTGACCCTTTATTTGTTGTAATTTGTTGGAATTAATGTTCATCATCTTTGTAGTGATGAAATGACCATTTCCTGGACTAATCTAAGCATTCAAGAACTGAATTTTCCTTTTCTTTTTTTAACTTAACTTTGGTGCCTACTTTCTTAGCATTATTTTGCACTTGAACGCTTGCATATTGTGATTCTCAAATGGTAATTTAGTACGTGTATGACATGCAAGGCTGCAAATTGAGTACAATCCACACCTGTCATCTTTTCCTACAACATTAATTTCCTCAACCTCCCTCTTGCATTTTTGTTTGTAGAACATTAAATACTACTACCAGCTCTCTCATCAAATCATCATTATCCACAGATTTCCGCAAATTCCTCTGCAGATCCCCAGAGACTTTGTTCTTTATTTATTCTTAATCCCAAGAAAGAATTTCAAGGAGAAAAAAAAAAAAAAAAAGAAAAAGTTTTGGCTCTTCTTCATCAGCTGGTCAGACTGACTGACTGTAAAGTTTCTTTCTTCCCCATGATTACGTGATGGATCGATCCCAATAATTTTGATTTGTTAATAATATTGTCATTCATGCTTCCACCTCTAACTAAAGTCCTGATCCTCTGTCTAATTTTTTTTTCTTAGTCTTTCTGTCTAATGAGTAAAAAGTAACGTTATTTTATTACTCATTCTAGAATCTGCGTCCCCAATACCCTGTCAATTAGTTTATTCTCGATCTGAATTCATCCAGTAGTTCTTTGAAAGCAAATGTGGAATTTCATGCATTAGAAAGTGAAAAAAATATATGAGGAATCGTCCAGGTGAAGGGAATGGAGGCACAGTGGAAGTGGGAGATGTCGGAGAAAGAGCAGAAGAGGGAAGAAGGTGTCGGAAAAATAATCGGCAAGAGGTTGCCTTTATTCTCTTGCGGTTGCGGTAGGAACATGTGGGCTCTGTATCTCCTTAACTCCATAAATCCCCGACCAGACATAACATAACATAACACCTCATTCATACATTCATTTTTTTTTCCATTGTCGTTTTTTTTTTTTTTTTTTTTGTGAAAGCTTTGAAACCTTAAAATAGAACACAACACTTGTGCTTGTGATATAGTATGATCTATGATATATCTTTGCATGAATTTAAGGTTGTTTCTCCTCGAATTCGAATGTAAGTTGAAGATGGCTGACTTCATCGGCTGCTAATTTTGGCAAAGTTGTTGGAGTCTGATTTGCGATAAATGAGGATCGAGGAGAACATAAGCCATGCATCTGATCTTATAACTTGTCTAAGGCAAATGAACGAGCTATTTAATGTTGTCTTAGACCATTTTTTGTCTTGGTTCATGATTCATGCACACTTCAATCCTCAATGAATACGGCAGCAAGTGAATATATATATATATATATATATATTGAGATGGAATAAAAGTAATAAAATTCCAACTTATTGGAATTATTAACGATATAAACTTGTATTATGATCATATGTTTTTTTGACAGCACTCGTATTGAATATTTTCGAGAAAAATTCAATTCTAAATTCCAATTTCATGGCAAACAAACAGAGCCTAACTCTGATAAGTATTTGAAAGGTTGAAATTGTAAAGTTTATAAAATTTCGATCGCCCAAGTGATGGAATTCTTGACATTTTTTGTGCGCAAAGAACATTGTTTTAGGAACCGTTTGGTTAGCTTTGACAACTAAAGAAGCTGCAAAAACTTAATAGTATTTCAAATATATTTTTATAAAAGTGTTTTTAAAATATGTTTTTATCGCAAATTACCAACATTAATTTGGCCAAATATTAATGCGAAAAAGGCTATCATAAGTATAAGTACAATTATAACTATATTAGTAATGAAAATAATAACAATTAATACTTCTTCATTAATTAGAATAATTAGAAGCCTTACAATCATTAGTTAGAATAAAAACCTTACAACAAATGAATTAAATCAACAATTAGGTTACCTAATTAATTTATAATAAGTTGTGCATTTTATAAACACAAACAATTTGTATCGCATGATTAGGCGGCACACGTATTTTCGTTTACAAATAATAATAATAATAATAATAATAATATCATTATAGCTTCTAGTGAAGAAAACGTGCAATTTTGAGGGTTGAATTGAAGTAGTACAAGCTAAGAAATAGGAAATACATTAGCAACTAAACTTATTAAATGACGATATATTTTAATTTTTTTTTTTTTAAGAAATAGGTAATACATTACCAACTAGATTTAATACATGATTAACCTCGATACTTTTTCTTGAAAGCAAGAAGCAGCGTTTGTTTATGAACAAAAGGAAGAAGAAAAAAAATTTATGTGTCGGATAAGTTTTTGCCCAAGAGGTATTATATATATACTCCTAATTTATCATTTGTACGTTTTTCTTTTCTTTTGGTTTAGGACTAGCTTAGATGTAAAATGTGTTTGGATCAACTATATATGAATTTATTGGGGTAAAATTTGAGAAAACAAATTAATAAAAATGTTTGAATATTTTAAAATTGGAACAATTACAGGTAAGATTATTATAATTAATTTTTGGAAATCAAATAGTTAAATTATTAATTTTATTCCATTATTAATTAATGCTGAGAAATCAAATAGTTAAACAACCCAAAACTCAAGGTCAAAGTTGAATTCTCATACTGGAATGATTTCAGGAAAAAATGAACCCAGTCAAAGGCACTCTCCATTCGACCCCAAAAGAAGGTCTAAAATGAATTCGCACACGGGAATAATTGGGAAAATCGCATTGTTGGTCAGTCTTCTATACAAACTCGAAAGTTTGGTTCATCTTCTTTTAAATTTTAGCATTTTTGGTTCCTCTTATGGGTTGACCTATGAAGTCAACTGTAATTTAGACAGTCTTGAAAAAAATTATACATTTATTTTGTTAAATAATAATTACTCAAACCTTTAAAAGGTTTAGTTTTTGCAATTTATAAAGAAGGGTCAAATTCCTCTAAGAAGAGTCGATGTTGTCGTAAGAAAAACAAGCGTGGGTCAACTGGTTTAGTTTTTCACAATTTACTAAAAAAATGGTCGTAATTTTTTAAAATTTCATTCTGACCCCAAATGATTGGTTAATTGGTTGATTGTTAGTAAGAGGGACTAAAAATGCCAAAATATGAAAGAAGAGGGATCAAAAGTGTAAGTTTGCACAGAAGATAGACAAAAAGTGTAACGGGGGCCAAAAAAAAAAAGACCAAAAGTGCAATTCTTGCCGTTGCGCAAATTTTGAACAAAAGTATAAAGGGACTGTTGAGTCGACATAATAAAAATAAATTAGAAATAACCCAACGACTCAAGCTTAAAGAGGAAGTAACAAGCAAAGGCAAAAGTAAATTGTTTGTCAAATGAAATCAATACCCTTATTCAAGAATCGACTATTTCAGATATAACTAGTTGTTAGACACGCACAAAGAAACCATTATGGACAATCCTTATTTTCAGGTTTTCAAAAGGAGCTCACTTTTGTGACTTATATAAATACGAACAATGCTCCATTTGAAGCCTAGCTAAGATTGTTGAATTGAAAGGAGCCATGGATATTGCTATATAATTTGCTATTAATTGATCTCATAACCGATTTTGTTTTTATTTTTTAGTTTATATTACTATATATTATAGTTCTGAGGTTAAATAAATCATAAAAAAAGTTCTAACCAAGTCCCAAAGAAATTACTAGAGAAAAAGAAAAACCCTAATGACATCAGAGTAAATAATACTTGCATTTTACAAAACATAAGAACTTCAATGCATGTTCCAGATTAACTTCCCCTCTTCGCTAATTATTTTCCACGCAATGTCAAAGTTGTGATGATTTATTGAGATATGTATCATTACTCATCTCGTTTGATGTGAGTTAAGTGGGATAGACAAAGGCTGCTTGTTGTTGTATACTGATAGTAGAATGAAATTAGGTGTCCTTATTAGTTGTTAATTTCCAATAACCTATAATTGTACGTATTTGGATACACTTTGGTAATACTATTCGAAACCTAATAGGATTTGCGTCTATTCCTATAAATATAGTGACTTTGGCTTCTGTTCTTTACGAGAGAAGAGAAAAGAAAATTTTGGTTTACTTTGAAGGTTTATGATCGATTAAGCCTCGGGTGACAGGGAGATCTTTCGGGCTGTTAATACGAGCTCGAGCTCAAGCTTGAACCTATAATTAATCGCCCACACCAATTACGTCTATGGATCTAAGGTATGTTGTATTTACATATCACAATCCAAAATCATGCTCATTAATTTTAACATATGGTATCAGAGAGTAAGGTTGGGGTCATTGATTTGTAAATCAATTCAAGTTTCGTGCCTTTCGTTGAATTAATTCGCCTGCATACAATAAAAGTTAATTATATGATGGCTTCAATAATGAGTGTTGATCATTATAGATTAAGAGAAGTTCGTCATTTTTCTGCTCAATGTTTGTTATTAATTACTTGGAATAGTCAAAACATTCCTAGTAAAATAACAAACAAATCACACATATTTGTCAATGTTTGTGTTTATTGCGCAAATTTTGAACAGTGTCAAAGGGACTGTTGAGTCGACAGCATAAAAATAAATTAGAAATAACCCAAGGGCTAAACCCGTTGAGGGCGTTGGATTTCGGTTTGATTTTCATTTCATTTCACTCTCCTCTTAAACACTATTCATTTTAATTCCCAACATTCAAACCAAATGGCTCCTTAGAATCACTGTAACAAACTTGTCTTAGGGACATCTCTCTATAAGGCGGGGATCGACTCCTTTTTATTGGAGAGTGACAAACTGACCCTTTTTTTTTTTTTTTTTTTTTTTTGGTTAGAGAGTGACAAACTGACTATTTCTGATATGAAATTACGAGTTGATTTGCTAACACAATATCTTATGCAAGTTGAATCATCGGCCCATTTTTTTATACACCATAATGAAAATTTAAAATGAAACTTACAAGATAGAGTGAACTGCAAAACACATCACTCAACTATGGGTGTTTTGCAAAAAATGACACTTTACTAAAAATGCTCTTTTTATGACATTCAACTTTCATTTTTGCTCGAAAAATACCACTCTGTCAAACTAGTCCGTTAACTCACTAACAGTTAGATTTAATCAGGGGTAAAATGGTCATTTTTATTTAAAAAATAAAAAAGTAAAATTTTTAAAAAAATATCTACTTCGTCAACTTTCATTTGGACACGATTCAAATATCTACTTCTACCATTCCTCCCTACCCGTTCCCTTCTACAAATTTGCCTCCATTTCTGGATAATTCTGCTACATGGATATTTTATGAAGATGCCAAAAAAAAAAAAAAACTACTGTATAAAAGGTTATAGTGAAAAATAACGCCTCGCATAGTTTTGTTTCTACAAATATTCATGATCCGAAGGAAATTTTGTAATAGAGACACGTGATTTGGGCCTAGGTGGTGGTCCAAGAAACTAGAGCCAACGAGGCCCATGAGTGGTCCGCGAATCCGTCAGAATAGATCGATCAGATGAGTACTAGGTTTGGTATTCTGAAATTAAATTAGAGATTCAGAGAAAATAATTGAAGATTGAAGGGCGTGGTCCGTCACGTAGATAAATTATTTTATATAATTGTTGCATTCATTTTTATTTTTATTTTTTATTGTAACAGATCAATCATAATTAAAATAAATAAATATAAGGCCTTATTTTTCATCACTTTGACAAGTAAATTATGTTTTGAGGCATACTATATGCAGTAACCATTTTACTAAACGCAATAACATTTCCCCGTGAAAAGTCTATTTTACCCTTAAGTATTAAAAAAAAATTTCATAAAATTTCACAAGAACATTGGGAAAATACCGCCCACAAAAGGCGGTATTTCCCAAGAAAATACCGCCTACTGTTGGCGGTATTCCTGGGAATACCGCCAACAGTAGGCGGTATTCCTGGGGGAAATACCGCCCATTTTCACTGAAAATACCGCCTAAAGTAGGCGGTATTTTCACAAAATTTTATCCCGTTTTGAAAAAATGTGTAGGTTATTTACATATCGTGTAATATGGATCATACTCGTGATTATAAAATCAAATGTTGTGCGGTACCTTTTTTTTTATATAAAATGTAAAATAGACTTTTTATAAGAAAATGTTACTGCCAATAGTAAAACAGTTATTGCGTATAACAATTTCGTATGTTTTTACCTTTAAATTAGACATGTTTTTTATAGTTTCGGTCAATTTATACAATAGGTGCATAATAATTTCTCCATCACGTTACCCACGATACGCTGCAGACATTTTTTTTCGGGAATTGTGGGATCTATCACGTTGTTGATTGAAGCCCTGAGGAGGAAGGTCAAGGTTCCTACAAATATGTCCAAATTTATGCGTAAATTGAGTTGTAGCGAAGGGGGCTAGGGCTAAGGTCTGTGTGTACCTTTGAATTTGGTTTTAGCCATAAAATACAATGATGGGCTATACATCTAGATTGAAGGATTACTACTTGCACTTGATTTGGATTTTGACTGTGAAAGATGCATGCTTGATCATGGATGTGTGTTTTTGGGGCTTAACATTTGATCTATGGCGATTTGCCGTAAATAAGATTATTTGTTCAAATTGTTCTATTTCACTAGATTACATTATTAAAACTACGTTATTTTTCTTTGTTTTACTAAGTTGCATTATCAGAACTACGTTATTTTTCTTTAACATATTCAGTGAAATCATTACGCCGTTTCACTAATTTAAACATTATATGACATAATAATTTAAACATGTGATCTTTTCTCATTTTCCCCTATCTAATATAGTTATTTAATTAGGGTTTATTTCTCGATAGAGGGATTCCATCACTAATTCTAGAGTGAATATATACGAAAGACAAAAAAAGGAAAAGAAAAAAAAAAAAAAAGGATTACACTAGAAATACATGAACATATATTGTACTGTAACAAATAATTGAAACTAAAACTTGATTCCTAAAGGGTTTCTCCACAAAAAATTATGGAAGTAAGTAAATTGGTGTACGGAAGGGAAACTATAAAAGAAAACTACAAGCAAAACCTTTGTACTAAGTAATTGATGCCTGAAGGGAAATTTCCATAATTTAAACCCCATTCAACACTCATTTCCTAATTATCTTTCCTCTTACCCTTGGCTAAAACAAAACGTGTTCAAGTTTACTATATATCGTCAACCTAGCTGAGAAGGAAAAAAAAAGAAACACAAACAGAATTGGGAAGTCAACTGGAGTCCATGCAATTTAGTTACTAAATTATAATGTACTAGTATATGGTTTACCTGTTGATCTATTACAATTATCTAAAGTATCAAGTTTAGCCTCTAACATATTGAGTTTATGTACTATGTTGTATTATCTGAATTATCGTTTATCGAGTCTAATCTCTGATATATCGCATACAGCGGCGAACGCAGAGCCAAATTCTCGGGGGGGCGAGCGTAATAGGAATTTTTTTCACACGTCATTAAATAAAATACATACCAGTAAAGTATCAAAATAAACATAACAATAAATGTCCAAAAATTAAAACATTAATGAGAAATTTAAAAACAAAAAAATACTAGTAAAACAACTAATTCTTGAAGCTCGAACCACCACAACCGGACGCATTAGTAATACGAGATAATTGTGCTCTGCATTCCCTAATAGATTGATAATGTTGCAAAATTACTTCATTTTCAATCTGGACAAAAATTTCCTTCTCAATATATGATATCAAACAATCATTCATCCACTCATCTCCCATTCTATTCCGCAATTCTGTCTTGATAAGTTTCATCGAAGAGAAAACCTTTTCAACAGAAGCAGTTACAATAGGTAAAACCAACGCTAACTTGATCAGACGATACACTAATGGAAAAAAAGACATTCCTGCCACTTTCAACATGTTCTGTCTGCTTTCTGTAAGTTATTTATTCTGCCTTGAATATTGTTTCAAGCATGATAATTGTTCCCCTTTCTTTTTTTTATCATTTTTCTGGCGAAGTGTTTAGCTTACTTTCATATATTTGAATCTTAGTTTGACAAGGTCCTATATGGTTGTAGCTTTCTGGGCTCGAACATGCTGAGTGGAGAGATACTTAATAGGCTACTAGAAAGCAGACAGAACATGTTGGTACCCTTATTCCTATGTTTTTGAAATATCTGAAAGATGAAAATGTTGCAGTTCCCGTAGAAATTGCGGAGAGAAGGGGGGGGGGGGGCAAGGGGTGCCACTACCCTTTGCTCCCGGATAAAGGAGGGGCAGTGGCACCCCCTTGCCCCCCCTTCTCTCCGCCGCTGATCGCATACCAAGTCAGAGGTGGTGATGTATCGCGGTTATGAGTTTTGTCATTAAAAATATCACGTATCAAATTCAGATGTTAATGCATTACAGCTATGAGTTTAGCCTCCGCTAAAAAAAATCGTATATTGAATTCAGTATCCAATGATGTATTATGTGTTAGACAAAAACACTTGTACCGAGAGGTTTCAAGCAAAATACAAGACCAATCATGAACTTTTAAAAATAACAAAACGAAATGTAAGAAAATAGATCTTTTAATTGTATAAACTCAATATATATTTTGTAATCTTACTCACTCCGTCTTGTATAGAAAGTCTTAAGCGATCGAGCAACAATTAGTTGACTGTCCGGTTAATTTCATTTTGGGTTCCTTTAATAATCTAAACAAATTTTATGAGGGTTTTGATAATGTCTCAATCCTAATTCTGGTTTTGTCACTTCATATTTGTTTAACTAGTCAATTAGTCTCTTAACAAGTTTAATAGACTATTTCTATAATGAACAAGTTTAAAAATTTGTCATAATTTATAGATAATATTTTATCTTATTAAAAAAAATTAGGTCCTATTTTCATAATTTTGTCCCAGGCCTATGAAGTTTAAGAACCGAGGCTAGTCGATGGGACACGATCCCAACCGAATTATGAATCAATTGCACGTGGTTGAATCAAAATAATTCATTTGCTTATAATATACAATATGAAGATTGTTAAAAAAGTACACACATCATTTTACATTTACATATGTTTATCGTACTATTTCTCTAGGTTTTTTCTCGGCCTCAATATTTACTTGACCGTCAGAGTTGTCTCCATAAAACAATCGTGGGACTGAATTTAGCCGGCACTTGTCTTGCACGTCAAAGCTCGGGCTACATTAAGTTAGATTTCATCACAAACCAACTTGCCATGAACGTGGAGATTAAAATCCTCTTGTAGTGGGTTAATCCCCAAGTTCATGATACAACTATAAAGATATTTTCTATAATCTATATAATGCTGCATTATATAAGATTATGCAGCGAAATAACATATTAGCAAAATAAGGAGTTACTCCGAATAATTTTTATTTAGGAAAACTCCGTATATAATTATCATCGGGCCATAGTGGATGGAAAGGTAATTGGACCTCAAGTATGGTCTTTTAAATATCCATTTTTTTCTTGGGCTAAAGGTTGGGCGAATTCTCATTTTCATTTCACGCATCCAAGAAAACAATTATGTTCGTTTTACCACTTTGCCCTCAATAAGTAGTAAGGGGCAGTGCACAAGCACAAAAAATGGGCCCTTGGTGACGAATGTAGATCCATGCATCTTCATTTTGCACTTGTAGTTTGGGCCATACTAACGATCACAAATTTTTTATTTTTTATTTAGTTAGGTTCCTGGCCGGTACGACATCTACATTATTCTCTTATTTTTCTTCCCGAGTTCAAGTCTGCATCTATTGCAAGATGCTCCTCGACCATTACCATTCGAGCATAATCTCAAACCCATGACCACAATTTATGTAATGGGCGTTTGGTTGGAATAAGTGGAATGAGAATGAATATAAGTTTAGGAAAATGATTTGGAGAGTGAATTTATAGTGTAAAAATATAGAGGAGATGATGTAGCATGAATTATAAGACAAAATTACCCTTAATAAATGTACTATAATAATAGAATTTGGATGATAATTTTTTTATTTAACCCATGTCACATCATTCTGTATACATTTTTACTCTATAATTTTACAAACCCTTAAACCAATGGCCCTCTAAGCACAAAATAGTACATGTTTAGGAGTAGAAGTTTGATCCTTATTTGTGTGATATTTTGGCAACTTATAAAATGCACTTTCTCCTAATTAGTTTGATATAGTTATACTACTGTCCTAAAAAACGCGCAGAATAATCTCTCAAATAAATACAAACATAGAGAGATATTTTAAAATATCCCAACCCCAACAATGTAGTAAAAGCAAAATAGTTGTAATAGTTAGCATAATTTCACAATCAATTAAGATGTAAAATATGGTACACAACCAAAATCTAACAAGTATTACCATTAGGGTCAAATATGATGAAATGGTAGAAATATAGTTCTCTTTAATGAACCCATCATCTACCAATTCATCATATTTGCCATTTGCTTACCATACTTGGTATAAATTGTTCATAAAAGAACACTAGATTGACATTTCAATTCAAGAATGAACCAAATCCAATTGCCACTACAATTCTATCAACTCATTCTTTTGTGACTCCTTTTTCAAATCCACCAATAATTTAGACTCTTCCAATTCCTTACCATTTGGAGTCCTCGCAAACTTCACTTTAACTGTAACATCACTATGATTGTTACCATTATTAACCAATCTTGTGCTACTTTGCAACATTCCCATTGACCTTGACTTTCTCAACCTTACCGTAGGCATCTTCACAGCCAATCCCCCTCTCCTCCTCCCAACATTATTATTATTGTTAGTGATGCTCAAATCCAACGTCCCAAATTCAATCTCCCTGAATGAACCGATCGATCTTGACCGTCCGATACGATCGCGGCCCTTTTCACTGATCAGATCCTTCTGGCCCTCCTCCACAGTCACCACATTGGATACTTTCCGGTTCCTTCTAATTCCAGCTTTAACGGTCTTGATCGTCTCGCCGCCCTCATCATCCAACGGCTCGTATTTAGTGGAATCCCTCACGCAATCCACGCGCCGACCTATATTGTTCCAGATGGGGCTGTTAATTCTCTTATACACATGTTTCAAACACTCCGCCACCTCCGCCATCGCCGGCCGCTTCGCCACCGAGGATCTCACGCACTTGGCGGCCAGCAACGCCAGCTGCAGGATCGCAGCCTCGTCTTCCGGAGGGCCGATCCTCGGGTCACAGATGGAGCCAAAATCCCCTGACCTTATCGCCGGCAACGCCCAGTCTACCACGGACGGCGGACTGTAATTCACGTCGATGGCATTCCGGCCGCTGATTATCTCCAGCAGCAAAATTCCGAAACTGAACACGTCGGACTTGGTGCTGAGATCGCCCGGTGCAAGATAGCCTGGATCGAGGTACCCCATCGTACCCGCCGGCGGCGTGCACCTAACACGAACGTCCTCCACGTGTCCTCTCAAAGCCAACCCGAAATCGCTGAGCCGAGCATTAAAATTCGCGTCGATCAACACATTGGAGGATTTGACATCCCGGTGAATCACCGGCGGGTTCGACGAATGCAAGAAATGAACCGCTTTGGCAACTTGCAACGCGAACCGGACCCTCCTGGTCCACCCGGGCGGCCTGGTCGAGCCGTGAAGCAAATCAAATAATGACCCGTTTGGCATATACTCAACCACGATTAATTTACTCTTATTGGAATCGATAGAATGTCCGAGCAGATTGACGAGACGGGAATGCCGGACCCGGGAGAGAATTTCAATCTCATTTTCCGATGGGTTATTGGCGGAATTGTTGACCGTCGAATTGGGATTCGAGGACTTGGTCTTTTTGACGGCGGCGGTGAGGTGGCCGAGGTGGGCTCTGTAGACGCTGCCGTGGCTTCCCTTTCCGAGAAGGTGGGACTGAGAGAAGCCATTAGTGGAAGAATGGAGGTCGGAGTAGGAGAATTCAACGATCTTCTTGGGGGATTGGGGATTCTTGTTTTTGGCAGTTTTGGTGAGTTTAAAGTTGTAGGAATCACAAGCTGCAATTGATGACTCCCCATTGCATGAGAGGTAGCCCATGGGGATAGGAGTAATGATAGTAATGAAATTGGGGTGCAGATTTGCTATGGTGTTGGTTAGGGATGATGAAGTTGAGGTTTAAGGTGCAAGAACAATAATATGGAGAAAGAGAGAGAAAATGGTGGGAAAGGACAGTGGCCATAACTGAGGAAGGGGAGCAAAGGTAAAGGCTTTCTTGTTGAGTTTGAGTGAAGCTTTGGCTTAACACATAAAGTGATGGTAAAACAAGTAAAGAAGTGATTTTTATTCCTTTTTTTTTTACATCTTTATTTTACAGCCATTTTAGATTGGGATTTTGGAGGGAGATTAGTTCAATCTTGAATGAATAAGTACTATAAGATAATCAAATCCCACTAATTAAATTTAAAAGTTGGTAAACAAGGTGGAGAGTTTTGAATTGAGAAGATCAATCTTAGATTCTTGGTGTGGTAGAAACATTTTCCAAAGAAAGAGAAGGTATGGCAACTACTTTAATGGTAAGTTTGAGATGCAAAAGGCTTTGATAGCGGTGGGAATATCTTGGGGATGGGATTTATACTGGTGGGGTCAAAGATCAAGATGCAGGCTTGCCTTTTTCATGTGGTGTAACTGTATCCCTCATCTTTCTCATTTTTTTTTTTTTTTTTTCCCGGTTAGTCGGTGTAACTGTATCCCACCGACTAGGGGTGATATCGAGCCGAGCCGAGCCCGAACACACCTATGTTCGAGCTCGGCTCGGCTTCATTATCTTGGGCTCGAGCTCGAGCTCGAGCTCGAGCTCGTATAAGATTTATGAGCTCGAGCTCGAACTCGGTAGGCAGAATCTCCACTTGCCAAAATAAATTTGGCTTGTGGAGATTCGAACCCAGGTCCTCTGAGTTCTCCTTGCAGTGTCTTACCACTGCACCAAATTTAGTTTCATGTTAATATGTATGAATGATAAATTATATATGTATTTTATCTTTTGTAAAAATTGTTTTTTCTTATCGAACTGTTCACGAACGTAATCGAGCCGAGCTCCATTTTGTTCATTTATTGTTCATTTATTAATCGAGCCTAAAATTTTGTTCGTGTTCGTTTATTAATAAATAAACGATCTCGAACCGAGCTTTTAACGAGCCGATCCCGAGCTTGTTCGTGAACGTTCGTGTTCGTTCTCAGCCCTAAGTGTGACTCTGTGTGTCCACCATTGTTGATTGTGGCGGATACCTTGTTGGTTTTATAAGGGGTAACAATTCGTGTCATGTCCGATTTAAATTGGTAGGATTTCTGTGTCGATACCTCTTAATTACAACTCTTCTCGTTTAATATTACTTATATCATGTTCAGATTAACAGATTCACGTGTCAATATTTTATATAGGGTGACAATCCGTGTTGATAGTTCAAATGCAAAAGACGAAAGGTTAAAATGGAATGAAAAATGAAACAAAAAAAAAAAAGAAAATCAATCCAAAAACGCGAATCAAAATCCGAAATGGATCCGAAACTTCATATTTGGATGAGGTTGAGTCGGTTTTTTGATTTGCACGGTCCTATAGACCATCTCCTCTCTTTGAAATTTGAAAGGAAAAGATGAGAAGTAGATAACCAAGAAAATCACTAATGAAAGTGCCGTTTCGTCCATTGTTGGTTTATTCAGGCGTGGAGTTTAGAGTGACAATAAAACCTTCCTTCAAAGAGGCATTAGGTCAACTTTGGAGGTTAGCAATAATATTAGGTGTGAAAGGGATGTTTGTGGGTATTAAATGCAAATTGAATTGCATTAATTCCTCCCTTTTTCTTCTCTCCCACATCGAGCTAGTATAAATTAAATGATATAATAGGTCACTTTTCTACCTTTTTTTTAATTTGCCCCATTCATTGAACTTTTGGTACGTCAAAATCAATTGACAATAAATGAGAAGACTTTCAAACAAAAATTTTAACTAAGTTTTTATTTTATTTTATTGACGAATATAGTCAAAATCAACATCAAATCATATTTCCAAAAAGTTAAACAAATCCATATATAAGTAAAATTAAACCCAAATTTCTAATACTCCTTTCATTATAGGCTTGCTTCTTTTTTCTTTTTTCTTTTTTTTTCCTCACAGCAAATTGGTATCATGGAAGATTTCTGATTTTATCTAATTTTTAAAAAAATTTCATACTCTTATTAATATAATTATGCATAGTTTAAAATATTAATTTACACTAAAAAAAAATGGAGGTACAAGTAAAAAAATACAAAAGATTATTTATTTTATATATTATACTTGAAATGTACTTATAAAATTTGTGGTTTTTAAGAACATAATTCTTTCTAGATCTAAAATCAGTTGAAATAAAGAGGAGCATCCGGAATTTTCATTAACTAATAATTAAATACTTGTAAATCTGAGAAGAGTAAGAACTTTAAATGACGAATCAAAGAAAGATAGTGGTGATTGATAAGGGCATTTATGGTATTTGAGTTTCAAATCAAGTTTCAAACTCATTTAACATTTATGATTATTTTCTATCATTTTAAATGGAGTACTTCTTACCCTTAACGAGATTGTAATCACACCTATAATGATTATTACCCATATTTTTAAGGTTAAGACGACAATCTCTCGTTAAGAAATCTTTCCGTTATTGAATAACGATAGTATGTAATAGCGCACGCGTTGACATTAATTAATAATGCACATTTTGTGCCAAATTCAATAACTAAATTGTTCTTTTACAACATTATATTACGAGTACTTCTTTATTTTTAATAATCCCTTAAAAACAATTACGGATATCCCTGTTTGCCATTTTGATCCATTTTTTCAATTGCCATTTTGATCGTCGACCTAAATAATTAATTTGAAGTTAGGTTGGTGATATCCCTGTTTTCAGAATACTCTAGAGATCACTTATAATTAAAGTTAGGGATATTTTAATTTATTCCATTTCTTTAATCAACGCACATAAAAAATTGTTATGACATTATTCCAGTACAGTACATGTTAATTATGTCCGTTTTTATTGTTTTTGTTTGTATTTTAATTTATTTTTAATTTATGTAATAAATATTTAATATATTATAAATTTTTTTTATATCAATTCCAATACATTTCTTACATTAAAAAGTTCTATTTCCAAAAATATGTTTTTAAAAACAAACTCATACCGACCGATCCATAAGTAAAAGACGGTAAAACATAAGATCACAACAGTGAAAATTGATACATAATAATTACATTTTTTTTTCAAAAGGAAACAATTATTATCAATAAGTAAAAGACTCTTAAAGCCCAATAATAAGGATGATAATATATAGATAAATCAAGGTCAATGTTAATGATGAGTTAATAATCCCAGTCAAGGTGGGAAAAATCATCTTCCCACCAGAAAGGGAAAGTCATCGTTTCCATTTCAATAAATTTGAAGGAATGTGTAAATCTGAAGTTACCAGAGCTACCTTTTTTTACTTTTTGTTTATATTTGCATGCACAGTGTTGGATGTTCTATAAATGCTGAGGTTAGAGGTAGTTGACCTCGGCCAAAGTCCGTGATTGGAGCCGACGTCGGAGACAAAGATATGACAGGTGTCAAGATTTAAAGGATGCGACGTATGCAAGGATCTAAGAATGTCAGCAATCCACCAGCAATGACTCATTCCCGTTAAGCATCGAAGTAAAACAGGGGAGTTATTCCCAAAAGCAGGACTTCAAGGTGTACAACATCAAAAGGACGTTGGAGTTAAGCAATGATTCAACCCACCCTCTCTAATTAAAAAAAAAAAAAAAAAAAAGGAGAACTCTTTAGAATTAAAAGTTTTAAAATCCCCAAATTTATTTTAACTTAAATAAATGTTCGTCTTGATTTTGAAAAATATTCCATGAACAAAAAAAGAGAGTATAGATGGCCATATAGTTTTGTAAGTAACAAAAGTAATATGCAACTTATTGCAATAAATTACTCCATTTGATCCATTAGAATGGTCCAATTTATTGTACTGTTTTAATAGAACGGAAAGAGTAAAAGTTTAATGTTGGAGAATTAGTAATCCATTCAATGTTTTGGGTAATTTTGACAGTTAACTCTTTCTATTAAAAAAAGAGAAGGAAATGTCGTGAGTGTAGTTGAGTTTAGCTTCTGACATATCATGATTATGTCTTCGATACACGTGTATTGAGTTTAGTATATATTGTATTGCATACTGAGTGTAGTTGTTGACATGTCGTGATTAGAGTATAAAATATAATCTACTTAAATTTAGTTTATAATGTATCGCGCATTACTTTTAATTTCGGATGAATCAAATTTATCACTTAATATATTACAAGTTATGTTAAACGCAAGTGTCGCGTATAAAGAAAAAAGTTGTGCGTATCGTGCGTCAAACCGCGGTACCGCGTGACAGAACTCGTTAAGAAAGAACCTACTGTTTTAGTTGAAATCTTGAGCGGTCAAAACATTCGATGAACGAATAAGGAATAGCAAGTACAAAGTTAAAACATGAATCATTACGTTTACAGGAACCATTATAAGCTGTGGTGACTGCTTTTGAAGCATGCATGAGCAGCCACTTTCAGAATTAGATAGATTGTCTGACCTTTTTTTTCCTTTATTTTTTTTAATCAATTTTAATTTGTGATGACAAATTAGTGAGAATTTTGTTTGAATCATCGATATAAGAAGACATAAAAGCTAGCACAGTCGTCGAAGTGGCTGCTCGTGCTTGTCGAACTGTTACATGGACTAACTCGGAATTTTCCCAGATTCTATACTCTATGATTTCATGAGTGCTTGGCTTACATCATCAGTTGAAACTGGCAGTATTACTTTTTCTTGATCATTAAAAAAAATGACATTTTCAACGAGAGTTCATTTTAAAGCTGTGTAATACGTAATTGGTAAACAATTATACAATTATAATTTTTCTTTTTTTAGTGAAAAGGAAGAAAGTATTAATAAACCGCCAGATTGGATTTAATTAGTACACAAAAAACGGTGGTCGGTGGATGAAGTTGAAGAGAGGAGTAGTTGACGTGAGAGGTCCCATGAAAATTTAAAGTGATGATCAAATTGAGCCGCGCAGCCCCTCTCCCTCTTCATCATTCATCGCAATCAAAACGTACTAATTTATACGACTTGTAAATAGTCTTCATAATTGGAC
The DNA here is from genome assembly GCA_016801395.1 of Leptodermis oblonga. Lineage (NCBI taxonomy): Eukaryota > Viridiplantae > Streptophyta > Magnoliopsida > Gentianales > Rubiaceae > Leptodermis > Leptodermis oblonga. The sequence goes on from CM028752.1 coordinate 37,992,313, forward strand.
CATCTCCCATGCATGTGTATGATTTATCATCTATGGATCTATCTTGGAGATTTTGCATTTCTGATTTGTCTCTCAAAGTCTTTATTGTTCGGAGGAGAAATTACAAAATGTTTAGCATTCCTGCATGCTTGGCGTCTTGGGCAACACACATGCTATAATGGCCGAGAAAAAGGGTCGGGATCCCGCGAGGGGGAGCTAATCCCAAAAACCTGTACTTAGTTCGGATTGCAGCAAACAACCACTACTGTAGAAATGGATTGGAGAGGCGAGTATTAAGGGGGATTGGAGGGGCCCGCACCCACCTCGATTTATAGGGCAAGGACCCGCCTCCGGTTCTTAGCATTAGAGGCGGGTGCATTCTAATGCCTAGTTATTAGAGGCAATAACCAGCTATTGGAGGCGGGTGCATGGTGCAACAGCCTCCAATAAGGAAGAATAAAAAAAAAATTTAATTCTCATAATCAAACTGTAAAACAAGGAAACCTTTAACTAGTAAAATCAACTGTTATTTTTGCACATTTTATCACTAACCATTATGTTATGAAAATAAATCAAAAACATGCTCATATAAAGTAAACACTTATACACGTGTGTCATACTTGCCTAGATCATTGTGAAAGTCGCCTAAATCATTTAATTCAGCAGTCAAACAACTTGGTAGATCCAAGTAATTTCTGCAACTAAATAATTAGGATTGAAAGAGGCAAAAACACATGTATAACATTTTAAGGAACTTTTTTTTTTTTCCCTCATGTGTTGTTTGCAATCAATTTTCATGAAATCAGATAAATGCATACAGCAGCAGCCATATTATACTTCCTACTATTTAGCAAAACATAGATGCAGCACAAAGGGAAGTGAGAAACACGAATGCAGTCACGAATACGATGTTGCAGTGATTACAGGAACAACTGACACAAAAATTATTCCCACACATCTATTAGCTCCTTACATTTTAAAATAAGCAAGATTTTTATCTTTTAATACAGACCCAAAACATAGCTAACGTTCGTATTTAAGCCAGAACAAAGCATACATGTCACCTCTAATTGCTTGTTAAAATAAGGAAGACGCTTAGCTTTTAAAAGATGGTTCAAAACTGAGTTCTAGTTCATGTTTAAGCTAAACAAAACACACAAGTAAAAAGCCAAAAGCTGAAGTTGTCTAAATTAAGGACAAGAAAATATGACCTTTGGCTTTGAAACGGACAGAAGATCAGAGGCAGCATTGGCGTGTCAAACGATTGATAGAAAAAGAAAGAACTTGGCCAAATTCCACTAATTCACTCCAATTTTCAGAAAACCAACACAAATAATTTTCAGCACAGTCCAGAAATAAATACCGATTCAAAACGTCACATTCCGGATAAAAATTCCAGCACTGTTGAGACCAAAACCAAATCATACAGTCCATTTTCAGAACACAAGGCAGTAAAATTCCAGCACAAAAAGCTAAAATAATCCTCCTAATTATCCAGATTTCCAGCACTAAGGATAGCCAAATGTACTAGAAATTTTCAGCATATAGGACCAGAAATTTTGGAAAATTTCATACCCCAATCAATTCGAAAATTAGAGGCGGGTGAAGGCGACACTCGCCTCCAAATATTGGAGGCGGGTATTTGTGCACTCGCCTTCAATTAGACGTCTTGGTTAATCAATTCTGTACTAGTGAATTTATTGGACAACGCTAATAAATTTTACGGAATGTTTTGAAAAAAATATTTTTAAATGTAAGAAATGTAAAAAAAAGTAATAATTGAATGCTAGTAATAAAAATGTGTTTTAAAAATAGTAAAAAATGTGAGAATAGAGAAGAAAACATATATGGCCCTGTTTGGTATGATTTTCAAAACATGATTTTGAGATTTATTTTGATTTTATAATATTAAAATTGTATTGGGAATGTAAAAAGGTGTATTGAAAAATGTAAAAAGGTATATTGAAAATGATGAAAAATTATTATAAAATTTAAACTTTTCTCAAAACATGATTTGTATTTCAAAAATATTAATTGTATAACTGAATTCTTTTAGTAAAAAGAAAATAATATATAGTTAAAATTTTGGGGGACAAAAATTCAAAATACTACCAAAATACAGTTAGCAAAAAGGTAATTAAGTCAATATATTTCACCGTACTTCTGATCGAGGTCTGAGTTTTCTGACTTGAGATCCGATCAAAGTTTGACTTTGAATGTCGTCATGACTCAGTCATCCATTAATGGCTTTGGACCTTTTTTATTTTTATTTTTATTTATTCTTTTGTCAACTTTAATCTAGATTGTGATGTGGATCGAGACCCAGCCCAATCTTCAAACTACTGGTTCTAACTTCTATCATTTGTATGCATTGAATATTCTTTTCCCCCAGCAAAAAAAAAAAGAAGAATATTCTTCTTGTTACTAGTATTTTGTAGTAATTCATGGCAAACTTTAACAAATTACTCTCTATCTCATATAAAACCTGTATTTAAAATTGCATATTTATTCTCTAGAAAGTGTTCAGTCTCCCTACCGGATGTGATGTGCAAGTCCCCATATCCAACGTGGTATGCAAATACAAATCACCGATAGTGGTATAAGGGTATATATATATATATACATATAGTGCCCTGTGTGGATTGTATATAACTAAATGGGTATCTTAAAGTGGGTGGAAAGTTGTCAAAAATTAACAAATGTCAGTCGTGGTTGAATGATTTTCAATACATTTCTACCAACAAAAAATAATAATAATAAAAATAAAAAGAGAGAAAATTTTGTATTAATCAAGTTGGTGTAGCAATTAAATGAAAGTATTGAGGATCGAGTTGGGGAAGAATGAAGTTGACGAGCGGATTTTGTTGGATACTAGATTAATGCAGAGGTGACCTGGAGCTGACGTCATCCGCAGACGACCTAGGGACCTCATCCGGGACGACCTTCGGGCTGACCTCATCCTAGACGACCTCGGGGGCTGACCTCATCCTGGACGACCTCGAGGCTGACCTCATCCAGGACGACCTCGAGGGCTGACTTCATCCTGGACAACCTCGAGGGCTGACTCATTCGGGACGACCTCGGGGCTGACCTCATCCTGGACGACCTCGGGGGCTGACCTTATCCGAGACGACCTCGGGGGCTGACCTCATCCTGGACGACCTCGGGGGCTGACCTCATCCTGGACGACCTCGGGGGCTGACCTCATGCTCGACGACCTCGGGGGCTGACTTCATCCGGGAAGAGCTCGGGGCTGACCTCATCCGGGACGACCTCGGGGGCTGACCTCATCCGGGGACGACCTCGGGGCTGACCTCATCCTCGACGACCTCGTGGCTGACCTCATCCTGGATGACCTCTGGGGCTGACCTCATCCGGGACGACCTGGGCTACAACTTCGTCTACTAACGACCTGGGCTACAGTGTCCTAAGTGCGCGACAAATGGGGCGTGGATATTAAGCACCCCTTTATAGCGTGCAGATGACACGTGTTGGGGATTAAGGATGACACTAGGACTAGCTAGCTTAGGCTGCTGGAGCATTTTCTATTTTGGCCCAATATAAATACTCAATGGTTTCCTCAATAAACAGGTAATTGAATTCCAACTTAGCATACGTATATTCTCTCAGATTCAATACTAACTTTGTCATTGGAGTTAAACAGGGAAGTTCACCCTAAAAGCAGGGAGCAGGAGGTGGAGGCCAACGTCAAACGAGCTCGTTGCTAAGTTGGGATTCAACAAATTTCATTTAAGAATTGTTGTAAAAAAAATTAATAAAAAAAAGCTAAAATAGTCATTTAAGAATGGGACGGCAGTTGCGGTGGGAATGACTCCACAAACGACAGAAAAATAAATTGTTGTCACTACATCTTTTTGGCCGACCGACCAGCATATCTCACTTCTCATTCCTCGTAGTTTACTACATATTCTGAAAGGAGTAAACAATTTCTTTCTCTTTTTTTTCGGTTATAGTTTTTTTTTTATATTAATTTCGGTTATAGTTAAATATAAAATATCATTCTGAATTCATAATAGAAAATGGGATAACGGTCCATATGAACCAATTGAGAGCATACCATGCCACCATTATTCTTTCACAAATGAATTCATATTAAATCGTCGATAAACAAATTTAACTTGCATAACGAATCACCAAAATTAGTACGATCTCCGTCACACTTAAATAGTTCAGTTTGTATTATTGTTTTTGATAATACAAATTAGAGTTTTTGAATGGAACAAAGAAAATAAAGTTTGGCTACAAAGTAACAAGTTCAAATTACGTAAAAGATTGATAAAATAGATTGAATGACATGAAAAAAAGTTTAGCATATGCATATGCTACCAACTCGTAAACCTTTATAATTATATAGAAATAAGAAAATTTAATTCGGATTAGTACCAGACTCGTTGACAAATATGCCCTCATTGGCTCATTCCATCTAATGGGCCAAATCAGGAGGACAAAATGTACATCCACTTTCATTTGGGCCTTGGGCTAAAATGCAGTAGTTCATTATCCTTCTTTCAATCTAAAAATATTTTGATAAATTATGGAGTAACATTTTATGAGCTATATTAGTAAGTAGTCGATGAACAAATTATTATTATTTTTTCTGTACCTTTAAATCTACTAATATAAACGTAACAGACCAAAAAAGAAACTTATATATTTTTTTAAATAAGAGAATAATTAGAAATAAATAAAATTCATTTTTAAGGTTAAATAGAAATATCAGAAGGAGAACATACTCGTTTGCATTTTTTTTTCCTTTAATTTTGTTACTATTTACGGCAACAGAGAGTTATTTCGTCATTTACGAAATGAGTGTTTCCATACACTTACATGGTTCATCTTGTGCAAATAATGATTTCACTTCTAAGTGGACCCTTAAATACTGTTTATAACGTGAACAAACAAATCATTTGCAAAGATTACACTTTCAGTGATAATCGAGAAATTTGGCGAAACCAAGATTGAAATCTAGACTGGAGATCCCCTCTTGTGCATTACCTCTAACCACAGGGCTAAAGCTTTGGGTAGTTTAGTTTGCATTTCTCGTGGCCAAGCTTAAATTGATAAATTAGTTCGGTCGTATTAACTAACACATGTTCATCATCACTAGACAAATGATTGAAGCTAAACAAAATAAAAAAAAACGAGTCAGTACTCCATCAATTGTAATATATAAATAGTTTATTTAGATGTCAGAAGTTTAATTAATTTCTATCTCGATTAATTTTTTTGGATATGACGTAAATAGTTGGAAATAATACATGGGCATGGAAATTCCGTTTTAGGAAGAAGAGAGTAGTACGTACGGTCCCGACCGGACAGCAATGATATGTTTGAACAAATATAGTACGGCAGTTTCATGTGGGCATTCTTGGTTTAATACGTTAATTAACTAAGGAGCCAAATGAAACCACCCAGAACGTGCTCTTGTTCGTCTTCTTCGATCGACGATCATCCCTTCCACGTCATACACAGTCCCAAAATCATTTACTTTTATATTCTGCACATCTAATCAATCAAACCCCACAAGTGAAAATCATTAATTTTCACGAACAAAAGAAACTACTTTGCGTGTTCGATCCACCTAACATGTCCTTCGTTAACTGTTGTATTAAATTTTTACGACCGACTTGTTTTGTTTCTTGCTTCACGTGTTAAATGTTAAGAGGTCACTTTTCTTTTCTTATTTTATTTATATTTATTTTTATAGATAAATTTACGTTTAAATACTAAATTATTTCCAGTCCACCTTTGACCGAGCAACAATTGGAGGTGGCTGCATGTGACCATCGTGTGAAGTGTCACCGTTGGAGTGAACAAATTTAAGTGCAAAAAATGTACAAATATACTAAATTTCTTCCATCAATTATAAATATAATTATGAGTGTCGTCCTTGCGCTAGCTGTGCTAATCTTATTTACATCGTTTCGGATGTCCCAGAGGAACAACTAGTTAATGAATTACATGATACAAAAATCTAATTAAAAGACTCATTTCACCTGCTGAAATAATACTAAATCATCGCCAATTTTAAGTGTTTTTAAAACTAGAATATTGAACACTACGATATCACTATTGAATGTAAAGAATTAATCCTTTATAAGGACTAAACTTGTTGAATGACCAAAAGTCGTGGATGGAAATATTTGATAGACCACATATTCAATTTGCCCGGGGCCCTCCCTCCACAGCAAATGATTAAATACGTGCATGCAAAGACAAAATGAATGGTTCTTTGGTTTTTAACGGATGTACAAGAAACCACTTGTACTTTACGTGTGAGAAGTTAGACTCTGTTCTCTTAGTATTATGGATAAAAAAAATTTTAGTTAGGAAAAAATTTTATTTTAGAGGAAATTTTTTTTAAAAATTTGTGTAGGAAAGAAAAGAAAAAATATAATGATTATGTTTTTTTTAAAATTTATGTGAGTGAGAATTTAGAGGAAATTTTTAAATTTGAATTGTGAATTTTATAAAAATAATATTTTTTTTATAATATTTTTGAGAAAAAAGTGATAATTTTCGTGATTATGTTCGAAAAAGAACAGAGCCTTAAGTTTATACAATCATGCATCATATAAGAACCTCACATTAATTTTGTAGATCATATGTAAGAGATGAGGAAACACAAACGAACTCAAATTATGGTAATCTCACATTACGTAAGTAATAAGATTAAAACTACAATCTCGTTACATAGTATAATGGCGAAATAGTTCCGTGACGAGCCTATAATATTTTATTCTAAATCTTATTAATCTTTCACACTCATCCAATTAACAAATTTCCCAATCGTCATAAACTATCTTATTATATTCAAATTGGAACACAAATTGATTTGTTCATCAACATCAAGGGTTTCCAAATATATGTAATAAACCCTATCATATATATATATAAGCTCACAATTACATTATGATAAAATAAAAGCCGTAAGTATAATATTCTCAGAATCCTGCTATGTTTTAATTAACTTGAAACGTCGTCTAAAAGCTTATACCTCCTCACCTTGTTTCTAAAAACGTGTTTGTAGATCACGCTTTTCGGTATATCTGACTTTGTCCTCCTCAGATTGATCTCCTTCTTCACACCACCACCACCGGCCCCGGTCGCGGTGGTGATCCTCTTTCGGGCGGCCGACAACGGAGATATCTCCGGCGACGGCGACTTCTGTTTCTTGATGGAACGGTTGCTGGCATTCATCTTCAACGTCGTCCCCTTTTCACTACTAGTCTTCACATTATTATTATGAAGATTATTGCCGCCGGCTGCCGCCCCAATAGGATTAGTACTCTTTTTGTTGGTCTTGATTATCACCGCCGCATCGTCTTGCTCACTTGTGCTAGTCGAATTTTTGTTCGACGACGATGAATTGAATGAATTATGGCCCTTTTCGACGGCGTCTTCCTTTTCATTTAGGCACCAATTGCAGACGCGATAAGACTCTGCTCTAGGATATATATTGCTACAATATCTGCAAAAAAAAGAGAGGAAGATTAAAAACAAATTAAATGTGAAACTGGAATTGGAATAGTATTTTTGGTGAAAGAGACGAAAAGGGTCGTTATTTGAAGAAGAGGTTTGGGTTTTACCGGTGTTGGGATCGGAATTGGCAGATTTTGCATCGGAAAAGCTCGGAAGAAAGGCCGGAGTCCCCACACATGCAGCACTCTACTTGGTCCGCCGCCACCGGCAGAGAAGCGGCGGGTCCTTTGCTACTTGTCATCATTTTTGCGCGGATTTACTAGATGCGAGAGACAGAGATGCAAGAAAAAAATTAAAGCTTTTATAGTTTATACTTTCTCTGCAAGTGTGTGTGTGTGTGTGTGTGTGTTGTAGTGGGCTGTCCGCCACAGAATAAATTAAAAAAATGAAATGTGGGTTAATTACTCAACTAGTCCTTGAAGTTTAAGATATTTCTAAACAACCCCTTACAATGTAAGATTTCACTTAATCACCTCAGTTGGTTTGAATTAAGGTGAAAATGAAGTATGTGGAATTACCACGCTTTCCCTCCCTCAATACAATGCTCCTCACCAAATCCTTTCCTTGGGTTGTGCTGTTCGGAAGAAAGCATCCGTCCTTCGGATGCTTGATTTAATCTACATATCTCTCATTTGACCTGCGTTCTATCATCGTTTGGTCAGATGAAATAAGAACTGAGATAAATGTTATTGCTGCTTAATGTTCAATAGCAAGGATTTGGCTTGAATTGTTCGGCTGATTCACACGCACTATGCAACCTTTAATTCTTTTAGTTTAAGGGCTGGCAACAAGCCCTTGTTCTTAGTCGGGTCCTCAGACACTATCTCCATAAACATACCATTCGGCTCATGTCGAAAGCAGATTAGCTAAAATATTTGCTTTCGAAATCATATCAAATTATATAACTATTCTCAATTAACTTCTAGAATTTATTTCTCTCCATTTAAGATTGCGTAAAAAAACTGTTAAAAGTCATTATTGTATCTAACATTTACATGAAAATAAATGAAAATTTAACTCTTCTCGTCAATTTTTCGTATTTTTTTAGTTATTATATTCAGATACAAATCACATGAGAACTATTGACAACCTTTTCAATAATAATAACATTTTTTAAAATAAAAGAAACTACATGAGGACTCATAATAATTAACACTATTTATTTTCCTCTTTTTGTAAATAAAAAAATAGGGGTGTGATGTTCAATAATTTCATTGCGTGTACACCGGGGGCGGACGATTGATGATGTCATTTTCGCGGTGGGCGTGTACGACTTGGACAATTACTCTAAACTCCAACTATAATACCAATTTGACAATTTGTATAGTATTGACCAATGGGAATCCGCCACGTTGGTGGTCCAGATCATAGCTATATATAATATTCTTTAATTATTTATTCTTTACGGCAATTCATTCATTTACTTCATTTTTATTATGGGGGGGTCCCTTAAAAACGAAAGAATAGAAAAAGCAGTTGCCGATTAAACTAAAGGTGATTAGACACATAGAGTATAATATAATGAATCTTGGTTAATTACCAGCTGACTTGATCATCTTTTCTTAATTTTCTAGGTCACGCTGATTGAACACTCTCAAAATTAAAATTTAAAAAGAAAGTGAGTTACGTTTATTGACCTCACTGATCTATTGTGAAATTAAAAATATTGTTTTTGTGATTTCGATATAACTATTGATATATTAGAAGTGAACTTGAATTTCTGTAAATTCATGTGTTATTTGATAAAATCTTGAATAAATTAAGAGATATTTGTAATCGACAGTAAATTTAAGAATGATTTTTTTTTTTCAATTTTGTTAAAATTCGAGGAGGTAAAATGTAAATAGCCTAAGAGAGAAGAAAAGAAGAAGAAGAAAAAAAAGGAATATATTAAGCTAACGTTACATAGGAGTAAGTACTAGAAAACGTAACGTTGGAAGAACAATAATAGCCCTAATATTAAATGTGTGAAGGAATTGACCACGCTATCTTCTCTCTTTGTTTCGTTAAAACCTATATATTAGGTTAATTGTTTCTTATGAATGATTTATTTATGAAAAAAGTAAAGAAGAAAATAGGAACTGTATACGACGTGTTGTATCATTACATCGTTTCATACTATTACGAAATAATGAATATTCAAAGGCAGGAATAACAAAATTTAAAAATATTTGCCTATTCCTACTCTTTTTTATTTTACGTTATGAAAATACGCATACGTTATTAACTTAGCCGTAAAATTGAATGGCACATGTTATGAGTGATTAGGTCGTTTTTAATATATAATATTGGTTGCGTAAAAAGGATTTAAAATGGTCATTAATTAAGAAGCTTGCTTTTTTAAAATAAGTTACGACATACGTACGTTTGGTGAATTTTTGAAATGTAAAGTTGAGAGGTTTATGAATAGAAAACAGAAAAAGAAGTCGGGGGGAAATTATTCTATACGCCCGTTGCATTCACTTTTTTAAGTAGCAAATTAATCAGAAATTAAATAAGTAAATACGACTTTCTATTTAGTTTATTACTGTGCAAAAAATTTTAACATTTTTGTCATCAAATTATACATGTTACATAGCGTCAATTTATGTAGCGAATATACGGAATAATTTATCGATTAGAAGAGAATGAATGGAGAGCTCGTGTTGAATGTGATCGGCAAAAAAAAATGCAGCAACTCAAGCTCTTAAATTAAAATAGATGCTGTTGTCCCACGTGAATTATAAGATAAAACGTTGGAACTACGTACGTAGGTATATTCATGTTAGGGCCACTTTCTGAAAAAAAATCTATGGATTTTTTCACAAACATGGTAATCGATTAGTACTATCTTTGATTCTTATTATAGTAAAAAGTTATCCCATTAATCGAAAGATTCACATGGCCACTTAATCTAGGTTATTCTTTTCTCAAACGCAAAAGTTTATGTTTGGCGGTTTAACAGCGTGCATATTGAGTTTAACATTTGAAATATTGTGATTATGTTAAAATAATATACATCGATATAACATTTTTATGTTTCGAAATACTGAGGCCTTGTATGGTATCATCTTTTAATTTAAAAGGTGTTTTGAAATGTGTTTTAAAAGATATTTTGAGATATTATTTGAAAGCTCATCTTAAAATGTATTTTGGAATGTGTTTTAAGATATGTTTCAAGATATTGTATTGCATTGTGAAATTTTCATTTCTTCATCTTGAATTCGTTTTTCTATCAACTTATTACTGTTACTCGTGAATAGTACCACATAATTATTGCTCACAAATTTTTTTATTTTTATTTTTAATATACACATCAAAGTTACTATTAAATTACTAAATACTAGTATCATTAGTGATTATACGAACTTGAGATTTTTTTCTTTTAGGTTAATTATTTATTTCTACATCTGAATTAATTGATTTCGATACTCGTGAATAGTACCACATAATTACTCTTCACGATTTTTTTTAATTTTTTATTAACACATCTAAGATACTTTCCTAACATTATGGGTGATGATACGAACTTGAGATTTTTTTCCTTCTATGTTCATTATATATTTCTTAACCTGAATTTATTAATATCGATACTCGTGAATGGTACTACATAATTACTTTTCACAAGTTTTTTTTTTAAATTTTTTTTAAAATTTTTAATAAACACATCAAAGTTACTTTTAAATTACTAGCATCACCCTTTTAGGTTAATTATTAATTTTTAAACCTGAATTAATTGATTCTGATACTCGTGAATAGTATCACATAATTACTGTTCACAAAAAAAAATTTTAAACACATCTAAGATACTTTTAAATTCTTAAAATAATTGGTGATTATACGAAGTAGAGATTTTTTGGTTGACTCGAAAATGTGTTTTTGGGTCATTTAAAAGGAAATTCATGCCAAACAACTTTCTAAAATTATTTTGAAATGAGATGAAACGGGATGGGTACCAAACAACCTTTTGTGTTTGGGCCTACAAAAATGAGTCTAAAAAGACCTTTCAAAGAGTCTTTCCATACATGCCCTGAGTTTTCAAAATATTGAAGTATTGAGAATTTGAGTATAGCATATGAAGTATCACGTAAAAGTTTAAATGACAAGTATTGAAAACACACGTATCAAATTTAGTTATTAAAATATCACGATTATGTTAAACTACAAGTATTAAAAGAAAAAACGGATATCGAATTTAGCTGCTGAAATATTTTAAGTTGCACTATCATTATCACACCCGGTATAGCACTGCATATTCTCATGTTATGGAATATAATTTCTTTTGAGTCAAGAAAAGAGTCATTGCCTTTACTTTTTAGCTTTCGTGAATTGAGGAAAGTTTACACGATTTTAGGGTTAGCGACACGTTTTTCTTTTGAATGGATAATGGAAACCCCAATTCTGGCGATTCTTTTGTTGCCGAAAGCAAGGGCTTACGGAGGTCCTCTCATTATCAACGAGACAGATTTATCTGTCGGGTTAAGATATCATTCTGTCATTAGATAATGACTTATGTAACTGCGTATACAGTAATATTAGTAATGTATATAATGTTAAATTCAATAACATAATGATTTTTTAACGATTTTCTTAACGAAACTGTAATTTTATTCAGGAAAATGATCCAACCGAACAATTGGACAATGCAAGAAAATAAAATATGAAGAGCAATAAAATGGAATTGCCAACTTGTTGATGTAGCATATTGTAGGTAAAGTGATCCAACCGCATACATAACAATGTATGCATCGATCCACCTAACTATTCTTTCAAATTTCAAAATACAATATTAAAATGAATCTAGACCGTAACTTGCGATAGTTAAAATGTTAAAATATTGGTATCGGAAAAAATAAGTTACATAATGATCCTTAAGTATTAAGGTGCATATTAAATACATACTTTTAGGAAGGCCTGTAGCCAATTGGCTGTTCCTTATAAATAAAATATAAAAAGAAAAAAAAAGAAAAGAAAAAAGAGAACGAAACGACCAAAAAGACAAACTCACCAACTAAAACAGGATGAGAAAGGAAGACTCAAGAGGCTATGTTCGTACTCAATAAACCTCGTACGCCATTACCATAACTAAAAAATAATTATTGTGGGTCTGAGCCTTCAATTTTATTCTACTTCGATAAGGTCCCAATCATTAAGATGGATGCAATGATTTTGGAGTGCACTTCACGGCTTTCAACCTGAAATTAATGTCCTTAAAAGAACTGATGAAATTGCGAATCATTCCTAACTCAAGTGTTAAAATACTTGGTGCACAGACTTTGAAGTTGAGAGTTCGAATCGCAAATCTTGTAAAAGTTGCAAATTTCAAAGCAAACTCCTTGCCAGAACTTTAGGGGCTGCCCCCGACGATGATAGTGTGTTGATATATGATGTGCAAATGCAATTCTTGACAGCAAAATAAGTAGTCAATTAACAACAATTGACTTCTCCAAAGAAATTCCAACTCCTTCGATTAAAATGTTGCAAGGACGGCCTATGGTGACTGTACATATGATAGTAACAATTGAACCATTTTTGACAATATTGGTAGTTCTACTGTTTGGCCTCCCATTCAAGTTATGGAACAGTATTGGTTCATACATCACTTTAAATACGCTAGTTTTGTGTTCGTTTCTCATGACTTTTCCTGAAAATTTATAAAATTGTATGTTATGAGATAGTGGTTACGTGCAAATCAATCTTGATAAATGTGGATTTTATACCCTCTCTATTTATATGATACTTTTGCAAATAAATTATATCTATCCCTTACTTTCTTCAATACTTGTCTTTAATTGTATACGATATTACGTAACAATAGAGAAAAATCTTAAGGAACCCAAAGTCAGAATGATGATGAAGAAAATATCACATGTATGAGTGGCAACTATCAACAAGACTTTCAACTATGTATCACCAATAGCAATAAGGTCAATTCCATTGCTAGTGTTGTGTATTTCGCATCACAAATTCACAATGGAATGAGGAAAAAGGAAAAGATATTTATTTGCTGGGAATTCGCTAATAAGGATAAGGATGCACGTTGAAGTTGAACCCACTAATTAGTGATTAGGAGAGGAGACCACAACTATGTCTACATACATATTCCTCACCCCCACCCCCACCGAAATCTGAAATGAAGTCAAGTGACACGTTATTTTGGAGAAGACTTCTTTGTGAATCGATGTTGACCTAATCTCCAAAAACCAAAAGCGGTCCCTTTCTCTAACTTTTTTATTTTATTTTATTTTCATCTCCATTACTCTACTCGTTCCAAAGAAATCATGTTCTGAATGAATCATACATTATGACTCAAAAATAAAATAAAACGAGAAATATATCATTATACTAAAGCAACTTTTTGTATTTCTAAAACTAAAATGACTTTCCAAAACAGCACCACCTAAAACACGTAATTGACACCTAATTCCACTAAATAAAAAAAAAACAAAAGACTTGAGTCAATAATAAAGTAATAATAGTCTACAAGGACAGTCAAGTCAAGTCCCCCCAAATTGAACGGGTTTCCCAGCCTCTGCTTTTCTTCTCGTCTTTTCTCAACTAGCCAATACGATTGTTATTTGCAAGTTACGTAAAAGGAAAGGGACGTATGAAAGATCTTCAAACTTCAAATTTCATTGTAAGACACGAAATGGGCATAAAAAAAAAAATCATTTTCAAAAGACTCCCCCCCTCCACCCCCCCCCCCACCCCCCATTAATTAAATTAAACCTATCTATCTACTACTAGTTGTAGTATTTTTAATTAAAGCTTCTCCCAACTTTGCCGATTCTCTTGACTCTCAGGCTGCGATGCGATTGCAAAGCAGCCATCCGCTGCTTCTTTCTCATATTATTTCATAATACTAATAATAACTAGGCTATAAGCTCCGCAGCGAAACAGAAAATCAATTACTGTATACATTTTATTCCGCTATATACACAAACAAACAAACAAACTCTGCGTCCACATAATCAACTATCTACATATATACAAAACCGCTGGCTGCGTCGACGACGATAAACTTGGATCTGGAAAAAAGAAAACTACAAAATCCTCCACCAAAATATGCTTCTTTTTTTTTTTTTTTTAAATTTAAAAAAGGTCAATCCGACATCCCGATGGTGAATCCAGCAACTGCAAGCTGCGAGAAAACACCAAAGGATTAGAGAAATTGTCGCCCGTTACTCGGGGTTGGTTTCCATTTTATTACTTGAAAACTGAAATACGAGAGAGTACTGGTAGTAGTAGTAAATTGAGGTGGAAGCTGATTACCGCTTTTTGCACCCACCTGGGTAAGGATGCTCTTCAGCTCTGTGTGCATTCAAACGGATGAAGACTTCCTTCTGCAAATTCATGCATCCGAAACCTTTCCAATATCTCAAACGGCCTGTTCAACACCAGACCCGTAAATTGATGGAACTCTTCATCAACATCATAAAATCGGTTTCTATGTCAAAATTCAAAACAATCAGAGAGTCACAGGTAGAAGGGAGTAGGCAGGAATATGACATAGTGAAGAGGAGGAAAAAAGATCCAACACCCCATCTGGCTATGAAATAGAGAAACAGAAAGGGGAAAAAACAAAAAAATAAATACATTAATTAAGAAAAACATCCATTTTACTGTGGTGAATGATCTGAGTTTAACGTGGTTACTTCCTAAACTGCCGCTGTGTTATGGGGCTAGGAGCCAAGAAACTCCATGTCATGGCATCTAGCCATGTCTTCTACAAATTTTTTTATAGGAGACCACATTTTGTTTCATCATTCGTATGTTGTGTTTGTGTGCATGCGTGAGAGAGAGAGAGCTCTTACAATATTGTCTCCCGAGTACGGTTTAATTGTCGCTGATTGTTTTCCATTGCCGCGAGCACATCTGATGTTTCAGGCCCAACGGCTCCACCAGCTACAATGGAGGGGACTGAAGCAGTAGGCGTCCATATCTGCATCAATGTAAGACAATGTGAACTCAGTTACTCACATCTCCATAGCAACATGTGAACAAGATCTTCAATTTTCCTATTTCTCACCTTTATTGTATCATCAATCCCACTAGTAGCCACGACAGAATCAAATGGATGGCACTGAACGCAGTTTACAACTGTGGAACAGTGAAAAAAATAAGGTCTTTACAAATAATTTTTCTTCAAAAAGACAATAAAGAGATCACACTGAACAATTTTGAAGGCCATAGGATCTGGAGAAACAGTAAAATTAAAACTAAATGTTACCAGCTCCATCTCCATGAAGCATCTTTATTAGTCTACCAGTTCTCTTCTCCCAGATGAACCATCTCCCATCATCACTACCACTAGCAACATACTCACCTGCTTTTCGCAGAAAATTGAGTTAAACTAACATTTTTGCCAATAGAAGACATTATTCATGGTATAAAAACAGATTTTGGCAGGATTTCATATACTCCATTCAGCAGGGATCTCATTCTCTTGAAATATTGATAATCTTATAAGACATGATAGCCCAGACACTTCGTGAAAACAAGAAAACTTGCATCGAAATCCTCATCCAATTAAGGCGATGACTTCTTTCCCATGCAGGCAAATTATTTAACAAAATGCATGATAGGAGCATGAAATATTAAATTGAAACTACCTTTCTGCCCAAGAAAACTGGCCTGCTTTATGTCAGTCCCTACATTACAGTGGCCAACATATCTCTGTTTCATGTCTATCACTGCCTCAGGCTGCAAAACAGACACAAAAAGTTAATCAGGGAGGATACATCACCATGATATGAATCTTCCCAACGCCGAAAGAATTCTATATAAACGTTCACTCAATTTTCCTAAACAAAAAAACAGTATCGATGGCATTCACAAACACTTGATGACTTAACCAGAGAAAATTAAGCTTCAAGCAATGCACTCCTGTAAATCATGCAAATAAACAAAAACCAGAAGGTCATTTCTTCCCTAAATCAAGAACATTCCATTTACTAAATATAAAATAATAACCATAATCAGACCTGAAATTTATCGTTTTGAGATGAGGATAAAGGTGATTCATTAGAACCATCTACTTGCCCAGTTTCTCTTGAAGAATCAGGTCTCCTGTGAATTCTCAAATTTAAACTCCCATGAAGAACATTTGACTCCACCTCATGCCCTCCTTCTTCGGGCATTGCTGTTTCAAAATCAAGCTCCAGCTCCTCATCATAATCTGAATCTTCTCTGTCAGACCTTGGACCATCTTGTGAAGCATCACTGTTACCCTCGGAACGATGAAGTATGTCACTCAAAGATAGTAACCTTGCAGATCGAGGTTCAGGATTAGATCCTCCGTTCAGAGTCTTGTTAACTTTCTCAGCTTCAGCTATTCAAATAAGTACAAAAACATAATCCATAATTGCCTAAAAAGGAAAGAGGTCCTATACCTAATAAAACTTGACACAATCATTAACACAAGCATGCTGTGGAACAAACCAATGCATTTGAATTTTATGCAATTTAACTATCACAGAGAATATTAAGACCCCATAATATCATCGAAGAGTGACTACCATTAAGACCTTGTACAAAGAGATCATCCAAAGCTAGAAAATATAAGAGCAGTTGGAGTTTGAAGAAACAGCTTATCTAGCATACACTAAAATCAAATCTTTTTGGTCCCAACCACCCAAAACCCCCAAAAGGGGGAAAAACATAAAGGAGAAAGAAAGAGAGAAGGGAGGGTGGAAGTCAGTAAATGGAATCAGTCCAACAAGGTCATTATGAGTAAATAAATTGTAGTGGATTCTACTGGTATCCTTACAAAGGTGGCAAAAAAGATATACTGATAGGGCATACCGTTCCAGTGTGATAAAAACTAACCTGAAGCAATAACCCCCTTTATGTTCTCCACTTTTTCCATGACTTCAAAATCATATGGAGCCAGTGATTGGGCTGCAAGAGCAAAGTCAAGTGCCTCTTTATGTTTTCCCAACTGCACAAAAATCAATAGTAGAGTTAATATTCGCCTTTTAAGTAGAGAACTAGTGGCACATTATATACATTTCACAGTTGTACAAATGTGGTGTACTATCTGACAAGTTCCACCAATGATAGCAAAATAACTAACACTATTTCTCTAAATAGTTTGACAGAAGCCCCTTTTAATGCGAATTCAGAGGGGAAAATATGTCAAATTCCTGACTTTAAGACAACACATTCTGTATACTCCCCCTCCAAACCCACCCCCACAAATATAAGTACATATATATATAGGACCAAGTTCAACCTTGACAAGGAAAGAGATAGACAGAAATCACAAAAGTTAACAACTGACGGAGTGTAATTAGTTTGACTGTGCCTTTAAATGAAAATTATGTAGGCTGAATCAAGAACATATGTATATAAGATCTCACTTGCCTGTAATAATGCTTCAGACATACAAAGCAGTGCCCTCAGAGAAGAAGAATTTATCTTCCTAGCTCTACAACAATCTCTTATTGCCATATAAGCATCATTTTTCCATTTCCTCTAAAGAACAAAATGGAAAACAAAGGTTAACAGAGCAACCTGATGTATCAAGCTAAATATTTAAACTAGTGGGTTGAAGGTTTTGTGCACCTTAAGCAACAAAGCTGCACGAGTGCATAAACACTCAAGCATTAATGCAGGGCCAATCTTATGACCATAGCCATCCAGAACTTCATTACAAGCCTCAATTCCATGGTAATAGTTTGATTCTTCCTTCAAAGATTTTCCTGCTAACTGAATTAATTTTCTGCACTTGTCAAGCTGGGAACTCACATAAAAGAAAACAAAATCAGTACCCATCTGCACAAGCATGGATGCAAAGTGACCGACTATTAGAAAATCAAAACAGGAGGACACAGAAGCGCACCATAGCAGCAACACGGGCTTTTACAATGGATCCATTTGAGTAGGGACGTTGAACTGATGATTGCAAATCCACACCATTGAGTACTGGAGTAAAGCTGGTGAGCTTTGCCACGTCTCCTGATGTGTAACGCATACAACCTCCATTTGCTGTAAATTAGTACCTTCACTACATTAGCCACCTTTTATTAACTGTTAGTGATACAGTTATGTGCAAGAACTAGGTTTAAACAAATATGATCTTTGCCTCGATACTTTTTGTTCCAGGATAAGAAGTTATATTTCTCTGCCCTAAACTTCAGAACTGAGATTCTCTTCTTACTGCTATATAGCTCTATAGATGCGTAATGAATACCACTATGCCTATACAATGGCACCACACATGCATATGATCATCATGATTCATGACTATAAAATTGAGTATGCATCATTACTGAATCATCCAAAATTAATTTACAGATGCCTCAAAACATATCATGCATCATAATCCTAAAGCGGTTACATATATTACTTCAGAAACTTCTTCTGAAATATAAGTACCAATCAGCTCTGTTCATAATAATATTTTTTCATTCTAGTTTTAAATAGATCTGTTTAACAGCTCACAGATTATCAAGGAAACTCCCTCAAAGTAATTGTATTAGAACCTCAGGCCCAAATAACTGCACTCTCAGAAGGTTTTTTTTAACACATCAATCATATCAGAAGACAAGCAAAAAGAATTTAAAGTTCTCCATTCTGGAACAACACACAGTTTAATACATAACTATTAAAACCTCAAACATGCAAAGAAAGAATAAAATCTTGTATACTAACTTGAGAATGAATCTAAAAACTCAGTTAGAAAAAAACAGACACTTTAAGCAATTTCTGTTATAAAATTTAATTAAAGACAAAGATATACCAGGGTTTACATCCATCAGGTATGCGTGCTCCCCACTATAACTAAGGAGCACCTCCTCCGAGTTGGGGCTGAAAGTGACATGTGTTAAATGTGAGCTTGAAGGTCCCTGACAAATACAAATACCAAAATCAGAAATTTGAAAAGTTTCCATATTCCCATTGTAGCTGTAACTGAAAACGCGTATTTCACAGTCAAAGCAATAATTTGTATCATACTAAGTAGAAAGAAAATCACACAATTGCTGTAACCCACAATAACTTTAACAGCAATTCCATGTTCAACAATCTAAAGACAAGCTTACTAAGTTCCACTGTCGCACAACAAAAGGAGACATCACATTGCGACTCAAACTCGTGGTATTTAGGCATCTTTCCACAAAGCAAAAATGTCAAGCATTCAGAAATCAACAAGCATGACATATAACTTCCCAGGATAAAGGCAATCAGTAAAAAAAAAAAATAAACAACATTCTGTTAATATTTCCCATGACACTAATACAAAATACTTTCTATAAATAACTTGAAGCATTATTGGCCAGCAGAAAAGGGAGTCCAGCCACAGTTGCAAGAAGAAATAATTTAAGAGCAGACTTACTCGATCAGAAAGATGCATTGGACAAAAATAGCTGACACATGGAGGAGGTGGTGACTTTTTATGACTTGATGACAGAGGTGGAAGCATTCTTCTATCATATAATCGGGCAAATGAATCACTGCAATATCAACATACTTGGAATCACTTCAAATAGGAATATGCTTACATCTGCTAGACAAAAGAAAAACAAAATGAAGAAATTACCTCCCACCAACAAGGAGCAAATGAGGCCTGGTGGGACTGAGATCACAAGACTTCAAAAGAAGAGATTGCTTAGGAGGATCAGATAATGACTTCTTGGCTCCACAACGTAAATCGAGCTTCCATAAAATATATAAAAAAAAAAAATACCAATTTAAGAAGTAAACTGAAAGCATTATAGTAAGTGGGAAAAAATAGAAGATAAATCAAAAGTTTGAGATGAAAATTTAACAAGGCAGTAGATTAAATAACTCAAAGAACACGGTATAAGCAGAAGTGATATAAACAGCAAATAAAATTTCCATTTTCAACAATAAGAATAGAATTTAACCCAACCACCAATTTCAATGCCCATTCAGGATATATTCCAAGCGAAGGAAGAAGACACTCATATTATCCCACTATAACAACACTTCCTTAAATTTCAGTTAGAAAATGAACCCGACATTCATTACTGCCCTCCAGTCCATTAAACTTCTTTGTACAAAAGGTATAGGTCACTCAATCAGTCCATCTAGCCCAATTAGATAACAATAAAAAGAGAATGAGTTATTCCAACAATTGCCTCTAATCACAACAAAATAATTTTTATTGGCACTTCCCTGATACAAATTCAAAGAGAACATATAAGTTCCTCCGTATTTGTTGGAATCAAAAATACATAAATCTAATCTGTAGCCAGACAAATATAACCTACTAAAAAGCAGAAACAACAGGTAAATGTAATGATCATGCATTATATCTCAAGCAGTAAAGTGAAGTAATTATATAGTTTGGAACTAACAAGAATATTACGACACTCGTGATGAGTTGATCCGGATGGGGGGCATGATGCACCTTCCCGAAAGTCATGCTGCCTCAAAGTCCCATCCTCACTTGCACTCCACACAACATTCGGGTTTCCAACTTCTACCTGTCAGCAAATATAAAAATAAGAAACAGCCAAGGAGCAAAGCTTGAGTTGTAATTAACTTTTCATTTCAAAAAAACATTAAAACAATGAAATACCAGAGTGCCACATAGTAAGAAGAGTAAAATCAGAACTTACAGCTAACTTTTTAACCCTCCTAGTGTGACACTGGAAAACGGCTGATGGATCAATGACATTTTCTTCAAGTCCTCTGCCTCTTAATCGAGATAAATTAAAAAGACGAACCTGCAACAGATGAAGATATATGTTAAGTACAACCTAAGCTACTCAGCTGTGTGTAATCAACATGCAAATCAGTCAATCAATGATTACTTCAGCATCTCCAGCCCCAGAAACCACTAGTTCATCTGAAGTTTCAGGAACAAATTTGGTACAGAATATATTGGTAGAATGGCCAGTCTCAATTGAGTGCAAAAGCTTCCTGCTTGAATAACTCCAGATATTGATCTGCAACAAGCAAATAGCATGCAGGAGCATAAGATCTTAAATCAAGGATGCTAAGATGAGAAACACTAGTTAGTTTCAACTTCTTATCTTATCAATCAAGATAATGAACGCGATGTTCCAATAAGATTAGTTGCAGTATACACGGCAAACCCAAAAATTTCCACGTTCCAAAGAACAGGGAGGAGGGAAGAAAATAAGAGTTAAAATTCCAAGCAATGTGATGTGGCCATACAACCTCACCGTAAGTCACATTTATTCCTAATAACTATAAAAGCTATGAGAAGTAGGTCCCTTATAATCATAAAAAGAATTCACTATCAATATATATGTCCTTGTGGTTTGTTTGTTGATAGTTAAGGGAAAAGCTTACAAACTTATTAACTAATGAACCAGATCTGTCCACTTTAGAACTTAGATGAACTAGGATGTACAGGCAATGGGGAATGTTAGTCGTTAAGACAAGCCAAAAAAAAGATTTAGAAAAAATGAAAAACCAACACACACACACACACACACACACACACACACACAAAATTCCAATACTTAGTTCACATCAGTTCATGTACAAAGGTTTTTAAAATTAAAAAAAAGGGTTCATGTACAAAGGATAATGCATGCATCTACATAGATAGGAAAATGTTTCAGTTGCAAGATCATACTCGAGTGTCATCAGATCCAGATATTAGAAGTGAGCCTTCTGAATTCCAAGCTATAGCATTAACACAACCCCGATGCCCCTGTAAGAGAATAAAAAGATACTTTAGTTTCAAAGTCTCTAAATACAATTAAGGACAGAACCATGTTATCACTTTACCCACAAATAATCCATCAAGAATGCAGTTTGCATAAATGAACCAAACTACTATTTAAAAAAGTAGATTTTTAATGCCACTAAGATGAAGCAACAAACAAGTGAAGTTCTCTCACGATAATAAGCAAATGTCAGGCTGAAAAAGCCAGAGAGGAAACAGACAAAAGTCATGATGCCCCCTCCATATTAGTGTCTGCGAGAGACACAGACATAACATGGACGAAGCACAAATTTCCAGCTAAGAATAAATTTCATCCAAAATCATTTCAAGATTCATCCACCTCCAGTTCTCTCTCCAAGGATAGTCTCCGCACCAGCGAGGAATGCATTTGCATACTGTGGTTTATCTCCTGTGAAGGAATGAGTCACCAAAATCAGTAGATCACATAAATGACACAAAGTTTGCAATCAAACCACCACACAACAACCACACCCCCCCCCCCCCCCCCCCCCCCCCAAATCCCCAAAAAAAAAAAAGAAGAATAAATGAGGTATGTAAACAAAATCTAATTAATAAAATCAAAATGTTAAGCTCGTAGATGCACCCAAAATCTTTCTTAACCCCCATTGTCACTCTCGGGCAAAAAAATTATTTGCATACAGCTTGTAGTTCGTATGGAGTTTTTTTTTCCTTTTTTTTTTCTTTTTCAGTATATGCAATATATCATCCAACAAAAAAAAAAAAAAACTCTCAATCAGCTAACACGCTATTCAGCTAATAGCGTGAAATAAATTTTACGAAAATTTAATACTTTCTCTCTATCTCTCTTATCACCAAACAAACAGTTCGACAACCCCTTGACTTCCAGCCATTTCTTCCTTTTCTACTAGCTAACTGTAAGTATGGCCTCACCACTGGCCTGACAAATCAGCAATCCCCTCAAACCACCATCCCCCAAAATCCTTGTGAAAGATTCGAACTCCTCCTCACAAATAGAATAAATAAAATATATTCATCTACACATTCCACCTATAAAGCTTGAGACTCCATCCATCCATCCCCATGGCAGGCACTAAAACACATCTTTGCCCCCATAAAACAACATCCTAGTGTAGCTGGACCGTAAGAATGTCAACTTCTAAATCACGAGCAACTTAATTCCCCAAGGGGTTTGTAAATTATCATTTTGAAAATGTCTACCACAGGAGAACTCACGCAACGAGAAGGATCAAGATACGGAATAATCAACCCAGCATAATCGTAGCATAATGGCAACATAGGATTTAGGAAATTAGCTGCAAAAACCAAAAACGACTCCTCCCTGCATGAGAACTTAATAATTACTCAGGTACAAAAATACTACACTAACACAGTCACAATACCACCTCAAACTGAAATTACTTAAATGAATATAGCGAAGCGCTAAAGAAAGAGGAAATTTAATCACCTCTAACATTGGCCCATTCTTAATGCAACGCAAGATTAAATTTAAGAAAATTATAAATAAATATTCCCTACATTAATGCCGTAATACGATGGATAAAAACAAAATCAAACACTACACTATATCAGAGCAATGAAACAATAAAAATAGAACCGGGGGAAAAAATATAAAAGAAATCAAAGGCAAATGAATTGAGCATTTACATACATGTCGAAATTCGAAATTCCGATTGGCGATCAAGTTCGCAATGTTTCCGTCGTTAAAACACAGCAACTCCATCACCGTATGCAGCTTCCGGAAATGAAACCTTTACAACAGAAAATTGAGTGACGGAGAAAAAAAAAAAAGGAATCAGGCGGAACGACCGAAACCCTATCTGGATTTTATCGGCGACGGTGGCGGTGGCGATGATTACATTTACATGGGGATAACTAACAGTAATGGGGAGAATCAGACAGCTGTGAAGAAGTGAGGAAGTGAGAGTCGGTTTGGCGTAAAAGCACAATAAGGAGCAACATACACGCCGACGTCGTCTTTCATTTAGCAAACGTCAGCTTCGCTTCTCGGTTTTTCCTCTCTTTTTATTTATTATTATTTTTTTCTTCTCAACCCTTTAGTATTTGCCCTTTTTTTTTTTCCCTTTAATTTGTTGGGTTAATCAAGGAAATTTTCAGCCACTTATTACTTTGTATTTTGATGTGTTTTACAACCTTATAATACCCAAAAAAGAAAAAGGAAAAAACTATATTTACTGAGTAAGACTATATTTTCTTCACAAAACTATTTTTTTAATAAATAATTACTTATACAATTGTATTAATAATGTATTATAGGTCATTTATCAATCATAAATTGTTCCTTAAAGGACAGATAATATAGTTTATGAAAAGAATTTTACTATTAACAATATCTGTGCTATATAAATAAATTGATTTTTAGAATGATGATTATGGATACAACTAAATGTCATCTTTACAAAAATTATTAAATATATTGAATTAGAATTTCGTTGACTTTTAACTTTGAATAAATTAGTTAAATTGATTACAAATACATGATAGTCAATTAAAGGCTTAAATATTATAAAACCCCGTGTTTATAGGGGAGTTGGCCTTTTGTCCCCTGTGTCTTTTTAATACTATATTTTGCTCCCCAAGGTCATAAGTCGAAACTTCATATGTAATGCAATGACTTTTATCCCCCTCTATTAAACATTATATTTTATGACAAAAATACCCTTTAACTAATTAAACATTAATAGTAAAAAAGATAAATTAACTATGAAGACTTAAAAAATCCTAGTGGGTGATGTGAGACTATTAATAAAACTACAAAACAAAACTATTTTAGGGGAAAAATACCTTATGATTTTTGTTTAAATAAAAACATGCACATATAATAAAATTTTAAGTTATCAATTACCATGAACACAACTAAAAAATAATGAGAAAGAGAAGGTATGAAAGCGATTGTAGTGAGCAACGCGAACTCAAAACTATCCAAATAATCAAATCGTTGGAACAAGGCATACTTCTCTTAGCGTATTCTGGATCCCCATGGCTCATACGAAGCAAATGACTCGCAAGTCCACCAAAGGTCAGGAACCAAGGAAACAGCTTGCCACCAAGGCTGCTAGGAAGTCTTTAACAATTTTTTACGCTGAGATTTTGTTTAGTAGTGGGGGTTTAAGTCGGAGAGAACACATTTGACTATTGGAGTTTGTGTTTTTACTTTTTTTCTTTTGTTATTTGTTTTACCATTAAGGGTATTTCAGGCCATTTAATTTTTTTTTTTTACAGTAGACAGTAATACTTAGGGAATTATATCAAAAGTAGAAACATATAAATGTCTTTATACGCTTTTATAAGGTTTGACTTATGGTCACGGGGGGCAAAAGACGTATTAAAAGAACACAGGGAAACAAATGTTAAACTCCCCTATATACACAGAGAGGTTTATAATATTTAAAACTAAATTAAATACAAAAAAAAAATCATGTAAAATGTTTTTAAAATTTTTAAATTTTAAATATTAAATAATCTGACATAACTGAAAGAAAAAAGTGTAAATAGAGAAAATAAAAATACGGAGTACTATTTTAATGATCGTAATTTCAAACATTTAAAAAAATGATATTTTTCATAAACTGAATTATTTTAAAGCATTGTAGGGAGTATTAATTTATATTTATAACTAAACAATTTGATTCCTAGAATTAACAATTATTGATGGAAGGCCCTCACTAGGATCCATTTATCATACACAAACCCAATCCAGGAGGGAGGGGTAAGAGTTTGCAAGGCCCAAGCTTGTTAATTCGAAGCCCAATGACTTGAACTATATATTATTACAAGGCCCAAAAAAACTCTAATATCCACAAACCTTCGAAATGATATCAGCCCGACAAAAATTACAAGGAAAAAATGTTTTATACTCTTACTAGTAATTTTTACATTAGCTCATGATTGAAAAATAAGGATATAAATGGAAAAAATAATGTCAAAATACTTATATTAGCTATTGTATCTTGAAACTAATAAAATTCATACATTCTCAAAACAAGATTATACTAATTGAACGGAAGTCATATATAAACAAGATCAAACGATGTTCTTTTATTATACACGATAGTGAGATACAACTCGTACACAACTGATTGATTGTAGAGTAATTATTGTTGATTGGAGCTCATACTTTTACCATTATAATTGGTTGTAATTCATTTCGCCAATAGGAAAGGAAAGGAAAGAAGAAAACAAAATGAATTTTTATTACATAGCCATCTTTGTTCTCCACCGAGAATATTAAATAGGCTACAGAAGTGGACAAATGTATGTATGCCTCTTGTCTTTCCACTACAAAGAGAGGCAACGTAGACAATTTCTTCAAAAGTTGGAAAGTAAAAGGTTTATGCCGCATGCATCATGACTCCCACAATATTACCAATTTTCACTTAAACAACTTTTTTTTTTTTTTCTAATTCTTTTTTTGTGGGTGTGGGTTATCATCTATAGCACTCATTATCGTTGTTTTTTAAATAATATTTTTCTAAAAATTTTATTATATTTTTAAAACGTTATTTATTTTAAAAATTATTACTCTTTTTTTTTAACCAGAAAAAGACGTAGTCAATTTCCTCGAAACCTAACCCATATTAATTCGATATCATTGTCAAACCACTTAGGTTTAGGCGAGTTTAACACGTACTTGAATTTTGCTGAAATTTGGTACTTGACGAATAGTTTATCATGTTAAAAAGGCAAACCCCAATATCTACATTTCAGGTGTAGGTGTGTGCATGTGCTTTCAGCAACCACTGATTGTATTGTCGAAAATCTCACTCCATATTATATACTCTCTCATATTTATAAGAAAAGTCGTTTTAGAATCTTTCAAACCAATTAAGAAATTTGTTTAAATGACAAATATATATATATATATATTAAAATGTTATTTATTTTGAATATTGTTACTCTTTCTAAAATGACTTTTTTTCTGGAATCAAAGAGAGTGTTATATAAAGAGTACACAATAAAAGGCAAGCTACAAAAACGCTGTGGTTGGGAAAAAGTACAAATGCTTTATGAGTAATTAACCTACAAATGCCTCCCTCAAGTTTTATTAAAAGATAAAAATATTCTTTAATTTTTTACTATTGACGAAGAGGATTTTAGGAATATTTTTACATTTTCCCACAGATTCAGGAGAATATTGATTATTCTCCCAAATTTCATGAAAATTCTATACTTTTCCCCAAATTTGAGTGATTTTTAAAAGAAGATTTAATTACTGTTTGCTCCTATTTTATAAGATAATAAGAATTGCTCTCAATAGGTATTGCCGACATCCTTACTTAGAAAAAACATAAGGGTCAAATGTCAAATTATCATTTTAACATGGGGAGCATATATAATCTTTTCAAAATCCAAACGAGTGCATAGAAATTTTAGAATGAATTTTTAACCGTGACTGATGTGACGACTACATAGAAGAACATAATTATATATTTAAAATTATACTGAAACTATGTGATACCACGTCACTCGCAGAAATGTTTTCGCTCTCTTAATCATTTATCGAAATAAACCAAGGAATCACAAGGCACAAGCTTATTATTATAAGTAAATAAGTATAATTTTTTTTTTCTTCCACATCCTCAACTGCTACATCAAACAAACCACATTAAAAAGGGCCATGAACCTAAAATAAAATATTGATTTAAAAAAAAAAAAAAAAAGTCACAAACGCATGCAGATGAACACCTCCTATTCTCCTAAATAATGCCAACATGTGGTCCCCTTGACAACCCCTATCAAATTTTCAATTTTGCAGCATTCCAAAACATGGAAAAAGAAACCTTTCTTTTTTCTTTTTTCTTTTCCTCTCCCCCTTTTCTCTTAAACAAAGGACTCCATATTAGAGTGCACATCACTTTCTTAATGGGAAAGAATAAAAATTGAACGACTCAATACACAAACAGTTGTGACACGTGACAAGCCCCTCAAAAGTGGTCGAGAATTTCTGCCATATTTGCATACAAGACTGCCTCCGACTTCTTTCTTCCCTTCTCCGAACATCATCAATAATAGACAAGATAACGTAACAAAGACGGATAATAGTAAAGTAGTAATGCGTGCATGCGACGTAACATCACTGGTAAGTAACACCAAACCAAACCAGACCAAACATGTTACATAATACATAATAAATTATAGCCCTCAATCACAAATATTACACATAGATAATAGATATTTCCCAAAGTCAAAACACTCAAATATTACAAGAAGCAATACAGATTATCATCACAAGAAAACAATCCAGCCAAATCCCCAAAAGGGAGCAGCAGAAGAAGCTGCAGCAGCAGAGGTTTTTGAAGTTTGAACTGTGCATGTGAATGAATGACAGAGCTAGCCAGGCCTTAATTTATTTGATGGTTTTTTTCTGCACACAGAGAGAGGAGAAGTGGTCCTCAAAGCCAATGATGTTCAACACTGGAAGGAAGAACGAACACTTGATGAAAGGCAAGAAGGAAGCAGCATCACCACCACAAACAGTTCCCTTCACCAGATAAGATATGAAAAACCCATCTCCTACACAAGGATATAATGGTGACAAAGGTCACAAAAAAAGGCAAAGAAAGTAAGGTGTTGGGTCCCAAATCACCCACCAGGCGTGCAATCTCACTTTCTTCAGACCCTACCCCCCAAAGGGTCAGGGTGGGTGGGTTGGGGGGGTATTAAGTACTAAACATCAAAAGTCTACTTCTTTTCATTCACACATAGAGGAGGAGGGTACAGGTTATCAAAGAGCATTTTGGCAAAAGAA
Organism: Leptodermis oblonga; assembly: GCA_016801395.1. Classification (NCBI taxonomy): domain Eukaryota; kingdom Viridiplantae; phylum Streptophyta; class Magnoliopsida; order Gentianales; family Rubiaceae; genus Leptodermis; species Leptodermis oblonga. The sequence continues at coordinate 38,021,211 of CM028752.1, forward strand.
GGGATGTTGAGTTGTTACTTTTTACTCTTATGCCTCAAGATTCATACCAGCTCATGATTTTCCCTTCCTCTCTCTATTGGCACGACAGAGACATGAGCACAGATTTCAAAAACCAAACCTTTCAATCATTGAAACAAGGACTTGGAAGAGTGGTTCAAAGCAGCAGCACCACCTTTGAGACTTCAAAATCTAATCTTTGCCTCCATCAAAACCCCACTTTTCTTGATAACCTCTGATGGATTGAACTATGATGCCTCTTCTTATTCTTGATATTCTTCTTCAACAACACCTTTAATGATACAACAACAGAGCTAAACCAACTGAGGCCATTTACTGTAACTAATAGTAGTAGTAGTAGTAGCAGATCAAGGGGGGATGATGATGATCCTTAGAGGGTATCAAGTCCCAGGGACTTGGCTTTGACTTTCAGGGATTTCAAGTAATGAATGGCTTCATCAATAACCACCATTGCGTCCTTTCCCTTCCCACCAGGGATTATGCTCTGCAGGATGCTAACTGTCTGGCGTATCTTCTCTTTCCTTGATCTTTTCTGGCCAGAGACAGACAGGGGATTCGATTCTTCGGAAACCTGATCATCGAAATTGCCACCGCAGCTCGATTCTGCGTCGTCATCCTCGAGTTCAGATGGTTTTTCAGAGCTCGGAACATTCAGGGGAGACCCTACTACATCAAAATCTCCACTAGACAGTTTTCGCTTCTTAGTTGGACTGGCAGAACTGGCAACCTCTTCACCTTCCTCAATCCACTCCTGTATCCCATGTTCAGTCATAGTACTTGGAGAATGGCCAGTACTCGTTACCTCATCGTCCTCTGAACTTTCACTTTCATCGTCATCAGAGTAGAGCAATGCATTCAATTCCTCAGTGTCTTCGTGCATCTGGCTCTCTGTTTCATCCCTTTGGTTATCTTCATTAATAGCAAAGGGTTCAAAGTGAGGAAACATGCATCTTTTAGCTCTGAAGTCTTCCTTAACCGGATCATTTGCAGCCGGGGGCTTCGGATTCCAAGATGTCAGGCATTGCACAGGAGCCCTGAGTCCAGAACTGTATATCAAGGTTGTTTGATCACCAGATTGATCAAACACCAGGAACTTTTTCTGTGTACAATCAGGGTCTGCATTAGGACCTCCAGTTCTACCACACTTTTCAGTAGGCTCTGAAGAAAGCTTCTCTTTTGGTAAAGAGTTCACTCCAGGAGCAAAGGCCTGTGGATAACGGGGTAGACTGGGAAACCAATTACATGGTTCGTTCGGTTGGCACGCCTTTGGAAGGGGCATACCAGAATAGGCGAACCCGGGAAAAGTCCCGTTGATAGAGAGCTCATTAAAGTAGGGGTTCATATAAGCAGGAAGGGAACTCTCCCACCCTACTTCAAGTGAAGCACTCAAGTAATTCAGGTAGGGTGATTGCTGTTCGGAATGCTGGCTATGGAACCAGGATCCGCAGTCCTTTTCCATTCAACCCCAACAATCACCTGATAGGCAACAGAACAAAATACAAGTACAATAAATTAGAACACAAACCGAAAGGAAATAAACTCCAAACAAGCATTGAAACACAAAAGCACATACCAGTTGTAAGAACTGCAATAACAAAAGTATCTGATAGCTTCTGTTTTTTGAAGAATGATGAAAAAACTAAACAAAGAAAGAGGGATTCTGCTTAATTTGAACGCTGCGCTAGGGGGGAATAAATCTACGTTACAGGCTTGAGCAAATGGCGGAAATATTCAGCCTGCAACACATCCAACAATTGGAATTAGGCCATGAAAGGAACCAACAGACAAGGCATCTTGAAAAGCTAATAGCAAATACACTATTACTCCCTCTGTTCCATTAGAAGAGTCGGGTTTCTAATACTAAAACAGTATTAGAAACCCGACTCTTCTAATGGAAGAGAGGGAGTAATAGATATAATACAAGTAAAACTGAATTTGAATGTAATAATAGTACAAGAGATGTCTACAAACCTGGCAATCCTGTAGAGGTTGAAAGCATGCTATAACTCTAACAATTATGGTGGCGCACCCAGCAACTCCATTTTCGTGCTTCAATGCCCGGAATCTGGTTTGACTCGCTGCTTGGCTTACCATAACTACTTTTTCCCAACCCTTTCACCCAAATAGCACCTCAATCTTCCAGCAGAAAATGATCAGAAAACCGAACTAGAGACAATATCTTGTGGCAGCAAGTGAAAAAACTCTACAGAAATTCTTCCAACCGAAAATGACAGGGAAACTACAACAACTGGAAATACTAAAACACCGGGAGTATATCGCTTGACAATCGAAAGAAGTTAAGTCGAAGATGAGAATAATCAAATACTAAATATGGCAAAATTTTGATGATGATAACTTTCAGAAATGGAGGATTGAAGAAAGAGAGATTCAGCTAATCCTGCGGACGTAGCAGGGAATGACAACAAAACGAGTAGATCCCATGGAAAATAATATAAGGCAGATCTTCAAGTATTGGAGGTGAAGAAAGGGCAAAGAATTGAGGGTTGATAGTGAAAAATGAATTGGGGTTTTTTTTTATTTTACAGAATCACACGGCAATACAAGTTCAAAGAGATGACTTTGCGAAACACGTCAACAGATAAACTATACCACCGCATACTGTCCTTCAAAGTCGATCGCCACGGCTGTTCTTTGTAGACTAGCACAATTCAACAATCCTGTTCAAGATTTCAGATGAACGAGACACAGATCAGTAAAACAACGAGAGAATAATAAGAACTGCTCAATTTGGCAGCTCAAAAAATGCTATCAGTCAACATAAAAATGTAATCTTTTCCACGTTTCCAGCAAAAGATATTTCAGAAATGCAACTCCAGGACTAAATTAGGCTTCTATCTTAAAGGTTTTAAGTATTTTATGAAGAAAAACTATATTCTTAAAATGTTGAACCGAGCAATTCACTAATCTTTCCTTTACAACAACAAACAACTACAAACATACAAGGACTACTGCAACTGAAAATTCAGAGATCACTAGTAATTTGCCTTGAATCTAAGGAAACCTAGAGTGAAACTTCTACAATCTTCTCTTATAACAAAGCAAAAATCAAAACCCACCAAAATACTAAAAATCCCACAAAATCCCTTTTCTCATTTCACATCCTCCAACTCAAGAAGTAAAAGATAAAAATAACAAAAAAACCCACCAATTATTAATGGCTACAACAACAGAAATCAAACACAAAAACCAAAAAGATAAGAACTTGGAGGAAGCTTACAGTGAGAAGAATCAGAAGCTAAAGATCCCAAAAAAAATGCTTATATCCCTGAAGAACCAAAGATTGAGAGCAAGGAAGCAGAATAACCGGCGGCCAAAAGACTCTGAGGAGGAGGCGAGCTGAGAGAGAGAGATAGAGAGAGAGAAGGGAACGGATTGCTTTGTGTGTGTGTGTGTGGGAGATGATAGAGAGAGAAAGCAAGAGATATAAGAGTGAGAGTACACAGTCAAATGTGAGGAGTGCACGGAGGGAGAGGACTAAATAGACAAAAATAATTGACATGGGGGATGTCTCTTTTGGTGCGTGTTAATTGGCTTCTCTCATACGTGTGAACCGCACGCTTGGGTTTTCTTATTATAATAATAATAATTATTATTATTACTCTGCACAATCATATCTACTAAACATTTAAGGAATTTAGGAATATATGTATACACACACGTATCTCGGAGTTTTGGCAACTCCCAGGCGCAGGAAGTCTTTTTCACTGGCCCTTTAATTATTGTATTGGTAGAAGTGTTATTCGTTTTGTGTGAGGCATAATATATTAATCATGGTTGGACGAATTTGATTATATTTTTTTTGGAAAGATATATAAATGGAATTTAGGAATTGGGATTTTCTTTCATTTATTTAGAATTAAATTAAAATTTTTCATTTTATTTTGTAATTGAAAAAAAAAAAGAATTATTGTAAAAAATAAATGAAATTAGTTATTAGTAGTCATAATAATAATAATAATAAGGGTTCGTGGGGAAATCTGTGGCGTGGGTGGACCCCATGGGTGGTTGTATTATGAATCATGATTTCCCCACACACAAATGCTAATTGGGGTTTGGGCTTGGGTTTGGGTTGGTTGACTAGGCCCTCTGGTTTAGGTGTGGTTTGGTTTAGTTTTTAATTTTTAATTTTTATATTTTTGGTGGGAGTGATAAGTGATGACTTATATTTGATATTTCTTTTGTTTGTTTCTTGTAAACTACGATTCTATGGAATCTTCTTCTCTCTATCACTCCCTCTTCGAAAAAAATGAATTTGCATTCATTATATAAATAGTAACTACAAATTTTATATTTACATATTTTAATTCTACCCTTTTTTTTTCTTCTAAAATTTGGGTGTAGAAAGGACAAAATAGATTTGTCCTTGTTCACAAATATTATAATCTTGCATGACGATAGTTGAAAAATAATCATAAACTCGTTATAGCATTTATTAATACAATTATGTATAATTCACAATCAGTTCACTTTTAGAAGCTAGGGACATTGGTGAAAATATTATAATAAATTACTTATTTTAAGTGTTAGAATGTTGTACTTTATAGAAAGTTTTACATTTTTTTAACTAAAATTTTATAATAGTACGATGGAAGTATAAACGAAACCATGTAAGACTAGAGGGTGTTTTTCATTTAATTTTTTTTTTCTATTGATTAGGCTATAAAAATATTAATTGGTTTTCTTGATTTAACATACTAATTGGCAAATCAACTATGTCAAAAAAGAATTTAAATAGGGGAAATGAGTTTGATTTTTCATAACAATGTTGGTTAATTTCCATTAATTTTGCCTCAACAATCCAAAACATTAATAGTTCATTTGTAAGACAATCAAACTACACACAAACTATATTAGACACTTTAAAATCCACTTTTGAAAATTCTTGTCATTATAAGACTCATAACCAAACATTTGAGTTTGCAAAACAAAAAACAAAAAAAAACCTTTTCCTCTTAAATTTCTTGCTTGTTTTTCTTTAAATGTTGTGTGCTTTTCTTAATCGTCCTACTACACTATATATTTATTAGGTACTATTAATAGCAACACTATAGCAAAGTGGTTGGAAAAGCAGTGAAAAAAAGAAAGAAAATGACAAATTGGCAATCTTTGTGAGTCGCGAGCTAGATTTGATTCCTAATTAATTTAAAGCACTCAAAATTAAACCAAATCCTTCAATCTTGGCAATGAAACTACAAAGAAGAAATATGAAGGAAGATAAATGGCCATAATGGAATCTTTCTTTGTGGGAATATTACTTACTCTTCAGCTACTACAAATTAAAGTATAAGAAGAAGAAAATAATGCAAACTAAACCTTTCTTCAAGTCTTTGTGTTTTTGCTCTTCTTTTGTTTGTTTGTTATTAGAAATATGGATGATTAATTTTTATATATCATTGTTGTGAATTAGGTTTCACCAAACATTTATGACCAAATTCTTCGCAGCCCTTTGATCATCTAACTCACCTGATCGATCATTATGATATGAGACTTGCAAATTAGTGTAGGTAGTATTTATTTATTTATTTATTTTAACTCTTGCATTCCCAAGAATTGAACCGATGAACTAGGATTAGGTTATGACATGAGATTTGCAAATTAGTGTAGGTAGTATCGATCCCTTTTCTCCATTCCAAGTATTCTATACATTTCATTGCTTGTGGACTTAAATCTTGTTGCAATTTAAATTTTGTCCTTTTGAGATCTACTTCTTTGACGTTGGATCATATGTACAAAATATTCATTGCTCGTAATAGTCCAAATTAATGAAACTTCGTGGTTTCATTAACTTGGATAGACTTGGACATGTATTTTGAATAGAAGATTTATTTTTGTACTTCTTTCTGTCAATATATATTATTGCAGTTTAGGGTTTGCATGTTAACTCATTTTAGAAAGAAAAGAAAAAAAAATGTTCTTGGAAAAAAATTTAAAATAGAAAGAGTGTATTGGAATTGAATAGTAAAAATGTATCCTCTTCGTCTCATATAAATAGAGTTAATTTGTTTTTAAAATATACCATTATTTTTGTGAATTGTAAAGTACAATACTTGAAAATAAGTAATATAACATCATTTTTTCCTAGTTATACAATCACTTTCTAAGTATGAGTTAACTGTGCACCAAAAATTATCATAACAATAAAAGTATGCGATTTAAAAAATAGAGACGTAACTTTTTTATTGGGACAAAACAATTTTGAAACATTATTCTTTTAATAGGACAGCCTGGATATATTGCAAACGATGAAAAAACTTAATATAAAATGTACCGTAAGAAACAAAAGTAAAACTAAAACACGAATTAATGTACTTGACTTAGTGTTAATTAATCCCAATGAAATTAGTCTTTCATGAATGCATGAAGTTAGTGTTGGTCCAAACTAAATTTTAGTAGTATTTGAAATAGACTCTTACATCATAAGGTAAAACATGGCTTAATCAAATCTTTCAAATTAATTTTTTTACTGAATTTTGCACATACAAGACTTTCTATGCATACACTATAAATAAGAGAATTTTTATGCATCAAACATCATATATATATGAGAGTTTTTATGTACCGAAACAAAATCGGATCGAAGTTTCTTGCAGAATTAAAAGGGATCGGAGTTGCAATGTCCGATATGGCATCCTATGTTTAACATATGAATACCAATGATTTGAAGCTTGACCGTTCAAACTAAGAATCATGTAAAAAGGAAAGAAAAAAGTGGCCCCCAGAAAACCAGCTATGCCATATGATATCTAAAAATTCATCCCACCTGACACTTTGATCATGCAATCCATTCTTCATCATCATCGATCAAAAACCCTACTTTAGACCGGGGTTAAAAAAATTTTATTTTAAAATTTTTTTCTTTTTATTTTTGTGGAAAAAAAAGTAGGAGGGGCTTTAGGCTTACATCTAAAGAATATATGGCCTACAAATAATACTTTTCATTGATGTGATTTACGGCCGTGTTTTAGCCATCAAGAAAAGCCATCAATGGTTTGCCCTAAAACCAGGGAGAGAGACACGCACCGTTTCTTTTGCTTTCTTTCTTTCCTAATCCCTTTATTCGTATTGTCATCACTCATAATATATTTATTCATTTTACTATATTAATACTTCATTCGTTTTGTTTTAAAGAGCTCGCTTTGTAATACTATTTTCGGTATTCTAAAGTGGAGTGATTGAATGAGAGGGATTATTCGAGTATTTCATCACTACCTACCATGTACTTAGCTTTTTAATCCCTTTATCTATCTTTTCTATATATATCTCTCCTCTTTTTTCAACTTTTTAACAGTTTCATGATAGGGAAATGCATTATTATGTGGAAGCATATTAAAGTTGTGTCTCATGTCATGCGCAGAACAATTATTTTTTTATTTTTCACCCATTATTTGTTTTACTAGTTGATTGATCGAGTTAATGTATAGTTTACCCTACTTTTAGGGTTAATTCTCTCTTTACCTTCCTTAACTTTAAAAATATTACACTACAACAAAAGTTGTTATACTATTTTTGCGACCGCTAAGGTACACTAACTAAAATTAATGCATAAAAATATCATTAATTTTTATTGTACTCACAAAATGTCGCAAGATTTGATATTTTTAAACAATTTATAAATATATAATGATAGATTCACAATAATAGTCACACTTGCAGATAATATGTGACATGCGTAAATATTTGATACAATTTTACTACCCGTCACAATCTTATTCAATGACACTTATAAACCTCACAATATTTTCAATAACATGCCATTAGTAACTTCGGGCCTGTTCTCTTCAGTTGGTTTCAAACCAAGTTTGAAACCAAGTTAATATAAAAATGTAAAAGTGTATTAAAAATATAAAAAGTAGATGCTGAATAGTAAAAAATTGTATTGGAAATGATGAAAAATAATTGAAATATATTAAATTTACTGTTGAAACCAAAACCGTTTTCAAAATCAAAACCAAAAGAACAGGCCCGATCATTTTGAAGTGTTACTAATGTTTTTTCGAAATTTCTACATTTGTATTATACTTTTTAAGTTTAACTGACAAAAATACCGATTGATAATTTGATCAAACCAATGGAAACATACAAGTAATATTGACCAAACCACATAAAAGTTATTAATAATATTCAAAAACATTGGTAATTTTTATCAAATCTTACAAAAGATAGAAGGTAATTAACCGTACTACTTTTTTTTTTTTTTTACTCTAGACAAACTTGCATCAACATCAACCAGCTCATACATATGTTTGTGTGTGTCTATATATATACACACATCATAATCAAGACCACCAAAGAAATTAACCAATTTGCTTAGCTCAATAGGCTAATGAAAATTTGACACATTTTGCTAGCTATAGGGTAGCTCAATTGTTCAAAGCTAATTATCCATTTTATATGTACACATGTAGGGGAGAATAGAATAGATTCCATTTATTAAAATGAATTGTTTTTATTTCTAGGGCCACTTATAGTTTTGTGGTAGTTGCCTTATGAAAGGGATAGTCAAATATCAATTTTGACTATTGATCCTATAATCATATAAGGTAGACAGATACATATATATATATATATATATATTTATAGAAGTAGTTTGGATTTTATGGCTATGAGATGAAATGATGAGAAATAAAAAAATAAAGATTAGTTGTAGAAATAATTCATTAATTTAATTAGCAATATATATACCTATAAACAAAATCCAAACAAAAAGAATAATGTTTCTTGCACATAATATGTGCAAGAATTTGTGCACATAAAGTGCATAAAGTAGGCCAATTACCTTTTTTGCCCTTTAGTGGATTTTTGATGTGTACTGCACTAAAGGGCAATGAAGGTAATTTGGCCCACTCAATGCACTTTATGTGCAAAAAATCTTGCACATATTATGTGCAAAAAAGAGTATCCAAACAAAAAATGCATGAGGGGAGGGCCTCCACTAAAAACATCTATCGAGCTTAGATTTTCAAACCTTCTGGTATTGACATTGATGTAAGAAAAATTCAAAAAGCTTTTCTTACTTTTCGACCTTAAAGTTAAATATGTAGTTAAATAAATAATTATAAAAAATATTATAAAATATAAAATGTAACGTGGAAAACAAAAACAAAACAAGATTGAGTCAAAACAAATGTTAAGGAACAAGCAAATGAAATGAAACAACAACTTGTGTTCTGATTTGGTTATCGGAGAAGTATAGTGATATTTTTTGAGAATAAAAAAGTTCGATTTCTGACTCTATGAAAACGTAAAAATATAGATACTTTTTTTAAATTTTTTTTTTATTTTACCAATCACTCTTTTCTGAATTACAAAATGAAGCGAAAAAATCACTTTTTTTCATGAAATGATACATGGCGACCCACGTCTTTACCCTTTCACTTGATCATGAAGGCAATAGTGATTTAGTATTATCATGAGTTACACTCCATCCTAGGAAACAAGAAAAAAAAAAACCTAAATTAATACAACGTAATAACAAACAAATTAAATTAAGTTAATTAATCTAATAAGTAGTGATCATGAGCGGTGTACTGAGGCCTGTAATAATAATAATAAAAAAACAGACACACACAGAAGGTAGTGTGGGCAAGGGCATGATCATTTGATCACCTGAAACAAAATCTTAGGCACAGATATAAGAAGATCTCCCTCGCCAGGCCAGCGATGGAACCTCTCTCTGTATATATATTTATACGCAGTCGCAGGCACAGTCGCAGACCCAGTCGCAGAGACTTGTTTATTGAAGGGTTCAAATAAAAATTAATGGATAACTTCATGCCTTGATGTTTGGAGTGGAGGGAACAATAAACACGCCCCCATTAATCCATTCCTTTCCCCTTTCTACCCTTTTTGTAGCACTAAACGTTTCTCCTTCATTCCTCTCCGTATACGGATGCGATGTAAAGCTATTTCTTTGCTATTAATTAATAACAATTGTCCTATCCCATTTGATTAAATTATCTATAATCACGCTTAACAAATTTATTATTGGGTTTATTCTTTTCAATTTTTTGTGCATTATCTTGTTTAATTCTTAAAGTTAGGAAGATGGTTGTGTTAGGGTGACTAGCAGCGTAAAACATTGTCAAATATCATTAATTGTATGAATCATATACTCCCTCCGTCCCATTAAAAAAAAAAATCACATTGTGTTACTGTGGACTTTTCAAATGGGATAGAGGGAGTGTATACTATATTATTTAGATGCGGTATTTCCTCGGTCTCAATGGAAAAGTTACGAATTACAACTGTTTATGATTTACAAGATACAGTTTTAAACAAGACTAATTAAGACTCTTTCTTTGAAATATAGAAAATAGTAATTTATAAAATTAACCCCAAGTAGTGGAATAAAGTTTGATTCTTCAATTCTTTGGTGTTGAATCCACACTGTTTTTTCACTTACTAATTAAGGGTTACAAGTTTTGATGCCTATATACATTATAATTAATAAATATTTCCATAGTTGTGGCCGATGTGCATTTTGCACTTTATAGAAGCATACATTATACATATATAGACACACACTACATCGCATAATGTTTTTAAAGGTGTGATAAACAAATGTATAGCACACATGCGGACATGAACTTTTTCAATCTTTATGTCGTCGTCATCATCAAAATGCCAATTTGCATTTTCATCAACCAAATTAATATCCTATATGACCACATATGGTAGGACTCCATTAATTTGTGGTGAATATATATGTATAATAATGGATGGGGACCTAGGGTGGTCTTCCTACACATATATATATGATAGATCAACTCCATCCAATTTCTTGATTGAGAAACTTAATTATACTCCAATATGTAAGGGTTTCAACTTCCAATATGTATGTGGAATGGATGAAACTTTGCTTATTTTGCAATACAAAAAGACCCCATTATTGATATTGAGAGCAAGATGAACAAACAAAGAAATGATAGTTCTTATAAATCACACCACACAATTTTACCATCTTTTATACCTTTTAATTCACAATTAAAATAAGATTATTTTGTACAATTTACTTAACGTTATTATTTGAACTTATTAAAATGATATCGTTCTAATAATTTGAATGTGTGAGTAGAAACCGTATAATTTAGACAAAATATCCTATCCAGTACGATTCTAGATCGATTTCACATTTTCAAAACGTAAAATCACTCGATCCTATTTTACATGCTCCTCCTATCTCTTTAATCCAAAAGTTTTTACCCTAAAAAACCAAGTACTCATTTTTTAATCTAAGTGTTCATCATTGTATTCATGCACCTTGGCTTCAATAATTTTTCTTTCTTTTTTTCCCTATCATTTTTCTAATTGAAAGGTGAAGTAATTAGTTAAGTGGGATTAATATTTACATCCATTAGGAGGAGGAGGAGGAGGAGGGGGGGTGGTGGGGTGTTGGGTGGGGATGGTGGGTCATTGTATGGAGAGGCCATGGAGCCATATTGGTTGTGGATTCTCCAACAGAAACATCCCACGCTTCCAAAGCTAAACAATACCCTCTCCACCAGGCCGCACTAAACTTAAAAAGGATTACTTCTCCTTTTCTTGTTCTTTATTTTTAATAATTATAAAAATAAATAAATAAAATAAATATAAAAGCAGCGCAAAAGTAGGGAATCCATGCTCTCTCATCCTCCAATAATATTATATTAAACATTACCACCCACTTTCTTGGACTTTTTATCCCCATAACCCCTTTTTTTTTTATTACTCAAATTCACAAACATTGATTAAATCAAAAAGGAAATAAATAAATTATATAAAGTGTCAACCCCTCCCTCCTATAGCCTTATTCGCCTTCTTCCTTCCTTTAAGGAATTGCGGAGTTTTAGAGATTATGGCCGCGCGAGCGTATAGCGTGGGGCTTCCTGTTAGGTTTGAAATTTTCCATCATCAAACACGTGTGGTGGACACGCCGCGATTTAAGTCTTACTAGCTCTTGCATGCACCTCGTTTTGTGTTTTTTCAGTTTATCAAAAGAAGATAAATTTCTTGCGTTTTTTCAACAATTCAAGAAAAAATGAGGGTTAGCAATTTCTGACACGAAACGATATAAGCGAGTTAGGGTTGAATTTTGACGGGTTCAAGGGTTTTATGGGTCGATTTTAATAACACGAATAATTAAACGGGTGAAGTTAGGGTTGAGAATGGGGGAGATCGAAGATGGAAAGATCATCATTTAGAAAGAGGGCCGGTTGTTCTTGTTGTAAGTTTACGTTTCTTGAATGACAAGGAAGCCTCATGAAGCCTTCTTCATCGGATGGATCAATCATGGTTTCTTAGACGCGAACATGTTTTTATTACATAACTTACAAACTTTCTCTTCTCCCACCATTCCATCGACCAAAGAAAACAAGTGTCACGCGAGAGTGAAGAAAAAGACATGCAAAAGTCTTGTTAGTTCGACTCTACATTTGAAATTTTCTGAAACTTTTTTAAATATAAATAAATATATAAAATAATGGGTTTCTAGAAATGAGGGAAAAAAAAAAAAAAAAAAGGTTTTCTCCCAAGTTCGAGATGTCAACCCAATTTAAGATTAGTTGGATTCAACACCACCATGAGACCATGCACTTTGGTGATGGTGAGAATCACTCAACTTCCCACTTCTGAGTCAATGCTTGTTTTTTCCCCCTCAATATTAATGAAAGAGAGTTATTTATTTAATTGAAGAGTATTTGTGGCTTCTTTGCTAGCTACCACATTAATTGGCTATGCTTTGACCTTTCTTGCATCTTTTTTTTTGCCACCAAAGTTAAAATTGGTTAGTGATATTGAGTAAAATAGCACCATCTTATAAAATAAAAAAAAAAAAATTTTCTCATGCATGCACAATTAAAAACTTGTAGTGGATGAGCAAGTTGGGATACACTAATTTATTATCTTCAAATAAATAAATAAATATATATATATATATATCATGCAATTGGACAAAAATTATTTTGTTCATTGGTCGTTCTACATTTTCAAAATCATAGTCTATCTTCTATTTTGTTCATATAGTAGACAAAATAAATTACAAATACAATTATTCTAATTATGTTTGAGATTTCATAATCTTACAAAATACAATCAGTGAGTGAAATAATTTCTCTTTAAAAAAAATTATTATATACGTACAATCCATTCACTATTCTAATACATCAATTATATTTGAAGTAAATAATTTTTCTTTTAACCTTCTACGCAATTATCACTCGATAATTTATAAGTGATATGTTAAATATTACGCGACAAATGATATACATGGTGAAAAAACTCAAGAAATTCTATTCAATTACTTTCATCTAAGTGATTGTTACATGACATAATTCCTGCAATTTTATCTGTGTTTGTGTGTGTGTGTCACCACTCGTATCAATCATACCCAAACAATAAACATACATATCCTATTAATTGGATAACATTGAATAATAATTCAATTTTTAAGGGTCCATAAAAATTATTATACAACCTAAATATAGTAGCTGCTCATTAAAAGCGCAAAGCATGAGCCGTGTAATTTGATTAATTATAAGGCAATACATATACGCTTTTAAACTCGCGGATTTTACGGCACACCTTCTTCACTTTCAACTAATTATGCTTGCATTACTATTACACGCACACACCCTCACTTTCTCCTTTTTTTTCTTTTTTTTTTTCTTTCAAATTTTTTTTAACAATTTTTTATTATATTTTGGCTTAATTTTCCTTTCAATTTTTTTTTTTTAAAAATATTTCCTTTAATTTCTTTCCCAAGTTTTCAAAAGTTAAGGATGGGGAATGATTAGGGTTGGTCATTTTTTTCCTTCATCAAAGCAGTGCAATGTAATTAATACCAGGTTGAATCTGTGACTCATTGTTCTTGATTAAGGATTGTTATCATTCGGGAACTAACTTTAAAAGTCATACCTAGTGATTAATGATGTTCCATCACCGTTAATTAATTAATTAGTCCCTTAATTTTTGGGTATCTATCGAAAAATTTCGTTGGAGTTTGTCTAAATTACCAAATGAACTCCGTAGTTTGATAAAATTTTCAAACTAACCCAACTCTCCAGCAATCGAATCAAACAGCAAAATTTGTTGGTAATTTAGACGAATTCTAAGGCATATTTTTGTTATTTTTAATTTATAATGTCATAATTCTAATTATTTTTTTGTTGTTATTTCACCTTTTTACCTTGTTAATCAATGAACGAAACCACAGAGTTCATTTGATAATTTAAATAAACCTCAGGAAATTTGGATAATTTACCCACAGAGTAAAGCATTGAAGCATTAATTATATAAAAACACTTCAGCACGCAAAAATCATGGGCTGGTGGTTCTAGTGGGATCAGGAATACTGGGTGGTAGGTACTTTGATAGGATGGAATGTCATGTTAATTGGTAAAGTCTCACTAATTTTCTTTTCCCTAAAGAGTCGTAATTTGTCTAACTACGATTAATACTTGTTAATTTTTTGTTTTTTAATAACTTTTCACCTCACTATCGGGAATTTGCACATCACACAACATTAGGGAGTAGCCCACTAGTCAGAGTTTACTTTAAAATTCGTAACTCTTGCGAGAGGTGCAATTCAAACCATCCTTATAGTATGTGCACACAATGTCTTACCACTTGAATACAGATGGTTCCCGGTAAATTTTTACTAATTATTAATAATGGCATTAATAATCAAATTTATACTTGCTGGAGGAATTAACAATAATTGTTGGAGTAATTAATTAAGGGTTTACTGTGTGCAATTATAGCAACCGTGACTGAATTAAAGAATCTGGTAAACGAGTTTAATTACAGCAAATGATGGCCGAAGAATTTTCGTTAGGCTTGAAAAGTACCTTTGAACTAATGTTAATTATGATCATTAAAATACATATTTAAGTTATTGAATAACATTTTCAAAAAATAAAATAAAAGAATAATTAAGGTCATGAGTTATAAGTCAGCTCGTTCCCACGATAGAAACCAGATCTTTAGCCCACTAAATATAAGAATTTTAAGAATATCATTAATAGTGTTGAAGCCTGTATCACCGACGAGGCTCCTGAGCTAGTCCGCCCCTGCGATACCTGCAGTCGGGACTAACTCATCGAAACTCCGATACCTAAGTTAGTACTTTAGCAAATATTGCAGTGGAAGACTAGTTAAGTGATAACACCTTACCTTGGTCTAATGTAGCGATCGAGTATTTATAAGTGAAATTGTTCCGAGCAGCTTGTTGAGAAGCGACGAGCCACGTCAGCTAATGACGTCGCCAGAAAGATACGGAGGAGATTTTCTCTTATCCAAACTTAACCGCCTCATCGACCGCCATGCGGAGCCAATCAGGAAGTTACACGTGCTCGGGACACTTATCCACTCCCGAAAGGTTCACTCCTTACTCCTGGGCCTTGCAATGGGCTTCGCCCCTTGCGGCCCAACCACTTACCCGGGCGCCGTCTTAAGCTGGCCTCTGCCGTTCTGGCCTCGGCGCAATCTATATATCTAACAAATAGTAAATATTAATAATATCAATTAAAAATTATATATATATATATATATATATATTCAGAAATGGATTCCCGACCTTTTAAATGAACATATAAAGTACATAGGTTTTGAAAGTCTTAACAAGTCTACCCAAAATAGGTAGTTTTTGCCGTAATGAAAAAATATAGTGCAATATAACAGATTACGGATCATAATATACAATTTAAAATAATTTTTTTCCGAAAGGAATAAATACACTAATATTACTCTCATCAAGCTAGTTAGGTCACTGTATATAATGAGTTTGACTTGGGGGGGAAAAAAAACGCACTATTAAATATAGCTTAATTACAAACATTATTTCAAGGCTTTTTTGATCTTAGAATGTGTTAAAATAATACTCCAATGAAAAAAAATTAATTTAGTGCAAAGTTTTCCAAAGGAGGTTGAATAATAATGGCGAATATTGTTGACAAGAAATTTCAACAATTTCACCTACTAAAAAGTAGAAGTACTCTTTATCCCGTCCTTGGATTATCATTATTCATTAACTGCTGCTGCCTAACTGAACTCATCAAGAAGTTGGCTAGCCGACATCAACGACCCCTTAATTACGAGAAATTATTTAGTGGAGACCGTATCACGTAAGATGATACAGCTTCAAATATTTAGCAGGGTGAAACTATAATTAACTTGCGAGTTCATTACAAAAATAGGGAGTCATAATTTTATCTTCATTCACATTGGTATGTTGTACTATTTGTATGGATACATTTGTTGCAATGAATAATTTTTCCTTTATTACAATAGTCTCTTCCCTTAACCCTTAATGGGGAATTTTAACTATTTTTCTCTAAGGCATACAATTTACAATGTTAAAACTCAAATTTTCAAATTTACGAGATCTTCTCCTTAACCTTTTTTCGAACCCTCCCATGGTTTTTTTCTACAACAAAGTGTCTTGTACCAGACATTTATTTGGAAACATGCTGTAATTCGTAATCGCTTTACTCCTTCTATCTCATTGAACGACTCTTACAATAATAAGGTTTTGTTTCTATTCTTTTTGTGTAAACATGCCACACTTATATCATTATGGGCATGTTCTTTTCAGTGTTTTGAAATAAGGTTTTGAAATCAACTTTTCAAAAATATGTTTTCAAACCGATTCAAAGAAACAATATTTTCAAAACCAGTTTTCAAAAACTTACAAAGAAACAAGGTTTTCAAACTATGGCCTATTTCAACCACCTCTTGCCGCCACCGCCACATCCGGCCGCCGCCGCCATCTACCTCTGCGGCGACCACCACCTTTGGCCGCCACCTCTGTCTACATTCGGCCGCGACCTCCGTCTACATCCGGCCGCCTCCGCAGACCAACACCCCCAACCATAACTGTCGACCACCACCTTCGGCCTCCGCAGTGGCGGACGGTGTTAGTTTTGGAAGAGGTATGAGTTTCATGTTTTCAAATCCAAAACAAAGCCAAACACATTCTTAAAACATAAAAAAGAACATCCCCTGTATATAATTTACGATCAACTTACATATGTAAAGTGAGCATAAGTTATCAAAATAGCATTAAATTATTTGTTTTACTTTGAAACGCATAAAAAGTTATATATACTTTTAGACAGACATTTCTAATAAGGCCCAGGAAATACTTTTAGGATGCCTGAATGAATGTTTCCTATTTTTTTTCGAAAGCAAATGAATGTTTCCTATTAGTTTCCACATGACAGCAATCAAAGTGGTGGAAATTGAAGGCAGCAATATTTCTCTTTCTATTTCGATTTCCCCTAAAAGTAAATAATTTTCATGAAACAACTTTTTTCATACTCATAGAAGAGCACATGTGAATTAATATTAGTCTCATTTACATGATTAACCTTAGATGTTGACAAATATTCGACAAGGATTATCCGTATATATTTTTTAACAATTTTTTTTAGCCAATATTTTTGACTTTGATCCTCCTTTGAAATTATCCTTTTCCATCACAACATAATTGCCTTGCTGTGAACTGTAACAATTACAAGCATCCACCAAATATTTTTGGGTAAACGACATTAATTTACTTATGGAATTTCATATAATTTTATTATTCCCTAAAGTTTTGGGAAACTATATACTTTTTCCGTTCTATTAGAAAAGTCCACTTTTAATTTTTTTTTTTACAGCTTTTACACTTACTAATATAATCATGTGTGATCCACAATTAAGATACAAATAGTATCAAATTAATTATTTTAGGTGTTGTATCTTGACAGTCATAAGAAGTTGTACATTTGTCAAGATGAACTTTTCTAATAGAACGTAAGAAGTATTACTATATGCAAATGTCAAAAAAATGCAAGTAACAAAACGACTTTTGAAGTTTGTGTTTATTTTTTTGACTAATAGGAAAGCGTGGTTTGCCCATACAGTAAGAATTCATTGTTGTGCTAATACATAGTCAATGAGCATGAAGATAATTTTCCAAATTCAAAAGGTAGCAATAATTTCACAAAACACTGAGTGTAGTAAATATAAATTAATTTCTCCAAAAAAAAAAAAAATTTTTTTACTGTTGTATCCCTAAGATTCGAACTCATAACCTTTTCATTTTCCACCACTCAAATGAAATTATTCAATATTCTTTTTTTTTGGTTCTAAGAGAGAAAAAAATAATGAAATTAAATAAAATACCAACTTCCTGCACCCAAAAGAAAAGAAAAAAAACTTCGAATCCACGATGGGGTTTTGTTTGTATCAAAGAGACTCGTTCAAACATGATAGATGAAAAGGACAGTAGTGTAATTTACTTGGGAATCTTGATTTAAAAAAAACAGTAATGATGTGGAGAAATGAATAAACAAAGGCGTGGTAGTAACCTAAACTCATGTTTCCCCATTTCAAACCATTAAAATAAAGGGGGAAACCCTTCAATAATTAAATGCCAAGAAAATCTTGGAATTCCGACCACCGGATCTCTAACCATCACACTTTTCTTTTTATTTTATTTTTTTATATTAAAATAAAATAAAAAATAAAAGCCTTCTCACGCTTCCCAAACTACCCCTCCTTTTTTTAAAAATTATTTTTTCTAATTTTTGTTGTTGTTGTTTCAATATTTAAAACCACGCCGTTTCTTTGTTATGACAGCAGCAAGCAGCTGCTCACGTGTTATATTCTTGCTTCAATCATCACTTCATATCTTCAACGAATCCTTTTTTTAAAATTTTTTTTTTTCCAATTTCCCGTCAGCCATGAAGTTATAACTCTACCTGGTTAGTTTGTCCTCTAGCTGGCTAGCTCATTTGTTTTTTAAATTAAACAGCAAAAAAAAATTTAATAAAGGAAGGAAATTTTCTTTATTAAGGCTCTGTTCTCTTAGTAACTTTGTTAGAAAATTTTTTAGTTAGGGAAGAAATTTATTTTTGAGGGAGTTTCTTTTAGGAATTTGTGTAAGAAAGAGAAAAAAAAGTATAATATTATTTTTTTTTGAATTTATGTGAGTGAAGATTTACATGAAATTTTAAAATTTGAATTGTGAATTTAGTAAAAATGATGTTGTTTCTTTGTGTAATATTTTTGAGAAAAAAGTGATACTTTTTTGAAATTAGATGAAAAAGAACAGAGCCTAAGACTAGCTTTTTTATTATTAGCTTTTTTATTATTAGATTACAATATATCATTACACTTACACTAGTATTGATCATTGATCATTGATCATATATAATGTGGTGTGTGTAAATAGTTTTGTCAATAGGAATAATCATTACCAGAATTCTCGTAGAAGAGTTCAGTAATATAACTATTTATAAGTATGACTCTAAAATGATCTATTTATAATAATGGAAATGAAAGAAATACATCATCATATTCGGTATGGACTTACACCATGCAACAAGTGTATATTAATTTTTAAGTACCAAAGAAATAAATCAATTTGGAAAGGAGAAATTTTTGTTAAATTCTCATTGTTTGTGTCATTAAAATTAACTATGCCCTTTACAATATAAAAAGGGGCATGCTATTCGCAGTAACCGTTTTACTATTTACAGTAACATTTTTTTATAAAAAGTCTGAATTGCCCTTTTAGTTAAATTTTCTTTTTTCATTTTGCACCTATAAAACAGCATTGGTGACTTACATTTACATCCAGAGGTTTCTTGTTTTCCATTTACATTAAACTGCAGAAGGGACTTCTTTTCCATTTCATCACTGACAGGTTTATTCAAATATGGCCGGTATACCCGAGGTCGATCCATATTACACTGTAAGTAAAAATTGTATATATTTTTTTTACTTGAAATTAGTTTGCCTAATATATTTCTGTATATACCCCTTCATTTTCGGGAAAAAAATTCCTCCCAGAAGGAATTTTTTTCCCGAATCTGCGATTATCCGGTCGTTTTATATCATTTCTGCCCGGGGGACTGTATCCCAGGCCGAAATTTCCCGAAAATACCGGCGGTATTTCGGGGGGAAATACCACCGGACGCTGACGATATTTCGGGGGGAAATACCGTCGGCGGTATTTCGCGAAGAAATATCGCCACCGCCAGGCACATGGCGGTATTTTTCTGGTTAATACCATCTGGCGGCGGCGGTATTTTAGCGAGAAACACTGCCGGGTGGTATTTGTAGGAGAAATACCGCCGAAAATACTGCCTGGCGATATTTCTTAGTAGAAATACGGCCGGCGGTATTTCGCCGAAAAAACCGGCGCTGCCGTGGGTTTTTCCGACGATTTTCCCGCCAGAAAATGCCGCAACATTCGCACTATCCCTCCGACCTACCTAAGCTAATCGCAATTCTGTCAAAACTTCTGTTATCGGGATAAGATTATTGCGCAATTTATTGGTTGCATCTAAATTTTTAGGTTTAAGTATGATGAACCAGCTTTTTGTATTAACAGGATTTTCATGTTGAGAGTAATGACATTTATGCTGACCATACCGAAGTATTTCAGACAAACGAAGAGTTCAGAAGTAAGGAGAATATGATTGCATGGGTTAAAACACGAGCATCTGAAAATAATATGACGGCAAAAATTACTTCCTCTTCGAAAATGTTGGAGCTATTCCTTACAAGAGGGAGAAAAGGTAGAATTGAGATAGGGTGCGATAGATCAGGAAAAGTTAGAGAGAAGCCACCCCTACCAGAAGGGAAAAGCAAGCGGAGCAATACAAGCAGCAAGATGGCAAACTGTCCATTTCACCTGAAGGGGTCGAGAAATTGCTAGGGGAAATTGGAAGTTAGAGGTCATAAACGGTATGCACAATCATGAATTAGAAGAAGTTCAAAATTGACATTCAGTGCAGTCACGTTAACAGAATTGGAGAAGAAGAAGATTGCAGAAATGTCCCGTATTAACATCAGGCCGAAGCATATATTGTCCCAATTGCGCGCGGATGATCCGGAGAATGTCAGCCACATAAGATAGGTGGACAACGAATCAGCAAAAAGTAAAAGGGATGCCAGGGGAGGTATGACTAACATACAGTATTTCTTCAAACTTCTGTATGATCACGAATATTTTTATGCGTACTCAGGTGATGACGACAGTAATGCAGTGGGCCACATTTTCTTTGCGCACAAGAAGGCGCCTCGTCTGCTTGTTCTGTTTCTGTACGTGTTGTTTATGGATACGACATATAAGACAAACAGGTATGACATGCCTCTGCTGTAAATAGTGGCTCATGTACCAACAGCTCAGTATGTTCATCGCGTTCGTTTTCATGAGGGATGAGACTACCCCGAGTTATTACTGGGGATTGGCTCAATTGAGCACTTTATTTGAGCGAAACAAATACCCACACGTGGTCATCACTGATCGAAAGATTGCCTTAATGAATGCTGTGAAACTAGTATTCCCACATGTTACCCAACTACTGTGTAGGAGACACATTGAAATGGATGTCAAGAAACATGTCATATCGGCTGGCAACGACAAAACTACAACGGATCTGTTTCTATATTGTTGGGGGCAAGTGGTTAAGGCCTTGACATATGAACAGTTCACGGAAGCTGTTGATTATATTGATACTAAATATGGAAATAAATCTCGATTCAGAAATGTTATTCCGTACTTGAAAAATACATGGTTGGATCCCCACAAAGACAAGTTTGTGTCTTGTTGGACGAAAAGTATAAAGCATTACGAAGGGCACACAACGAACATGTAAGTTATTTATTGATTTCATTTATGATTTGTATATTGTATAATTACATGATCTTTTATATAATGCTTTATGTTATATGAAGAATTTTAATATCAATTGTCTTACAGGGTTGAGAGTGCACATGCACAGTTGAAAAAGGCTATTGGTACGAATAGAAAGGCGTTTTCAAGTATTTTTAACGACATTAATATTATGATAGGTTTGCACCTCGATGAAATTCGGACTAAAATGGAATCTTCGTGCAGCAAAATATACCGGAAGAGCGACTACTTACTGTATAGTAGGCTTAACGGTAGAATGTCTTTCGTTGGTATTACAATGGTGGATGAAGAATATACAAAAAAGAGTTGGCCTTATCGGAGACGATGGTGCGCTTTGTGGTTGCGAACTCCGAACAAGTTGCAGTCTGCCATGTGCATGTGAGATGCAACAGTTGGTGCGCGCGTACCGTCCAATTGATCCTTTCGACGTTGACGCTTTCTGGAAGACGCTGCATTTGGGAGATAATGATGTTTCAGAAACTCAGGAGAAGAGGCAAACCGCTGAAGGCCGACTACATGAAATGTTTGTGAATGTAATGACGCGTCCGAGCGCTAAGATATACAGGGTCATGGGTGTGGTGCATTCGACGCTTTATCCGGAAACTGTTGATCTAGCTGAGCCGGTTAGTAAGCCACACAGGGGACGGCCCAAACAAAATTCAACCCAATAAGATCAATTAGGGTACGAGCATGCCGAAAGGAATGCACTACAACGAGGTACGAATATATGCATTTAATTTTAACATGTCATTGTGGTTAAATACACATACTCAATTTAATATGCTTTACACTCGCAGGTAGGCGCTCCACAGGCTGGCAGAGAAGACGAAGGGTAGTGAGGTCCCACGCTTCTGAATCGCCTTACGACCTTCCCATATTTTTAAAGCAGTTCGTGTTCGAATACATTACCGGGCACGTTAATTTAGTGCCCGATGGACATTGTGATTTTAGGATAATTGCCTATTTCGCACACGATTCAAATGAGGTGCAGTGGTACCAAGTGCGCAGAGACTTGCACCAAGAACTCCGGGATGAAGCTACTTTTTGGCGCTTCGTTCTTGGGCCAGTGATTACGAGTTAGCAATCAGGGTTGTAGATTGTTATGTAGTTCCAGCAGATGAAGATTTCTGGTTTGATTCTCATCTTTTGGGAATACTTGTCGCAACGAAGTACTAGAGGGTGGTTACATTATATGCCCAACAGAGTAATACTTTCCTTCCGCTTCTGTGGCGGGGGGTCGGCGTCTCTACTGATCCAAGCAGTTTCATCAACATGGGATTAATAAGACAAAATCATTTCATTATCTTGTTAACGACAGGGGAAGTCTTGCTACCCTCAATCTATCCGACGTGGAGAAACAGGATCTCAGAAAAAATGCAGCTGTGGAAATCCCATTTGGATGAAAATTTTGATTAATTCCGGAATAAATCGACTGCTGAGTGTTAATATACGATATTTTTCATATCAACAGTTTCACTTTAACTGTAATTTATGTTTGATTTTAAACAAGAAAACATTCTCATTTTTTAACTTTCTTATGTAATTGATTTTAACATTACTGAAGTCAAATACAATATATATATATATATCATCTCGAATGAAATATTACTGTATACAATGCATAAAAAGCGAATAAAAATAGTGAATACATCACATGGGATCTTGCCGTAATTTACTCCAGTGTCAGCATCAAATCCTCCAAATGGCGAGCCACCTCTTCTATGGCACTCTCCCTCAAGTCACTGGGGACGGTATGCCGGTTTCGGGGATGAACATAATACATCTTACTTGCTATATATTGCAAGCAGTGCATTTGGAAGAAATATCAAAATATAGTAAAAAATGTTGGCGCAATTATATAATTAATTGATAGAAATAAGCATAAATCTGTAGTTCTTACCGCAACCGCAGATAACTTTTTCGGGTCCAGTGTCTCGTCCACTTCCATGTCATCGGGACTAACACGAACATACGTGCGCGGATGAAAGTAGTCGAGGTACTCAAGGCAGGACTGATCGGGTCAATGAGCCCTCTCCATCCCCCTTATCACCTTACTCTTGTACATTTGCTGCGCCTTAAAATTCGTATCATACACGCAGGAGTACATTTTTATTTCAGACCCTCTGTAACAGCTCTTTGGCTCTAAAACTGTGTGAGGGATCGATTGAATGAATCCAAATTACCTCAAGAACCGATCAGACATGTAAGGCTCTACGACTCCAGGGCAATGAATAAGACCCCTGTACAAGGTTATTGGGTGCACTCCTGCAGGATTCGGCCCAAAAGGAAGCCAATTGACCTAGTTCATGTGCAACATAGTAAGTGAATAATCTACTAAATCGGCTATTACACTAAAAAACAGTAGAAAATTTAGATGACATAGAAATATTACCTCCTCGGATTTTATTCCGTCCAGTGCGCGTCTGTATGACAACAAATCCCAGTTAAGATCGCGCTTCCTGCCAGTTTCGATTTGCCACTTGGTTGCAGCTGGCCACTCGACATTCCAGGATCTCAGCTGCGGCGGACTAAATACAGGAAATTACTCGTATATCCAGCTCTATTAAAAAAACTTAAAAACAAATTAGTCATTTTAATGTACCGGTATAAAATGTAGAAATAAAGTATAAACGATTCTTACAAACCTGCAATAAGGTCAGACACCTGCCTAACTGGGCACCGTCCGCCTTAGAGGTCCTACCAAGATTGCGATAAAGGTTCGCCAAACAAGCTGTACCCCACGCAAATCCGCTTATACTTTCTACATCGCGGAGGTAAGGTAGAAAATGCCCAAGCACGTGGGTTTTTTTCTTATCCACGAACAGGGTGTTTTCAACTAACCACAGCAAATACCCTGCAGCAGAATTGTCGGCCTCCACCTGTCCACTGACACAGTGCTCGCGAATGAGGGACATTTTAACACTTGCAAAATCTCGATCTCCGAGCTGGTCTTCCTCAATCCCCAACAATTCTAACAGCAGTTCCTTCATCTCTGCCGGCTTAAGTTTCCAACCAATTGGCGTTTCGCCAATCGGAATCCTCAATATGTACGCAACGTCGTGGAGAGTGATACTCATCTCTCCGAATGGCATGTGGAATGAATTAGTTTCTGGATGCCATCTCTCAACAAAGGCACTTAGGAGTGCAGAGTCTAACACTTGATGCATGGACCAACCCAAATGTGCCAACCTGGACTGATCAACTATACTTTTTATTTCCCCATCGGCTAACTCCCACCTTTGCAGATTGTTGTAGCCATTATGGCACAACAATACACCACGTTTCTAAGTAATTGAATAAATAAAATAACACATTTTAAAAGCCAACTTATTACTCATAAATTGGAAATAAATAAAAATTATATCAAGAAATATGTAATAAAGCATAAAACGGTACATGTCGATGCCATACGAAGTAGGCAACATGAACTTTAAAACTCCGTAACAACTCTGGATCTGAAGGTCCACCGTCAATCGGATCATCTAGAGGTCGGTAAGCCTTCCACCCTGCATCCCTCCCGGAGCCAGAACCGGACCCAGACCCTGATACTGACCTACGCGAGGAGCCCATTAATTCTTTGCCTTTCTCTCTCCTTCGTTGGTTCGCTGCATTTTCCCCTTCACTTTCATCCTCCATCCGCCCCAAATTCCCTCCCATGTACCCCTGTGACTGAGACATGTCCATCTCAAATCTTTCCGCATTTTCCCGAGCTTCATCCTCCTCCGCATTTCCAATGTATGGCGGGGCAAATTCTCTTTCGCCGTAATCAATGTTACTTTCCCTCGTCACATTTGAAAAGCGAGAAGAGCCATGCGCTCTTCCTGCCACCTTTCTCTGCCGCTCGAATACAGTGGGAGGTATTCGGCCACCAACTTCCTCAGAGAAGGACTGTGTCGCCTCAATGCATCTCTCAGCCAATTGCAAATTGTCATCCTTTTTGCTTTTGGTTAATTTCAATTTCAATTTCCTAAATGCTTCTGCCATCTGTAATAATATAAACACTCATTTATCAATACGAAATTAAATGATAACATATAAGGAACAAGAACACAATTAGAGTTAAAGAAAATTTAAAATATTGGCTAAAACTTCGCCCCTTTCGGGCAGAAAACCGCCAACAATCCAGCCGACCGCCGGAAAATATCCCCCGACGGCATTTTTCCAGAAATATCGCCGGCCGTCGGCGGTATTTTTCTGGAAAAATATTTCTTCGGAAAAATGCCGCCGGTAGCCGGCGGTATTTTTCCTCGGTATTTCCGGAAAAATACCGCCGGTTCCTGAGGGTAATACCGTCGGCGAACCGCGGTATTTCAGACGAATCCGTCAACAACCGCCAGAATTTGCGCAGATCCGAGCAAAAAATTAACAATTTCGGGCAAAATACTAACAAATTCGGACATATTACAACTAAATTAAGCAAAACAATACCGAAACAGATATTAACTTTAGGCACTCGCCTTTTATCGATCCGATTCGTGTCGACTTTTATCCGATTTAGCCAAATTTGTGATCCTTTCTTCTCCACACAGCTCCGCAGCCTCACCTTTTCTTCTGCTTGCTTTTCCTTTGCTGTCAATTCCTTTTCTGCAGTCTATTTATAGACTTTTGTAGAGGAATCATGTTACTTTTGCTTTTTCCTTTTTTTTTTTGGTCAGGGGCATGTTAGTTTTTTTACAGGGAAATGTTACTGTTAATAGTAAAACGGTTACTGCAAATAACAATTCCATAAAAATTTAAGGGCTTTGGAATCAAATGTTCAGCTACCATACCAGATGATCGTACGTGCGTCACAAGTTGTTTGTAAAATACTGGAACTATTCAAATTGTTAGGCCACGTATGTATTTTAACATATGGTTTAAATCATGCGTTGAACTATTTTATAGTATTACGTTTTAAATTGAGTTGCAAAATAATGTCCATAATTATATTTTAAATTTAGATTTCAAAGATGTAACATGGTATCATAGTTTAGAATGAGTTAAGAAAACAACCTATATAATTATTGTTTATGACTTAAAGTGAAAAATAGACTTAATTTTGAGATGTTGTTTGAATTATTATTTTTCAGATTCAATTGTAATGCATTTTAAGTGTTACAATTTTAGTACTTGTTCGAGATTTTCTAATAATTTTAGTGGAAAAAGGAGTGAGAACCAGCATTGAGAGCTAACCGTGCGAGACTCGTGCGAATTCACATGTCCGGTCGCACAAGTTTCAATAGCTCAAGGCTTGCTGTTGTGAGTTCCAGTGTGTTACGGGTCGCACCTTTAGTGCGTACCCCACAAGCCCTTCAGTGCCCCACGAGAACCAACTAAGCTTTATTGTGTACGAAATCGCACCATATGTCGGACACCACTGGATGCCCAGCAAATGGCGCAGCACAGCAGCCCCGCGACACAACGCAAGCGCGCCCCACGCCACGCACAGCACCTCAGCTAGGGCCATGATCAGCAGTAACGAGCCCTGCACCATCACCACAATGTTGTTTTGCCATTCATCGTGTCTCGACTGCCATGCCCGACTGGACACAATGGTTTTACTTGTGTTTCTTAGATAATAGGATGTATAACTTTTTATGTACAATAAGCCTCATCTTTAGCAAGTAGGGGGATATTTAGAGTAGTATTTTAGTAGAGATTTCATTTTCTATAAGTGTTGAAAGATTTAGCATCTTTCACACCTTGTTCACTCCTAGGGGCACTTGTAATTTTTTACTAGTTTTCCTACTACGGTAGTATATGACGTATGCTCTGCTACCGTACCCAATTTTAATGTAAGTTAAGCATTTTGCTAGTTGAATTGAGCATTCTTAATCTACATTTTGCCTACGTTAATTTGTTATCATTAGCGTACAAGTCCTTACAATTCGAACCTTGTTCTTCCCGTTACTCAAAAGGCACTGTGGTGCTGAGTGCGACTAACGGGCAAGACCTGGCCCAAGGCTTACAACAAACGCTTGTCTTGCGTGGGAATTTGGCGGAAGCTTGGCTAGAGAGTCTTGCTTGCCACACGGCGCGCCCCTTTTGGTGATTCAAAAGAGCGCCCCGTGACACAGTGGCTCGAGACTTACTGTATGAAAACCGTGCAAATTCGCTTGTCGGGTCATACGAAGCAAAGAGAACTCATGCACTCCTTTATTATGAAAGTTTGCAACTCTTCACGAAAAGTGAGATTTCGGAATCAATTCTTATCCGAAATGATTCCCATTTTTTCCTGCATTTTCTTAAGAGTTGTGGCTATTGAATGACACCCTTTGGGGGTCTATAAATAAGGCTTCTAAGGGCGGATTTTCTGTACACAAGAAATCATTCTCAACTTCAAGTCTTTCTTGCACTTTTCACACTTGTTCTGTGTTTTTGTTTAAGTCAGTGCAGACTTCTAACAATTGTCTTTATTTTATTCCATAAGGATATTAGTTTCGAAACATTTGCACACTAAGCAATATCACATTGGCCTAATATAAGTCTTTGTTATTTTCCATTCAATTTCAGGAAAATCACCACTTGTTTCGTTTTAAAAAATTTATAAGAAACAACCTCATTTTCTATTACATTCAAAATTTAAAATTCCCTCTAAATATCACTCGCATAAATTCAGAAAATAATATAATCATTACATTTTTTCTTCTCTTTCCTACACGAGTAATGATAGACACAATAACAAATTATAGTAACTTTTTGATAGTAACGCATGTGGCATGCATTCATTGGTTACATTTTTATTAACATCACATAATTATCTAATGAATGCATGACACATAAGTTGCTATAAAAAAGTTAGTATGATTTGTTGCTGAATTTATCATTACTCTTCCTACACAAATTTTCAAAAGAAATTTCCTCCAACAAAAAATTGTCTTCCTTAAAACAAAAATTTCTCAATTCGAATACACAAAGAACGGAGTCTAAGTTTCCCAACTTCCCAGTTGGGACTAAATTATAAATAAGACCAAAAACAAGAGGCAAAGTTATGAAATTAGTGAGGAAGAAAAAGACAGAAAGATAGAGATTAGAGATATTAGAGGCAGGGCAGCAGCGACATCGGTGGCACGCCTTGGAGAGAGAGTTGCAGAATCGCAGAGAAGATGCAAACAATCATAAGCGTGAAAAGAGGATCTTGGTTTTACAGTTCCTGCAGTGAGCAGCATCCCCGTCGCCATCTTTAATGTTTTTATATATTTATTTTTATATTCGTAGACAACACTGTCTAAATCACAATTTGATATGCCCAGTTCACTCTTTGTTCCAATTCTAGGCTAAAAAAAATGATGTTACTTCCCTTGTAGGGTTATGGGGAAAAACTTCTATAAATAATATGATAAAAAAGTAGACAATATTTTACTAGACTGTGTGACTTTTAGGATCGAAACATAATTAGGGAGCTTCCCCTGCAAGTATAGATACCCCAAACGTACGAGTACAAAAAAATTACTGTATTGGAATAGGTCCGATCCGAAGATTCTCACTAGCAAATCATGTTTCCTCACATTGCAAATTGGATTTAAAAATATGCAAAACCTTATTGTTGATATTTGTTGAATTCATCGTCTCTCTTTTGAACAGCAATGGTAAATATGTCCACAACATTCAAAAAAATTCAGTTCAAATGGAAGTAACAATATTTATGATCAAATCAGATGAGAAATAAATGTAATTGTCAAAATACTTAACGAGATATTTCTAATTTTATTGAAATTTGAGAGGTAAACACGATTGAATTGGCCTAAATAAGGGGCCTGTTCTTTTTGAACGTTTTGAAAACAAGTTTTGGAAAATAGTTTTATAATGTAAAAAGTGTATTGAAAATATAAAAAGTAGATGCTGAATAGTTAAAAGTTGTATTAGAAATGATGGAATATGATTAAAATATATTAAATTTACTGTTGAAACTAAAACCGTTTTCAAAACGAAACAAAAAGAACATGCACAAAATTACAGATAAATATTTTGCCAATCGAAACAATAAATAATAAATAAATAAATAAGAAGAAGAAGAAGAGAGATACGAATTAACGTCATCCATCATTTCTTTCTTTTTAGTCTTGACATTCTCCCCGATTTCGATTTTCCAGAGGCCGCATGCAATCCTTCACGCTTTGGCTCTTTTACCCATGCATCTTCATGTCGCAGTAAAAATCCAAGGGAAACACCCCTGGATACTCTGTACTATATAAATCATTTTTTCAACCGCATATTTGTGCGAAATATTAATAATTAACGTAGACAATTAAAATATTATTTGCAAGGTAACGTAAGCAAGAAGTGTCTAAAATAGATAAATGCTTCCGATTTTAAAACAAAGTTTAGAAAGTTAGAATAATTTATATTTCGACACGAATGGAGTACTACCTTCTTGGCTTCACAAAATTTCTATGGATATTTTTTTTTACTTTTTGTTAATAATAGTCGATTAAGTATTTGAGAAATGATAACTTTATTAAAACCGCGTAAAAAAAATATCCGAGGAAAACATAATTAAGCAGCAGACCTCATTCAATAAGGAGAAAAAAAAAAGGTGCAAGATATATATCTGTGCTAAAAAATCTGTTATAGGCAACAAAATAAATACTCCTTCCGTCCCATTCAAAAGTCCATTTTATATTAATATTTTTAGTAATGTAAAGTAGACTTTCTGTGTGAACATAAGGAGTAGTTTCAATTGTGAAGGGATTAAATCGAGAGTTTACCTATAATTAGTAACATTTTACATACTATTAGCTAGTACTTTCTCGTCCGTTCCATTAGAAGAGCTCACTTTGAAAAATATTTGTTGTTCTAATAAAAGAATCCATTTCCAAATTTTTACTTTTTATACTCTTACTAATATAATTATATGTGGTTCAAAATTAGTCTATATTTAATAAGTAAGGGTATAAATGGAATAAAGGATGTCAAAATAATTATTCTAAGTATTATATATTAACATTTATAATAAGTTGTATATTGGTCAAAGTAAACCTTCTAATAGAACAGACAAGGGAGTATGCCATAATTTTAAATCATGCTATTGAGTTATAAGGCCCGTGGGAAAATTCAATTTTAACGAGTAAGGTTGAATTATTATACATATTATTTTAGATAATGGGGAAAAGAAAATGATGTACAATTTTATTGGAAAAACGCAATTTCGGTCTCATTTGACGGCTTAAAACTGATCATAATATGTCACATGAATCTAAACTTTAACAACATGCAGATGCGATGAACTATTTTTAAAACAATAAAACGTAACGAGCAAAAATGTCACATTAAATTTGTTGAATTGTGAAAGAAATAATAATAATAATAAAAAAGGGTGTGAAAACAGAGTGAGGTCAAATGATAGTTTAATGGTTGTCAAGGCACGCGGAGGCGGGGACGGAGGTCAACATTTACTACGGATCATTTTTCATTTTTCCAGCAAGCTGCGGACACGTGTCAGCCATCGGGGGGGTAAAATGGGGCCCACAGGTCGGCGGGTATTGCGGAGGGGGTAAGCCGCCTTGGCGGCAGTGTGGCGTGCTTTCCTTCGTCTTCTTCAACTCTCGGCGTGTTAAAACTGTTGTTTTCGCCTTTCTCGCTTTTTTTCCCCGGTCCTTCATTTTGTTAATATTCTTTTGTTTTCCCCACAAACTTTGGCGTTTTCCCAAATTAGCCCTTTAATGAGTTTATAGTAATAATTTATCAATTAGGTTAAAACTAGAGCAAATTACACGTATTTATCTACAAATGGTGAATAACTTACGTAAATTTGGGTAGAAAGCTGAAATTATATATATTGAAACAATTATTGGAAGAAAAAAAACAAATCGAAACAGTTGGTGGGCTCAAAACTCAAATCAAAATCAGAAGAGGAACATTTTCAAACCAAGAATAATGGGAGAAGCAACTCGCATTATAAATACGCATGGCATTTGGGGGGTGGGGGTCGGGGAAGAGCAGGTCAACTCTTAGAAATGAAAACTACCAAACCAAAGGGAGGTGGAGGTGGAGGTGGAGGTTGTACTTCTAGTACTAATCAATTGTCCTTCCAAAAAATACACTAGTCTTGTCCTTGTTTGTTAAGGGATAGTTTTAAAAACATATTTTTTTAAATGTAAGAGATACGATAGCCATTTTACGGGATCATTAATAGCTTATGATACATTAGTAATCCAATTACATAAGGTATTACATAAATCATTATTCACTGTCTGAATGGACAGTAGAGAAACTATAGATTTACCCTAAAAAAAATTATAAATACATATTCTATTAAATATACTATTCAAAACTAAAAACAAAAGCAAAGCAAAACACGGATAAAACCAATGAAAACGAACGCTGGCTTAATTTTTGGCAATAAATGGGCACACCAACCGCAAATTAAACTGAGATTAGCTAAGCCCCTATAAATGTGCGTGCAGTAGGTTTTGTAGCTGCTATGGCTTGGGGGCTTTTTGAAGCATGGAGTTGGATTCCCAGAAAGCACAACTTTTTCAGTGGCAACAATCACAAGATTGATTTTATGTTCATGGCATGCTTCCTTTTTGGATTGGCTATTTATTGGGGGCAACAGGCCCTTCTGAATCAGTGCAAAACTGAGTTACAGCGAGAGGCATTATTTTTGACCCGACACGTAAAATAATTCGAATCAGGGCATGTTCGTTACTATGTTTTTGTAGTTTTGAATATTATCCATAAATTGATTGTATGCTTACTTTCTACAGAAGATTCAACATTCTATACAATTTGTATGATTCTGATCATACTTAAAGGGATTAGAGAATTTTGAAGTTGATGTGTTGGGGAATTAGACCATCTTCAACAAGTTGTTTGGCAAGGTATTTTGCACCCTCTTCTCTGGTAACATAATAATCCTTCCACCTTACAAAACCTTCAAGTTTCGCCCTCCGGATTCCAGCGGCCACCTCCTCATCATCCAGGGACCACTTCTCCTCAAGCCATGGATTGCAAGAATCAACAACGATGTTCTTAAGTCCGACTGCATTCTCTATAAAGAATGTAATTAGTTCCACTTCATTTCTGCAACCGCTGCGATGTCCTCGTATCTCTACAACTTGAAGGCTTTGATGAAGCTGAAACTCGGAGCACTTCAAACAAGCCCTTTCTGCAGCAGGCTCCCTTTTTGTCCCCGGGCAACTTCTTCCATAACTAGGTAACTGCAGCACAAACCACACATTGATTATTACCAACTTTCCTTCCTCAAAATGAAATGGAAGATAATTAGCGAGGAAGATGATGACCAAGAGCCCGAATATATGCAAAATGCAAACTTGCAAACTGCCGCGACTGAACTACAAAAGCATAACGAAAAGGCAGCACAGCACAACAACACTTACCATCAATTTAAATTTCTGTAAAATGGGGCAAGACTTGAGAAAAGAAGCAACTCCTACAATGCCTTCATCTATTATAACACATATGACTAACTCCTTGAGTTTACTTAGGTTCGGAACACCTCCATTTAGTTCAATCATCTCTTGAATTTCCTGGGGAAAAGAACATTGAAATCATAAGGATTACTATACTATATCTTGACTATAGAGACAAAACATGCAAAGAAAATAATTCTATACACTCAATTACCACTGATTCATAAGCATCTAACATGAGAAACTCCAGCTGAGAGAGACTGCTGGAGAGTAGAGAAAACATTTGCAATTGAGAAAGACTTCCAACGAATTTCGCTTCAGCTAGCTTTGGAACGTCTGTAACACTTATAACACTGATCCAACATATTCTAAGTGAAACCAGGTTACAATTTGAAATGGTTAAGCACTCAATCTTTGGACATAATTTTATCTCCAGGCACTTCAACATCAGAGATGGACCAGAAACTACAGGATTCAATAGTTCATAGGAATCAAATATGAAAAGTCGTTCCAGAAATGGAAATTCAAGCAGGAAGAGCTGGAAAACTTCATCACTCACTCCCACACCGTACAGAGCCAATTCCTTGAGTGAGTTCAAGGGTTTACCTAAACTGAGGAGCTTAGTGGGAAAAGTATAATGGCATAGGTCATGAATAGCTTCACCTGTGCAAAACCTCAGTTCTAAGCTCTTCGCTCTCCTTGCAAATGCATGCTCAACCCAACTATTAATATGCTTTTGGGATTTCTCATTAATGAGAAACCAAAACTTCAACTCATCCAATTCCAGGGTGGAATTCTGTGTCTTGTGCAAATGCAACACACTGTCCACCCAATTTCTCACAAACTTTAGTGTCTCCCTAACTAAAGGCTTTCGCTTCGGTCTGCGCATAATCCTATTCAAACTATTAAGGTCTTGTAAATGAAGCTTTGGAACATGCAACCACAATCTCCTCCACCGAGTCGAAAGGACACTGGTTTTCGCGGACTCCTTCAGTGGTAGAAATGACAGAATGAGAACAAGGATAGCGTCCGGCAATTGACTAATCCAATCCTCCTCCTTTGAATCTTCCCAATTCAAACGCTGCCAGGAGAAGGATGCATTTAACAATTGATTGCATAATAGTAACTGCACGAAAGACAAAACAGGTACAAATTAACGAGATTAAAGAATTAGTGTCCTTCACCTCTACCTTCTTCAGTTCTTCAGCATCTGAAGTTAGACAAGTTCCCTCCATCCTATTCTTTTAACGTTCACAGCAAACCAGTTGAGATTCTGGCAATCAATCAACATACAAACAAAATCATTCAACATAAAACATCAAAACCCTTTTACTACCGAATATTGAATTTTCCAAGGAAACGAAATCAGGTACATATTAAATAAAATATCAGTGTCTACCAATTAAACCCTAGTATCAAGAATAGCTCTGCAAAAAAAACTGATCAAGAATCTAAAACAGGGGTTCCCTCTTCATCGATCAAACAGAAAGAAACAACAATGCAGATACATAACGGAGGCTCAAAACCTAGTAAATTAAGTTGGAGAAGGAAAAATGCCCAAAAGAACATACCACATCGCAGAGAGTAATATTTATCACTGGGAAAGCTGAAAGCTTCAAGCTTCAAACATGGCGCAGTCAGAGAGAAACACATGCATAGAAAATAGATCAAAACGCCCATTTCGTCTCTTACATTTCAAATAGCATTTTCTTTTATAAAAGAAAATGCTATTTGAAATGTAAGAGACGAAATGGGCGTTTTGATCTATTTTCTATGCATGTGTTTCTCTCTTACTGCGCCAGCCCATGTTCATATTTGGGTCTAAAGCCCATGGACTTAGAGCCCATGAAAAACATTTAACTGGGGGAAGGGCTTTTAGTTATGCGAAACGACACATAATCAAATACGAGACGTAAAATGAATTTAGGTGTTGTCATTTGTGAAGCCCATAAAGAAGACCAAAGAGGGAGTATTTATACTATTGGACACGTGATATTTAGACCTTAAGAACCTGTTCGTTAGAGAGTTTTTTAAAAATTTAATATGTTTTCTGAAACATGCAAACAAATAGGTCGCAAAAATTTTATTTTCAAAAATTACGCTTGACAAAGAAATTTTAAAACAAATTCAGTTAAAGGAACAAAAAAAAAAAAAAACAGTTTTGAAAACCATGTTTTAGAAACAAATTTTTGGTCCATGCCAAACAAGGTTTGAGATTTGAAACAATTATTGAAACCCAAAAATCACACCAAAGCCTCCCTTAAAACTTCATAACGAACATGTCCTAAACTTCATACACATGTTTATTTATTAAAAAAAAATTAAAACCAAGCTATATACTCCTTCCGTCTCATTCACTTTGTAGGATTATTTTTAGTAATACAAAATGAACTTTTTGAGTGAGATAGGGGAAGTATTTTTGGACTATCGGCCACACATTGTTTAACATCCTATACTTAATTCCTTGAAATTGATATTTTAGAAAAAAAATTTTGATATTTTTCTAATATAGTCGAGTATAATAGTCCATACATTTTTAGGTGACACATCAGCAACTAAAAAAATAATAATAATTGTAAAAAATAATTTTTTTACAAAAAAAACAGAGTCCTGAACGCATCTGAGTTGTGACCCACAAAAGTGAATTTATTGCGAATATTAGAAGTGAATAAATATGGTTGCGGTTGGGGTATTTACGAAGTGAAGAAACGACACTAAAAACTATACATAAACAAAGCTGGTCACACAATTCTCAGAGCACTCTGTTTTCGTGACCAAATTAATGCTAACCCTTTGAACATTCACCATCATTCCCTACATTTCTTTTATCTTTCTATATAAAATACTTTACACTTGCAACTTTTCTGCCAATCCCA
The DNA here is from genome assembly GCA_016801395.1 of Leptodermis oblonga. Taxonomy (NCBI): domain Eukaryota; kingdom Viridiplantae; phylum Streptophyta; class Magnoliopsida; order Gentianales; family Rubiaceae; genus Leptodermis; species Leptodermis oblonga. The sequence goes on from CM028752.1 coordinate 38,057,144, forward strand.
CCTGTCTATTTCGAGTACAATGTTTGGAATTAATTCATCTTTACTCAATACTATTCTATTCGTTTCTTTCATTACTGAAAAAGTCATGTTTCTAATGAAACTAGAATGGTAAACTATTGTCAGTTTTACATTATTTCGCCTACTCATTTGCAATTGAGGAAGAGAAGTCACTTGTTTCAAAAGACAGAGGTGCAAAATAAAGGCGGTTTCATTACTATCTTGCCCTTTCAAATGATCGTCGAGTTAGCTTCTTCTACCGTTCTCTCAAGTATTTGATATTTCATGATTGTCTTCTTTTCTTGAGTTAAATAACGATCACAGATAACACAAATAATTAGTAACCAAAGTGGTAATTGAATTTGGAATTTGTTTTATGGATTAATATTCAACATGTATAAAGGAAATTTCAGTGCTGAAATAGTTTTGTTTACTCAACCATCATGGGTTGGGTGTCAGAAAACCCAAAAAACAAACAAAAACATAAAAGAAATTGAAGCATTTTTATTTTTATTTTTTAGACACAAGAAATTGAAGCATAGAATTCCCAAAAGTCCCATATGAGTGAGTGAGAGAGATGACTCAATTATTTTATCACAACAAAACTGCAAATCCCAAACTCCAACCAGACACCCAGTCAAAACTAGGGCGGTTTACAACTTTACATGTGCCATCTAACGTTAATCATAAGCTTATGGATTTTTAATTTTTTTTTGGTTTTTGCTTCTAACTCGTCTCATATAAAGAGTCATATTTCGATTTGTTAACCCACCACTAAATTCTTTTAACGATATAAAATGAGCATTATTTTTGAAGAAAATGTTATCCATAAGAGTCAAATATTTTTCATTTAGAAAGTGGCCGTCTAGCAAAGCACTCTCATTCAAGAAACCATATAGAATGGAACCAATGTACAAATAAACAAAGCATTGCAATATTATATAGCAGCAACCCAAAATTTTTCTCTCTTTGGTCCTAATGAGAACCACAAAAAAAAAACACTGCAACCTTGTAACATAATGTAGTAATAATCTATGCAGAGCAAAAGCCTTTTGTATGAACTAGTTTCTCTCTCTCTCTCTCTCTCTCTCTCTCAAGCTGTTAAAAGGTCTCTAATAGTTTTAACAACTCTGCAATTTTCAACTCCATCCTCTCCTCAAGTATTCTTTACAATTCTTCAAGAATCAAGATTCTTTCTCACCCCATTTTTCCTTTCTCTGTAAATGTTCTTATCCTTTTTGCAGTTTTCCATTGTAATAATAGTAGTATTGGTTGCTGTTTTTGATCTTTTGGGGCACCAAATTTCTCACTCAATCTTTCTTTCTTTCTTGCCTTTTCTAGAGGTCCACCACAAGCCGTCTCCTCTTGGCTACAGGAGTAGAGTGAGAGGAGCTTACACATGACCCAACTGCTCCATCATCAGTTATGCAACTGAAGCATGCAGCATCCAGCACACCGATGGGGCTTTGGGGAACGGATGGAGCCGAGGGGCTCGGAAGGTCTTTTAGCGATGACAGCCCGTTTATCAGCTCCAAACACTTGATCACCTTTTCCTGCGCAGTGGAATGTCAATGTAATTAAGCCACAATAAAAAGATCATGAATGGATAAGATCGATCTTTGGACCACAGTAAGTACCTTTTGTACATTCTGAACAAGGGCAGATATGGCTGTGTCAATGTCCATCGCTTGAGCTTCCCCTGAAACATGAATTGCCACTGCTGCAGCGATTTCAGAAGGCCGGTATTCCAAGAAATCAATCCCTGCATTGAATTTCCACCAACCGCCTATTAGCCCTCGTTCAGTACTTGTTTTAACATAACTACAGAGATAAAGGAGTTTCCTAAGTCAATTGTAAATTGCTATCTCAGAGAAGTTTAGGACCTTTGAATATGCTTAATATGAGCTGCGTTGCTCGGGCAATTGAAGGTCTTGAGCTAGTTTGATCATCCTGTATCTTCTTGAGGAAATGGTCCAGGAATGAGAATGGAGTGATTGCCTGCATTCTCCACTTCAGTGTGTCCAGCACAAGAAGCTCCATTCGCTGAACTGTTCTCCCTTCAAAGATAAATTTCGAATGTGATTGACCAGCCTGCCAAAGTTCCAATCATTCATTATCAGCTCAAATAGAGATCCAGAAACAGAATCTCATGAATCAAAACACAAACGATTCCTCAGACATTCTTTACCTGCATATCTAGGCTCGACGGAACTTCTGTTTCTTCCATTTTGGCTGCAAGAGCCAAACATGCTACAGCCACAAGCTGCGTCATCCAGGTATTGGCCTTGTGCCAAAAGAGGGAATGTAATCAGCACTGATGATCAATTAACCGAACAACAACGCATACAAACCAATCAAAGTGGGATGATGCCATCACAACTTAGCATTTTATCAGATTAAATACTCACAGGTATCTCATACGCGGAAATGAATCTGTCCAGGTAGTTTATGGACAAATATAAACACAAAGGTCCAAAACTGTAATGCGAATGAACCTGTAATAGTTAAGACCGCAAGATAAGTCAGCAAATTTTCACCAGAAATGTATCACTGAAATCCACCCAAAAAAAAACAGAAAATTCTCAATTGAAACAAAAGACTAACAAGAATAACAAATGTGACGGAACAAAACAAGAGAAAATGCAATCCAATATCAGACAGGGACGAATTTGTTCCAAAAACATCGAATAAAACGAAATGGCCCAAACCAGCATTAGCCAAAACACACATCCCACCTAACCAATATCAGATTTTGTGTGAATGATTCAAATTAGGACAACAAATACGAAATCATCCTCAAAAAACAAGTAAAAGTAAAGTTCAACATCCTCAAAATCATATCTACAACAAATAACGAAAAACTAGCTTAATCGGTCGACAATCCCACAATCTAAATGAATCCAACACCATCGTTTGATTAACCAATACGGAACAAACAGGAAATCTTCAGTCAAAATCGATCAAAAACCAAGACTAAACAAAAGGAAAGAACGGTAAAAAAGTGATCTTTTGAGCAGGGGACGCACCTTTTTAATCCAATCAACGGCCTCCAGTCGAGTATCCAAATCCAAGTCGCCATTTTTCAACCTGTTCAAGTAATCACTAGCGGGCAAGTGTTCACATTCTTTATTGATCATCAAAGCCACTGAGTCCTCACTGGGAACTAGCAAACCAGTGAAATCGAAATTCTCATCTCCACAGTTCCGATTAACCATTCGATGGCTTCTCCGATACCATCTATCCTGAAAATCCTCCACAACCCCATAATCAACAAACACATCACCATCATCATCGCCAAAAACACTACTGTTTTCCTCAGCACAGAGAAGGCTGGAAACAGCATAATCAAAACTTGGTGCCATATTCGTCAAATACTTTGTTGAACGATTAAAATCAACAACAACCGAAAAAACAAAAACAAAAAAGAACTTAGTTTTCAATCTCTTTTTGTTTTTCCCCTTAATCCCTTTTAGTCCCAGTCAAAACCGATTCAATCTTGAGTTCTTCCGAGCTCGTATATACAGCTATCTCAACAAATAGATGAAACCGTTTCTGGGATTCACAAACAATGTAGTTTTGAACGAAATGAATCAAAAATTGAATAAAGAATGAACATTTAGTAAGAAAAAAACTTGAAGGCAAGTCGCCCCTCCCTCTCTTCTGTGGAGGCGGGTTCTTTTTGGTGGTGGAGGGAAGGTGGGGTTTAGCGGTATTTATGACAGAGGAAGAGGAGGGAGAGAGAAGGGGGGAAGGTGGGTTTGGATTTGGAAGGAAACACCGAAATGAGGACGCAAAATATAGGGGAAAAAAGGGGTGGAAATTGGAAATTTGCCAACACATGGAGAATGCGAGTGAGTTAAGGGGAAGGACATAACAGTGAGGGAGTGGCTTGGCCTTGGACATTCATGGTTGTCCTCACAAGCCATGTAAATGGCGAACGCGTGGGTTGTTTTTGTTCTATTTTCATCTTTCAATTTAGTCAGATATTTTTTCACTTTAATCAGCATCGGAAAATACGAAACAATATATTTTCTTTGTATATATATTGTTTGCATCCTTTGCAATTCAATCAAGACTTTAAAAAAATGGAAATGATAGTACGAGGATATTTTCTTTATTTTTGTTAATTTTTATGCATATTTCGGTTCGGTGGTAATACGTGGAATGGTAATATGTGATTCCACGTAAATCTAATACGTTATCTATCGACCGATTTGCTGATAACGACCAATTTTTTGACTTTACATTTTTTTCTCTAGTTGAAATATATATATATATATATATATCATCCAAACATTATAAGTAGAGTTATTAATATTGACATGAACCAAATTTCTACATCGAGTAAAAATTTTTTTTTGACAATATTTAAAATAGTTCCAAAATTTGAAACAAAAGTATCATTTTATAAGCAGTATGACAACTTAAGACATGACCAGATTACCAACTTTAATAGTCTCTCGTTGAAATATTAAAAAAATCATTCAAACATTATAAGTAAATTTATTAATGTAAACACGATGAAAATCGTCACGCGTCAAATATAACTTTTGACCATAAATACAGTATCAAAATTTGAAATGAAATCGTCACGTTATAAGCAATTTGTCACACTAAGACACGAACACTTGCCAATCTACATTTCGTATCTTCAAGACATGCTCATTGCACACTTGTTGTATAGGTTAGTAACACATTCATCACATATTTGAGAATTGATTTACATATTTTAGAGGGGTTTTTTCTTTTTTCTTTTTTTTTTCATTGATTGAAATGTCACAATGTGTGCATTTTGGAGTTTTGTTTTGAGTAAGATAAAACCATAAATTTTGGTACAAAATTAAACCAAAAGAAGGGTGACACCCGAGAGAGATGAATGATAACAAAATTGACTCTGTTTTAAGCACATTCACTTAGGTCTTGATGGAATGTATAAGAAAAATTCTTTTGATCCCCAAAAAGGGTAAAGATTGAAAGAATATAAAATATTCCTTCAATAAAAGACATATTAAGAACTTCATTTAAATAATAAAAAAATTCTTAATTATTATAATTTAATATTACTAGGAGTTTTGGAGTTATAATCCAATCAACATGAAAAGTGATGGGTGCAAACTTGCAGAACAGTAAGATAATTATTACTAAGGTATTTAAGATAATTACTACTAAGTCATTTATTTTAAATAATATTACCCCCTATAAAATGTATTTTATTTTGAATAAGAGGAGTATGTTTCATTTAATTAGTATTATTTTTAAACGTAAGACTAGTAAAAAAATAAAAAATAAAAAAAAAAGAAAAGTAGTGCGTAGTGAAGGACTGGGGAGGAACGAGGTAGTGCCCTGACTGTTGTGACGCGAAGTGAGTCACCAGAGATCGGGTTTTATTGCTAAACCTCTATCAGTTCTGCCTATTTAGAGTGCAAGTTGACAGAACTCTGCATAAGGCTTCCTTAATACGTTCTTCCCCCCACAGTTTATGCCTTCGATGTAATAGATAGTACTTTGAAATATAATGATGAATTTTTTATAAAAAAAAAGAAGAAGAAAGGACTGGGGTGAAACTGGAATTGCATAGAAGTGGAGAGGATAAGATAGTAAAATGGAAAACGGGGGAGGAGAGCGACCAAACGGCAATGGATTTGTCATTTATCATCCGGGGTACTGACACGTGGGCTATCGACTCTCGTTTCTTGTGTTCCGCTGCTTCGCTCTCCTACGTACAACTCCCCTATACAAATACAATACTGTACCGTTAGCTTTAGATCTATTTGAACAAAAAAATAGAAAACTCAAAACTTTTTTATTATTTTTTTATACATTTAATTTTAGATAAATCACTAGTTTATTTTGCATATTCAGAAATTAGGATGACAGATTTTTTTTTTATTTTTAAAAAATCGATTTTAATTATATTAATAGCTCACGTAATTTATATATATAATTTTATATGACTCACAATTAAAAATATTAACGAGTAATGTAATGTTTATTGAAATTCACAATTTATGTTTCTTGAATTGGATTTTGTCTGTTTAAAATGAAGGAAGTACATTGAGAAGAAAATTTTGTCTTTTTTATTTTGAAACTAAATATTCAAAGACTAATTTAGTACTTGATGGCTGAAGTTAATATTGAAAAACATGTGTTTATTACAAATATATATATATATATATATATTCACATTTAGAAGGACTTTATGTAAATGTATGTTTGTACTCATTTTATATATGTTTCGCATAAAGTTCACACTTCCACTTTCATTCATTGATATTTACCTATTCATTCATGTACTTGATGATTTTAATTTGTTAATTATTTATAGCTTCCAATTCTTATATATAGAAATAAATTTATATTTACTCAATAAACTTATCAATCAAACCAAAAGATACATCACCTTGTTCAATAAACAATTTACCCTCAATGAAAATCTTTGACCTCTAAACTGCGATAACTTTTTACCACCAATCATTTACCAATCTTGTATCATGACAGTAAAAAAAAATTAATTTGTTATCATGGTACAATGATCTCAAAATGTTAGTTCAAAGTAGCAAATAAAAGATTTTGATTGCCGAACCTAGGGCATAAAGATATAGGCAGTCGGAGGTATATGGCCCAAATCCTAACAACTTTTAGTGTCATGGCAAACATGTACGAGGGATAGCAGCAAACAGAGGTGATCCTCCCCCAAAATAATTTTCTCTTTCTCGGTGGTTTCCACGATTATATTGTCAAAAACCTCACCAGCAATGCGTGTGGTAAAAATAATTTGACTGCGTGGTAAAAATAATTTGACTGCCTAATGTTATTGACAGCCTAAGACTGCATTTTGTTGTTTTGACTTTAGGTGAATACATACATGGGATTCCTTTTCTTCGTTTGTTTGTTTTATGTTCATGAATCGGATCGTGGATGTTATATAAATGTTATAATCTCTATTCCCTTCCCTTTAGTTTTGGACTCTATGAACCAAAATTTAGCCGTTGGTATGGATCAAAATTAAATTAAATTATATTTATATATTATATTTTGCATTAATTTGTATTTGCTGTTCATACACGAGAGAACAATAACACCAAACCAAACCACCAGCAGGGATATTATATTAAATAGTGACTAGTTTGATTTTGATATTGGTTTTATTAAAAGGCTACATTATGCCATAACACCTTCTTTTTGTTTTTTGTGCTGGTTCATTATTCACAAGCTAGGCACATCCTTATATCTCTCCATCTCTTTTCCCTTTTGGCCATGTAAAACCAATGTAATTCGACCCCCAAAATCTGTTACCCGAATGCCAAATTCTTGTATATGTTATGCTTCTTCCTCCGTGTTTTGTTTCTAATACTGAAAATAGTGAAAGAGACGTACAACAATACAAGTACCCAATAGTGACGTGAATGGTTTTCGTAACGATCAATGAAATTTCACAAATTTCATTACATTTTCAAATGTCACAATAATAGTAAAGCATCTAAACATCTTTGTGACATGCATACATGTTACGCTTTCATCAGTTGTCACAACTTTATTTAGCGATCGACTTTTATAAATCACATAATATTTATATAAAAAAAAACGTGTTACTACTGACGTCTTTTGTTGTAGCAACTCATGGAACATACAAAGAAGCATATACATTCCTACTTCACTCACTATACCTACCAATGGTTTCGTAAATATATGGATCGATCTTAAAAGAAAATGATTGCAGATGACCCCAAAGCCGGTTGAATTTCATGATGAAAAACGAGAAAATAAATATCCAGAGTGTCATCCGCATTGGATGAAATAAAAAAAATATATAAAAAAGGGTCACTGACCAAAGCAAAGCATCACTAAAAGAAATGGCCTTTTGCTTTCTTTCTGTTTTTTTGCTTACTTTTGGGAGCGTCTTCTTTCCCTTTGGTTTGGGTCCTCCTTTCTCCTTTCTTCGATCTTCGATCCTCTGTGTGTTTGTTGCATAAATCAAAACGCTAAAAAGCTTTGGTTTTCTATTAATCAGCAAAACGAAATATGATTAGGACAGTTTTGATTCCAACAACGGTGTAGTTAGTACGTTTCTGTTTAAGTGGATTATGTGGGATTAATCACCAACTCTATACTAGTACTATTACTAATCATCATCATCATCACTAATATCTATGTGGTCGACCGCTACATAATGCTGCATTTGATTTGTCACTTACTATGTTACAATAATAATCATCAACCTCCTTAACTTTATCACAAATTAATTTGCTTCAATTTTCTCATGACTTATAATATTATTCTTAATAAAATTACTTTAGTTCTTCACAAATCAGTAATTCAAGATTAAATATACCCATTAGAAGAGCACTCTTCTATTGGTATGAATGGAATATATTGTTACAATAGAGATATTCACTTCCACATTGAGTGCCTTTGGGGTGCGAGAATGAGATAGGAATGGACGACATATTTTTCTAGGTTTCAAATAGCCCTCCTCTAAGGGAATTGCAAATTATTGAATTATTTAAAAAATATATATAACAAAAACACGAGTATATTTATTATTTTCTTAGTCTTATGTCCAATTTTTGCAAAACATCATGTTTAATTTCTTATTATGCGGTAACGGTGGTGTTGGCAGTAAGGGGAGAGTGGAACCGATGGTTGTGTATCGAGGACTGATTGCCTCAATTGCGGTGAAGGTCCTCGAGCCTGAGGGGTGTTTTTTGGGAGGGGAGGGGAGGGGAGGGGAGGGGAAGTAATGTCATTGCTCCTTTATTGGCTTAGTATGGCGCCACAGGGGTGAGTGAGAAGTATCGACCAGGTATGATCCCAACTTTTGTAACTCAAATGTTGGTGGACCATTTCTACCTCTATTAATACAATACCATATTTTCGTCTCATAAAAAAAAGAAAAAAAAAGAAAAAACTTCTTGTTAAAGTGATTCCAAACTGTAAATGATAAAATTTCCTTTCCCTCAACTTTTACATGACAAAATGCATCAATTTTATTTACTATTTCCTCCATTTGCATCCCCGCGCCAACACATATACATATTCACTTTTTTGAGAGTTCTTTCATTTTTACCATAGTGTTGCGTTGTACTTTGGATGATCTGTACTTTATCACTGAAAAAAGGGCCACCAAGACAAGTGATGAAATGGTGAAATTAAATGGTGATTTTGACGTCGTCCAAACTCCAAACACCGATGGCCCTGATTATAAGACAAGTCAATTGATTCCATCTACCAGACAAAAAAAAAAGAAGGAAAACTCGGTCTAAATGAGACTTTCTATGAATCGATCAGTCTTTCAGTTTGCCTTTGCCAGCAGCAAACTGATCATTATGAACGACCCTTTTCTCTGACTAAAATCGGGTGACATTTCGAGTCACAAATAAATTAATGATCGCTATTAATTTGTCGAGTTCATATTTTATTTTCGTGACGAGTTATAATTATTATCAAAAGTTATTGTGTTTGTTGAGTGGTAATTTTGAGTTGTACATAAATTAACATATCATTTTAATGTGTCGAGTGTCGTACGTCCGTGACATCTCAAACATTGCCAACCTAACTAAACTTAAGATATGAATCTATGTTTAAAGTTTATGAACTAGTAGTAGTACTTCACATGTCTGCTTTGAATTGACCACAACTTTTTACCAATCGTTGTGGTAATAATTAGGGGATTCAACGGTAAAACTGGTTGATTTGTTTTGGACCACAATCTCGTAAACCCCCAAGTCTTAGGATGCCCTTCTCGATCTTCTTCTTCCTCATGTTTTGAGTTTTCTCACAAACAACAAACCATAAATATTCTCTCTCTCTTTCTGTCTCTCAGACATGCTTGCTCACAGTCACAGGGAATACCTTAAAGAGGCTTTACAGGACACAAATTCCTAACCCTTTTTCCTCAAATTCTTTCAAGCATAGCTATTCCCTTTCTTTTCTTTCTGCACTTTTGAATTCACCTTTTCATATCTCCTTTTTTTTTTTTTTTTTTATTTAAATTTTTACAGTAGTACTTGTTTGTTTGTTCACATTTTCTCTCATCAAATTGTTATTGTTTTCTCCTTGGAGTGTGTTAAGTGTTTGATGCGCGAGAACGAAAATAAAAATGAAGAGCATCTCGTATTTGGATTTGAAATACCGACCGATTCTCTGTAGGAGGCCTAGATTTTTTTAATTATTTGAGACATATCATAAAATAATGGAAATAATTATCATTTTTTATTTTTAGAGCTGATAATTTCTGGCACGACAAAAATTCGACGTGACATCAACGGGTTAGGGTTGAGAATTGGCGAGTTCACATATTAAATGAGTCGACATTAATAACACGAATAATAAAACAAATAAAGTTATTTTAAAAATATCGATATATACTTGAACCCGCTAACTTGAATCCGACACGAATATGAAATGTTCACCGGTTAGATGGGTCAACACGAATAATTAAACGAGTAAAATTAGAGTTGAGAAGTGTCGATACAAGAAACCGCCAACCATTAGCGAAACTTGGGGTCCAAAATTGAAGGGGTCAATAACAAAAAATGTCTTTTGTAGGGTTCAAATATTTATATAATATTTTTTGGGTACTAAAATATAACTAGCTTTAAATAAATAAATAAGAAATTTGTTGCAGGGCCTTGCCCACTTTAAGCATAATGAAGTTCCGCCACTACCGCAAACACAACCTGAACATAGAAATATCAAGGAACTATTTGATTAATATTTTAGAGAGATGGAGATTTAGTTTGAGACCATTCGGATCATGTCACGTTCCGAAATATTCTACCGGGAAATAAGAGTATCTTAATTGGCGCCTTTTTATTTGGTTATTTTTAGTTTGGGAGGGAGGAATTGGCGCCTTATTTAATTTATGTTCATTTTCAAGACTATTAAAATGGCATTAGTGCTTTGAATTCGGTACGATTTGATGACTTTTCTTTTAAGAGAGAGAATAGTGAGGATGAAGGGACGAAGCACGAGTGATGCTCCCTCATGATATTGATATTGAAAGCCTTTGTTTTTTTATACCACAAAAGTTTGGTCTATTCTTCTCTTACTGTTTGAGATCCGAGCTCTCCAGATTTAACCTGATTTTTTTAACCTATCCCTTATTCTTCAATTTTACTGTCACCCCTTTATTATTTTTGTTAAATTTTTACTGCTCCAAACCCCAATTGTGCGTTTGGTGCGCGGAAATGGGAAGGAGTGAATGAACATCTGATTTCTAAGGTTAAAATTTCTATCTTTGGTACGTATGAGAAATCTAATAATTTAAACTATTATATATTCTAAAAGGTCTTTTAATGAAAATTTTACTCATTCCTAGATATGAAATGCTCCACATTTTCATTCTCATTCTCTCTCACCAAATTGCACCCTAAAAAGTAATTAATGTCATTATACAATAGTATAGGGAAAAGTAGAAAAAAGAAAAAAAAAAGAACCTTCAAAATTCTCTATTATATCTTTTCGAAACTAGAAGCGCAACTAATGCTTTGAAAATGGTAGATAATACTATATATTGGTCCATTAATTTGGCCCATCAATTCTATTTAGTTTCTCTTTAACTTAACTTGAAAGTAGTTTGTTATGGTCCTTTAATTTCACTTTTTAAATTTGAATTGGTTTGATCTATTTTGGTCTCATTATTGTCAATGATTTATCGTTATTACATTACGATGAGTTATAGTCGATATGTCGTATTCACGATATAGTTATCGAATACAACCTAATTTGAATGAATGACATTCAAATTAGTAAAGTAAGTTGAATGATCAATTAGAATCATCCATCTACCCTTTTGAAAAACCTCAAAATTAGTAATTTACTTTTGACAAATCTCACCAAGATTTGCCCTTTTTTTTTTTCTTTTCCCTATAGTAAATAAAATTTACAGTGATGTGACCATCTCATTCTCCTTCCGATCAAGTCTTTGTTCTCTATCTGTCTTTCTAAGCCTGTCTCTCTAGGTGGGGGTGGGGATCGGGGTGGGTGGCAGGTGTCATTGCATGAAAAACTATAGAAATATGTATGATCTCATCTACTTGTGGTTTATCTTGGTGTCGTACGTGGCTGGTTCTGAATAGTGTAGATTAATTATGTGCAAATAGAAAATGAAATCAGCATAATTATTTTTGTTTGAGAGAAAGCGGAAAATGATGATGTATTGGCTGGGCTCTGACCTTTTTTTAGCATGCTTAATTAATTATTCTTATAACTGGCCAACTATATATATATATATATATTAGGAAATTATTTAGATATTTTACATTTTAATCCTATTTATAATAGACACGTACATATCTACAAGCGATCGATTAAATATCATACAAGTTCAATATGTTAATCGTGAAAATGTATTAGAACGATTCTTGAAAAATACACAAAGATAAACGTCTTTCAACTTTTGATCGCCATGGCCGAACACAAAATTTGTAAATAAAGAAATTAATATAGAAACCCTACAATATTACATGTATTAAACCTAGTGAAGTCATTGAAAAATTTGAAGAGCTAAAGAATTGACCGACTTACTTAGATCAAAACATTAATTTCTTTTTTTTTTAAATTTTTACTTTTACCATTGCAAATCTAACTAGTGATTATAAAACTCATCTAGTTGACTTAGGAACAAACAGCAACCCTGCCAACTGCAGTTTCTTTCTTTCTCTATCCATTCACTTTAATATAAATAAATAATAAATATTTATGGAAAATTAAAATTGAAAAATATATAAAATGAATTGATAAGAAAGGGGTTGATATATAATTAGGTATTGAGGGAGCAATTTAAATTGAAAAATATAAAGAGGCATGTGCAAGTAGTTCATCATACACTGTGGTCTGCCACCACAAACCGTCCCGAACATCAGCCGTATCCTCTGTGTGTTTCCACACCACATGGTCCGCCCCCCAAATTATATAATTCTAATTAACCCGAAAAACTACACTCCCGTCGAGAAATTAGGAAAAAACTACATTTTCGTTGAGAGATCATCCGGTCATTAAATTTGACCTATAGAGAGAGTGCAATTGTATTAGTAATCTATACAAGACTAAATTTAATGGTTGAATTGTTTTTTTGACTAGACTGTAGTATGTAGTTTTAATCCTACTATATATATATATATATCCACTTATAGTACGTACGTTCTGCATAATTACTATAATTAACTTTTATTACATTAATTAAGTGGTCTGCAAAATGTGTGATCTGATCGGAGTTTGCTCATTGGTGATCGATCACATTCTGGGTAGGATCTATACTAAATTAATCAACCTACAGGTTGAGTTGGCTACATCTAATCTCATGTCTTAATTTGATTAATTTGCATCAAAACACAACTAATCCAAAGTAATTACATAAGTATATATATATATATTTAGTGTAATTCTTACATACTTATTAATGAACTATAAGTATGTATTTAGTGTGTAGATGTATTAGTACTAATTACTTTGTCTGTTCCAAGTCCGGTTAGAGTTGTACTTTAAAAATCATAAATTATTTTACTTTTAAGCTCTTTTACCGAGACATATAAAATATAAGAAACTAATGTATTGATCGTTACATATACAACTAGGATTAGTGTTTGTTTCATGGATGCTAGAGGAAATTAGAAAAAAGGGCCACAACATTGGTGGGCTTAGATTATATCCTCAATTACAGTGTTCATATTGTGTCCTCCTCACATTTGTGAGGGTGCCACTAGTGGATTTATTAGTGGGCCCCTCACAATACAGTAGAGACACTGTATTTGGGGATAACAAATCTGAACGCAAATGGGGGATGGGGTTGATAAAGAAGCAAGAACAACAAATGGTTCACAAAAATTAATGGAGGGATGTCCTTAATGGAATCGTTCATGCTTAAATTCAAATCTCAACCTAAACTTGCAATTAATATGTATATATATATATAATCAAAATATGGTCAATGTACGAGTGCCAATTAATCAGGTCGTATTTCAGGTTGGCGAATTGCTTATAACGTGTTGGGTTCGATTCGAATTTTTATGTCATGCTAGAAATCCCTAAAAATTGTCTATTAGAGGCAATCTATCACCTTATAACGAGTTAAATTTGATTCGATCTACGTATGTCAATCTGGTCGTATTTTAAGTTGACGAATTGCTTATAACATATTGAGTTTTGATTCAAACTTTTATGTCGTGGTAAAAATCGCCATAGCTTGTCTATTAAAGACAATCGGATCACCTTATAACATGTTAAATTTGTTTCGGATTTTCACACCGCATCAAATATTAGATTAACACCTCTACTCAAACGTACCCTTTAATTTTAAAAAATTAAAATAAAAAGCAACCTTTACATTGATTTTTCTTTTCTTTTCTTTTTCTTTTTGATTGATCTAGTACGATCCATCCATGAATCCACCCACAGAATAGTGAATAGTGAATAGGAGTAGTACGTGTACACGTGAGGTTAGAATCCAAAGATTCTGATGCTCTAACGTATTCCCTCACCGTATCCATGAATAAAAAGTAAGAAATACTCCTAGTAGTTAATAATAATGGAAAGGAAGTTTCACAAAGACGCATCTATAGACAAACTTACAGCTAAAGGTTACTAAAACAGGCCTTATTTTTTTCCCCAATTCAACACTATTACATCATCCCGGTTAGCCAGGAGAGAACGCTACGGGGAAGGGAATAAACGAAGTTTCCTATTAACCTGCACTCTAACTGGGAAACAAACCTCTCGATTTTCTAGGTGACTTTTTATACGTCACAACCGTTTAAACACTGATTCGTGAACTAACATGTTTGAAATCAAGAGTTGTGAGAAAATAGGATGGCTAGCACCATTCGTTGTCTGCCTTTTGTAGTAGTGATAATGCGTGGGGAAATATAATGTGACATTCATCATTGCTGATAATTAGCCCAAACTACAATGGATTGATGGATGAGTTAATTGGGGCGGTAGGCGATTTAGACTTTTTAGGGCTAAAAAGTTAAACACAGTCAACTTTCAACTACTAAAAATGCTTAATTGCATGTGAGAATCGACCTCTGCCGCTACACTCCAATTTCTCTATGGCCTCCATCAATATTTTTAGTTGAGAGAAATAGAAATTCAATCGTCACACTATATATCAAACTCAAATGCGAATTCATCTCGGTTAAAACGGTAACACATTATGAGTGCAAGTTATAAAAGTACACACCATGATCATTATTAGGAGTTACGCATTATTCTAATTTTTTCAGTGGTGTTATGTAGGTTTCTAACTTGATGTCCGCGCTCCCAATATAATAGAGTCAACATGGCGTATGTGCAAAAGCGTCCATAATGTGTTATTGGTAATAACTAAAGTTATGTCTTTAAGGCGGTGCTTCAATTATGTCAAAATGCATTTTCGAATGTGTTTGTGTCGTGTCGTGAGATGTATATAATACTCGTGTTTATGCTCGGACTGTATTATCTAACATATATATAATCGTATTTGATCTTATCCTTCTCTTCCTCTCTCTAATGATATGGGAGGGGAACTAAAAAGCCTTGGATTTGGGCTAATTACCTAAAGTCAAGGCTCATTTTACTTAGGCCTCTCAATCATTTTATCACCAATTCTAGTTTCCTACCTTCTGTTCCTCACCATTTGTTGGATGTCTTCATCATGCAACTATTCCAACCAAAAAAGGTTTAATTAAGTAGTAAAATTACAATGATAACAAATTAAATATTGGGTCCGATTATTTGTACCACTAATTCTCTAGTAATAATGTATGTTGATGTTATTCTCATAGTAAAATTTTGTGAAACGACTTATTATCAAAGCAAATTTACATGACTTCAATAAATTCATTTTATCGTTGTGATACTGAATATCTGATTTCATGAAATGCACAATCTAATAAAATCCACAACACAGACAATCTAACGAGGTTATGTTTTCTCATCATTTTTAATATTCAATTATATAATTTTACATTTTAATACATTTTTTTAATTAAAAGTTATTTTACCAAAAACACGTTTTAGAAGCGTACATTCAAATGAGCTTGTCTTTTAAGATTTCAGCCCAACTTATGAAAAAGGTCGAAGCTTGAGCTTGAAAAATAAAAAACAAGAAGCCAAACTTGGGCCAACACAACAGCAACAGCTGTGGTAATTATTGGAACGAAGCACATCCATGGCCTCTGCGGTAAGGCCCTTCGTTATTCCAAAACATTTTTCATAAGCAATCCCTTTCTTTTTCTGGTTTTGCTAATCATGGAATTCGAATCAATTCTTTATTTGGGGGTAGTATATATAAACATCAAATTCCAGTTTGATATGGCACTGAAGCTCTCGTCTTTAGTTTCATCCTCGGTGGTTCGTCGCCGATTGCCTTTAGTGGGTGCCTTTTGTGTGCTCAGCTTCGGCCTTTCCAATCTCTGCCCCTCTTTATCTCTTCACTCGAAAACGGGTTGTGCTCAATCTCTCTCATTTCCTTCTCTCGTGAGGTAATTCTCTACTTTTGTAGTGAAATAAGTAGTATGGTTTATAACTTGAAAAAATTAAATTGAATTGTTTTGAATTTTTTGGTTTCAGATCAAAAATTGATAGTAGAAGTTCTCATAGTAGCAACATAAGGATGGAAGCAAACAACAAGACTGTTCCCAGCATTGTTGTTTATGTTACTGTTCCTAACAAAGAAGCAGGTTTTGTAGGGTTGTTTCATCGTAAATTGAGATGGGCTCTGATGTGTGTTTTTTGTTTATTCTTCTGGGTTTCGTTATTTGTACTGATCAAACTTGTATGCATGTGTATTTTGTCTCTGGATTCATAGAAAACTGAAGATATGAAACAATTAGTTTTGTAGCCTCTTATTGAAACAATTAATAGGTAAAATTGCATACAATAGGTGTTGCCCTTCTAGATTCTCCTTTGCTCTGGCTTTACAAACCTGTTTCAAAGAAAAAGACTCTTCTGGAGGTTTTATCTTTGGAAGAACAGAAGTTTGAATCACAAAGCCTAGAACATTCATTAGACATCACTATATTTGTCTTTTCATAGAGTATTTCGGTCTGTCATTTGATCTCATTTGTGGGATAATATACTCAATTGATTCATTAGGTCTAGATGTTAGTCATTTCATAACTAAAGTGATGGATATACATACCTAACATGTTAAAGATTATGATTTTTTCCCCCTGTTTTTCCTCATGGCTGTCAATTTTGCGCATGCTTTCTGCCTGTTGGTTAACCACTATCGAATGTTAGCTTTCTCTGGCATGTATAAATTTGTGAACTTACGAAATTCCTGCCCATCCATCCATTCGGTGTTTATCATGCTTTGTGTAAGTAGGCTTCCTTTATAACCGATGGATGAGATGTGGTAATTTTGGTACCCGTGCTTATCGATACAGGTAAGAAATTGGCTGAAAGCATAGTAAAGGCAAGGCTTGCAGCATGTGTAAACCGAGTGCCAGGCAAGTTCAACTATCTCTTGTTCAAGATTTTTTTATTTGCTTTCATTTCTTCCTCTCTCTTTTTTTTAACTTCTATTGTCTGCTGTTTGCTTTAGTTTTCTTAAGAATTTAACCTCTTTAATACTTTTCAGTTATTCAAAGATGACCAACCTTGCTTATACAATTATGATCATATGATTTTGCTTTCCAACTTCTGGATGTTCTTTGAAGTGGGACCATTAAGAGGACAAGTTGAAAACTTTATATGTGTTTATATGCACAAGTGAGAATTGAGAGCAATGCCTGTTTCTTGTTATGACATTTCTTTTTGGGCTCCTTTTAATTGAGTATAAAGTTGTGTCTTCTCAATTAAATATGTTTAAGATCTCTGAAGGGTCTGATGGAAGTTTTGGCTAGGTGCTATGCAGTAGATTTCAAATATCACATTAGTTGTGTCAAGAGTGTTTCTTTTAGGTTTTGAACGTTTTGGTGTAAGAATTTTGGTTTAGGCTGATGACTAATGGGCCGAGCAAATCGATTATTGTTGGATGTACTTTCTTTGGCCTTTCATTATAACTGTTTGTAGATCCCAAATTTTTTGTGATGCTCTTCATGACTACCTTGAGCATCGTTCTTTGATAGGATGTGTATAGAATATATGGCAGTTGCATTGGTTTATATTGTTGACATAGTGTTTTCATTTGATGTAGTGTCACTAGCATTACCTTACCTCAGATAATTAAGATAAAGCCCTTTGCCTTGCTGTTAAGAAAGTTTCTGATCACTTCAAATAACTTCTTTGTTTCTTTCTTCTTCAGGAGTAGAGTCTGTCTATGAATGGAAAGGAGAGGTATGACTTAAACCTCTCAACTTTAATTGGTAACCTAAGAATACAGATGAAGATGCCCCTAAGAACTAAGTGGTTTCTTTCTTCCATTTTGTGATTGCAGATACAGACTGATTCTGAAGAATTGCTCATAATCAAGACTAGGGAATCACTCCTGGAAGCCCTGACAGAACATGTCAAGGCGAATCACGAATACGAGTAAGCGATTCTTTCTTCATCTCGAAAACAAAATACTGATCCTATCTTTGGCATAGTTTGTTGGATGTTCCTTGGTATATAGTACATCTTACTCTTTTGCATTGTTGGTGTTTTTGAAGGGTTCCAGAAGTCATCTCTTTGCCTATAACGGGCGGAAACCTTCCATATCTGGAGTGGATAAAGAGCTCCACACGGGACTAAAGCGGTTAAATTCTCTTTGCTTCAAATAAGATAACCTCCTACTACTGATAGATCAATGTGTATATTGGCCCTGTTTACAACATTTTGTTGGGTTGATGAAAGTGGAGTTATTGAATTTGTTATGACAAGTACAATTCTACTTTCCAAATATGCTGTTACATGTCGTTCTTTTGAATCACTAAAAAACTATGAATGCGTAAACTCGGAAATCAAAGCTTGGTTACAAGAAGTAAGTAGTCAAGAGATTACAGGGGATGGATTTTGCGTATGAATGAAGTTCGTCCTTTTATGCCTTAACGGCCTGAACCTGTGCCCATCTAAAGCTGCCATGAAAAGAAACCCTAACAGAGCCATGAAAGCTAAGCCGTCGAATATACCGAAAATGATGAAAGCGGTGGTAATGGCACCGCCTCGGGCGGCATTGCTACCGCATGTGGTGAGGATGGTAAACCCAGCAAAGATAGCACCAACAGCGAGAACCATAGTGCTCGCCAAAATCGAAAGAACACAAGAATTATAACAATCGACCTCTTCTTTCTCCATCGCTCGTCTAATAGCCACCATCAGTATCATCCCCACCTCTAAACCGTCATCGTTACCTACCTGTTTCGGTTCCTCTAAACCGTCATCGTTACCTACCTGTTCCGGTTCCGGCTCAACCACACACACACACACACACACACACACATATATATATATATATATATATATATATATATGTAAAATCAGACAGAAGCCTTTAGGCACTAAGTAAACAAAAATTTCATATCTGAGTATAATTAATTAAGACCAATGACACTATATTTTTATAGGCACAATAATTAATAATCTCAAAACCTAATATCTAATAATATGTTTCTAATACTAATTATTTATATCCAAATACGATAGAAAATAACTTGTTCATCGGCCTTACTAATTACTAATTACTGGCGTTGTTCCAATTAAATTATTGGAAGACCCAACCAATAACTAAATTTATAGTTTTGGAGTAATATTTTTGAGTTTTTCTGTTATAGAAAAATCTTGTTTTATGGTATATTATTATTATTATTATTATTAAAGGTAAAATATAAAACCCTAAGGTTTCATGGACGCGTGCACAAAACAAATACTTGCTCTGTTCTTTTTCGTTCCATTCCAGGAAAATTATTATTTTTTTTTCAAAAATTTTACATAAAGAAACAACATCATCTTTTCTAAATTCAATTTTTAAAATTTCCTCTACATCTCTACTCATATAAATAAAATTTTCCATTTCAGTCATTAAAAGAACAGAGCCAGGTTTAGAAAATAATGTGCAAAATAGACCCTACATGTTTTACACAAGTGTTTGTTTTGCACTTTAAAATTCTCAGGGAGTGCTTGTTTGGAAGTTTTGGAGATAGGAAAAGGGAATGTGAATGAAATGTGGATGTTGGTTGGTGGGTTTCATTCCCTGGACCTCACACTCATATCCTATTATCTTTCAATCATCCATTCCTCTCCATTTTGAGGGAAATGGGAATGATTCCTTCTTAAATAATTTTTGTGTGTGTATTTTATTTTTAAAAATTTTAATTAGTAATTGCCATACATTTAAACTTAAATAGTTTATAATATATTAAATGTTTAATGTAAAAAAAAATAAATTAAATTTTAATCCTAAAATTTTTGTTTGTGAACCAAACACTATCAATGGTAATAATTACCATTACCTATCACAAACATATTTGTCGAATCGAGATACGTATCGTGTATCGAAAATCAAATTTTATGATACGCGTATCGTATCGTAAGATATGTTTATATATAATAATATAATATAAATTTTATATATTATTAGAAAAACTGTATATATTTTCATTATATATTATGGATTACATATAAGATTAAATATTTATTTTCAAATAACTTTCATAAGTTTATAAAAATGAATATTTATCTGAAAATCATAAAAGCTATAAGTAAAACTTGAAGTTAAATAGTATTATTTGAAGCATATTAGAAACTTATAATAGAGTCCAGTCCACAATCTTTATTAAGTCAAATTAAAAACATAGTATATTACATATTTCTCTTATATATAAATTTTATTTATTATTTAAAATTAAATAATTAATTAATATTCATCAAAATAAATATACTACTCATATTCTTTTTTTAAACCGTTAAACAAATATAAAGATGATTAGTGTGGTATCTCTATTTCGAAAATATATTTGGGATGAAAATATGCTTTGAAAATGAATTTTTAAAATTTGAAAGTGTATTGAAAATGTAAAATGTGTATTTGAGATAAAAAATGTATTAAAAACGATAAAAATTATTTAAAATTTTTAATTACATTTTAGAAAACGAAGGCGAAAACAAAAACCATTGCTACCAAATAGAAAAAAATGTGAGATACTAATTATTAAACAAAATTTTAAATAAAATAACATTTTTTATAATTGAAGTAATACGTTTAAATAATATATTATATTTAATATAGAGTAAAAGTTACTTTTATAAGTGAAAAAAATAAAATTAGACATTTAAAGTTGAATTTTAGGCTTCTTGAACGTATCACACGATACACGATACGTATCATATCGCACGGATCGCACACAAATTGCACAATTCACAACCAATTACGATACATCATTGCGATACGTATCGAGAATTACCTTTTATGATACGTATCGCGTATTGTACGATACTAACAAGTAACAACTATGATCACAAACCAAACAACACTAATACAATGATTTTCTCTATTATCATTCCCCACTACTATCATTCTTATTTTCATTCCCATTTTCAATCTTATTTCTTTCTACGAACCAAGCACAACCTCAGAATTTATTTTCTTTGCGCATTTATAAAATTTGAAGGGATTTTTTATTATTTTTTTATTTTTTATAAGGTAAATATTATAACCTATACTAATATACTCGTTTTCTTTTTAAACTCTTGTATTCCAATAATCGAACCCTCCTCTCCCTCCCCCCCCCCCCCCCCCCCCCCCCCCCTACTAATATACTTTTATTATAGGCAAAACTCAATAAACAATTTATTATAGACTAAAATCGATATACATGCGATACTCTTGGGACTAAACTTGATAATAAGCTACTTTTGATACTAAACTTGATATACGCACTTCTGGACAGTTAGACGTGTAGAATACAAATCGTTGCGGATTAAAATTATAAATAAAATAGTTGGAACGTGATAGGTTGTAAGGTTAATGATTGTCCGAGTAGCATTTGAGTTTAATTTGATCAATAAAAAGTTCGTACAATTTTTTCTAGACCGGACATAGTCTTCTAATGAAACGGAGGGAGTAAATCCGGTTGCATATCATGACTGGAAGGATGGATCAAGGTCATCCTTTTACGCCTTAACACCATGGATTTGTAACCATACGAAATCGCTCGGACAAACAAGGCGAACCCAGGGATCAAACCTAAACTGACCAAACTGCAGAAGATGAAAGCCGCCATTTCACCTGGCTTCCTAGGGTTTGGTAATCCTCCTAAGATGGCGAGGCGAAGAAAGCTACTACCAAAAACCACAAAGAATAACCCCACCTGAGTCAATAACAAACAGGCATTATAGTAATTGACCTCTTCTTCTTCCATTTTTCTAATCGTGTCACGGATTAACTCGGCGGCACCGCCGTGGTTACCGACCGGCTCCTGCTCCGCCATTTGTTGGGTCGAAGTTGGGAGAATATATGACACAAAACACCACTAAAAGAAAGCAACAGAGATAACTACGTACTTACGTACGTTTTGATCACGTCCCTTACGGTTTTTTTTTATAATGGGATCTAAGAGGGTTTGAATCGTTGTCGATTCCGACAAAATTCGAATACTTTGCTGCATTCTCTTTACGTTTGTTGAGTCATATGCATGTAGTGAAGTTGAAGGCACCTTTTAGCTGCCACCAAATTCATATAATTAGACTATTTTGTTACCGTTAAAGACTACACTTTGATCGATGTATAATTTATTATTGTGAATCTTAATATACAACGTATAAACATGATTATATTAGCAAGAATATACGAAAGTAAAAAAATTTGAAACTAGACTCTTGTATTGAAACCCAAAAAAAAAAAAAAAAAAAAATCGAAGTGAGCATGTTCATTATGAGTTGTTTTTGAAAAAATATATTTGGAAAAGAGCTTTTTAATTTAAAAAGTATACTAAAAATGTAAAAACGTACAGCTGAATATTAAACAGTTTTATTGAAATTGATGAAAAAGTATTATAATATATTAAATTTACTGTGAAAACAAAAACAATGAAAACGAGCATAGCTTTATTATGAGCAATAAGATACAACACCTACTAAAAGTAATGTGACACCCTATTTTTCATTTATACTCCCTATGATCCATAATAAGCGTCGTTTTAAAAAATTTCAGACAAATTAAGCAATTTGTTTAAATAACAAGAAAACCATTGACTATTAGAGTTTTAATCTAATCAATACTCAGTATATATAATAAATAAATAGAAATTAAACTCTTTTATTGAGTCAATTTTTTTTTTAATTTTTAGAGAAATAGCGCTCTTTATGCTCTTTATTTGGGACTGATAAGAGTCAAACAAAAGGGTAAAGGACGTGAGCATACATTGTGGTAGAACTACGCAGTTACCCTTGTTTCTGATTTTGTACGTGTTTTTGGAAAAATTACAACCCGATCTCTAACCTAACCTTCTAGCTAAAATTATAACTACGTCATTATGGTTTGGGTTATATAACAATTTGGTCCTTGACGCTTCATAAAATTACATCTTATATAACAAATTATAACTGTTCTTTTCCATTTCATTTTTGAGAAATCATCACTTTTTCCTTCACAAATCTACCATAGAAAAACAAAACAACATCATTTTTACAAAATTCAAAACACTCACATAAATTCAAAAAAATAACATAATCATTACATTTTTCTTTTTTTTCCTACACAAATTCCCAAAAGAACTTCCCTTCAAATAAATATTTCTTCCCACAAACAAAAATTCCACAATTGCGTCACAAAAAGAAGAGCCACATTACAACTCGGTCTCTGAGATTTCAGCAAATTACATTTGGGTAATCTATATTATCCTCCTTGAGTAAGGGTTGGATTTAGTAGGTGCAAATTGTTACAAATAAATAATTTGACACTTTATTTCTCATTTATATCACTCAATTCTAAGCAAAGGTTAATTATAGGGACATGTTCTTTTCGTTTTGATTTTAGTTTTAATAATAAATTTAATATATTATAATCAATTTTCATTAATTTTAATACAATTTTTTACTATTTAACTATACTTTTTATATTATAAAATAATTTTTCATAAACATGTTTTCAAAAAAAAAAAAAAAAAAAAAACACAAATCACACATTATTATATTAGTAAAACTATGCAAGATAAACAAAAAGACACTAGATTCTTTTATCCGGACAATTTCTTTTCCTTTTTTTGAAATTGTGTTTACTCAAATGTCCAGCCAGCGTTCAATTTTCTTCAAATACATGGAAAATCATACAAAACAGAGGCACAAAAAGAGGAAATAAAGAAACTCCAAACTACTTCACAAAAGGAAAAACAGAGATGCAAAAAACCAAGACTACTTCAAAATTAAAGACTTAAGACTGAAATTGAAAGTTTAAATTAGTTCCCATCCAAATCATTCTATGATCCCAGCACTAGGATTGATCTGAATAAGTAACAATATCAGTTCTTAGAAAGAAAAAGACCCTATTAGGAGCACAAACAGATGACATTCGAAGCCCACCTCCTCGAGGAGACATTAACTGTTGGACGATCAAGGCTCGTCTAATTGATCCTGCATTTACAAGAAGTTGCACATAGGTTATATGAGATTCTCAGAGGAGTATAAGGAGGAAAAGTAGAGATTCCAGTACCTGAGCATCTGAAGTCCAAAGAGTCAGGTTATCCCTCAATAGTTGCATGATGAGGGTGCTGTCTTTGTAGGATTCTTCACCCAAGGTATCGAGCTCAGCTATGGCTTCTTCAAATGCCTAACACGCATAAAAGAACCGAATCAATACATTTCTGTCACAAAATGGCTATTTTTTTCATCAGCTCACATTTTTAAATGGAAAATCATGGCAAAATTCACGAGTATTAAAATGCAACTGTGCAACTATTTTAGTATAATGCTTCCTGAATCCTGAGGTCCAGGCAATGCTTCAAAGACAACAAAACACTGAAGAAATAAACCAAATGATATAATTAATTTCAAATCAACCAGCTTGCTGAATTAAGATGCAATTTCTATGTGAACAGCCGAGGGAATCCACAGAAGGGGATCTGTGACAGTATGCAACTTCCACACAGACTCAAAAGATAAATCCAATAGCATTAGTTTCAGTTACAAGGCATCTGTTAGAGGGAGTAAAATAAGCTACAAAATCAAGCTTGACAATCACATAACATAGAGGAGATTGCACCCAAAAACTGAGTGAAGCACTTCATATAGCAAAGATGTGACATCACCTACACATATTCACTTCCACTGATCAATTTAGGACTTCTAAGCAAGGAACCTTGTAAAGCATAAACTTTAGTCTCATAGTTATGTTAAAAGATGTTGCATTGTCTAGTTTGACTTAGAATTCCGAAGGTAGTTCCATTGTGACTTTACCCTTAGTTTAGAATCTTGCAATGTGTAAACAAAGTATTTGAACAAAATCTCCCAACCTGTCATATCAAGCAGCCATACACAATAAGCTCTATGCAGGCCGATCTTATTTTAGCACATCTATCTAAGGAAGTCTCAACAACTTATATTCATCATACCAACATATTAACAATGAAGATTCCAAAAGCTACACAGAACAAAAATGACAGATAAGCATGCATTTGTCAATGGAAACGAGAATTAAATAATCAATGAACACAGAAAAGATGGTATCCAAATAAATTATCTATTTGTAAGCAAGATACAAAAGATTACCTGTTTCGCCATGTTACATGCTTTATCTGATGAGTTGAGAATTTCATAGTAAAACACGGAGAAATTAAGTGCCAGACCCAGTCTTATAGGATGAGTTGGGGGAAGATCTGCCAGTGCAATTTCCTTCAAGAATTAGATAAGCCACATCTGAAGTTAGAAACTGAAGAACCTTCCATCTTTTGTTCTCAAAATTCACAAAAATAAAATTCAAACACATGTGAAGTAGTTCAATCAATTAAAAGATAACTTGTGACTCCAGTATTCTAATTGCACATCATAAACTCTAATTGCGTAATACGCATGACCACATTGAAGCCATGGTTCAACATTTTATTAATAATCTACCATAAGATGGGAATTCAGAACTAAAGTCCCACTAAAAGAAATAAAAAATTAAAAAATTCAGAACTAAAGTCAAAGCTAATAACTTACAACTGTCATCTACTCACAAATTTTCTTTATGAGCCAACAAAGAAACTTCAAAGTTACAATTTTTAACACCGCACACAGATTTCACATGGAACGACAACTCATTTCCATATGCAACGATCTGCTATATGCAGGGTATTGAGATGGTTGATCAATACAATTAAACATCAAGCTCCGTCTAAAATTCTTCTCCAAAATGTACGATCATAAAAATGAAAATTTACAAGTTGCAAGATTATCTATGTTTCTTCAATTAAAAATTCAGTGCCCTAATCTCACAGTATCCGGCAAAATCTGAGCTAAAGCGGTCATAAACACTTTGCCATATGTACCAAATAAAATCATAGCCACAATTTCAAGATTTGCAGGCAGGCACTCGAACTCTAAGACACAATATTAATAATAATCAGAGA
Source organism: Leptodermis oblonga (assembly GCA_016801395.1). NCBI lineage: Eukaryota > Viridiplantae > Streptophyta > Magnoliopsida > Gentianales > Rubiaceae > Leptodermis > Leptodermis oblonga. The sequence continues at coordinate 38,083,588 of CM028752.1, forward strand.
CGCAACTGTAAACATCAATTGAAACAATATATACCTGAGCAAGCTTGTAAGAGTTCATAGTGTCATCAGCTGCCTCCTTACGCTCATCTCCAACCTTAAATTCAGCCAAGTACCTGTGGTAATCTCCCTTCATCTTCAAGTAGAAAACTTTAGACTCGCTGGAGGAGGCGGAAGGCACCAGATTTGATTCGAGGAGCTTCAGAATCCCCGCGCAAATTTGACTGAGCTCATTCTCGACCTTAGATCTGTACTCTTTGACCAGCACGACGTGGTCCTCGTTCTTCCTGGACTCCTCCTTCTGCTCGATTGACGAGACGATCCTCCACGCGGCGCGCAGGGAGCCGATGACGTTCTTGTAGGCCACCGATAGGAGGTTACGCTCTTCCACGGTGAGCTCGGCGCTGGGGGTGGAACTGAGGACGAGTTTGTCCATGAACTGGACCATCTCCTCGTAGCGTTCGGCCTGCTCGGCGAGCTTCGCCATGTAGACGTACTGCTCGCGCGAGAGGTTGTCGGGGACGGCGGCGGAGAGTGCGGTGGCCATGTTTTTCGTTAGGTTGGAGAGAGAAAGGAAGAAAGAAAGTTGTAGAGAGAGAAACCCGGGGGGGGGGGGGGGGGGAGGAGTTGATTTTCGCAAATTTCCGCCGGAGAATTTTGATATTTATTTAATTTTTTAGTGTGGACGATAACTTAGAAAATGACGACTCTGTGGGCCCTTAAGGGATTGTTTGGGGGTATTAAATTTGGGTTTTTGCTCTTATTTGTTAGCCTTTGACTGTCATTGACTTTTCATTTTAAAAGGGAAATAAATATGCGTACGTCACTGACTACGACCCTGATTGTTCGGTTGATTTGATTGTAATAAGCAGTAAATCTGCAATTACGAATTTATAATCATGCATTTTACTGGTTTTATTACAACGAAATATGTGTCTTTCACTAATATAATATATTGTTGTAACTTTTTACTGTGCTAGATGATTATCTAATAGAGAAGATTGTCCGTCGCCTATTTTTATTAGGGAGATTATGTAAAAAGTATTTGAGTGCAAATTTTCACAAGATTATTTATGTTCTGCGCTATCTCATTACAGAAGGTTTTATGAGGAATTTTGAGGTATTTGTATGAGAGGAGGGGATCACTTCCTAACTAAGTTCTAATGCAAAATTCAGAGACTTTGAAGTTCGAAATATTGGTAGAATTTATGAATACACAATGTTAAAAAAACGAATATCTTTTATTGGTGGGAAAACTGAGTCTTTATGATTACTTTAGAGATGTCGCTACCCCATTTAGATTAGTTGGCAGTTGGCATAAAATACTTTGAAGCTACTTATTTTAAGATGCGGGGTTGATGACATGAAATATTTAAAAAGCAGTTTAGTACAAAATTTTACAAAATTGTCCATCGACTGCTATCCAACCAGGTTGAGGCGTTAGTTATCAATCATTTCAAAGTATTTGTAAAAGATGATCACTTACTAATTGAGTTCTAATGCAAAATTCAAAAATTTTGAAGTTTGAAGTATCAATAGATTTCATGATAATGAAAGCTACAAAAACAGTTACCTTTTATCGATGGAAAAATTGAGCATTTATGGCTGTCTCATTCGCAGATGTCGCTAACCCTATCTAGATTAGCTGAAAGTAGACAGTTAGTATAAAATTCACCGTGATTCTCAAGATTTACAAAATAATAGGCATTATATGGAGTCATCATGATTAAGCTACTTGCTTCAAGATGCAATCGATGACATGAAATATCTAAAAAGCAGTTTAGTACAAAGTTTTACAAAACTATTCGTAGACTACAATCCAACTAGAGAAGGCTAAAACGTTAGTTATGAAGAATTTCAAAGTATTTATAAAAGATGATTACTTACTAATTAAGTTCTAATGCCAAATTCAAAGAATTTGAAGTATTAATAAAACTCGTGATATTGAAAACTAAAAAATAGTTACCTTTTATCGGTGGGAAACTGAGTATTTATGACTGTCTTATTCAGAGATATCGCTACACCTATCTAGATTAGTTGGCCGTTAGCGTAAACTTCACTGTAATTCTCGAGATTTACAAAATAACGGGCATTATATGGAGTCAACGTGATTATGCTACTTGTTTCAAAATGCGGTCGATGGCATGGAGTATCTAAAAAGCAATTTAGTACAAAGTTTTACAAAAATTGTCCGTCAACTACTATCCATCCAACTAGAGAAGGTTGAGGAGTTAGTTATGAAGAATTTCAAAGTATTTGTAAAAGACGTTCACTCACTAATTAAGTTCTAATGCTAAATTCAAAAACTTTGAAGTATCAACATAATTCATGGTAGTGAAAGCTTAAAAAACAATTACTTTTTACTATTGGAAAAGGCGAGTCCTTATAATTACCTTATTCTGATATGTCGGTTGGTAATTAGCATAAAATTCACCTTGATTCTCGAGATTTACAGAATGACGGGTATCATATGGAGTCAACGTGATCAAGCTACTTACTTCAAGACAGGGGCGTTGATATGAAAGTCCTCTCCTGATACAGGGCATGTACGAGATCCCCTTCCTTATTTGAACTCTGCACTCTATGGGTCCCAAGCGCCTAAATATTGTTACATCATTGTTTATATTGTTAAAAGCTAAATTATTTTTTCTAAATGACTGGTGTTACTCAAAGTCTCTTTCGTGACCAACAAGTGGTTTTGTCTCATAATTCATATTCATTAAATTGTGTTTTGAACAATTAACAATACCTATCTTATCTCAACTTGTCAAACAGGAAAAAGAAAAACTACAATTAAAAGGATATCCCTAATTTCTGTGATTAATTAGTGATAAATACTCCTATAATCACAGATATAAAAAATATTTGTAATTTCATCTTTAACTACAATACGGACATCCCAAACACTGCCTTAAAACACTTCGGAAACAGTATTGCCAGTCAGTGACTCAGTCTCCCTTCAAGCGCCGTCGTTTTTCTCGTAACGAAGCGGATTCACCTTGGCTCCTCCTTTCTGCCGCCTAGGGTTCATCCATGTCCGATGTCTCAAAGTTTTCATCAGGTTTTCTTCCTCTTCTTAAACTTACTACAACCCAGAAATTTTCCCCGTTTTATATTGGCGGGCCGTTGTTTATTAGTGTAAATAATCAAAATTCTCGAAGTATTTATTTCCTACAGTATTCATCGTGTTTGTTGCACGTTTATTTCCGTTTATTCAGCTGGAATATGATTGAAAGCATGAATCTTTAAGCTGAAATTCTCATTTTTACCTTATGTCTTTGGTTTGTGAATCGGTGGTTACAGTAATGATGTTGAGAATGGGGTTAAAAAGCTGCAATTTTTAATGGAAAAACTGCTGTAGATGGACTTAATTAGGAAAACTATGGAATCCCAGGAGAACCCCTTTTATGGGTTCTGTAAAGGTGGAAGCTATGAACAAGATTGAATTTTGTTCTATAATGGTGGAAACCAGGAACAAGATGAACTTCTTACAAGAATATGACTCTTTGAGCTTATGATTTAGCATGTTTTCAGGCTTTAGCACTGTCTTTTTGATAATGTGTTTATGCAAATTGTGTGATCAATCCTTCAAATTCGCCACTGAACAAGTTTTGATACAGGCCATGTGAAAATGAATGGTCAATTTTTGGTTTAAAAAATGACCCTCTGCTGGATATTCAAGAGTGTGGATGCGTGCAATGAAAATTGGTTTTAGAAGTAGTTGCTTTTCCACGACTACTGAGTCATTATCATCTTCAATTCAATGGATTTCTCCTCTCCAGAATGTCAGAAACGCTCCCCAGAACCTCGATTCTCCGGCCAGAACCTCGGATATTATTACAGCAGTTTCAAAGAAATCCAAGTTCTTATCTCACGAGTCTACAATCGACTTGATCAAACGTGAGAATGATCCACAACGTGCCCTAGAAATTTTCCAAAGGGTATCAGAGCAGAAGGGCTTCAGTCATAACAATTCCACCTATGCAGTTATTCTTCACAAGTTAGCGCAATGCAAGAAGTTTGGGATGATTGATCGACTTCTTTATCAAATGAGCTACGAAACTTGCAAGTTCCATGAAGGTGTATTTATCAACCTCATGAAGCATTTCTCAAGGTCATCTATGCCTGAAAGGATAATTGACATGTTCAATGCGATCGAGCCAATTGCTCGTGAGAAGCCTTCTCTGAAAGCTGTCAGCAGTTGTCTCAACCTCCTGGTTGAAGGTGATCAAATTGATCTAGCGAGAAAATTTCTCTTGGATGCCCGGAAGAACCTGCATTTGAAGCCCAACACATGTATTTTCAATATACTGGTTAAATATCATTGCAAGAAAGGAGATATTGAATCTGCAACCGAAGTGATGAAAGAGATGAAGATATCTACAATATCTTCTCCAAATTTGATAACATATTCAACATTGATGAATGGTCTTTGTAGTTGTGGAAGATTAGATGAAGCCATTAAAGTGTTTGAGGAAATGGTTTCGAAGGATCACATATTACCTGATGCTTTAACGTACAATGTGTTGATCAATGGATTTTGTCGTGCAGGAAAAGCCAATAGAGCTAAGAATATAATTGAGTTTATGAAGAAAAATGGATGCTACCCGAATATATTCAACTACTCCTCCCTTATGAATGGCTTCTGTAAAGAAGGAAAACTGGAGGAGGCTAAGGAAGTATTCAATGAGATGAAGGCTGCTGGTCTGAAACCCGATACAGTTGGCTATACAACTTTGATAGATTGCTTATGCAGGGCTAGCAGAGTTGATGAAGCTATTGAGTTACTGAAAGAGATGAAAACAACAGAGTTACGAGCTGATGTGGTGACATTCAATATTATCCTCGGAGGACTCTGCCGAGGATGCAGATTCAATGAGGCGCTCAACATGATCGAAAGATTGCCATATGATGGTGTGTATCTGGACAAAACCAGTTATAGGATTGTTCTGAATTCCTTGTGTAAAGAAGGCGAATTGGACAAGGCGACAGAGCTACTTGGTCTGATGCTGATTCGAGGGTTTCTCCCGCATTTTGCAACCTCGAATGAGATCCTTGTTTCTCTGTGTGAATCTGGAAGGGCAGCCGATGCTGTTGCAATACTATTTGGTTTAGTTAAGCTCGGCTTTAACCCCGAGCCGAATACATGGACACTGTTAGTCGATACAGTTTGCAGGGAGAGAAAACTATTGCCTGCATTTGAGTTACTTGATAGGTTAGTGGTGCATGAGTTATACCCGTGATTCTCTGTTGGGTAACTGAAGTGCCTTTTTTCACTTTTAAGAAATATATGATTGAATGTGATTGAAGTAGGTGTTAGCATCTCTTCTCTTGCCGACAATTTGTTAACCAATCGTGTTCTTCTCTTCGAAAGACATTGTCTTTGCCGCCCCCTTGTTGAAATGGTACAGAGTTACAGCTGGTACACGGAAAGGAGAGAGAAGATAGGCCGCGATGACGATAGGCTGTCAGAATGGCAGTGACATGCTATCTAGTAAGAAAATGATAATGAAACAACTAGAGGAATAAACTAAGGTTGTCGGTTGTCAATGTCATCCCAACAGTTCCATCTAATCGTTTTCAACGCCTTGTCATCTACATCTCACCACCATCGCATCTTTGCAACATGATAATTGAGAACTACGCAACTTTTTTAATTATTCAAGAAACAAGATATGGTAGAATGACAACACTACAAATAACCACTAGTTGGACGTATGGTTTCTGAGCCAACTTGTGCACACAATTGACAGCTCAAAGATGTCCCACTTCTCATATTCAATCACGGAAATGGATGTTAATTTATAATACAGGAAGATTAAAATCTTCGGAAATAGTACACATGGCTGCTAGAATTCCCACCAGAACCAACTTGAAAGGATTTCTACAAGACTACCAAGATATTTCGACAATCCTATTTTGGGCAAATGCCAATTTTGACTGCAGGGGTCGCGATTCCACCAAAAACCAGCCCGATTGGGGCAATCACCGGTTGCAGTTATGTGACTGTTGTTCAGTTTGTTTCACCAGATAGAATGTTTCATCCCAAGTCCACTGCATGTCAAAATGAGGCCCTTGTAACGATTAAGATACTCCTGCATTCATTTGTTTACGGGTTAAGTTTTGGAACTAAATGGAATGCCGTTCAGCATAAGGAAGAAGATAAGAAGTATCAAAGGGAGAAAAAAAAAAAAAAAAAAACACAAGAACAGGTGTTCTTACAATTATGTTGTAGTCATAGGCTCTTAAAGTACCCTGTTGGTCATATTCTTGACGTTTGACAGGATCACTCAAAACTAAAATCACATAACAGTAACGGTTAATACTCATAATAAGATTGTTAATCAAACAAGCACAAGTTGAAAGTACACAGATACAATTAAGATAGCCTGAATAGACTGCCACTAGCAAATATCCTGCAATAGCTATGAGAACCATCCACATGGAATTAAGGAGGTTGTATCAAGTTTCAGACAGTCAAGACAACCCAGTCCCAGAGGAGGATGCAACAAAGTATGGTCTAGACTCTATTCGGGTTGGCAATTCTACTCGAAAAGGAAAAATAAGCAAGGGTCCATGTTTGATGCTAGAAGGGCGATAGTCACAATCGGGTCTATTCAAAATTAACTAAGAACTCAATTAAAAGATACCCAACATAAGTCCAAATTATTGAAAACATTATTTTCTCCAATACCCTTTCACTGTAACAGCTACGCAGCTCTAAAATGATGCATTAAGACACAGAGCGTTCATCTTTCAATCCAACTCTAATTTTACAGTCTAAAAGACACAATATTCAAAACTATCCAATCCTCACAAAAGTGCTCAGCCCTGCATAGAAACTCCAATTTCTAAACATATCCAGATACGGCATAATTAGATCTTTTTTCCCTTTCTGCTACTTAGTGGAAGGAAGAGGGAGGGAGGTAGGTTACCGGAGGCTCAAAGAATATCTTAATTTAGGTTGTGTAGAATACAAACACAAAGCAAAACTGCAAATGCAAAAATGGTTACAACTAGTTCGACATTTTAAAGTCCAAATGAAATAATATGCTCACGAACCACAATAAATAGATAAATATACACAACCACATATAGTATATGACTTTTAACTGAATAACCAACCTAGTACCCATGAAAAATCTAATCTATTCCCATCCAACCAATGACTATATAAGGGAAAATTATCAATCACAGCATGCTAAGATCTTAAATTCCTAAAGATGGCATAAAATTTTTAAATTCCTTTGAAGAGCACAAAATAACATATACTAATTAAAAAAAAAATTGTTAGTTTGTTGTGGTCACATTCTATCCCTTTTGAAATTCATTCATTGTGGTCACATTAACATGTCAAAAACAAATATTTTCATTACTCATTCATCTTCTACAAACGAAACCCTAATTAGTTTCTTATCACCGCCACCACCACCACCACCACCACCACCACAACCACCAATTGCTTTTGACTACCAATTCTCTTGTCCACTAAACTAATGATCAACTTCATCACAAAATCCCTTTTTATTTCCTTGTCATTCCGAACTTCCTTTGGAGTCCATAGTCTTTCCGAAAACCCAAATTATACACCCAGGAGATGAAAACTATGGCGACAAAACCAAAGAAAAATCTAAAAACTCAAGCTTTAAATCCAATAGGCAATTAGTACGACTTCAAGGCTGGGACCATTTCCCCACATTTCTATTCCCCAGACAAATTTCAGGTTTTGCACCCAAATGGCTTACTGCATTGGTTGTTGGCATAGATGAATGCAAACCTTGTTCCGGTGGTGTTGGTATTGTGTTTTCACCTTTTTTGTAATATCAAAAAACTGTTTGTAATTGTTGGATACTAAATAATGTAATTATAGGAGAGTTAAATATTTACACAAATTTTGGGAAGTAATTAAATTTTTTATTAAGAGACCTGAAGAAGTAAGAAAAATCAACCCAATTGTTATTGAAGATTTCAATGCATTTGTTTGTTTAAGGATATGGTTAAGATTGTCATTGACAAAATAATTAAATCTAGTTTTGTGCTCTTCAAAGGAATTTTGAAAGTTTTATGCCCTTTTAGGAATTTAAGATCTTGGCATGTCCTCATTGATAATTTTCCCTAAAATATTATTGCTTATCCACTATAATTTGCTTACACCAAATCTGTAGTTAAGAACCTGAAATTTGTAATGTAACATTTTTTTTCTCGGTCAAAGATTAAGGCTGAAATCTAAAGCTATAACTGCGTACAGAGGTATTCTAATAGGTGAAGGTACTTTAAGTGCAGGGAAGAGCGGGTGAGAAAGATGTATATGTGATTTAGACACTGCAAAGAATATTACAACCCTTGTGAAATTTATTTCACATCAATTTCAGCTGATTCTATTTTCCAACTGTTGCCAAGAGTAATTGGTGCTGAATATGGCAAGAAAAAGTTCCCGGTGAAATCAAGGAACGTTTACATCCTCTTAAATCACATGCATGCAAACCTAACAGGTTGCAAATAAATGGATGCTCGCAGAATAAACATCTTTCCTTACACACGTAGACAGAGAATAGGTTCAACAAACAGTAATGTCATATCAAATTCATATTCAATTAACATTCTCAACCGCATATGTTAAAGTTCTCTAGACCATCATCACACTACTGCTTTCTGTCTCACCCTTTTCAAAACTGTATTATAGGAGATGAACAAGAAAACTACATAAAATTCTTTCCTTTGCTCTTTAGATGTGTTTCATATAAATCATTAGTATATAGCATTCAAATTTCCCAAATTAAAGTAAAATACAAGCACTCCTGCAGCAACATTAAGGATACCTGGTACTATCAATAACACGCCTCTTGAACCGAGCCAATCAGAACAGGAGGCAAACCCCAGAAACGAGCTTACATTTTTGAGGGAAAATATAAACTATCAACTCAATTAAACCCGTAGAATATGGAGAGTCAAAAGGCTCCCTAGTCCATGTTTTTTTATTGAACTGATTAACATGAGCACAAGCTCTAGACTTCCACGACATTTATCTTACAAAACAGACAAGCAACTGCCACAACTAATCTCGCCACATTGAAAGCAATAAACTATCCACAGTTGCATACCAGATATCAACACCATGACACATCAAAGGGAAAAGGAAAGCATAAAAAAAAGAAATCTTTCACCAGCTTAACGAAAGAAAAAATTCACCAACTAATAATCATATGCAAGTATTCATAAACATATAAACAAGTTAAAAGAGATGAGATCAAAAAAGTGTCAAATTCACCTTGATAAGCCTCATTTATCTCCTGAAATCTCGAAGTAGCACTGTCTTGGTCTTTCTGCTTATCCGGATGCCATTTCTGTCAACAAAAGCATACAAATAAGCACACAACTGCTACCCGTTACAACCTTCACAGAACGAGTAAAACTCACCTCAAAACTGAAAGTAAACAAGCATTACAACTTGACCTAATCATAAAGGTAGGGCAAAAGCAATTCTCACCAAAGCTAAGCGGATATAGTTCGATCGAATTACATCTTCGGTAGCATCATAATCAACCTCCAAAATCCTATAATAATCCTGCAACATAAATGAATTTCATCATAATCATTACAAAAAAAAAAAAAAAAAAAAACCCTCGCCGAACTAAGAACAATGCAAAAATTACTTGACATACCGTAGGCTTAGATAAAACCGATAAAAAATCGAACTTGAGATAAGATTCCTGCTCGTTCTCCCCTTTTTCTTGCCCTTCTAATTCTTCTCCCGATTCTGATTCTTCCTCAGTTCGTTGCTGCTGGAAATCGTTATTCTTTTCTTCCCATTCATCCCACATCATTATCTTCCCAACCCAGTCGTCTTGCAAGAAGTTTTTAATAAGCTTTAAAAAAAAAAAGGATAAAATCCCAATAGATAATGAATCGGGAGGGGTGGCGAACCGAAGTATTATCGGATTAGAATGAGCATTGGAAGTCTATATATATAGGGATTTGGTATTCTTTGTAGTTTAGCAGCTGCTGATGATTTTTTTCCTCTTTTTTTTTTTTTTTCTTTTCAATCTTTTTTTTTTTTTGGGTCTCTGGGTTTCTGAGGTGAGAATGAAAGCACGCTAACTCTTCACACACTATATATATATATATATGCTGTTGTTTGTCTCATACTACGGCTGAACAGCACACCGACCAACCAAAATTCACAAGTACGATATTTATTTATTTATTTTTTTTTTTTACTAACAAAAACTTGTATTTGATACTGTTTGTGCGCGTATTGATTTTATTTTAGGTTATAAATATCATGTAAACAAGTGGATTATTTTTAATTGCGTGTTGAGTCTAAACTCTTATGTATCACTTTTAGCTAGTTTAACCCTTGATGTGTTGGTTATTGAATTTAGACTACGTATAGTAATGCATTGCTTCTATTGATACATTATCATTACATTAAAACAATAAGTACGGTTTATAGTACGTGTATCGATTTTAGGAGCAGAAAAAACACATATCATGAAGAAAACATGTATATAGATTTTAGCCTATAGGGTGCGCTTGGCGCGGTAATGAGAATGAGAATAGACATCTGATTCCTAGAATTGAAATTCCTATACTTGGTAAGTATAGGAATTTAATAATTTCAACTATTATATCCTCTAAAAGACAATCTAAAATTCCTTTAATGAGGAATTAATCAATTCTCGGATATGAGATACCCCCATTCTCATTCTCTTTCCTGCCTGTCATGCACACCCCTAATGTATCCGTTATTAATGATAAATACGCATATCAATTTTAGCCATAAAAATATCACCGAAAATATGACATGGGATTTTTTTCTTTCTTTCTTTTATCTTTGTATTTCTGTGAACTCCATGATTTTTGCATAGCCTTTTTCTGGTAGATTTTTTTCGTTTTATAATTTTGGGTCACCATTCTCTATTTTTAGTTTTTGCTTTGGGAATTCAATTCCAGAGTGCATATTCTGCGGCGTGTCCAAATGCGAAGCCTCTCAACCCCCCAAAAAAATCTTAAAATAACAATCAAGAGAAGAGAAATATGGCAAAGGATATTGCTCCTTCGATATTATCAATATATATATATATATATATATATATATATTGCTGCTTTGATTGTTAGTCGGGTGATAATTAAGTTGAATCAGATGACGTTTAATGATATAATTTTATTACGAGTAATTATATTTATGTCAACTAATTCATAACCACTCACGAGCCATGTACATACATATATTTCGTGGTTTAATTATATCTTATATTATTAGATCATTTTTTAAAAATAATTAATTGTATTGATTGTTTATTAGAGTTTTATCAATCGATTTCCAATGTCATTAATAAAATATTGAAAGAATATGATTAGAGATGGCATTTGGAAATTTGAGAAGTACATATGGAGTTTGTTAGCTCACTCTTTGAAAAGAGATTTAGAGGCAAGGACTTTGTTAGCTCACTCTATACAAAATTGTCAACTGTTTTAAGTATGACTTTTTTTTTTAGTGTAAAAATGTCATTTCAATACAAAAGAATTATTATTTTATTTGAAGTGTCAATATTTAATATAAAAATATATATTTTTCTATGTAAAAGTGTCAAATTTTGAAGTATGAATTTTCTATTAAGGCAACAACTTTTATGTAAAAGTATGACTTTTAAATGTAAAATTTGTCAATCATACTTTCAAATTTATAATGACTTTTAAGCTTATCATATTTTTCAGATGAAAATTTAATCTTCAAATTGAAAGGAAAAAAAAAAAAAAAAACATAGAATTAGAAACATAGAGGAAAAAAGAAAACAAGGTCATGACATGATTGTTCACGAGTTACAAAATATAATTTCAAATGATTCATACTTGAGGAAGCTAGGCTACGAACAAGAAAGCATTGACTGAGAAGAGCATCCGGATGAACTAAAAAACTCTGCGAATGCGTTTCTCGTTGGAAAGCCAGCATGTTAAGACCATCCAGATGAACTAAAAGACTCTGCGGATGCGTTTCTCAATAGAAAGCCATCATGCCAGGGGTGAAGAAGGTGGCTCCATACTGTGGATAACAACCTTCTTCACTGGAGAAACAACCAACAACGGGAGCAGCTAAGAGGATCGGTACAACCCCTATCGAATAAGGACTTCATCGAAGGCTTATTCTAGGGGCAGAGAATTACAGTTCATCACTTGTTTTATTTTTTGATTGTCCCAATTTGCACAAGTTTATACTGCAGTTATTTATGGTGGAGCCAATGACAAACTGAAACATGCGCTACACTTTAATAGGCTTCTCTAGAAATAAGACAAATTATGTTATATTGCAATGTTTCTCAACAAGAAGATCACATGAGCGTTTTGAAAACAAAATAGTAAATAAACATGAAAAATAATCGTATCTTGACGTTGTTGTGTGACAGAGTTAGTACAGAAAAAGCTGTATTCTCGAGAACTTCCATGCAGATCACCACATCATTGGGAATGTGTCGATTTGCAGCAAGGCCATAAGCAATACTCACATCTAGTCAACAACTGTAATAACTCAAGTACCCATATCTACATACTCTCTTTGTTTCATTAGAAGAGTGTATTTTCTAATATTATTTTCAATATTAAAAGTGAACCGTTCTAATGAAACGGTAGGATTCTGGCATAAGATGCTGGCTTCCTCCTTCAGTTCCAATGATCAGGGAAAAGGACTATGCTACTCCAACTGAAGAAATGTGTGAAATTTAGGGTTCAGAATTGGGGAAACAGATCAAAAGTGAATGCTGTGTATATTGAAGAATGAATTCGTACATGACAAATGATATCCTACTCCTATTTATAGATTACAAAGAATGTGGATTACAGCTGGATTCCCTCTAAATTATTGGTTAACTGCTCATAACTAATTCTTGCCACGTGGGCAAGATATTTACAAGGGTGGTATCTCTCTACAAAATGCAACAACCGTAATTTGTGCCTTTGGCTTTAGAGATCAGCAAAGCCAAAGCTAAAATTCTTGTACTCAATGTGTTGTAATTGTAAACACCACTTCAGTTGAATGAATTGATAGCTCTATATTTATTGAACAGCGTGGGATTAAATAATAAGCTAATAATTTAGGCGAAAATATTATAGAAAAGAAAAACATACCAATAATAAAATTAAAGCAAATAATACTCCATTAAAGCAAACAAGTTCGGAATCTTCGACTAAATAATAAATAAATGTGAACATAATTTTAGATTTTATAAATAAATGAACAAATTAACTAACTAAAATTACCGTTTAAAATTTTAAATCGATTTTTTTCACAACAAAGTTACTATTCACCTCTATCATTTAAATCTTATTGAATTATATTATAAATGAAATAGCTAATTTCACACTATTTGTTCAATTTATATTTTAACTGTTAGTTCATTATATATGGACCACACATACTTACATTAGTAAAAAAAAAAAAAAAACTCTCTTATTTAGAACAAAAAATGTTTTGAAATTTGATTTTTCTAATAAGATAGATGAATTATTTACTACTCCTTCGTTATATTAGAAGAGTCCATTTTGATAAATGTACAGCACCTAAATTAGTTAATTTGATACCATTTATTCCATTTATGTCATTATTTATTAAGTATGGACTAATTATGGACATACATGATTATATTAGTTAAAAATTGAAAGTGGACTCTTTTATTAGAACAAAAATGATTTTTCAAAATGAATTATTTTAATGGAACGGAGAGAGTAATGAATAAAGAAACCGTAAATTAGTACAAGTCAAAAGCGATCGAGGGGAAGAGAAACAAAAGCATTAATATGCTAACGCCAAGACCACCCTCAATTAATTCACTATAAACTCGATCGGATCATCAAACTACTTGTAATTAGTTATGTACTGAAAAATTCACTTTTGACAATACATAATATAATACTCTTTTAGCGGGAGCATTGGGGTGGTGGCAATGGGAGGGACTTTTGTAACCCTAAGTTCATTAGTTCGAATCTTAGGATACAAGAGTAAAAAATAAATAATAATACTCCCCTATCTTTTATGTTCGCCCTTCATTGTCTTCCCTAGCATTGCAGTTAAGAAATTCTAGCCCATATAGCAAAATTAATAAACCAAAATACTCCAACCGTTCCATTAGAAGGGTTCAGTTTTAATACAACAAACTCGAACCTTCTAATAGAACAGAGGGTATATATATAAAAGTAGCATTAATTTTAAGTTTCCTAATTAGTTGTTTAGTAACCTATTTGTATTTGGATGCACAATTGGTATTAGGATTTGTGGACAAATATAAATACAGTGCCTTTGTTGGATCGATCTTAACTCTATTAGTGTTTGATCCATCTTAATTATATATATTTATCTAGACGAAGAATACAGTTTACAAATTGACTTGTACTAGCTATATATTTTTGGTTGCATAGCCTTAAATCCTTTGATTTCGGCGGCGACTCATATGGCAGAGCCGGGGCGGGTCGATAACGGTAACTGTGAATGTAACGGTCCTACGATGTTGGAGGAGAGAATTAGAAAGATGAAAGAAGAAGAGAAGAGATGTTATGACAGCTTAGAGTTTAATATTATGCTGACCTTTATGGGTGCCTTTGTTGGAGGTACCTTTCTTTGGATAACCATCACTGGGGGATTGTTTAGCTCTAGCTATCCATCTGGGTTGCGAATCGCGGGTTTTATCGTCACAGGTTTAATAAGCTGTATTTTTTTCATCGCGACGATCTCCACATTTATCGATGCAGTTTCATCTTGGTACAAGCTCAGGACACTAAGGCATACAAGGATCAATGGAATTCATTCTTCCTCTATTCATCCTGATGTGCAACCCGATTTAATGGAAAGAGGGGAAATTAATTAATTTGATTTGATTAAGGCAATTCAATGTGCTGTAACGTTTTCAGACATATTTTGGCAATGATGATAATCATTCACACTTGTTTGATTAAAAATGAACAAATAAATAATTGAAGTTTAAAGAATTTCATAAAAATGTACTCCCTCCCTTCCATTCTACTTTGACAACTTATTATGGATGTCGATACTGAAAGAAACTTGTAAACTAGTTGAAGAGAGTATCATTCTAGTGTTTCATTAGTTAACCTCAAAGACAAAGATTTCGGGTTTCAAACCCCTGGTACTTGTTCTTATCTATATTTATATTTATATAGAATTTACATTATTGATGATAAACTGGAAATAATCAGTGATTATTGATGTTGGTAATCGTAATTGTTTTTGTTTTTGTTATGGTAGATTTTCCGTAATTTTTTAGGTGTGATAGACGATCTATTTTTCGGAACCTCTGGTAAACTATTTAAAATTGTGGATGAATTTGGTGAAAGCTTGAAGGTGAGTCCCTTTATTCATTTATTATTTAAAGCAGTGGATTAAGTGGTTGGTGAATACGATC
Organism: Leptodermis oblonga; assembly: GCA_016801395.1. NCBI lineage: Eukaryota > Viridiplantae > Streptophyta > Magnoliopsida > Gentianales > Rubiaceae > Leptodermis > Leptodermis oblonga. Next base: position 38,098,992 of record CM028752.1, read on the forward strand.
GATTACCCGTAAACTCATGTTTTGTTGCGCCAGTATTATCACAGGGAAATTTCTTGTGGGGATCGGATCAGTAGATTGCCAGATGAATAACGACCTCTCGTGTCGGCTCTCTCAGCTCCAAGTTCTTATGTTGCACTCCCACCACCTAACCTAAAGGTAAAGAGTATGTACATCATCATTTGTTTTTTATTTCTGATTGGTCACTGTCTATATGATCCATATAGGTGACATTAACCTTACGTGGCGGGACAACTTTTAATCTTGATTGATCACTTTTTTTTTTTTTTCTAATTTTTCTTGATGGATTCTCGGACATTTTGAAGTTAGGTGGATTTCCTTTACTAAGTAAACTCAAGAAATTGATCATCAACGTTGGTGCATCTGATGATGATGAGGGCTTCATTGGACTGAGTTCCTTCATGTCAGCTTGTCCCAATCTGCACAAGTTTATACTGCAGTTATTTTGGGTGAAGGGAATGGCGTCAAGAACAAGGAAAAGAGAGATCCAAGATATAAAAAGTCCCTTGTGCCATTGGTGTACCTCACTTCCATGATGTTGAGCAGGAAAAAGTAGCAACAATATGTGCCACACAGCTTCAACAACAGCTGCCCAACAATCTTCAATTCATAATCATCTAGTCATATATATATATATATATATATATATATGGGGTTATGGTTGGGGTTGGAACCCTAACATTCAGTCATCTCAATCTCTATTTTTTTCTCCTATTGAAACCAAATTTACAAGAATCAATCCCTTCATTTATAGATTTACATGTATTCTAATTTTAATCCCATTCAATATTAAAATGGTTAAGAAACAACCAAATCAATGGGGAAAGCCATAAAATTGTATCTTTAATATCTTGAAGTCATTGTATGGTAGAGTTGGTACATAATAAGCCGTATTTGGATCTAAACTCAGACAACTTCCAAGCATCACCTCATCATTGAGAATGTGCAGCAAGGCCATAAGCAACACTTAGATAGTCAGAAGCTGGGATAACTCAAGTAACCGTAACTACATACTAATCAAGTGTAGAAAAATCCCAGAGCGGTAGGATTCTGGCATAAGATGCCGACTTCCTCCTCTTCCGTGGCAATGCTGCAGGCCAGAAAGAAGCTGTCATTTCGCCTGCATTTTGCCAACATTCTAACTGAGCAACCAAGAATGCTTAAGTATCCTTTCAAATCAAATAATAGCAAACATAAACAACACTAATTTGTGGTTCAGTCAGCCTCTCTTCTATAAGGCGCGCAATTCTTGAAGTGGCGAATCCTTCTAGCTAGCTTCAAAACATTCGGATGACCCTTATCTCTCTAGTGCCACAAATTTCACTCTCTCAGGCTCTCATTTTGTCAAAATGAACTTTCTTAAAGGCAACAACCTTGCAAGTATAATTGTCTCGAGCCTTACACTCGTTGCTATATGTCCCTTGCCCTACCAACAAAATTTAAGCATTTCACTGAGCCTAAAGATCCCATTTCTCGTTCACACAAGAAAACTCTAACGTCTACACTAGCTATTGATCTTTTCAGAACCCAACACAATGATACTTCCATAAACAGCAAAAAGATAACTCGGCAGATGCTACATCCATCCAAATATCAAGATATCAGTGCTTGGGAATCATTGGCTTAAAACGTAACAAGCGTGTCATGAGATCAATCAACAACTGTAAGGCACATAACTTCCAAAATTAGAAGAACCAGGGGAACTTGGATAGTGTTGAAGTCTACTTTGACAATATTGGTACCCTAAAGATATCAGAGGCGTGTACTTAGGATTTGGGGCATCCGAAAATCACATACTATATGCAGTATAAAATTGGAAACATCCATACACACTCATAAAGTTAAAAGAAAACATCCCTACTAGAATGCAAACAACTTAAACAGCATTATATCTTTGGAACCTAATCTGTCAGTGCGTTCAAGTGGAGGGATGAAAAAGCAAATGTTCAGAACATGTTTTCGAGAAATCAAGCAAATGATTTTCTATCTGTTCAATTTGAAATACAGTTATGGTAAGATGAAGGTAGTGGTGTTGTCACTCATTACAGCTAGAGAATCATGAATTTAACTGATAAATAAAAATGTTTACATCACTCATTCAATATATAAGCCATGAATAATGAGAAAGAGAGGAATTAAAGGCAAAGAGGAAAAAGCAGTCAAATGCAATAAGAAACAATTGTAAAGATAAAAGAAAACAATGTCAAAGATCATTATGAAAGGAACTAGAACAGAGGAGGTTAGGAAGACAACTTATTTTAGAGGCTCACTCATGACAACCTAAAACCACATCCACGCACAAAGATGAAGAAGGCGATGAACAAATCCTAGAAGTGTACAAAATCTTTTGTTTTTGTTTTTGTTTTTGTTATTTAATTTTACAAAGTTGATTGTAAGTTACCTTGAACGTTAAATTTTTGCAATATATTATACTTTATTCGTTTCATTAAAAGGGTAAGGTTAATTTGGAGAATGTACAATTTTTATGAGTTATAAAGTACAATATCTAAAAAATGTAATTTGTCACCATTATTTCTATTAATGTCCTAACTTTATAAAGATGGATCAAATGTGTGAGTCACACGTAAATATATTAATAAGGGTATGAGAAATAAGGAAATTAGGACTAGACTCTTGTAATGGGGGGAAAAAAAATTTTGAAACTAGACTCTTCTATTAGTGAAACATTGTAAAAAGATTATGTGTGCAATTATGTCTTTTTATGAATTATTTCTTAAAGAAAGACCAATATTTCTTTACATTACAATAAATTGATACTCCCTCCGTTCCATTAGAAGGGTGTATTTCGAAAAATATTTTTGTTCCAATAAAAAAATCAACTTTCAAATGTTTAACTTCTCCTACCCTTATTAATATAATCATATATGGTCTATAATTAGTGAATATTTAATAAATAAAAATATAAATGAAATAAAGTATGTCAAATTAGCTAAATTCAAAATGAACCATTCTATAGGACGGAAAAAGCATATAATAAGGGGTTGATTAAAACAACAGAAAAATCAAAAGTTGAAGTAACAATTTACAATCTTAAAAAAGTTTGGGCTATAAAATTTTATTTTATTTTTTTTGGTCACAAAAGCGAAAAAGGCTTCCGTCCTAGGGACCACTGTACGGCAGCCGGTTGTAATCAAACGGCGGCAGGTCAGGTGGTGCCGCCTCCGAGTAGAAACACCGGTCGCCATCATACAATATTAGACACTACAGACAATTAAGGATATAAGGTTTCCTAATTACAATTTGAAATATTTATATCACTAATTGAATTTTAAAATCTGTAATGTAAATCTAATTTTCCAAAAATTAATTTCTAAAATTCTGAATTCCCGAATTTTTTTAAATTTATTTATTTTATTTGTATATATAATTGGGAATTTGGGATTTTATAATGCAACTCTATCATTGAAATTTTAAACTCCCAATCAACTTTCTAATTTAGAAAATGGTGATGAACTACTTACTATATATGGTAAGTAAGTTCAAGTTCAAATTCAAATTCAAACTCAAACCATATTTTGGACAAAACTAAAATGTGTTAATTTCAACAGTAAAATGAAATTAATTATTAATTGGACTCTTAATTTGTCCTTCAATTATATTTAGTTTCTTAATTTGAAAAAACAAAAAATCATTTCAATATATTAACTTCATAATTTAAATTAAAATTACGTAATAGCAATTAAATTGGAATAAAGTGATATTCAAAGGTGTTATGAAAATGACAGAATTGAAGGAAATTACAGTTTTATATTGGGAACGTGCACTCATCAATAAGCAAATGAGTTTTGGAATCTTAAGGGCCTTTTTTTTGGGGCATGTTAATTGCAAGACCCATTTTACTAAACATATGACACTTTTTAAAATTTTAATTGATGAAAAGACAAATATACCCTTAATAGTTTCTAACTTTATAAAAAAAAAATTTTACCCAACTTTTTTAACTATAGGAAAATTGCCCAGAAAAGGAGATTTTCCTGGCCTAGGCGATTTTCCAGGGTTCCCTAAAAAAATAGCCACAGGACGGCGTTTTTTTCAGGTTTTCCCTGTCGCTCGTAGGAAAATCGTTTTTCCGGCGAACGATCACTGAATTTACCCTAAAATTATCACTACGCAGCCAGAAAACGCGTCATAAAAACTAATAATTCAATTTTACTGCATAAGGTAGAAGAGAATGGAGAGGCAAAAATGTAAATTCACATCTAAAATTTTTAAAAAGCGTCATACGTTTAGTAAAAGGTGTCCTACAAGTAACAATTTTGTTTTTTTTATTGATTTTATTTTGGTTTTGAAAATATGTTTTTAAATTTTATTTTTTTTAGTGTAAAAAGTGTATTGAGAATATAAAAAAATATATTTAAATGGTAAAAAGTTATATTAAAAATGATGAAAAATGATTATAATATATTAAATTTAATGTTGTGTAATTATTTTAGAGACATAATAAAATTGGTTTTCTTAAGAGGTACTCTTGTGTCTGACGGTCGGATTGTTCAACTAGCAATATCTCTATTTTTAAAATTGATCTCCATGTTTTCTTCACAATGGGTGATACTTGTTATTTTAATTTAATCGAGAAACATTAGCTGCTAAACTCGATAAATCATAAGCTATATACGATATACGATACTTCAACAATTAATTTATAACTGCAATACATTCAGCGCTACACATGATACATCAAATGATATATGTGATACACGTAGATCAGAGGTTAACATCAATATATGCGCTTTTATAACATGCGCTCGATACTTTAGATGTTAAACTCGAACGGTCCGAACCGTCGAATATAAATTTATGTGTTTCCTAAATTGTATTGTAGCAGGGTAATTAAATTGGAAAATAGAGATCGATGTTGAATATAGTATGAAAAAAAAGAAAAAGGTAATTAAATTAGAAAATAGAGATCGATGTTGAATTTAGTATGAAAAAAATATATAAAAAATAAAAAATAAGACTCTGTAATATCACTTGATGGATTTATAAATGTGATTTCTTCTAATAGAACATAAGAAGTACTACTATTGATGTATCGCAATTATTAAATTAGTCTTTGTTATACCGCGTATCAAATTTAATATTGCCTATGGAGTTTAACTATTGATGTATTACACTTACTAGATTAATTTTTGTTATATCGCGAATCAAATTTAATCTTTGATGCATCACATTTAGCTACTGGACATATCGTGATTATTTCAGAACAAGAGTATTGAGCATATCGATTTTACCTATGGAGACGAATCCGCGATGTTATCAATTCCATCACTTGGCTGCTGGATGTATAAACTTGACAACTTTAAGGAATTCAAATGTATTAGAGTTACAGTTTCCGATGTATAAAGATTATTTCAAAAACATGAACAACATAAAACTGTCGAAATGAAGCTCTCTGTCGTGTTTTTACAAAAAGGAGATTTTTATTTCTCAACAAAACCAGTAAAACTAATTGTAATCAGCAATCAACAATTTCACTAAAATTGGTGGTTATGTCTCTTTATGCATACAACTCATCGACATTACACTCTCCCAGGAAAACTTTGATGCTCCGAGGCGAACCACAGGATCCTTCAGCAATGAGGGCTCTGTCGTTGGCAGCCATATGAGCGATAATCTTAAAGATCATTTCAATCTGCGCACAAACCGACACAAAAACCACTTAAGAAACAATGACCGTGCAAAATTAGCCAAGAAAATGCCTAGTTTCTACAGAAAGCATTCCATCAAAGAGTTAAGGTAAGGAATGGTACATCTTCTGCCGCATGGCAACGCTCAGCAACTTCTTCTATTGTCAAAGGCTCAACGGGCTCTTTACAGCTGAAAATTAAACATACAGCAAAGTCAGTGCCTAACAATATATGGAGAAGAGATTCAAAAGTTCAGAAATACAATTAACCTTGCTTCGTTAAGGACAGCAAGGACACGTTTCTGTAGAGCTAGAACTTCTCCTGCTGCTTTTTTACCAGCTTCCACACCTAGAACAGCATATAAAAACAGAATTGGACCACAGAGAAGACCAGTTGTAAGGAAGCATAACATGACACCTGACCTATTAAGATTTTTTGCACTTCAATTACGAAGCAACTCTCTTGTCAAAAAGAAATTACATTACCAGGCTGGTGGTAAGCATTGATGTTAACAAGCGAGGCATATATTCCAACTGCTCTTTCATAGAGTGCGACAAGAGCCCCAACAGATCTAGGTGTCACTTCTTGCACAGTGACAGTAATGGACTCTCTATCGTTTCCATACAAAGCTGACCTTGTTCCCTGCATTTCAAATAGAAGTATACAAATTACTAAAGCATAAATCACGAGCCACCTAATTGTCAACGTTTCACAACTCGCATTTGAGGCTGGGATGCCTTTCCAAAGCCAACTTCCCAATTTAGTGAATGGTAACCAGGTAATTGTAACTAAATGACCCAATCTCAAACAGGACATGAATACCAAGACCACAGAGTACCAACCTGCAACATTCCGAACAGGTAGTCACCACAGGTGACACCTGGTTCGAGCTCCCAATCATGACCCGGTGGTCTATCACGTAAAACTTCAATGAAAGTAGCAAAGAAATTATGAACACCCTCCCTCAGCTGTTGAATGTAACTGCAGTGAAATTTAAAATACCCATTATGACTAAGCTAAAGATTGACATGAAATAACAGAATATAGGTCTCTAAAGCTTATATGATGAAACATACGCGTGCTGATCTGTGCTCCCTTTGTTTCCATAGACACTGATTCCCTGGTTCACCTGTGCACATCAGACGTAAAAGAGCTACCTCAGGAAAGAACACTCGAGACAGAAATATAATTGAGTGAATTTCTTACAAGAATGGACCCAGCTAAAAGGACATAATTTGTGGAAACACAGGAAACAGTTACATTGAGGTTACTTTTCCATCTTATTTGCCAATGCTGTCTCAGGCACATCAAATAAAAAGACACATACCCGATTGCCATCCAGGTCAAATTCTTTTCCAAGAGATTCCATGACCAGCTGCTGCAGATACCTACTAAACAATAATAGACTGTCCTTGTAAGGAAGGACCACCATATCCTGGATGCATAATGGCCAAGTATATCAGCAAGTTCATAAGAGTTAATTAACCATAGGGTACTGCTAACTAATACAAGCAAATCCAGGCAAACCTTTGACCCTATGCCATCAGTAGCCCAATACCAACACAGCGCTAGCAATGCAGCTGGGTTATTCTTGACCTATTGCACGTTATTGAGAATATTACTTCCAGAACGAAAATATTATGCACTTCATTTCAGAATAGATCTTAAAGGATGACAAATCATCTATGGAGCTCTATTCTTAAACAAAGAAAAGGGAATATAACCTTGTTCAACTGTTTGATACACAAACCAGATCTTACCTCAGTCGACCTAGTTGCTTCATCCATCAATGCTGCACCAGCAAGCATTTCCCTGATGTCAATTCCCTGGGTTGATAACAAGGGTGCTTAATAAATTCTCAAAGCACCAATTCATAATGTGATATATTGAGAAGAGAATGGAAAAAGATCAATTAAATACTTGTAGAGCAGCAGGAAGCAACCCGACAGCAGACATTTCAGAAGTTCGGCCACCAACCCAGTCAAACATGGGGAATCTAGCTACCCAACCCTCGATTCTTGCAGTGTTGTCGAGTAATGAATTCTCTTGAGTAATGGCAACCCCCTGACAAGAAACAATAGTAAGCAATCTGAAATAATGTAGAAACTTCAATGAAGTTTGTCAATCTAATACGGACTTACAAAACTGCAGACAGAAAATGAAAACCTCAAACAACTGTCATCCAATAGCCTTTATTCTTCAAATTATTAAATGGTTGCAAAAAGACCTTCAACATAGCCATGCAAGAGATGCATGAAATTCAGGAAAACGGTCATATTGAAGCACCTTAAAGCCTCTAAGACTTGTCAAATTTAGTGGAAAATTATATAGAACAGTGTGTCCCAATTTGGTCACAAGATCCACCATGTCACCCAAGTAAAAGCTTCCAATTCCTCTAGTTCTCTTCACTAAAAGTCATCAGTAAATGGCAAAGTAATATTTAGCTCCTTTAATTTTTGTTTTTCTTTCATTTTTCTACTACAGATAACACAAAGTGCTTCAAAAGTTTTTCCCAAGGCATGAAATGAATAGAAGCAGAAACAAGAACCTGAGATCAAGACCTGTTTCGCAAACTCCAGGCCAGCTTCACGGAAGGCCTTCTGTACTTCCAACAAGCCATTTCTGGTTTCTGGTGTGCCTCCACTCTTTAAGTGAAAGAAGCAAGAAAAATATGTTTCATTTAAAGAACAAAACCATACAATTAAATCACAAGAATGAATTCAGTGAGAACCTTTGAAATCACAATGACTAGCGTGGATGCCAGCTCGGGGCCAAGCTGTGCGATTTGGTGATCAATTCCAGCTGGATCAGTATTGTCTATAAACCTTATCTGAAAAAATGAAAACATAATAGTGGAGGTCTTTAGAAGTAATAAATTTTACTATAAAACATCAGAGAGGACTGTCCTGTGAGATAAGTAAAAGAAAAACGTTTTAATATGAAGCACCCGAACAAGGAACAGAAAGAACCATTCTACAAAATGGCCCAGTGCGGTCCTCCAAACAAAGATAAATTATGAACAAGAGCTATTTCAGCATTTCAATGGAACTAGTATAGTCAAAATGGAGAATGCCATAACCGGTAGATGCCACTACAATATTAAAAGGAAGCAGAGCTGACTAAATTAGTGCTACTGCATTTTGAAGAAAAAAAAAAAAGATCATACATATGTGCTAATAAAAAGTCACCTCTATAGCATTAATGGTATCTATACACAGGACATAACAACAAAATGAATAAAAACTCACAAGAAAATAAGCATCTAAAGGTTACTTTCAAGGTGGTCTCAACTGGTGCAGCAAGAAGCATACATGTTTATAACCATAAAACTAATTGAATAAGAAAGGAAACTGGATTAACTGCACCATTAACCTATAATTAACAAAGACAGGACCACATAAATCGAGAAGTTAATGTCAAATGCAATGAACTTAGAGATCACTGAGCAAAGTACCTTGAGAGGAGGATTATCAGGTGCCAAAGCCTCGGCGACAAACTGAGGACCAAGAGCAGAACCACCAATTCCGACTGAAAGTATCTGAGTAAATCTTTCAGCAGGGACCGGAGGCTTTATCTGCAGTTTCAACTTCAGACTATTAGCTAAGGAAAATTAACTATAAGAGCTACCAGCTTAGCATTTCCAGCTAGATTGTGAAAGAAAAAAAAACAAACCCAAAACTTGTACACAAATGGCACAGTTCAATCGAAGGAACTACAACAGACGGTAAAAGGAAAAAAGGCCAGCCAAAAATTCAAAAAAAAAAGGATGAATGTTTCGGTTCATTACAAGATTTGATCTTTTTCTTACATTAATTGTTAACAAAAGTCTGACAGAATATTTCTCATACTATCAAAAGAGAACTATAAAATGCCCAACTCTTCCTACACAAGGAAAGATTGAAAAGGACAAAAGAAATCGCTTTCATTATGCGGCCACCAGAAAAGGGGGAAAAAAATCTTATTGCAGAAAAGCCTGCCATTGAAACCGAAACGAGGAGAAAAACTGATTAAGCTTTAAATTACAACTGACCTTACCACTGATGACATCATTCGCGAACTGGCACACAGCTTCAAGCGTATTTTCAATCTGCAACGTGAGAATATTTTTGGGCGCAAGGTTGGGATTCCTTAACCAATAATGACCCACCATTCTCCCTTCGTCGGGGTTGGCAATAGCGCCCTTCTCGAGCTCCTCCATCGCCTTAAACGCTTTCTGGAATCTGGGCTCCATTTCTTGGATGAATTCATCGGAAAACCCGATCCGACTGACATCCAAGTACAACCCCAGCTCCTTATGCTGGTACAGCCAATCCACGTACCTATTCCACAGCTCCCTCGGATCCTTCTCCAGCGTAATCGCTGACTTCGAGGATAAGGAGCTCGCTGACTTGCTGGGGACGACGTCATTCGTGGAACCCGAGACTGAAGTTTGAACCTCGCGCGCCACCGCCTGGACGGAGAATCTAGCGGCGGCGGACTTGTTCTGGAAGGAAAGATTGGATTTCGGGAAAGGGGAAGGGGCTTGGGGAGGTGGGTTTTGAGCTGGTTTTGGAGTGTTGAAACAGATGCCGGAGAGTGAGGACGCCATTGATGGAATTGATCAGAGATTTCGAAGCAAAGGCGGCGATGAAAACTATGACCCGAGTCGTCTGATTCAGCTGTTTTCAGGCCATTGAAAGCTGCTGAGTTGGACAGAAAATGGCAGCAGAAAAATCTTGCAGGAACTATATACAAAACTCAAACTTCGTCCTTTTCTTTCAATAGAATTCAACGGTGGTTGTTTGAAGATTCGTTATTTTCGAAAAGTGTTTTTTTTATTTTTATTATTTTCAATTTATTATTTATTTATGGCTTAAAATAGTTGGGTATATTTTAAAGTAGCTTGAGATTTAGAAAATATCAAAAAAGAACCCATTGACCATTTTTATTAAATGATAAAATTGTTCTTCAATTCTAGACAAAAACCCTCAAAGAAGGGTAGTTTGAAATTTTTTTAGGGATATATTTTAATTTTTTACAAAAATTTAGTACTTTTTTAATATTTTTTAAAGTTTAAGAGGTATTTTGAATTTTATTACTTAAATTTTGTAGGTATTTAGAATTTGCTCTAAATAATTTAACCCGCGATAGTTTTGTAGAGTAATGATAGGTAACCATGAAATTGTAGAGGAAAATAGAAAATTATGTGACATGAATAAAATTACTATTCACATAATCACATCATGAAGAGTAATTCTGTCTTTCAACGATTCTCTCAACATATTCACTATTGCCACCCTCAAATCATTTTCTATTTTTATACAAGAGTTGATTTTTCTTATATTTTAAAAATGTACATTTTATCCCTGAAATTCAGTTATTATTCTTATAAAGTCTTAATGACATTAGTAACAATAGAAGATATGACGTTTTATTATGTTACCTCCATAAATAAAAAGAATGAGCTACATTTATTCCTCTCAACATGTGTAAGAATTATCAATCCAACACTGAGATTTTATAAATTTACGGTTAACTTTTTTGATCGCCTAATAACATAACAATTACTTCATTTGATTTGATCTAACTATTGTATTTCTTGTTAGTCAGAAATAATGAACATAATCCTCAGTATTTCTTTATGACTTTAAAATATATAAACATTTAAGAAGGTAACGATAGTTTCATGAAATTTTATGATCAGTTTAGTTTTTACCTGTAATTTTGTTAAGTAGAAGTTTTAACCCTTCATCTATTTACTTTGCTAGGTGTTTTTTTTTTTTTAACTTTGTTAGGTGTTTGAAGAGTGGGTTTCTCGTGAGGCACGGTTTTATTTATTTTATTATTTTGGGGTTTGTCATTTTATGAGGCAAGTTTTGGCCTGGAGGGGATATTCTTTCTTCAGATTGTGGTGAGTTTAGAAAAAAGAGTCGTATATATCAAATGTTTTGGCATTTTGCAATTTTAATCCACGCCGTCTCTAATATAGTGTAGTGTGGTGTGTAAGTGCAAGTCTCTAATAATGATTTCAGAGGATATATAAAATGTGTTGGCATTTTGTCGCAATTTGCAATTTTAATCCACGCCGTCTCTAATATAGTGTAGTGTGGTGTGTAAGTGCAAGTCTCTAATAATGATTTCAGAGGATATATAAAATGTGTTGGCATTTTGTCGCAATTTGCAATTTTAATCCACAATGTTTCATGTTTGTATAAGTAACGAATATTGTTTGTGGTGTTCAATCTCCATCTCTAACATAATGTAACATGATGTGAAAGTCTTCAATAGTGATACACTCTTTTTGTTTCACAGGAATGTCAAATGTCAACACCTAAAATAGATAATTTGACACAATTTGTTTTTAGTATGGACTAATTGTGGACCACACATGATTATATTAGTAAGAGTAGATTATTCACGATGGGCTAATTGAGGAATAAAAAATTTAAGAATGGATTATTCTAATGGAACAAAAAGTGATTCTCTTCTTCTAATGAAACGGATAAATGAAGAGTATATATAAAATGTGTTGGCATTTTGTCTCAATTTGCAATTTTAATCCACGATGTTTCACGTTTGTATAAGCCACTTGAAAATTAGCCAATTAAGTTATTTGAAAATTAGTTAATTAAATTTATGATGCTTTAATTACCACTTATTTTATTTATTTTATTTTTTACCTTTGCATTCTCAAAGTTCGAATCCATGATTTTAAGGTTATAAGGCATAGCCCACAACCTATGTTTTCGGATATAAAATTTGGTGGTATTTTATAAACACTGCGAATTAAACAAATAATCTATAATATGTTAACATCAAACGCGACGCAATCAACGCATAACCATGTATGCGTTAGTCAAACATCTCATTGATTCTCTAAATTAAACTCCACTATTTCGTATACAAAGCCTCTAAATCACAATAATTGGGGTTAGGGTATGCGAATTAAGCCATTTTGTGGAAGATTTTAAAAAATATGCTTTTAGAAACATGTAGACAACAAACAGGTGGGAGAAAATATTTTCAAAAACTATGTTTAGTAAGAAAATTTTGAAAAACAATTTATTCATTTTCTTGTTTAATAAGGGAGTATGTGGCAATTAAGATTACCCCTTACTCTTTGGATTTGGGGGAAACCAGTTTTTGACGTCCCAAAAGAAAGTGTTGAAACCAAATATTGGAAAACAAAGTTTGAATTTTAAAACCTTTTAGTCAATAAGTACATATATACCACGTAATTGTGATTTTGGAAACTGAATATGAATTTATTATTATATATGAAAATAATTATTCATAAAAAAAAGGCGACTTGGTAGTTGTTGTGTTTGAATGACACTTGTTTTGAAACGCAACATTTTATCAACTTATTGTGAAATGTGAATGAATTTCATATTTACTTTGTTTATACTTAACTATTGTATGGATTGTTATAGAATTTTTTCCATAAAAAATGTAAAAATAGGACGAAATTTCAGAAATAGGGAAATTTTTCGGGAAATTCTGGATTTCATGAAAGCGAAGTTTCAGTGGAAGTAAGATTTCCCCTCAAAGTCCGAAGAAAATGAATTTCCAAAATGCGTTTTCCGTAGAAATCGGGGTAAGTCAGTGAATTACAAAGAAAGCGAGGTTAGAAACCTTGCTTTCTTTGGAAATACCATCTTCTCTGCAGTTGTTGAGAAAACGAATATCCGAAACTCGCTTTCTTCGCAAATCAGGTGCTTGGAGTAAATTCCACAGAAAGCAAAGTTTCCAACTTCGCTTTCTCTGGAAAAATAATTTTTTCTCAGTTACTGAAGAAAACGAATTTGCGAAATTCGCTTTCTTCACAAAATCGGTACCCGGAGTAAATTCCAAAGAAAGCGAAACTTCGCTTTCTGTAGAAAAATAATTTTTTCTCAGTTACTGAAGAAAACGAATTTGCGAAATTCGCTTTCTTCACAAAATCGGTACCCGGAGTAAATTCCAAAGAAAGCGAAACTTCGCTTTCTGTGGAAAAATAATTTTTTCTCATTTACTGAAGAAAACGAATTTGCGAAATTCGCTTTCTTCACAAATTCGGTACCCCGGAGTAAATTCCAAAGAAAGCGAAGTTTCCAACTTCGCTTTCTTTGGAAACATTATTTTTTTCTCACGTTGTGAGGAAAGCGAAGTACACAAATTCGTTTTCTTCATTAATTTGATTTATGAAACAAATTGAGGAAAAAATAATGTTTCCACAGAAAGCGAAGTTGGATTTCCACAGAAAGCGAAGTTTCCAACTTCGCTTTCTTTGGAAACATTATCTTTTCGTCAATTTGTTTTAGAACTGGAATTACTGAAGAAAATGAATTTGTGTAATTCGCTTTCTTAACAAAATGGGCACCCGGAGTACATTCCAAAGAAAGCGAAGTTGGAAACTTCGCTTTCTTTGGAAACATTATTTTTTCCTCAATTTGTTTCAGAAATCGAATTTCCGAAATTAGATTTCTTCACAAAGTGAGAAAAAAATCATGTTTCCAAAGAAAGCGAAGTTTCCAACGTCGCTTTCTTTGGAAACAATCTATAACATTGGTTGCTTGGGAAAAAATGAAAGCAAATTTATTAAAAGATAGTGAAGTTAACAACTTCGCTTTAATAAGTGAATTGGGGGATGCAAAAATTTGGAAATGAAGTTTGGGAGCCTCGCTTTCTTAGAAAAACACTCGCCTTCAACCCCTTAGTCTGTTTTCAAAAAAAGCGCCGTCAGTTTTTTTTATAAATTTGGCAAAAAGAAATTTTTATTGATCGCCAAGTTGATAACGTAGATTGATTTAAAAATGTGGCGGAGGTAAAATTTTTTAAAGAAACCACAGTCATAGAAGAACATGTACTTTGGGCCGGTGGGCACTTTTCGGATAAAGCGTCGGCCATTTTCAGAGAACTCGAAGGTTTTCCACTTCGGTTGGTTTGGATATGGGGTGAAGATAAAATTGTTATTGAAAGCTATGGTGGCAACTTCCGTAGCTTTAAAAATTTGGTGATGCAAAAATTTGAGAATAAACCGCACTTGCAACCTTCGCTTTCATATAAAATAGGTCGGTTTCGCGTAACAGTGGAGACGTTATATACTTTGTACATATTTGGAAAATATATTTGTTAGACAATAAAGTTTTGACATAGTACAATTTGAATAAAAAATCTGACAGAGTTTCCCCTGTAACTGGATCAAACTCCCTGTTAACAATTCTAACAGCAAATCACATCATTCATATCACGATATACAAATTGATTAACCTATTTAAAAAGTAACCACACAACAACAATACAAACATATTCAACCTCAACCCACAGAAGGAAAAACATTACACCATCCGTTAACTATTGAAAATAAACAGTCACCATCCAAATAATATTTTCAAAGGCACCCTCCCGTCCCACATCGGGCCCGATTGGTCGGCCTACGCGGTTGTTTCCTCATGGGTTCTTGATCAATCGATGTGTCAACAGGTAAAGAGAGAAGATGTGGGCCATCCACATTGCTAGCGGTCTTATTACGCCGCCCATACACTTTTGGAAGAGAAGGTGTGCTGTGTGAAATACTGTGTCTGCCAAAAGCTTGGAAGGTATGTTCTCGAAGGGTTTGTTCTCCATGATGATGTAACTGGTCACCTAACAAATCAGCATCGGTACGCGTGTATCCCTCATTATGCCCTGGGTGTGTGCTCGATGCTTGAAACTGAGAGAGATCTCCACCTTGTTGTACCGTGTAACTGGTAAAATAACTATCATGGTGCTGTGAGTCATAATCGTCACCTTCTTTATGGTGTGCTGATGTAGATGTTGCACCATGGTCGTGGGTGGACATGGATGTTCCACCCTGTGCAGACCGTGAGAAAGACGTTTGCCCTTCTGTATGTCCAGAAGTGGTTGCTCGATCAGTAGCAGTTTGTATCCGACGAGTCTCTCCAGCAACATCGAGGGCGAGAGCACACATATCGCGTACAGTAAGAAGTTTGGATTCAATAGGATACTCATTTATGTGAAGATTTGCTATAACTTCATCCAATGAACCGTACAGTTGAATGAAACATTGACTCTATATATATATGGAAAAAAAAGGAAATTATAAGAATTATGAAAATGAATTTGCATATGTTAATGAAGTTGCGAAGGGAACTTACCCAATATTCAACAAGCGCTCCAAACGGTTGCATCCCTTGGTCTAGACGATGCGATGGATTGCCCACTAATAATCGAGTGATTCTGAAATACCATTGCATGTAAGGAGAATGATAGGGGGTGGGTTATTATCAGTAAAACCCTTACAAATGCACTCTTTTGCATCCATCCACCACTCTATGAAAGTGGAATGTTTTGTGGCCCATTTTTCCCCAGAACAACCTCTACGGTTTGTACGGTGAAGCTTAGAATTTGTGTCAATATCTTGTGGCATAGATTGGTACAACCCAAATTGACGCATGACCCTGTCTGGAGCATGCAACTCTACGACATCAAAATTGATCAATGGCACATGTGCATTCCAGATTTTGCGTCCACTCAAACAGTAGGAAGGGAGTTCACGCAACTCCAATTCACAATAAGGTTGTCAAATAAACTGCGAACAAAGTATTGGTGTCGTGAGGGTAGCATCTGACTCGTGGTAATCAGCAAATTCTCCTTCTCTATCATAATCATCTCTACATTCGTTATGACAATCGAGGCTTTCATTTGAGTCGTGTCCACCATCAAACGCTACTGTACTATCATAATCATCTCCGTCTTCGTTAGGATCCTCGAGGCTAGCATCTGAGCCAGTGTCCCCCATCAAGCTCTTCGTCAGTATCATATTCATCTCCACCTTCGTTATGATCATCATGCAATACGGATCCACCACTCTGGTACACCGGATGAGTTATATTGTTACCCACCACATTAGTGTCTGGTTGCGTGATACTGCCATGTACAGGGGGAGGACATATCAAACTAGGAGTGCTAACATACTCCCCAAATGACGAACCTTCTTCCAAGGGAGCCGACTGATTTGCTAAAGGCCCTTGTTGCCCATTACTAGTTTCTGGCCAAATAAAATCATTTCTCAAAACGGCCCCATACTGGCTCCAAGAACCATCGAGAGTTGCATGTCCAGATCCACCGTTAAGTAGTTCTGTAAATGACAACTCCGGTGAGACGCCTACGCCTAAGGACGCACCAACTATAGGTTGGATTGGTTCCTCAACCACCTCTTTCAGTAGGAAGAGTTGTACAGCCCCGGCGAATGCGAAATGCTTAGGGATGAGGAGCATATCCTTCAAAGTTTCATCATCATCTACAGGGAGATGTTCCCATATAGTCCCATGTTGGAAATTACTCATTGGATACCGGCAAAACACACGTAACTTGTGTTGTGAAGGAACTGTTCGGGTAATTTGGTATAACCTTTGCATTAACTCATCAAAGCGCATAGTCTCATCAACAGACGTAAATCGTTTTGCAGGGCAGCTATATTTAGAACTAGCAGGTCCTTCCTCTATACATCCATCCCAATATAGCGCGAGCTTCACAGAACACGTAGACATATTGCTACTCTACAAGTTTATAGTCATGTAACCCTATGTTAACATTGACGTATCAAACTATTTTTACTCTATAATTCATGGTTCTAGTCAAACTACGCAAAGGGGTAAAAAGTATACTGTGATTTAACATCAACTAGTTATGTAAATCCGGCATACCTCCGCTCAGTTCTTCTTCCAAATTCAGCTTTGGCCTTGTACTGTATTATTTGCTTCTATGATATAGAGGCGTAGAATGTGCACCAGAAATCGCCTATCCAAATATGGAAAAGAAATGTTAACTATTAGTTGTCAGTTACTAAACCTCAATTTCAATACATGAAGTAACATTTAGCACAATTCACAATTACAACTTTCTGTCACTACATATGCAAACATCAGAACGACCTTTTCTCATCAATGTACCTGTATTCCAGTCTTCTCCCACCTGAAGCTAAAGTTTCATAGCTGTCCAATCGATTTTCAGACCAACTAAGAGACTCGCAACGGAAATTAACCTATCCATATGAGAAATAAAATTATCAACATGACTAAACAAAACAAAACAAACCGCAACGTTTGCCATAAAAAGAAACACACAATATAAGGAACCGCAACGTTTGCCAAAAAAATGAAACACACAATATGAGGGCCATCGATATCCAAAGCAAAATGCACAAACAAAGTCATTCACTTCCCTCGGGCCATGGAATGTGGTCAAAGGGGTTCAACCCCATACATATACTTCCTCGAACTCTAATTGAAGCCAGTTAAGTTGGTATGATTTGCAACAAGAATAGGAAAGCACTAATTGATTTGATCTAATTTACCCATCCACCTCAAAGGCTTATCTAGAGTATTGACTTCATCACCACTTCTACAACTATTCAATCAGAATTAGTGAAATTAAAACCACATGCAAACCAAGCGTCTAAGGACTCTATCTCATTTTGAAAGGCCTAAGGATTAGCATATTCAAGATGAGCTGCAGGTGTAATGCTGAAGTGGATATAAAAATCTACCTCTCCAGAAGATCATATAACCATCCCATGAAGAGACAATTTGAGCAACTTAAATGAAAAATGTCACACCATGTAGAACCCTTCTAAACCACCAGCTAAGATTAGCGAAAGTTTTAATTTATATACAGAAAAATGATATGGAGAGTGAAATGAGAAAGTGAATGGTGTGTCATATGTTAAAAGACAAAACTAACCAATAATAGTGACACAAAAACAATAAGATTGAATAGTAAATTTGTCAATTTATACATGCCACATCATTCACAGTACAGTTTCACTCTCTCTATCACCAGCCTTAAAGAAATATTTATGGTAAATGCACAAGAAGTGCTATTTAGTAACACAAAATCACATGGAACAAACTACCAGTCATGCCAACGCTTTTTCCTCTTTTAAGTCATCAAGACCCTATAACAAACATATAAATACACAACTTTAAACATTCAGCATCTGTTGCAGACTATCATGGACAAGTAGCGTTCAATCCTGACAGCACACAATCAAGCATTACATAGCTAATTGGGAATGCTTTCCAGATTACATCCAACCATGTCACGCAAAAAATTCAACATCTTTACTCTTCGTTTTTCAGTGGACTTTGGCAGCAGTACAATTAGGGCAAAACATAAAAACTTAGCTCATTCAGCTTTGTGTCATTCTGCAATTTGGAATACACCATTTCAATTTTAACTACTCTATTGATTGAGAGCTAGGGCAGTCGCTAAACTAGTTATGTTATGGTTGAAGTTCGGCAAAAAAAACCAAACAACCCTAAAATGCAATCTTGTAGTGAAATAAGGTATTAAATGCCAAACATGACTAAACAGAACAAAACAACTCGCAAATTTCGGCATTAAAACAAACCAAACTGCCATTTTTATAAATATACAAACTCAACCATGAAAATGGGACAAATTTATTTTGAAGACAAAACATGTAAATTCTACCTACCATACTGCATAACAGAGGCCAGTAGTGCAATGTTCAGTAGCAATTTCACAATTAACATGAAGATTTCAGCAAAACATAGAAAACCCTAAGCATTATTATTTTCGGTTTGCAGTGGTAAGAGTACCTTGCAGTTTATAGCCCTCTACGCTTGCCCAATGCTGCTGGAATTGCGTCGCACTCCATGATGCCTCAGTGCCGCCGGTCTCCACGCCACAGAGGAAGAGAGGGGCCAGCGGTCTCACTGCTGCTGAGGACGAAGAGTTGCGCCGGAGTGGTGGAGTTTTTTTTTTCACAGCTTTTCGTTGGTAAATTTGTGCCAACTCAAAGTAAAAGGGCTAGTTTACTGCTGTTATAAGTTAAAGAGTCTTGTTCCACTGAAAGCGAAGTTCCTAAATGCGCTTTCTTTGGATTACAAAACGTGCAGTTTCTAATTTCAGTGGTACCCGATATGTGAAGAAAACAAATTTACGAAATTCATTTTCTGCGTGTTTCCAAAGAAAGCGAAGTTCCCAACTTCGCTTTCTTTGGAATTTACTCCGGGTACCATTTTGCGAAGAAAACGAATTTGTGTACTTCGCTTTCCTCACAACGTGAGAAAAAAATAATGTTTCCAAAGAAAGCAAAGTTTCCAACTTCGCTTTCTTTGGAATTTACTCTGGGTACCGAATTTGTGAAGAAAGCGAATTTCGCAAATTCGTTTTCTTCAGTAAATGAGAAAAAATTATTTTTCTACAGAAAGCGAAGTTGGACTTTGGAATTTACTCCGGGTACCGATTTTGTGAAGAAAGAGAATTTCGCAAATTCATTTTCTTCAGTAAATGAGAAAAATTATTTTTCCACAGAAAGCGAAGTTGGAAACTTCGCTTTCTGTGGAATTTACTCCCGGCACCCGATTTGCGAAGAAAGCGAGCTTCGGATATTCGTTTTCTCAACAACTGCAGAGAAGATGGTATTTCCAAAGAAAGCGAGGTTTCTAACATCGCTTTCTTTGTAATTCACTGACTTACCCCGATTTCTACGGGAAACGCGTTTTGGAAATTCGTTTTCTTCGGACTTTGAATTCTTACTTCCACTGAAAGCGAAGTTTCCACCTTCGCTTTCATGAAATCCAGAATTTCCCGAAAAATTTCTCTATGTCTGGAATTTAGGCCTATTTTTACATTTTTTATGGAAAAAATTCGATTGTTATGGTTACCACATGAGATTAATTGTCACTTTGTTTATGTTCTATTAAACATTTCACTAAAAGTGTTCTATCCCCGAAGTTACATTAAATTATTGCTTACTTATAACCAAAAAAATGCAATTTTGGTTTCAATAAAACCAACCAATTGCATTTGGTAGGAACTATATAGTTATTTAGGAAAATGAAGATTAAAAATCCTAATAACGCTCTATACATATATATTTATGTTTTTAGTGCAACAAATCAATCAATCCTAATGAATAACGAGTAAATAACACTCTATTTATAGACACTTTCATTAAAAAGTTCAAACTATTGTCATTATACAACTCACATTGTATACCAACTGTATGAAATAACTTTTTTGTTGTACCCTCAATCCCCATTTCCCTTTCCTAATCTCCTACTATATTATGACAATGTTGGCTTGTGAGAAATTGATATGTTAACTTTTGTACATGTATAGATTTTATAAATATCAATGTACAACTTCTAAAATAGTTAATTTGATAACATGAATCCTATTTATACTTTTAAGTGTGGATTAATTATGGACCACACCTAATTATATTAGTAAGGGTATGAGGAGTAAAAAATTTGAAAGTTGACTTTTCTATTAGAACAAAAAATACTTTTAAAAATGAATTAATCTAACGGAATAGAGATATTCCGTGCACGCTTGTTGTTTGCCTAAAGTGAGGAAGATGAACCATATCACGCAAGTGAATGATTCATCAATCCCTTACAATTAAGTGAAATATAGTTTTGAAATATGACTCTTTAAATGAATAGAATGAACATTTCTTTTACTAGCAAAAGATAAATTATTAAAAATAAAGGACAATAACATGTACTAATTAAGATTGATCTATTTATTTATATATATATAATTTTAACGAAACTGAAGAGAAATTAAAAATAAATTTCAAATGTGAAACGTTAAAAAGGACCCAAAAAAAAAAAAAAGAATGTTAAATCCCACAAATCCATAAAAAAAAAAAAAAAGTTATGGGCAAATTCAAATACAAATACAAACAAAAGCGATGGTTAGGAGGTGGGCCCACAGCCCATGTGAGTGCTCTGATTCTTCTTCAACAAGCGGGAAACCCATAGGCATATAGACCAGACAGAGAAGAAAAGCGCTTCTTCTGTTCCCACTACAACGTTCGACTCCTTTTTCTGTTTCAATTTTAATTTAATTTAAAGCTAAAAACCATCGAGTTTGGGTCCCACTTCCCGCCACGTCATCCTAATCTTCATTACGTGCTCTTAATTCTCGGGAGAATTTAAGAATAATCAGTTTGGAGAATTTAATAATTCAAACTCCCCACACCAAACGACACCGTACCGAACGAAATCCTTCCCACAACAAAACAAACCAGCGCCCAACTGTGTCGCAGACTGACTCTTTTCTTTTTCTGAGCTGAGCAGAGAGGAAGAAGAAGATTTGCATTTTCTCATTCAGCTTTTCAAAATCTTCAAAAGTTCAAACTTCAAGCCGCACTGTTCTTCGTACTACGTTTTTTGAAAGTTGATTTGCTGTGTGAACTGGATCAGATTTGAGTTCATTTGGTAAATCGACTTTATGTTGTTTGCGTAAGTGGAAATGTTTGTTTTCTTGCTTCGTTTGATGTTTTTGAGGATACATTGTGATTGTGGTTGGATTTTGGTTTTTGAATTTTTCCTTCCCCCCCCGGTGGTTGGACGCAGGTGAGGAAGAGATGTTTACCGAAGGCCTTGACAACAATGCCCTTAAGTGGGTTCAAGAGGTCAGTCTCTTCAGACAGAATTTGCTTGAATTTTAATTATTACATTCCTTTGTGATACTAGGAAATTTTACATGTTTTTGAGTTTTCCTAGATTTTCGAAATTCAAGTGCAGTTCCTTTTTCACAATCGGTCAAGTTTGGAACGTTGTAATGTCAACTTTTGATGCAGTCTGATGTTGAAATTGCATAAGAAAGATTTATCTGCATTCATTATTTCTTTCTATGTACTGTTTGATTAATCTGAAGTGTTTCAATTGTCTGTTTGTTTATGAATTTTTGTTTCCTTAAAAAAGTTCGTCGGCGTTCAGAGTTCATTTCCTATTAGAAGTTCAATACTGTTTTACCTTACCGTTCACTTTAATTATCAGCGGAAAGAAACGCCATACTAGGAATGATGATTTTGTTTGACCTATTAGGATGAGAATTTAACTGAAAATTAAAGAAAAAGTACCAAAAGAGTACAATGAAGTACTGAATTTGGATAAGTACCTAATGTTTGTATTTATTTGTTGCAAATTCAGGGTTCTGCTAACCGTAGGACAGAAGTCCCTTTCTCAGTCACTGGCCAAAGATCCAGGGTCGATCCTTTTTCCAGTTCAAGAAATGGAGGAAGAGGAGTTGGATTGCCTCCACCATCCAAGTTCAGGAGCGGCCACTTATCAGGAGTGGTTCCTGTGTCTAGAGTCCTCCCTGGCGATTTAGATGACAGCAGAACAGCTTCTGAGAATGATATGACCACTGATTCGGAGGAGGAGGTATACGGTGGAAGATATTCCCTTGACTCATCGCCTCAGGATGATAGGATCCCTAGCAGCACCCGTGCTTCGAAATATCGGGATCCCGTGTTGAGGCATTCCTCGCAATATGCCAGTGATTCTGTGTATTCTGAGGATGTGAATTCATCGAGGGAAACTCTGGGGAGAGGGCAAGGATATGTGGCAGACAGATTGATGAGGGGTGCTAATAGATACTCTGTTGGAAACACTACTTATACAGAGGATGAGTCTTCTGATTCTGCTGCCAGTTCTGAATTTTCCACCACAAATGTGGGGAGCATTAATGGAACTGTGCCACCTACTAGAGCTAATGTGTCACAAGGGTATGAGTCCAGTGTTCCTTCCAAGTTGAAGATGGAAAGTTCAGCATCTAAGGTACTTCTTTGGAGCTTTCTAAATGGATATGCAGATCATAATGTTTCATTTAATCCTTACTTCTTACTTCGACTTTAATCTTTTGTATCAATTTGGAGCACAGAAAAGCAAGGACTTCTAAGACATGTATATTATAACTTACTCTCTGTTTGCACTCGTGAGAATATTTCTTGTGGATGATTGCTTATCGTTGGTATTTTCCACTGCCAGACATAAACTACTGCATTACAATTTACAAGTTAGAATGCATGGTTTTCTAACCAGAAATCCAACTTTTCTGCAAAGCTGTGAGTCTGTAACATATAGTTGAAGGTTTTTTGGTTTGATGATGAAGTGTCCTGGAAATCCACAAAGTTATCATGGCACTGGATGATTTCTTTCCTTATCTCTCTCTTTGAATACAAAAGAAAGCCCAGAAAGTGTCAGACTGGACACTTTCTCTCTCTCTTTCATACTGTAAGGAAAAAAGAAACTTTTGTTGTCTGACATGACCTTGTTTGCCGTGTGATGAATTAATTGATTATTGTATGTTAGAATAATTGTTTTAACAATAATATTTAAGAATTTAATCTTCTGTTCCCTTAGTACATGGATTTTACATTTTGCATTTAGTTTTGGTTTATCTTAAATATTTGAGATGTTGATTTTCTTTGTGTTTATGGATAATTTTGTCTTCGTCTGCATATTCCTGCCAGAAAACTATATTTCCTCTTGACCATGCTGAATTTGTTCTGTGCAGAATGTAAATTCTAGAAATTTGGAGAGTCAAAAGTTCTCTGATGAAGATGTTCCCAGTGCACCTCCATTTTGTGGTTCCGGTGGGGATATTAAGCTTGACAGGGAGAAAAGTCCTGCCACAAAAATGGAGCATGAATCCTCTGTTAAGGCTGAGAAAAGTTCTTTAGGAAGTAGATCTTCTGTTATTGACCAGCAGGATAATATTCAAAAAGATGACTCAGCTGTGAGGTTTGTTTTTCTGTGTTTTTTTTCTGGTAAAGATTTAATCTAAATATCTGATAATTTCTGCTACTAGCAAAGGCATCAGATAATACTGTTTTCCTTGTTAAAATGAGGATATTGTCTACTTTTTCTTGTAGGACTGCTGCTGCAGAAAGTGGTAACCCCTCCAGTACTTACCCTGCTCGCCTTCCCACATTTCATGCCATGTATGATTACATACTATTTTGATGATTGCACTACCAAGTTGCTTTGGTGTTCTGACCATGACTTGAACTATTAATGGATTTCAGGGCGCTAGGTCCGTGGCATGGTGTGATTGCTTATGATGCATGTGTTCGTCTGTGCCTTAATGCCTGGGCAAGGGGTTGCATGGAAGCTCCCATGTTTCTCGAGAATGAATGTGCTTTGCTGCGAAATTCATTCAAGTAGGTTTAATAATTTCTTGTGTCACTTCATGATCCACCATAAAGAATTATGTTTTCTGTACCTGCTGTAATACAGGATTTGTGCTTTTGATAATGATAGTATTCCAGTGAAGGAGTTTCTTATTGAGTTCCATTTAAAATGGAAATTGATATATGCTTGAATCTTTTTTCCTTTTTCTTTTTCCCTTGAATCTGTGCAGATCAAGTTTTGCTCTTCCTAATTTAGATTTAGTTGCAGTATCATTTGTGGTCTTATACATCATTTTCACTCCAAGTATTCTATATGCTCTATCTACTCTACAGTTTACAGCAAGTCTTATTACAATCAGAGGAGGAATTAATGACAAAGCGGTCTTCTGAGATTCCCACTGAAGGGTCTGCTGCTAAACCTAAGAAAATGGTTGGGAAGATGAAGGTGCAAGGTAGATTCTCTTGTCAAATTTCTTATGCTTGCTTAAATTATATAACAAACAGTCATGCCATTCTGCTTATTTGTTGCAGTGAGGAAGGTGAAATTGGCCCAGGACCCACCTACAGGTTGTAGCGTTTCATCTCTGAAAGCTCCAAAAGTAAAGATTGAATCTATTCGGTACCACATTGCCAATCTGCAGTCAGCAATTTCCTCTGGATGGCATGCAGTTCGTAAAGTTCGTTTTGCACCCCGGGTTGCAAAGGGCTCATTTTCACGCCAGAGCTTGGCATATGTTCAGGCTAGCACTCAATATATAAAGCAAGTCTCTGGACTTTTAAAAGTTGGTGTGACAACCTTGCGCAGCAGTTCATCATCTTATGAAGTACAAGGTCTGGTACTTACATTTTTTCTTCTCCAAGTGATTCTTGTAACCGACAAGTTATAGGTTTTACAACTAATTAAAATGTCGATGTTGCTATAAAACAAGTTGGAGTATTTGATGGTTATCATTCATCAGAATGCCTACTGTATCAAATTCATCTTGTGGTAAAATTGTGTAATGCGAGAGCAGAAACGCATATCAGTAAAATATTATTTTAGCCATCCAATCTATTCTGATATCATTCCATAATCTGAGAACTTCTGTTTCTATTAACGATGATACAGACCTGCTTATGCTGAATAAAACATGCTCAAGATAGAAGATGATGAAAAGTCTACAATTCTCAATTAGTCATTTTGTGATATTACTGTCACTTTCCTCCGCCAGTGTGTGACTGAACTATGTTGTTCTGGGCAAATATCTTATGCACTGTTTTATGTAATCAGAAACATACTCTTGCTTCCTCCGACTTAAAAGTTCCAGCGAAGAGGATGCCATCAGAATGCAGCCTGGATCTACTGAAACTCACATATTGTATGTGCTTTTTGACACTTCCTTCATCTGGCCATGTTCTTGAATATTGTCTTGACAACTTTACAGCTTTCCAGATGGTCTAGGAGACGATCTAGTCATTGATGTCCAGGATTCTACGGGGAAGCATTATGGCCGTGTCCTTGCTCAAGTAGCCAACATTGCTGAGGACCCGGTAAAGTTGTACAAATCCTGGCTTGATGTCTTTATTTGTTCCCGGTTAGTTTCGTTTCTCATAATGTATCATGATGGTTACTACTTGCAGGGTGAGAAGCTAAGGTGGTGGTCCATTTATCATGAGCCAGAGCATGAAGTTGTTGGGAGAGTGCAACTTTATGTTAACTATTCTACAAGTATTGATGAGAATAGTAATCTTAAGGTCGGCCACCCAAAATTTCTTGACATTCTTAATACTGTCAGATTTTGTTAGTGCAATGATAATATTGAAAGTTAGAGCTTACAAGTTCCTGCTCTAATAATCATCATGAAGAATTCTAAGTATTGTTCCTATCTTCTCGATCACTTCAATGACCAACATTCTTACTTTGCATTGGCACATATAAGTACCTTTTCACATACAAAGAGGAAAACCACCATGTCAAGTTTATAAATAAAAGGAGTGCTGTATGCAAATGATATCTCTTCAACTGATCTTTTGCATAGTTCTTTCTATACTTGTGATGAGTACCTGATTAATAGATTAGACTGCTCTCTGACACATAATTTTATTTCCATAGTGTGGCTCAGTGGCAGAAACTGTGGCCTATGACCTGGTATTGGAAGTTGCAATGAAAATTCAGCATTTTCGACAAAGAAATCTGGTGCTACATGGTCCATGGAAGTGGTTACTCACTGAATTTGCTTCATTTTTTGGGGTTTCTGATGCATACACCAAACTAAGGTATGGAGATACTGTTGAAATGATCATTTTGCATTTCAAGCAAATTAAGCTTTGCATTATCTGCCTCTGTTGATTTTCTTATCGACTAACTTTTGAGAATCCACCATTTCCATTAGCTTTTGACAGTCTGATCGCCCTGCCTATGCTCAAATTGCAGGTACCTTGCTTATGTTATGGATGTGGCCACGCCCACAGCTGATTGTCTTACACTTGTACATGATTTGCTCCTACCAGTTATAATGAAGGGTCACAGTAAGACCACACTTAGTCATCAAGAGGTAATCCCTCTATCTACTGCCAGCACTGTAACCTCTTAATCCAAAATTTCTCCTTGTCCTTACTTTGTCAACCCTGTGTTAGAATTAAAATAATCTGCCATACTAATCTTGCATCTGTTTCCCTTTCACATTGTCGGCTATGTGCTCCAGAATCGTATTTTAGGCGAAATTGAGGATCAACTTGAACAGATTTTTTCTCTTGTTTTTGAAAATTACAAATCATTGGATGAATCATCACCATCTGGGATTATGGATATCTTTAGACGAGCTACTGGTGTTGCAGCACCTGTGTTGGAGCCAGCTGTTAAACTGTACTCTCTTCTTCATGATATATTGTCTCCTGAGGCGCAGAATAAACTATACAGCTACTTCCAGGTTTGAGAATCTAAAATCCTTACAATTCCCTACTGTTATTTACTTGATTACTCTCTCATATTTTATGGATATGGTAACCGCGACAGGTTGCTGCTAAAAAGAGATCAAGGCGGCACTTAACTGAGACAGATGAATATGTGAGTGGAAACAACGAAGGGATGCTGATAGATACTGTTACCATTTCTACTGCATATGGGAAAATGAAATCACTATGCTTGAATATCAGAAATGAAATTTTCACAGATATAGAGATCCACCGTCAAGATATACTTCCAAGGTACATTTGGTTCCGTTCATTAGATGTTTGCGTGTTTTTGCTGTCTTCTAGGTCTAAAGTTTATGCTCCATGTTATGGACATTTTCAATTGATATTTAATACTTATCTCAAGAGGCACTGAATTGCTGGAACTTCTGTGTAATATATCTGTGCACTTGATAAGATACTGTCAAATTATAGCTTTATTTCCAAATTGTGGAAAAAGTTGGAATTCCTGTTCCTCCTCCCCTTCTTTCCCCGCATGTATGCAGAACTGTGCTGTCAGGTGCCAGTTCCACTTGTTAGCAATTTCTCTATAGGTGGGGCTGTAGCTATAGCTTTTATTCTCGAAGTGTAGATGGATATAGAAATGACAATACACTATTGCTTAAAGCAACCCTTGCATAAGAGTAATCCCTGGACTCAATGTTTTAAAAATGTCTAGCAAGGAGAAATTAGTACTTTATATGAGAATCATTTGTGAAAGATTAAGCTAGTTCATTGGATGTAGTCATTATGGCTTCACACACTCTAAGCACTTCATTAATATAAATAAATAAGGAATTTGTGTGTTGCTAAGACTCTGTGTGCTCTGGGTAACATTCTTTATTGTATTCTACAACGAGATCGTGTTGTACAGAATCTCCCTGAACCAATCAAACTGTTGTTTGCAGACTTCTCTCGCAGCATAAACAGTAAACTTATTACTTAGTTCACAAAATAGCTAGATACACCATCTTAAGGATTTGCTGACATCTTCTCCTTATTTGCAGTTTTATAGACCTGCCAAACCTTTCTGCCGCTATATACAGTGCAGAACTCTGCAGTAGGTTACGTGCCTTTCTTATTGCGTGCCCTCCAGCAGGCCCTTCACCACCTGTAACCGAGCTTGTCATTGCGACTGCAGACTTTCAGAGGGATCTTGCTAGCTGGAATATCAAGTATTTCTTCATCTTACATAGTATCTTCATGCAAATTGAATTACAAACGGGATACAATATATTACATTGCTGATTGTAATTGTTTTTTTGTTGGTTCATTAGATCTGTTAAAGGAGGAGTTGATGCAAAGGAATTATTTCATTTGTACATTGTTCTATGGATACAAGATAGGCGCCTCTCTCTACTGGAGTCATGCAAATTAGACAAGGTACATGAAGAGCCTGAGTGTTTTTATACTCCTCAATTGAAATCGAATGGTTTCATGTTCTTTATTGGTTATTCTTCTTTATTCATATCTCTTTTGCCAAATCATGGTCTCGATAAGTTTGCAAGATTGAATAGCTTATTGTAACACCCCCAATTTGATTTTATGATGTTTAATTTTATATTTAAGCATCTTCTCATGCCAGCCTGATACAGACTTTTAAATGTTTGAGTGTCCTCTTTCATTTATATGTGTAGAAGAGACATTTTGTTGAGATTAATGCTTATATTCTCACCATTCCTGGCTTTCCCGCATGGGATATTTTATTTGCCTATGCTTGAATGCTGAGGGAAAAATTGATTGGTGCCAATCTGTATATAATGTGTTCTTTTTCTTGTACCTAAAATGCAGCTATTTTGAAAAAAGATTTTGACTATAGGGTGCCTGCATAGTTTGTATGGTTTACCCACGATGCTTGAAACGACTCAATTGACTTGCAGGTGAAATGGAGTGGAATTCGGACACAGCATTCTACCACCCCATTTATTGATGACATGTATGATCGCCTCAAGGAGACTTTGAATGATTATGAGGTCATCATTCGTCGCTGGCCAGAGTATACATTTGTGTTGGAGAATGTAAGCAATCATCCATTTATTTCTACTTCAATCTTGGTTGCATTTGCTTAATCTTAATGTAATCTGTTTGATTTTTTCTTTTTTTACATTCTTTTGAACAGGCTGTTGCTGATATTGAGAAGGCGATTGTTGATGCTTTAGAAAAGCAGTATGCTGACGTCCTGTCCCCATTGAAGGAAAATCTGACGCCCAAAAAGTTTGGTCTGAAGTATGTCCAGAAGCTTGCCAAGAGAAATGTTTCTGCATACGTTGTACCGGAAGAGGTGACCTGACTACCTAACATTCCTGACATCAAATTCGTCAAAGAACCTACTCTGAACTGAAATTTTATTTTCCTTCTCCTAGCTTGGTGTTCTTTTGAACTCAATGAAGAGAATGCTGGATATTTTACGGCCAAAGATAGAGCAGCAACTAAAGTCATGGGGTTCATGCATCCCAGATGGAGGGAACACAGCTCCTGGAGAGCGTTTAAGTGAAGTTACTGTTATGCTCAGATCCAAGTTCAGAAATTATCTGCAAGCCGTGGTCGAGAAACTCGTAGAGAATGTGAGTAACCTTGATCATTGACTTTCTGATCATGATCAACAATAATGTGGATTAGGGATGCATGTGAGATTCATACATGGAAACACATTTTGAATAAGCAATCTCTCACTTATCTCGAAAAATATTTAACTAGAAATTTCCTTTTTCCATTCTTCAGTCCAAGTTACAGGGCAGCACAAAGCTGAAGAAAATTCTGCAGGACTCCAAAGATGCAATGGTAGAATCAGATGTGAGGAGCAGGATGCAACCTCTTAAGGAACAGCTTGCATCCACCATCAATCATCTGCATTCCATCTTTGAATCTCACGTGTTTATCGCTTGTTGTCGAGGTTACTGGGATAAAATGGGACAGGTGAGTTCATTTTTCTCCATATTGTTCAAAATCTCAACGCTTTTTCAGCTAGAGTTCCAACCATTGAGAATCTGTGTTTTTCGTTAGGATATTCTGAGCTTCCTAGAGAGCAGGAAAGAGAATAGGGCATGGTACAAAGGGTCTCGGATCGCTGTATCTGTAAGTGGCCAAATTCTCTACACAAAATTGTTAACTACTCTCAATGCTCATCCTCTTTTCCTCTCGTCTATGAAGGTTTTGGATGATACCTTTGCATCACAGATGCAGCAGCTTCTTGGAAACTCTCTGCAAGAAAAGGACTTGGAGCCTCCACGGTCCGTAGTTGAGGTGCGTTCAATGCTCTGTAAAGATGCGCAAAGTAACAAAGGCAACTCCTACTTCTACTAGACCTCATACCAGAAAGATGAGCTCTCCATGGAAGATATTCACTCGAAACATCTCCTTCCGTGGTGTTTCTGGGGCGCAACGCCCTTCTGATAAACGGATACTGCATACTTGAACTTGAAGAAAAGTTGCTTAACACATACTCCCAACATGAAGATACAAAGTTAAACTGCTGGAATCGACTCGTTGAGTGGAACTCCCCATTGTATGAGCAGGCAAACCTGCTGCTCCATTTTCAGTGATCTCCCCCCCGTAGGAAGGAATGAATATATTTGTATGTTATATTTTGACAGCAAAATATAGCAGCGTCTATAATCGAGCTCTACAAGTGTTAAAGATTTTGAGAAATTTTAATATTGTATAGATATGGGAGTCATTTGTTAACCTTCCGAGGATACACAATTTTTCGGAGTTCCAGAACCACGAAACACAACTAAGATGGTTTAAACACGTTAAATTGCTTATTCATTCACAAAGTCTAAGTCATTCAAACTAGACAGAACTATCATTGGATTGTCACATACACAACCGTTGAACTACATATATTTACAAACAGTAACGTATATAAAACTAGAGGTACACCATCATTGACTGCACTAGAAAGAAGCTTTCATTGATGAACTATTTACAGGATTGAACATATCATCAGAGCACAATCGATTGTAACAATAATTGTAATGAATGGCATTTATGTTACAGGTTTTCAAAGAATAGGAAGGTGCTCTTTTGGCGAAGCACCACGACAACAACCATGACCACGCTTGTCACGCTGCTCAGAAAAGTTTTGATATAACATCGCAGGAAGTCCAGAATGCTGTTGAGGCAGCATTCAGAATGGCTGGGTTTTGGTATATGCTGGCAACCACAAAAACAACAAAAAACATCAGGCAATACGAATAGGTCTACATGAAGGCAGCATTCTTCAACTTCTGAGGAGAGGCAGGCTTTGAAAGTAATTTAACTACGATCTGCTACATATCAGCACAAAATTGCAGGTTCAAAGATCTTCTGAGGTTTCTTTACAAAAGGACACCCTAATCCGATTGAAACTACCAATACTTTTTCAAATTTTAAGCTTTTCGTAAAGTACTGTAAGAGCTAAATGAAAGTTGGTTAGAACTGTTCTGTGTTTGTTGTATTCCCTCTTAGCAATAACATGCTTACGATAAATTTGGTCAATAACAGCTCTAAATATCATAAAAAGTAAGGATCTATTGAGTAAGTGCTGATAAAGGTTGCTTACCCAATGGCAGTAGCTCCCCAGGATGCCACATTATAAATAACTTTGCTCCCATCCCATGCCTTCCGAAGCTTTCCTTTTTTCTTCTTTACAGAAAAGGTCTTGCAGAGGGCTGAAAGAAATTTAACCAGAATAATCACTCTGATACCTTAGAATCTAAATATTGGAACTCAATAAGAGGTTATAATCCAAAAAAACGAATTTAAGAAAAAAAAAATTAGCCATGGCCATCTCAAAGCCCATAAAGGACAGATCTTCCTATTATTTACCAATAAGGAAAAAGTGCAAACAAACATTAGGAAAAGGAGCAATTCAACTGACCTTCCTGAAGTTTGTTTGGCGTCAACTCCTGCCAATACGTATAAAAAACATTAGCATCTAAGCGAAATGTGTAGAAGGAATTCTCCACCCCTTCAATGGAAAGAGTGGATATTGATTGAAAATGAAGCTCTTAGGACATTATATATACCTTAGTCTCTTTAAGGGATGACAAATATGCAGCCATGAAACACGCTATACCATCTACTATATCTTCTTGTCTAACTAAAACATAGTCGTCTTGGTCTAACTCCTGTCCACCATCCCAAAGATCATTCTCATTGACCATGTCCCACGACATGCTTTCTTCTGCATCAAAAACAATTAAACTTAGTATCAACTGAACCTGCCTTATTGGGCAAAAATAGGACAAAACTATTATTCCAATAACAATCGACATAACCTAGTGTCAGCTTCCTCTAGAGCTAATGTACTTGAATTTCAAGAGTTTCTATACACTTCATACCAAAATAACTAAATAAATTTAAAAAATGGGAAGATTGGAAATCATCTCAATTCACAGGCTGCATTTTGGTTTGCTAAGTTAATGTGTCACCAGTTGTTACTAGAAGAATGCATAATACTCTAAACAAAAGGATGAAATACAGTGTGTCAGACCTCATTTCCGCAAATCCAATTGCAAGAGCTAACAACTAACCGTAATGCTGCTTGTAAGTCTATACTAGTAAATAACTGTCTAAAACATTATAATTCACAGAGATTCTCTGACTACATAAGTCCAGAAGCATACCGGCCATATTTTGTGAAACTGAAGCCTGGGCACTCTGCAGCTTTTCAAGGAAATCGGCGCATTCAACTCTTGATTTTAATAGATCGCAAAGCTGCACATGACACCCGAGAATTGCTTTCAGAGTTCATTACATTGAATAAACAATTAAAGCTAGCCTGAGCATGCCATGCAGGATCTCAAAATTCCTAAGAAATCTCATAAATTATCCGTACTTAATAAAACTCCTTCCAGTACACCTTCATTTGTGCTTACAAACATTTTTATCAAAATCCTCCTCCCATATTAACTGTTCCTACTTTTCCTGTTCCATGTTTATATGCTAACTGACTTTTGTCTCATCCTATAATGTTAAAAAATCACCATCATTTTTTATCTCCCTTAGTTCATCTCCAGATTTTTCACCACCAACAAAACCGAATGCCCAAATTTCACAATACAAAGTCCTGTAATTTCTTCGAGTTCATAAAGCACAAGCTCCACCTCCTAGCTATATTTATCTTAAGCTTAATCTCACTTAGCTCCAACTATACCTAAAACTACCATTTGATTCAGTTTCACAACAAATTTCAGCTCTTTCAAGCTCAAAATACACAAAATTCATACAATAAAATCCAAAAGCATAAACTTTTTTATTTACTTACTTATTTTAAAAAAACATGCAACTGAAAAATCAACAAAGATTGCATTTTGATTCATAAAAATTACCTCAGCGGTCTCTTCATCGCGGGGAGGCGACGACGACGGACATCCGGCGTTATCATCAACTTCGCCATCGTCAGCAGAATCATCGCCACCTTCTTCTCCTTCCTCTATACTTCCCGTAGTGCTGAGCAATTGAAGAGCTCTCTGGCACTCCGCGAGCACAGCTTCAAGGGTTTTCCGCTTGACCCGAACCCGATCCCGATCCGAACTCATCCTCTCCATTTTGAGGGCCGCCTGTTTCCCCGCCGCCCTAACCACCTGCTCCACCTCCATATCGGCCATCCTAATTCAGCCGTACAGTTCAATCAACCAAATCAAAAACAACAATTACACGAAACCCACAAACAAAAATATCTACTTTTTAGGTGTTGAATTGAAAGGAAGTTAAAAATGAAGAAAAAATTACAACCCAGAAAAAACAGAAACAGAAAACCTCGATAAAGCTAATGATGGTGAGGAATTTGGTTATGGCCCATTGGTGGGGGATACGATAGGAAAGGGAACGGGGGGAGGAAACAAGAACAACTATGAAGAAGTAATTGAAGAGAGAGAGATAGGAGGAAAGTAAAGAGATGGCGTGAGCCGCCTGCGTTTCGTTGGAAGTCGGGTTTCGTTTTGGGATTTTTAGTTTTTACAGCTGATGATGCTGCTGCTTCTTCTTCTTCAACTATTGGTCTATTTCTAGTGATGATGATGAGTTGTTTGTTGTTTTACTGTTGAACTCTTTGTTGTTTTGGTTTTGTTTGTTTACTTTGGTTTGTTCAAGGCAGATGAATGAGGATGGCAACATGGTCCAAACATTCCTTGTCACATATTCGAAAAAAGGAATATTTATCTTCTTTTATATGTCGTATAAATTGGTAATGAGTTAGTGTCAAAATGATTATGACATATGACAAATTATTTAAAGTTTGGTTTCGATTATTTGCATGCGTGATTCGCCCAAACTTTTACTTTCTCTTTAGCCGGTTTCTACCTTATTATTTCCGTCACTCCGTGGTTCTCTTATATTTGTGCACATAGAATGCCCTCCAATTATGCGAGAGAGTGCCCTTCAATGTAATAAACATAACGTTATAATAGGCTAGGTGACATGAGCTTATCAATATTTCCCACCTATGAGTATTGAAATTGATTTCTCTAAAGAGTCCACTTTGATAGCTTTAATTGGGGTGGAAATTTTGAGCTAGATTTTTTAACTATTTGAGTGGACGTCAAACAGTTGGGCTAGAAAAGAAGAAATCAATGCATGAACAATTGAACAAGTCATACTTTATTTATGTGTTGTTTGGTGTAAATGGAGTCATGATGGACCCTTGTTTATCACTATAATAGCCCATTGATTCTTCTCAATTCTGTTTCCTTCTTTGTTAAATAGCTATTGAAAATGGATCAAAACAAAGAAAGGGAATGATGCCAAAAAGTATGTTCTTTTCAGTGTTGATTATATTTCCCCCACCACGACCACCCCCCCCCCCCCCCCGGCCCCATTGCTTTCGTAATTTGAAGAATGATTGATCATAGCTTCATAGAAAGAATCCAAAATTCATTCTTTTGTACTACAAGAAATGAGATTCGTGGTGTATGCGGTAAGTCATCATCAAGATTGTGATCTGCACTACATGATATAAGCTTTTGCACTAAGAGTGTTTGATGAAATGCCTCACAGAGATGATGTTGTAAACTGGAATTCCATGACTAGTAAATCTGCCACCAATGCTTCTGGGAGGATAGATGGCTGAAAATGGATCAGACTGTTGGGGAACTGAAAGCTGATATTCCGTCAGTTGTACCTTATGACTCAAAAATAGTTGTATTACTGAATTCTTTTAACGGAATAGATGTTGGATGACTTGATTTTATCTGCCTGCAGCCATGTGGGGTTTGTGAATTTTTGGCAGGGATGCAGGTATGGTGTCATTCCATCTAAAGAACACAAAAGTTGTGATTGATAGGCTTGGTTGATCTGGGCAACTTGATCTGCCATTAATAATTCCTGACAAATCCTTAACCCTGTGGTTTGGGGAGCATTTTTTGGCTGGATGGTATTCTCATCATCAGCCTGAGATTGCCCTTTGATCAAGCTGATCATGAACTACTACTTCAGGTTTCTGGAG
Organism: Leptodermis oblonga; assembly: GCA_016801395.1. Classification (NCBI taxonomy): domain Eukaryota; kingdom Viridiplantae; phylum Streptophyta; class Magnoliopsida; order Gentianales; family Rubiaceae; genus Leptodermis; species Leptodermis oblonga. The sequence goes on from CM028752.1 coordinate 38,134,939, forward strand.
ATTGATTGATCATTTCTGCATTAATCAAGAAGAAAAAGCTGGTTTCTTACCAAATAGATCACTCTTTTTGCAGGCAGAAAGTTGCCCCAGATCTGTTGATCTGTCTGCAAGAAAACAGAGTTCCAGTTTGCCATTTGGTTTGGGTATGGACATGTACAGAGTAACAGAAGGAGCCCATTTGGTCATTTCTTTCGTTAGAATTACTAATAATCATCTTCTGTATCACTAAACTTCTACTTGTTGATTTCGATATCAAAAGTGATATGCAACAGTTAAATTTTGAAATTCAAGTGAACGTGAATAGAAAGTAGCATTAAATGTTATACGTTTAGCTTAAAAGTATAAATTTTCTTTTCCCACTTCTTGTCCATTTTTTTTGTTTCAGCCATTGCAGTTGCATGTGCTCATAATCCAGAGGTCCTAACTTTAAGGCAATTTAATTATTTTCCAGCCAAAATGTCACAAACTCCTCCCAAATCCCAAGCCAAAAAGTGTTCAATTTTCATCTCTGATCAATGTGATGCCTGCCAGCTCCTTTTTCCTGCACAATGTAGGTCAACCCTCCACGGGCCACTGTCTTCCTGCAATACAAAACTGCAACTTGCCTTTTCAACATTTCAAATTGTCAACTGAACACCTTTTACCTTATAAATTCATTAGTGAGACCGAATTCACAATTTTTAAATGAAAGTCATGGTAGATTATCGCTGAACCAAACCCTCGAGACGAAATGGCTGTTGTTAGATGATGAGATTAAGGAGGATAAAGAATTGGATTATCTTTAGTTATCCAAGAATGTTATGGGGAAAGGAAAGCACATTTTGGTTTGTCAGCAAAAAAGGGCGGGTTGTTGTGATGTTTCAGAATGTTGTGCAAAAAAAGTACAAATTGTTTATTTATTTATTTAATAAATGGGATACTAAACAACAACATTTTTATTTTTTAAAAAAAGTAAACAACAACATGAATGATGAAACCTTGGAAAGTTTCAATGCTTTGTGGAATTATGGCAATTTCAAGTGGGCATGTCCTAGTGGACATTATGACCCCAAAAAAAGTAAAGAATCATTTTAGGTAATTGTTATTTGAAGGACTAAACATAGGATACATTACAAAAAAGAATTGTTATTTGCAGTAATATTTTTACTATTTATAGTAACATTTTTTTTGTAGAAAATCTATAATGCCCCTTAGGTATTAAAAAAAAAATCATTTTCACTCTAATTATGGTCGATAGTCACGAGGACGATCCATATTACACGGTAAGTAAACAATCTATACAATTTTTTTTTACGTAAAATTGGATTTTTAACAAAAAAAAACATTGTTTGGAATTGTTATTTGCAGTAACCAAGGTTTTTTTCAAATTCTTCATGTTCTTTATCTTCTTCTCTTCTTTTCTCAAATTCTAACATGGTATCAAAGCTAACTTAATCCAATCACAGCTTTCACGGATCCAACTCCGCGGTGAGTTGGCGGGGTTCGGGGCAGCGCCCCGAAAAATGTTCCTGCACTAAAAAAAAAAGAAAAAAAAACCCTATTTTTGGTAAAATAATGCTAATTCTGGGGCGGTATTTTGCTCCAAAAATACCACCTCCTAGGGGCGGTATTTTGTTTTTTTTTTTTTTAGCCTTAGGGTATTTTCTTCCACAATCTCGCCCCCTATGGATCGTCCTCGTGACTATCGGGCATAATTAGAGTGAAAATAAATTTTTTTTTTGAAGACCTAAGGGGCATTATAGACTTTTCACAGGAAAATGTTATTATAAATAGTAAAAATGTTACTGCAAATAGTATGCTCCTATAAAAACTTATTCAGTGAAATTATTGAACTGCCCTTTACCTTTCTTCTTCTTTCCTTTGTGTCTTTGAGGCGTGCGTCTTGGGTTCTTCTTTTGCAATTTCCGATTTCCATTTCCAATTGCAGCCTTCCTTTCTGCCATTTCCGTTGTAGAAAAAAAATTTAAAAAAGAAAAAGTGGAAGACTTTCGCCAGGCGAAAATTTACGAGACTTCGTGCGTCATGTGGCGGAAGTCTCGTAAATTTTCGCCACAGGCCGGCGGAAGTCCAAATCCTTCGCCCGCCGGTGGCGAAGGTTCCGACAACTATGGTGTTTAAAAAAAATATAAAAATTAAGTAACATTTTTTTTTGGTTAAAGGTAAGGGCACTGATGTCTTTTCGCCACTTAAAAATTTAAAATGTGTCCTATGTTTTGTAAAATGTGTCATGCAAATAACATGCCTCTAATTTCTTGTTTGTGCTATTAACTCCTTAGACTATCAATTTGTTGTGATGTGAAGAATTGCTGGCTTCAAATTGAAGTTAATTTTCATTTTAAAAAGTTAAAATTCAGGCTAATATTTTTTTACATTGCAAGAAATTAATAGTCAGTGAGTTGATTACAAAACTAAAAGTTTAGGTCATAATTTGCAATCAATGAAAATTTTAAGAGTGATTATTTGCAATTAACTGTATATTTAAATTACCACCAAAAATACTTTTTTTCTTAAAAAAAAAAAAAAAAAGGAATAAATTCAGTGAATGGCGCCGCGAGCACCACTATTGTTCGAAGTATATTGGTTCATTCTCTTTTAGACTTTACATCGATTGACATTTGCCGGTCCAAACAAGTCAAGTAACCACTACATTTCAAATTCTTTCACTCGTCAACGCTTTAATTTTTTTTATTTATTATTTATAGAATGTATAATTCGTCCAACTACGATTGATATGTGTTTTACACAATGTGGAGTGAGACTCACGACACAACAACAATTAGTCGAGGTCTTGATGTTGCCGCTTGAACCTACATAAAAATGACCTTAAACATCTGGGATAAGATGTCAACTGGTTAAAATTGATTAGGGTTGAAGTATACATGCAAATATTTCTCATACATTTAATTTCATACCATAGTTATTTGATAGTATTCGATTCAAAATGAAGTCATTTTATCAATGTTAATTAATGAATAATTAACCCGATTAAATGTGGAAATTTAAATTCTCTTGCTAATAGATGATCTATGTGTCAAATTTCTAGATGAGAAAATGTAGTTAAAATTTCCAACTATTTTAATAGGTCATAGATTTGTCTTGATAATGACAACAAATATATTTCATAGGTTGGATGTTTCTTAAAGTTAAAGCTCAAAAAATAGTAAATTAAAAGAGAAGAAAAAAGAAGAGTTGGATGTTTAACACTCCAATCCACCACTTACAAAAATAAATATTTAAACCATAATATTTATGATGGTAAAATTATAAGTTTATATAGTAAAAATAACTCATAAATAAATACTATTTCTTAAAATCCAATTTTATTACTATATCTATCAATATTCCTTATTACAATGACTCACCTAAGGTTGATTTAAAAAACTTATATCCAACATGTCTGATGGTATGCGTTAAATCTAAAACTAAAAGTATAGCGTGAATGAAAACATATTTATTGATTCAGCTTTCGATGTATCACGTATTGAGTTTAGCTTTTGAAGTATTTAATTTATTTATTGATGTATCACAATCACAAATTAACCGCTAAAGAGTGGGTGGAGTTATGTATCGGGTTGAGAATTTTGCCTCATGTACTATTACGTATTAATTTAATCCCAGACGTATAATGGGTCTGTTCTTTTTGTTTCGTTTTGAAAACGGTTTTGGTTTCAATAGTAAATTTAATATATTTTAATCATATTTCATCATTTTCAATACAATTTTTTACTATTCAGCATCTACTTTTTACATTTTTAATACACTTTTTACATTATAAAACTATTTTCCAAAACTTGTTTTCAAAATCGTTTTCAAAACAACGAAAAAGAACAAGCCCTTTGTTTAATCTGTTCGCATATTAAATTTAATCTACATACAATATCTTACCGCATCTTAAAAAAAACACTCGTATCAAAATATCACGGTTGGACCGTCAATCATATTCCTTTTTCCCTCCCAACATATACGCAGCGGTTGAAGAAACAAAGGAAAACGGTGGTGGGGGACCCCGACCAATCACCACCAGACACCTATGCGCAATAAGGAAAGTCTTTCCCTCTCCCCTCCCCGCTCAAATCTCTCTTTTCTTTCCCGGACTAATAAAAAATTAAAAATTTTTTTATAAAAAAAAAAATAATAATAAAAAAAAAACACAACAACAAGAAGAGCAAAAAAATGGTGATTTTTCCTTCGCCTTTGCTTGACCTTCGGGTTTCCGTTACCTCCAACCAAGACGTGAACCAACGCCTTCCCCCTCATTTCTTCCTTTCTTACCAAAACTCATGAGTTTTTCTCTTCTCTCTCGCATTTTTTTTGGTTTTGTTTTTTGTAATAAAATGACATAATTATTTGTCTGGAAAGAAGAAGAAGAGGATTTGAGGAAAGGTTTGTTGCTACATTAGCTACATTTCCTCTGATCCGTGCTTTCTGAATCAGATTTTTCAATTCGATCCCTAATTTTTTTGTTTTGTGATTCCAGTTTGCGAATATTGTAGGAGTTGTTGATGGAAATGTGACAGAAATTCAGTAGCATCAGGAAATGAATAATAAGAAGGAAGACGCTCCGCAGGTGAGATTTCGATGATAGTTGTGATATTTTAATTTGTTTTTAGGCATGTGGCGTGGGAATGCATGCGTTTTGGGATCTGTTCTGTTGTTTTTGTACGTAACGCGTGGGAGAAAGTGAAGGTTTTTTTTTTTTTTTTGGATTGTTTTCTGAATGTTGCGTTTCAGGGGGAGGTTGGTATCGGTAATGATGCCGTGCCACCGCCAGCTCAGCCGCAACCACAGGCGCAACCGCTACCGCAGGCGCAACCTCAAAATCAGGGGGCGAATGATCAATTTGCTCGAGGAACCAACAAGGTAAGTTAGCTTTTGTATTTTGTAATGTTATATGCTCGAGGGCTCTATTGATTCCGCATGTACTCGAGAATAAGTATATTTTCATGTGGTTTTCTTTTTTCTTTTTTGTGGTGATAACAAATGAGTGATTTGATTATATTGTATTATATTAAAGATTCTGGCTTTATAGAAAAGGAAAATTTAAAGAGAGTTATTTTGAGCCTGATTAGTTCCAGAATGCTGTTTTCGTCATTTTCAGTTTGAGTCGCGGCTAGTTGATGCATATAGACACTGCTAAAGTATTCTTGGATTATCTGTCATCTATTTCCATAGCCAAGCTTATGTTTCTAGACTTGCTATTGGAGGTACTCAATGTAATCCACTTTATGCTTGCAGGTTTACAAATCTGGCCCTCTTTTTTTGTCATCAAAAGGTAGGTTTTGGAGAATGAAAAGTTTTTGGTTCTTAACATAAATTCTGCTCTGGTTGTATACACACAAAGCTGGAGCTCTCTGGGTGAAGGAAGTGATCTGCTGTGATATTTATATTTGTTTCTTCATGAACTTCTTTCTGGGAAAAATGTGCATGTTTTGACTTCTTTTTATGCCCATCTGAACCAAGGAGAAACTTAAGTTCTATCCTAAGTAGTCAATCATGTAGTTGATGCAGAAATTTTCACAGGAAGCAGTCTCTACTAAACCATTTGAGAAATTTGTCCACTTTTGGTGTTTAACATTTTATCATTTTCTTTTTTCTGCGGGGATCAGGGATGTTTGTCAGAGACAGTGCTGATATTCTCATTAAAGAGTATTATTTAAAGCAATTTAACCAAAACTTAAAAGTAAATGTCTAAGGAGAAAAAGAGAGTGAAAGAATACAGCTCTATACAAAGCAGTTCTCCACTGGATGAAGATATGGTTCCCAGTGGAAGGGGCTATTGATTCTAATATGAGAACCTGATAAATAAAAGTTGAGAAGAGACAATTCCCTTCTTCTTGCAAGAATGGCCTTGCGGATGATAGTTATTTTTTCTTTTTGTCAAATCATTATTTTCGGTCTTCTTTTGGATTGATCATGTCCGTTAGAGCAGCATCAAGTGTTTTGTGGATTGCAGTGGGACTCTGAAATTTCTCAGGGTAATTTTTCCTATTTCAAATTGGCACATGCTTCCTCCAACAAACAACAACTAAGCCTTTGTCCCACTGCATGGGGTTGGCTATATGGATCATAATTAGCTTCTTATATGATCCATATCATGAAGTTTGACAAATGTTTTTACTCTGGATGTCAACCTGACACAACCCTCCTCCTTTTTCCTTGGCTTGGGACATGTTTTCTTCAATCAACAGATTTAGCTTATACTAGATGGGTGCTTGAGGACATGAAGCCTCAAGTGATTCCTTCACTTACCACTTAAACTTTTATAAAGATTGTGACTTATGCATTTTGTATCCTTTGGAGTTTCCCATTATTTGCATTAGTCTCCTTGTCCTACAATCATTGTTCATGTGAGGAAATTGTTGTCACATCCACAGAGTTGCCATTTTGATGCTTGTTTATAGAGTAATGTGTCTCCAGATTGTCACTAATGTCCTTTATGAAGTTGTTACTCGCTCTACTTGCAGGGATTGGGTGGACATCATGGAAAAAGAGATGGTTTATTTTAACACGCACGTCATTGGTTTTTTATAGAAGTGATCCGGTGAGTATATATATCTTATGCTCCATATGGATTATATAAGCTGAAACATTTTCTCTGTATGGGTTATTATTATCATATTGTTGTTGCTTTTTCCTATCCTTTCTTGAATGGCTTCAGCTTTCCATTCTGATTTTATGGTTTAATCGTTAATTTCCAACTTCAAAAATTATAAGGCTGAGCTAGTGCATATGTTGGGGATGCAAAGCTTTCTTAACAATTATATTCTGTCGCTTCAGTTGTGCAATCCTGCAGTTTCAAATGACCCCTTTTATCTTGTGGCAATCTAGACTAAAGCTCATCCTTTCATTTCCATATATGCGTCAATTGTGTTTTGGATTAATAGAAATTGAAAATAAATTGATCTAGGTGTTCATATTCAGATTGGGATTTTGAAATTATTCAAAAAGAAACAGCTTTGTGCCAATGTTGGGATGGATCTCCTTTGAATTTCACACATAGTTATGGGTTTTGTTCACTAGTTTCATGAAAACCGAAAGAACTTTCTGTATATTTGTGTATATTCTGTGCAATGTTATACTGCTCCTATGTATAGGTGCACATAGAAATAACTTCCTAAACTATGGGAGAAACATCAGCTGTACTAAATCAGTTACAATTTATAACTGAAGTCAAATAAAATGTAATCCTAATTTGCTGCCAGAGGGATTTGTACATATTAATACACTTCTAACTGGCTAAATTGGTATATTTGTTTAGATATGCTTTCAGCATGCTTTTGTTGAGTTAACTCTATGCGAGGAGCTGTTATGGTGTTGTGTCATGCACAGACAGTATGAATCTGTCATCTTGTCATATTGGTATATAGGAATTCTTTGCATGTGAGGTTAACTTCATCTTATGTTTTCATTGAATCTGAACAACCCTAACCTCGTGGAGATATGAATGCTAGTTAAGATTTCCTTGATTTTTCCAGAATGTAGCGCCTCAGAAGGGTTCGGAAGTGAATTTAACACTTGGTGGTATTGACCTCAACAGTTCAGGCAGGTTGGCCTGTTATGTGCATATTCTCTTAGTTTCCATGTGATTATCGGTTTCCTATTTACAGTTGCTCTAAAAGGTTCCTAATACTGATGTTTCTCATCATGCTGGTCTGAACAAATGCTCAGTGTTGTTGTCAAAGAGGATAAGAAGCTGCTGACGGTTTTATTTCCCGACAGTCGGGATGGACGAGATGGGCGAGCTTTTACTCTCAAGGTACCATGTTTTCTTCTCTCATTTACAGAAAGGCTCAAAATAGATTTGTTTGAAGGTTCCCTATATATTTGATTATATTTGATTGGACTTCAAGCTGGCCCTATGTATTCAAGCTTCCTCCTGGAGTTCTTACCCGATTGTCTCATCTCCATTAACTTTTAAATCTATTTAAAATAGGCTTCCATGCTGTTAAACTTTTACTGTTTATCATGTTTTGATAAAAATAATAGATAAAAATGCTCTGTAGGAGTTCCTGCAAGTTAAAATTGTCTGCCTTCATTGCGATGCATAAATTGTTAACTGAATCGGAGAGTAGTAGTGCCAAGTTCTTTTCAATTAACTGCTTTGCCAATTTCAAACAAGATAAAAAGAGGTCCTGTTTTCTTCGACATTTCTTTTCTCCTAAAGGTATTTCTGGAGAGCAAATTCTTCTGGTATCACATGGCCACATCTATCCTCTGTCACGCTTCTTCTTCTTTGGCTATATTCTTTTTTCGGAAGTTGTTCATCCTTATTCTTTTGTCAACAGAACAATAGTACAGTCAGCATCGTGCTACTGTCATTTATTTATCATGTGTTTTTGGACCTACTTAGAGAAACTTCAGAGGATTTTCAACCATAGCTAGCATTTGAATTGTGTGGTTCAAATTTAGCCTCTTTTCATTTAACCAGCTAAAATCTTTTCGTACACAGGCAGAAACTTCAGAGGATTTGCATGAGTGGAAGACTGCACTTGATGAAGCTTTGGCAAATGCTCCAAATGCTGCTCTTATGGGTCAAAATGGTTTATTCAGGAACGATCAGAACAATCCAGCTGATGCTTCTGCAGAGCAGGGTAAGCTTATTGTGATCATTTCCAACATTTCTGTGCCTTTCTTGCTTTAGCTCATGTTTAGAACTTACTTGTACATCTTGCATCTGTTGTCTTTTGTGTCATCTCGAAGGCTCTTTCTAGTGAACAATGTATTACAGTAGTTTCTATTTTTTCATGATGCAGCTGTTCTGCATATATTTTAATTCTTATTTTTCTGTATATTTTTTTGTCAATATTAATGGCTGCCTTCAAGAGATTAGTTTCCCCGTTAAGCAGCATTCTGATAAACTTATGATGGTACGCGAGGAAATAATTTTGTTACTTGAAGTTGCCCTAAGATTTTTCTTTTGGATGCATACATTTGATTTGCTGGATGATTAAAATTGATTTTCAGTGTTCTGTCTCTTTCATTAACGATTGACACTTCCATTTTTCACATCCCATCAACAGCGAAGGATAGGCAGCCAGTAAAATCTCTGGTCGTTGGGCGGCCAATTTTACTTGCTTTGGAAGACATAGATGGAACTCCATCTTTCCTGGAGAAAGCCCTGAAGTTTGTGGAGGACCATGGTAACTTCTTTTGCTTTTACATTGAGGAATGCCCTTGATTATCTCTGTCATACTTATTACCTATTATTGAGCACTGAGCAGTAATATGAAGCAACATTAATTTCAAATTTATCTACAACTTTTTTGTTTGATAGCTGCCATTGTGACGATTGGATTAGTGTTTGATTACAAGGGTACTTTTTCTTAATGTCAGTGGTAAATGAGTTTTTGGAACATCTTCTAGATAATTCTTTTGAAAAAAGCTTTTTAGTAAAAGAAAACGCAGAAACACATTAGAAGGTAATATGTTCTTTGTTTGTTCTAGTTGCTGAGTTAAACTATTAAAGAATTGAAAAGATTGTGTGAGTTCCTTGGTTGAGATGAATACGTGTGTACAGTTTAAGTTGGCATAACATCTAACAGCAGCTAGATAAGTGAATAGTACTGGAATAGCATCAATAGTTTTTTCTTATGCCTGAATTTGAAGGATATGAAGTTTACAAAAATGCCTGTGAACCTTTCGAATTTTCTTTGGTAAATCAATTAGTGCAGCGCTGGTAAGTATGTCCACAATATTGTATTTTGCCCTGCTTGATTTTTTCTTACTGCAGCTTCATCACCTTCCATCGTGTTTATTTTTTGAGGCAATTGATGGGGAACCCTTTATTCTGATTGCGAGCTGATCATCTGGATTTGATACTCTCTAATCGGAGGAGCCTTGTGCAATAGCTTTTGACCCTTTTCATAGCAGCATGGTGTCTAGTGGACTGCATGTTTTGGTTTTTTATGCAAAAAGATGGTTTTTTACTATAGTTGTGTTGAGAGAAAAAGAACACGGGAAATGTAAAAGACCGAGAGAAAAACTGATATCTTTTATTATCTTAAGTAGTATGAGTATTACACAATTCTTCCATAGAATAAAAGAAGTTAAGATTCAACTCCTAAGGAGAAGAAACAGGAAACAACCTAAAGGCTAAAGCTTAACGTATCCTATGAGATAAGCTAATGATAACACTAGACTTATAGGATCAGATTTCTATGCTTCCAGGTGCTCTTATTCTCCTGCAGTTTGCCAGGAGAACGTCTGTTTACTGTGGAATAGTCAGATTTTTTCTATTTCTCTACTTGCTCAATATTTACTTCCTTGTGGGAAAGAATAGTTGCATGCATGATTGATTATTGAGTCTTCCCATCCATATTTCTCTTTTCAGGAATTAAAGTGGAAGGCATCTTACGGCAAGCTGCAGATGTTGAGGATGTTGAACGTCGAATCCGTGAATATGAACAGGGTTTGTACACTTGTCACAAGTTGTTTCTATTTTTAATTTTTAACCTTTTGGTTTGCTGAGTAGGTCCTGAAAACTCTGTATTTTTTTTTTCCAAGTACTTTCCCGCCTTGGAAAACCTGAAAAGAATTGGAAAACAACTATAAAAAATGACATGATATATATAGCCGACCCCACATAGTGGGTTAAAGGTTTAGTTTGTTGTTGTTGTTGTTGTACTTCCCCTCCTTGTTCATCGAACTGCTGTAAAAAGAGTTGAATGAATTTTTATTTTATTGTTTGGTTTGATTTACTGTCTGTTTGCTTTGTAAGATTTTGAATTAATCAGCTCAAGAGAGTTGTCTATTCTTTTACTTGTATAGTTGAACCTCCATATATATTTATGTATGACAATGCTTTAAACAGCCTTAGAAATTGAGGAAAAATAGGGTCAGTGATTAGTGGGGTTTTTTTGGGTTTTTTTTTTTTTTCCTTTTTTGGGTGGGGGAGGGGTTCCTTCTGGGTCTTGCTTTTAACCCTCCATTTTCTGCCTGACTTTGAAATGAAGAGCGTAGATATGTTTGATGTTTGCATTCTTTTAGGTACGCTGAATGTTTAATGTTTGTATTCTTTTTTATTCAGGGAAATCTGAGTTTTCTGCAGATGAAGATGCACATGTCATAGCTGACTGTGTCAAGGTATCTCCTTCAGTAACAAAAGAAAACACATACCATTGATGATAGTGTGGTTATAGCTTCTGTTGCTCATTTTCTATTTTGGACCTCCTCCAGTACATTCTCCGAGAGTTGCCATCATCTCCAGTTCCTGCATCTTGCTGCAATGCCCTGCTAGAAGCATATAGTAAGTATTCATCTTAAATGTGATTTTCCTATCATATTTTTCAGCTACTTTGATTTTGGCTACAAATTCTAAGGAAAAGAATATCTATTTTTATCATATGCATTATAATTTTTGACATTGAGAAAAGCAAAGATACTTGAAGCTGGACAAAGGATTTTTTTTTTTGGGTAAATCTGTTTTCTATTAATCCATCAAATCCAATATAAACAAAATCTATTTACATGTTTGGTGCTTTTTAGTTTAAGAGTATTGCAAGGTTTTCAAACTCATAATTTACATATTATTATGCCTGCTTAACATCAGCAAATTTCTTTGTTTAGGAACTGATCGTAACAATAGAGTGAACGCAATGCGTGTAGCCATATGTGAGACATTCCCAGAGCCAAATCGGCGGCTGTTACAAAGGTAGCTTAGAGTGATTGTTTGTTTCTGAGCTATTTCTTTCCTATTATTGTGGGCTTAGCTTTTGAGCTTAGTTATAAGTCTAGTTATATCCACTGGATACACATTCATATTTATCAAAATCTGTCGCATTTTAAACATTCTGGTAAAACTTTCTAGCATAAAACCATTGAGCCAAAACTGTCTTCAAATTTCATTTGTCACAGGTATTGATGTTTGGAATGTTTCCTTGGATCATTTGAGGCTGTGAAGATGGAAGTAAATAATTTGGCTAGGTCTAAGGACAGGAATAAGACAGCATAAAAAGGCCATATAAGCTGGAAGTAATAATGTAACTATTTAGAGTAAAAGGAGCAAATAACAAAGAAACAGAAGAAGTGTTGAAAGCTCTCTTTCGCCTAAAAAATATTTTGGAAAACTAGTAAGTGACAAATCAGTACCCAAATTATAACTGCCATAAAACCATTAAAGTTGTCTTTTCTGATTTGTAAGTTATAACAGTTTTACTGCAGTCTGCTGACAATTAAAAAAAAAAAAGAAATCTGTTTTGACTAATTAGTTGTAGTATTCTACGCTGTTTACATTTGTTCTATTCTGTTAACATATAGTGAATTGTCAAGGGGGCGTAGGGTTGGGGTGGTGGTAAGGTCATGGGTTAAAACCTTGGGAATTGCAAGGGTGAAAGAAAACATTGTGAGTTGTCAAAATTTGGAAAGTAATGATTGCTACAAGAATTATGTTTTACTGGTTAAACCTTGTAATACATTAAAATTACCATCCCAAAACATCACCAGCCAGTATGATGTATCAAAATGTGTTGGTTATTCATAGTCTTGTGTTAACCTGATATGTTATGAGATGAATCTTCCATTTTCCAATTGGGGTGTGCTCATAATTATGCTATGCTATTGGGCTTCCCTACTTCCTGTTTCAAGAGCATTTCAAAGAAATGAGTAGTTGAATAAACAAATTTTTAATTGCGGACTCATAAGAGTAGTATGCCCCTCACAGGCGAGGTAATTATTATATGAGCTTCTGAACATGGTTTTTCAATTTTGTACTGGGGGATGATGATGTACGGAAAATAAAGTCCCTAAAAGAAAAGGAAATTGAGTTTTATATCTTCTCTGTGGGTTTTAGCTAATTTGCAAAGAGGAAATTAAATTTTCAATAGACCTCAAACTTAGAATATATTATTGATTCTCGATGCAATTTCCATTATGCTTTTATGATGGTTATGCACTTGTAACTGTGTTTCTTTGCATTTTGAAATGTGTTTATTTAATTTCGTTTCTTTTCTGTTCTCAGAATTCTTGTTATGATGCAAAGTGTGTCTTATCACAAGGCTGAGACGAGAATGAGTGTTTCAGCTGTGGCAGCCTGCATGGCTCCTTTGCTGCTTCGGCCCCTTTTGGCTGGTGATTGTGAACTTGAACACGGCTTCGATATGGGTGGTGATAATTCTCTTCAACTTATGCAGGCAGCAGCTGCTGCAAATCATGCTCAAGCCATTTGTATCACTTTACTTGAGGAATACAATAACTTATTTGGGGTATGCTTCAATTGTTACAAATTTCTTGATGACCTAGTCATATGGATTTTTCATGGCCATTTTAAGCTTTTCAACTGAAAGGAGTCTCAAAAATTGAAAATTTTTTATATGGCTTGTTTCTTGTTGATGCTCTTTGTTGAATTTTTTATTCTTTTATTATAGTTCTTTGTTTCCTTCAAAAATATTTGTATTGAGAAAGTTAAGTGGTGTTATCATGAAGCTGAAATGGAAACAATTCTTTCTTATAGTCTCACCCATTTAGTCAAATGGCTTATGCCAGGCTTGTGCCCGACCTTTATTTTGTAGTCTTGTACTCCTGTTGTCAGGGTTTTGGCTCAAATTGTCTTCAAACATTAGAGAAGTGAAGAAATTTTCATTTTAGTTCCATGTGCAAGTGAGAGAAATAAGCAGTGTACATATTCTTAGGCTTGTGACGTGATGTTTTTAAGGCAGAGGCATCGACCACTTGATACAGATCCTTTACTTTTATCCTTTGTACGCCATCGCATGCATAAATAAATTCAAAAAAAAAATTTTCTCTTGGGCAAAGAAAAGGAATCTTTACTAGGTCATCATATGTGATTGATTCTCGAATTCTTTATTCTGATTCCAGCTGTTTTTACATATTTGCAAGTCCAGGAATTCGGGTATTAGCTTTAAGGAATTCGGATATTAGCTTTAATTAAAAATAATTTCCAAGTACAGTTTTTTGTGAAATTACCAAATTCATTGGCGAGTTATTATTATTTTCATTCTTGTTTCTTGTTTTTATTTTGTAACTTCTCGTTGATGCTCTACTTTTTTCCCTTTTATGGTTTTGGTAGCTGTGGGATGTTGATTTCTTGTTTGGCTGGGTACAATGATTAAGTTGAGTTTGACATTACACAATTCTGTTTTAGTTTTCGATTGGAATACTTTAAGAATCCCTTGTGAGCTTAATAAAAATAATAATGATGCACCAACAACAATTATGCCTCTATCCGATTATGTGGGGTCGGTTATATGACAGAGAATTCCTGCCGGGATAGTGAATTAAATATAGCTAATATCTACTATATAGGTATAATCATTCAGTTTAATTTGATGTTTTGGCTCTGTAAAGTTGATTATCCTTTCTTTCTTTTTTTCCTGTGCAACTAAACACAAGAAGTTTTTCAGGAAGGTTCAGCGGAAGCAGAACCATACACAGATTCAGAAGAGAGCGGAAGTGAGACTGAAGAACTTACTGATGATGATGACGAGGCTTATGAAGATGAAGATGATTATACAACAGAGGGTTCTGAAGTAGACGTTGAAGATGACAACGATCAGTTGTCCAATGCATCTAGTAGTGAAATTGATGAAACAGCATATCATATTAAAGTGAGTTCCTCTATCCTTGAACATGAGCATCTATATTACTACATTACAAATGATGATTTCATGCGAGAGGCAACCCAATAACTCATATTATAAATTGAAAGTATATCCTATAGATATAATGTACGAAAAAATGCAATCGCTTTTATAATTGTCAATCTAATTTGTTAGGAGGTCTCGTGAATCTACCAGGCCAGTCCTCAGGATTTGGGTTTGTTCTTTGAGGAAAGGTTTACACTAAATGTGTCCTCTGTATATTGCATACGGTGTGAAATTAATTCCTCCCTCAGCTGTTTTATAAACCTTTTTTTATCCTTGATTCAATTCGCTTAATAGAAATAGATGATAGGAGGCCAGATTCAAAATACTTCTGCTGCACTTGCTGAAAGCTATGGCATGATTGGGAACTATGTCTTTGTTGTGTTCTATTTTAGAATTTATTCTTTCATCGCTCTGTTTGTGGTCTTCTAATTTAGATATTTACTCTATATTTCTTATCAATTGGTTGTGTTTCCTGTTGATGTTTATTGTTTCTTTGCCCTGTTTCTGGACTGGTGCTTCTGGCATGCTCTATTACTCTTTTCAGTTTGTTTTGAAGCTTTAGTCTTTGGCTTTAAATATACGAGGCCTTCAGACATATTGACGATCCAATGATCCATGACTTTGAACTTCTTTTATACTTGTTCCAAAAAAAAAAAATTTATACATAAATGCTTAATTTGCAGAGAAAACTGCCAGAAAATGAAAATAGGCAATCTTCTATAAATAGTGGTTGGTGATAGGTGCATATTTTTATGTGGAAATTTATAAGACTAGGCCAACTATTAGACTTTTCTTTTATTTAATAATTGTTAAATGTAATGACCAATGCATGTTTATACTTCAGTTGAACAGTTCTTTACTCTTGCTAATTGTCTTAAAAAGCAAAAAATACCTACACCAGACTAATGCTTACTGAAATTAACTGCAGGTACCTGAATCCTCTAACTCAGGTTTGAATTCTCCTGAAGTTGAAGAAATTAATGATGAACCTGGTAAAATATCATCACCAAGACCTCGAAAAAGCTCCAGGAGCAGGGAGATTGACGATGCTGAAAAAGTGGAGAGTCTTGACTCTGGTAGTGGGCTATTAGTTTCTGAGTCTGCTGAAACACCTATCTCTGAAAAAGTTTCAAATGGAGCAGCTCAAAGTGTTCGTCGGAATTCTAATTGGGGACGTGTTCCTGTAAGTACTCTGTTATTCATTTTAAACATGACAATGCAGTTGCATTGCTTTTCCTTTCAAAAAGTTTGTTCCATGATTTTTTGTGGTGAAACAACCTTGCTACAGAAATCTTTACATTTTTAATAATCTGTTCTTTTATCTTATCTTTCTTCTAATAATCATGACTAGAGAATTTACTCATGTTTTTGAGCCTAGGCAAAAAAGAAGCTCTCGATGGATGCAATTGATTTTCCGTTTCCACTTGATGATGAGTAAGTGATATATCTATCGACATGTAATATTGAAGAATAAGTTTTCATGCATGTTTATGTAAACTGGAACATGTTTCCTGTATGTGAACACCATTTTCTGTAGGATTTGTTAATAATCCTGTTGTAGTTATATCATCAGATCCGTAATAGTACTACTACTGTCATCATCTGCTAACGCTTCAATTTCCTGTCAAATGATTGAAGTCATGTACTGAATCTAACCCTTGCCGAAGTGTCCCTGTAAATGAGTGAAGCCTAAGTATTTTTAACTCTGTTGGAAGTTAATAGTAAGCCGGGGCATTCTCATGCGTGGCATTGATAAAAATCATTTCCGTATTCCTATGGAGTTTGTTGTTGATCCATTTTTCCAAATTTTGGTTTGTATCAAGGACAACGTGCATATGCTTGTTCTGAAAGTTATTTAAAATGCCTGTTGAGATACTTCATTGCCTATTTATTTAAAATGCGTTATGATTTCATTTAACTTTTATGCATGTAAACATTACAATTGTGTCTAACTTTTTTTTAGGTTCTAACATTTGATGTGAACATTGCACTTTGAATTCTGATTAGGCTCGAAATTGAGAGGCTTGAGGCTGCTAAAGCTGACTTGCAGAACAGAGTTGCAAATGAGGTTAAGTTTATGTTTCATGTATTTTATACTTGTATTTCTTATCATTTTGTGGATTATTTGATTTCTTTTTCTTTCTGTTTTTATTGTCTCATAATAGTCTAAAGCAAATGCCCTTTTGCAATCAAGCCTGGAAGATAAAAAGAATGCTCTGTATGAGCGTCGTCTTGCTCTTGAGAGAGATGTATGTGCTCATCCTTCGTGTTTGTTTCAGTCTCAGTTGAAAATTACAGTAACAATAACTCTTTCATACTTCACTTTTACCAGGTAGCAAGGCTGCAGGAGCAGTTGCAGAAGGAGAAGGAAATAAGGGCAGCACTGGAGGCTGGACTTAAAACATCTCAAGGACAGTTAGCTGCTTCATCAATTCTCGATGAAAAGGTAAAAATTATACGCGATTTCTGTCAGAAGGACCTTAATTTATACAGTAAATAATCGGCTTTTTCCTTAGATGAAGGCTGAGATTGGGGAAATTGCTCAAGCAGAGTCGGATGTTATCAGTTTGAAACAGAAAGCTGATGATCTTGGACTGCAGATAAATCAACAGCGTGAACTGAATTCTAGGTTGCAGCTTGATATGAGCAATCCTCCACTGCGAAGTCCAAATGAAAAAGCAAAGTAAAACCTGTAACAGTTGTCTGAATGCTGCTCGAGTTTCTCAACTGGATTTCATT
Organism: Leptodermis oblonga; assembly: GCA_016801395.1. Taxonomy (NCBI): domain Eukaryota; kingdom Viridiplantae; phylum Streptophyta; class Magnoliopsida; order Gentianales; family Rubiaceae; genus Leptodermis; species Leptodermis oblonga. The sequence continues at coordinate 38,152,278 of CM028752.1, forward strand.
TTTTCTTCTTTTCCCTGAACCATTACTTTTTTTTGGTCTTGCTTACAGGAAAGATAAACAGAAAAGTGCTGACACTACTGCATCTACAACACATGTCCGTGAAAAATCATCAAGAACTAAGGTGTGCATTTAGTTGTGTTTTGATGTTGAGAACAATTATTGGGAGTGGGAGTGAGTTTTCTGTCATGGAAATCGAAATTGCCTTCAAACTAGAATCTTTTTTCTTTGACATAGGATGAGTAAAACAACATCATCAGGCTAACACAGATCTTGTATGTCTGAATTTTCTTGGGCAGCATGATAATCGCACGGAGAAGCCAGACAGAGACAAAGCTAAGAAGCAAGAACCCTCGGTTCCCCCGGAAGACATTTCAGTAAACCAGCAGCAAACTACTACTGAAGAGCAAGTTGTAGCCAGACTTGTGCCCAATCCCAAAAAGTCCGGCTCTAAAACTGAGGTACCATTTTAGAAGAAACTGTTCCTTGTCTACATCATTCATTGAACTGTCGAACCCTATTTACATATTTCCCTTGCTCTCACTGCGCGATCTCATGACAGGGAAATAACTCTACCACTTCCGCGCTGTCAAAGTTAACAAACCGACTCAACTTCTTAAAGGAACGGCGTACTCAGATTGCAAATGAGCTCCAAAATATGGACAAAAGCCAGAGTTCTGGTCCGCCTGCTCAAAATTCTGAAAAAGGTAAGGCATCAGAAACTCGACAGCAGAAGGGGGACAAGTCACAATCTTCTGAAGGTCAATCATCAGAAAACAATAAAGGATCGGACAGTTACCAGCACGATAAAGCAAGAAAAACCGATATTACTCATCCAAACCTGGACAGAGGGAAATCTGAAAGCTTCCCGCTTGGTGAGAAAGGCAGGCCGTCAGTGGTCACCTCCAGGACAAATTCTAGATGATGCACGGTTGATGTTCAACATTTTCCACGTCGATTCTTGTGTGAAATGATACGAATATCTCATGGCGTCCACTGAGGTTCGTAGTATCAAGTTTTCCGAAGAGCGAATCGTGGTAAGCCAAGTTTTCTGCAAGCTGCTGCAGCTAGATGTAGAGAGTCACTCCCCCATAACATAGTAGTTGTATTGTACAGGTTGGCCATCTGTGAGATGGGAATCCAATTGTTTAAATCCTTGATTAGCTAATTTTGCTTGTCTAGGGATTGATTGAGTTAACTTGCATTCTTTGCAAATGCAAATTCGTTGTATGTTTCCTTACTAGCTTGAGCTAGAGAAACTCATTCATCCTCATAATGCCATCTTACTTTCAAGTAATTAATATGTTTATATTGTGCCGGCATACTCAGCCATATATTTACATTGTTGCGGTTTTCGTGTTGTATTAACAATTACTCGTTTGAGTACACAAGTTCAGAGATTAACGATTTTACGTGTCGATATTCTCAATTTATTCGTATTGACATAATTAAGCCGTGAATTTAATAAAACTCAGCCCTAACATGATTATATTATTTTGGTTTCACGCCAAGACTCAATCCTACAATGTTTATACTTTTTCGGGTTCACGTCAACACTCAACCCTCACTTGTATATACTAGGTCAGATTCTCATTATGTATTAGAAATTAGAAACTGTGGAGTAAAGGGCGGCTCCTCCGTTGTGGGTAAACGGGAAACCCCAAGGAAAGGTTACACAAATTTTCGATATTCCTTTTTATTTCTCATCAAACGAATGATATCTTCTTCTGGAAATCTTAATTATTCTTAGCATGATATTAGGAAATCAGCAAGAAACATATGCTTGCATATTCGGTCGTAGGTCAAATCGAATACCGAATTCTGAACAAATTAGCTCCTTAGTAATGACTTCATCTATAGATAACAAGTCCTATTATGGGAAATTACCATGTTAAGTTTCGTGCTAAAAATTATCAACCGTAATCACGTGATATACTTGCACAAAGTAGTACCTCATAAAATGAGTATCACCACGAATAATGAAACACTCCATTGTGGTAGTTGTAAAATTTTCCAAGATATATATAGTCATACAAAATTTGGTGAAAGGAGCCCTAGAAATCTTTGAGAATTTTCCTAACTTGCTCTAAAGTGACAAATAGCACCACTGTGAAAGGTCCCTGCCTTGAAATTGTAGGGATAAATCCCTTGTAAAGGGCCATTGGCCCTTCTGACCTAATCGTCTTTAGGGCACAATCTATCGCCCCAGAATACGGCGGTTTCGTCCCCGGCTCCACCCTCATATTCATCACCCTAGTCTTGATCACGTCGATCGGGTTCGACGCCACCGCCGCCACGAAGCCGGCGGCGAAGCTCGCCGTTACGTGGGTCCCAAGCCCGTCGTTCATCACCCCGTTGTCCAAAATCGCTTCTTTGATTTGATCGTACGACGCGAGTTGAGAGGCGGTGACGATCATGGCGCGGTTCACCGTAAGCGACGAGCCGCGCCACAGGCTAGCGACGCCCTCTTCCCGGGACATTTTAGTAATTGCATCCACTACTCCCTTGTAGTTACGCCGCTGGGACAATGGGAGCCTGCCGTCTGCTTGCATACGCACCATAGCCACGTCTGCTGGGTTCCCCACGGCGGCGCCGATACCTCCTGCTAGTAAGCCGGCGGAGATTTTCCGGCTGAGCGAAAAGTTTCCCGAGACGGGGTCTGACCATTTCTGCTTGAAAACCTCGTACAATCCCATCCTGGTGGTGGAATACAAGGTTTGACGGAGGACGGTGGCTGAGACGCCTGTAAACAAGGCGGCGGCGCCTTCCGTCTGCATAATCTTCATCCCTACGGCAATGGGTCCCGATTTAACTTGAGGCAAGGGCAGTGGATCGATGTGGACGTTGTTAACTGCCACCGTAATCACATGGGGGTGCTGAAACGCCAAACCAGCAGGGCGGAGATGAACAAATTGGGGGACCGATTTGGGAAGACTCTGTTCGCCTTGAAGTTGCATCCGAACTTTAATGAGGTCCAAAGGGTGCGTAGAACAACCGGCCGATGCTAGCAATGCCACCCTCTACGAAACCTTTCAAACCCATGATCCTTTTACTAAACACACACAGAGAAGATGAAGAATAGAAGCTTTTCAACTCGAAACTCTGCAAAACCAGATCAAATTCTGGAATGGGCTTTCACTTCTTTCGTGCAAAACTACAGAAATTTTGTGAAAGAATGAGCGAGATTGGATCTTTGGCACATCTGCTCTTAACACAAATGAAATAATAAAAAAATTTAATTCAATGTTAGAAGAAAGGAAAGAATGAATGAATGAATGAATGGTTGGAGAGAGTAAGAGAGGGCACTGGGTATTTATATGCGCGGGAGAAAAGGAATAGGAAAAAGGGAAAGGAGCGAGAAAGACGAAGGGAAAGTTCAACTGAGGCCGCCTGGTGGGGCTGAGGGGGCCCAAGAAAGAGAAGACAGCGGCTAGGGTTGAAAATTGAAACTGGAGAGGCCACTTTTTAAAAAAGGGTAAATTACATTTACCTCATCAATATTTATGAAAACTACCAAATGAACTGTGAAGTTTAACAAAATCACCAATACATCTGAACGTTCAAATTTTGGCAATGTATCTGATTTGTCAGAAGGTTCAACGCATACTTTTTTTCCTATACGATACTTTTTTAAAGACGTGATTATCGAGTTTGGTTACAAAAAAAATATCATGTGTATGTTATTGTTGGGTATAGGCTGACCGCATATCCAGGCCTAGACCCAGACTGTGCGGCCCAGTTAGTCGAAATGGTCATTATCTTGTTAGGTCTGAGTTGAACTCAGATAAGAACAAATGGACCGTTATAATCTAAATGATGATTACGCACAGGGATCGAGGAAGACGGTTATGGGAAGGTGAAGCAACACATGCCAACGACCACCGTTGTAAGGGAATTTGTTGGTTGAAGCATTGGGCGAGTTCAGTGATGAGTCATCACAGCTCCAATTCGACGCACTAGTCCAAATCGCTCATTTATAAATAGAGAAAGATCCACTACTTTGAAGGTAATCGAATTATAGTTTATGAGCTGATAGCTATATTTTATATCTTCTAACTTGGGCGCTGGAGTTATATCCGAGAGTTAGCTTCCAATGGCAGGAAAGCAAGGAGTCAGCGCGTCCAAGTAATTTGGAGTCGCAGCAGTTATGAAGGGTTGCACATCCAATATTTTAAGTGCAAAAGTATTGCATATTGAACCATTATACGGTCTGAAATAAGATTCTCTCTCATTTTTTTTTGCCAAACCTTAAAAATGCTTGAGTTTTGAGTTCAGATTTTCTTATTCAAAAAGGAAAAACTGTAATTTGACCAAATTATAAGGGGTGATTGTTATATTATTACTCAATTAAGGGAGGTGATAGTAATTTTACAAAATCGCATGGTTTGTATGGTAATATCTGCAAACGTCGAGGCGGTCCGCTGAATTCGGAAAACTGATACCTTAAAATGACCCGGTTCTTGACTTCTGGTGCAATTGGGACTGCTGACTTGGCAACTATATTGGAAGGAATATTGCGTGGACGTATTCTTAGCTGCTGAGCTGGTGTTTTCTCCCATCTTTTGGGAACTTGGCTGGGAGTTTGAACTTAGGGAACCCGTTTGGCCAAAAGATTAGTCTCACGTGTAGAGAAGAAAATTTTATACTAGGTGAAATTAATATTTGCACAATATAGACTATGATAGCATCAAGGTATCAATTTTATTTAAAGAATATACGTTGTATTATTAAGAATAATAATACAAAGTAAATTTTTTGAATGGAATGAAAGGAGTAAATAATAGAAATACATGCAATATGCAAGGCAAAATCAAATGAGACTGCATGTATATTGGAAAATAAAAGTTGTAAATGTGTTTTTTTTTACAATATTTATTCACAAAAGTGAAAAAATACTGTAGTTATCAAATGAGCAATTTATTGTTTTAGCGACTCAAAAATAATTATTAAAAATAATAAGACAATCCAATTTCGTAGTAATTCTTAGGTTGAATATAAGTTAACGTGTTACTTTTCACTCGTATATAAGGTTTAAGTTGTGTTAACTATTGCTATTATTTTTTGGTAGTGCTAGCAATTCCAATTAAATACAAATTATTTATATTGTATTGTGTTTATCATCCAATTATAATTAACCATCAACTTGAATTAAATACGAGTAGAACAATTGCATTCATATCAACTGACAGAACATTTTTAACGTGTAGGTTCATACCGTGTCACAAATAATCAGCCCCAGAAACGCGTTAGCACTAAAATTTTGAAAGAGCAATTACAGTGACGAAAGTGTTGTTGGACTGCTAAGCTAACTAGTCAGGAAGTTAAAGCCTACACCCACCGCTTAGAATTATAAGTCAAAAAAGTGTGCTAAATTTCCTCAGTCCCACACTCCCCCACTAAATGGGAAACACACGTTTTTTTGTTCTATCGGTCGTTAGTTTTGACTACAAAACAAAGTGTGTCTGAGGACATGACGTTCACGTTAACGTTAACGTAACGGTATACAAGAATAACAAAAAGAAAGTCGTCGCCTGAAAGATTCGAACTCTCGCGGGGAAACCCCATGTACTTAGCAGGCACACGCCTTAACCACTCGGCCAAAGCGACTTTTGTTATACAGAACAGCTACAACATATATATTGATAGTTTGCGAAATCGTGATCCTACATGGGATTAATTTGGGTGCAAGTTCCGTATCGATAGGATCGAATCATAGGTTCATAAGATTCTACACAAAATTTTCAGGTATAAAATTATTAATAAATTATAAAAATTACTTTTATATCAGTCATTTTCGCAAATTTTTATAGGATCGAATAGTATCGAAAATAAGATCGATTTGGTGTTTTGGGATCGTATGATCCTATGATACGTATAGCGATATTGCAAACTATGCTAAAAACTACAACATAATTGTTTCTAGTATAAAAACATGTTTTGAAATTAACTCTAGTTTTATTTATTTTAATAATAAAAATGTAATATATATATATATATATAAAATAATAAAGTGTATTAGAAATGTAATATATTTTCACTTGTTATTTTACATTGCTAAGAGCTGTGTTGTTAAATATGATTTTACCTGATTGACCCTCGACCCCAGTATCATAGTTAATTTGATTATGTTTAAAATTTTACTATGATCAAATTAAGTTAGATCCATGGTTGAAGGGCCTGTTCTTTTTGAACGTTTTGAAAACGGTTTTAAAAACAAATTTTGGAAAATAGTTTTATAATGTAAAAAGTATATGCTGAATAATAAAAAGTTGTATTGAAAATGATGGAATATGATTAAAATATATTAAATTTACTGTTGAAACAAAAACCGTTTTTAAAACGAAACAAAAAGAACAGGCCACATAAAGCAATGTTGAACTCTTAATTTTATAATATACTTATAAATTAAGTATAATATTTTTATACAATTATAGTTACAAAGTATGTTGTCATTTGCATTTTTTTATCGAGCTCGACTGAATTGACCTTCTAACTATGGGCGGAGGGACTCTCCCGAAGAAAAACGCTCCACCCTCTCTCCTCTTTTCTCCCTCTTGTTCTTCTTCTTCCTTTCTCCCCCATCTTCCATTGATGGAGGACGGGGGAGGTCATGAATTACTTGTTTTAATAAATCTCTCCTTTTGGAGAGTTTTCTGTCATCTCCTCATTGAGAGTTTTTGTTCTCTCCTTTTCGGAGAGTTTTGTTCTATGTTTCACCTATTTTTGAAGTCTTTAACTTCAGATTTGTGGTATGAGGTTGATGGTGGAGAAGATGGTGAGAATAAAGGCGACTGTGGCTGGCTTCGTAAGCTGTTCATCGGGGATCTCATGGATCTCTTGTGTCATGAGTCAGATTTTGAGCTACATCAGAGCTTAGTAGCAGTCCTGTACCACTGGTCAGATGATCTGCTCACCTTTTTGCAATTTTGCTGCTTCTTGCTTAGCTATAGGCTAGATCTGCAGTTTGTATGTTTGATTTTCAAATCTACTTTGATTGTAGAGTGTAGATATGACTTTCAGATATATTTACTTCTAAATTGTATTGCTTGGCTCATGGTCTATTTTCAAATCACTGTTGAACGAGATTTTTAGCCCGTTAATTAATTAAAATATTGTTTCTGTTTCAAAAAAAAAAAAAAAAAAACTATGGGCGGAGGGACATTCATGGCTGGTGGGGCAATCTTAATTATGTGTTTTTACCATATAGAATTTTTTTTAAAAAATTATATTTTGCCCCACCAAAAATTAAAATAATAGGGGCAAGTGTGAGTTAATTATATGTGGTACGTGTGAGAATGGTTAAAAATGATTTTAACAAAAAGAAAGAATTATTGTGGTCTGATCATATAAAAATGAAAATAAACTGATTGCTTATGTAAGTCAATTCCAACAACGAGGATAAATCAAAATGATATTTTGAACAAAGAGGATAAATCACATATGATATTTATCAACATTTGTTTGATTTACAACAAAAAATATATATATATTTTTGACCTTTTGGGATCGTAGGTTTAACTTGGTCTACAAGCAAAGGAGATAATATTGCATGGCCAACCAATTTCAAAAGACCAGGGAATCTTCTTCTTCTTCCTCCTCCACCGCTTTTCCTCCATGAAAATCTCCTCCATTCTTCTTGCTTCCTGGTTTAATTAACACCCACAACAAATCTCCAAGAACCCAACACAAACCACAAATTAGAACCAGCACAATACATATATATATAACTTTTATATTTTGTCAATTAGGTGGGGGGAAGAAAAGAAAAAATAAGCAAATTAAAAATCTCTGGCCACCTCCATGTTTCTTCTAAGTGATCGATGAGCGAGGAACAACGTTGATTGAGCTCACTTGAACATGTCCATACAGAGAAAATCAACGTGGGATTTTAAATGCCAAACTCAAAGCCATCGATCTGGAAACGTTAGAAGAAATACCATCTTTAGTCTTAGGAATTAAATGGAGGTGCAGAGAATACAACAACTGTTGGTGATGTGGTTAAGGTTGCAGAGTGATCCAATTGCCCTTGTGGGTGGGAATCACACTGCCGCCAGATTTTGCACCCGCTAATTGCTCTGCTTTCTTCGTGTTCCTTCTGCCCTTTCTCTCCTTCGATCTTCTTCTAGATTTAGCTCAAGCAATCTCGATTAATTTTCGAAATTCTAACTCCCTCTCCTCCTCTGTTTATGAACACCTCAAGTTTTTGAAAATTTTGTTGTTTTGTTCCTTAACCTCAGAGTTTAATCGATTCTTTTAGCTATGAAGAACGACATTTCAGCCATGGATTTGCTTTATGGTAAACGCCACAGCAGATTAATCAAGAACCTCCACACGGATCCCCTCGGATTCTACAGTGATTTCCAGTATATTGTGAAAAGTCTGCCGGGAAATTCCCTTCTGAAACTGATCGCCCGGGCTCTGTTTTTGGCCTTACTTATCGTCTCGCTTCCGAGGCTTTCCACGGTCATTTCGGAGGCGAAGTCGACTTCGCCGCCGGCAGAGGGAGCCAAGGTTTTCGATGCATCTCTGGATCCGATCAAGGCCGAGCTGATGCCTCTGTTGTTTAAAGATTTGGCCAACAAAGGGCTTCTCAAGATGGGCGACAGGGTCCTGATTGTCACCGGCGGCGACGAAGACGGGATCTTCAAGAATCGGATCGTTTCGTATTATAAAATGGACGTGATTTCTTCGTCGGATTCGGAGAAACTGGGAATCATTCATGACGAGACCTACGATTTCGTTTTCGTGAATGATTTCCAGGCATCCTCGGAATTGATCGAACGCACTCTCAAGAGAAATGGGATTGTGACCGTACAGCTCAGCGAGAACCCTGCGGTTTCCTTCCAGAAACCATCAAATTACAACATTGTTTATCTCCGGCGATTCGATTCCACCGTCGTTGCCTTGAAGAAGACCCAAAATCGGGCGGCGGAAGCACCTCCTTCTAACAAAACCGCCACCGGGCGGCGCTTATTAGGGCTAACCAAGGAAGTCAAGAAGAAGGCCCTAAATAAGCTCGAAGACGTGCTCCTCGAACCCCCGAGGGCGGCGTCCGGGAAATCCCGCACCTACCGGAAGAAAACCCGGTTCCTCCCGGACCTAATCGGCCTTTCCCTCGAGAGCTACCCAAGAAGGGTGTTCATTGACGTCGGAATCCCGGACAAGAACGAAAAAAACTCCGGCGATTCCAGCTGGTTTTCCGACCACTATCCCACAAAAAACACACAGTTTGACATGTACAAAATCGAAACAGTCACTGAAGAACCGTCGAGAAAAGAGGTCGACGAAATTGGGATGTCGGATTGGCTGAGGAAGAACGTGAAGGAGAACGAATACGTGGTGATGAAGGCGGAGGCGGAAGTTGTGGAGGATTTGATAAGGAACAGAGCCATAAGCTTAGTAGATGAACTGTTCATGGAGTGTAAGCACAGAGGAATGAAGCAAAGTGGTAGAAGAAGAAGAGCCTATTGGGAATGCTTGGCTTTGTATGGAAGGTTGAGAGATGAGGGCATTGCAGTGCATCAATGGTGGGGCTAAATTAGTAAATTCACACTTGAAAGTATGACCCCCAAATAAAAAAAGTAAAAAAAAAAAAAAAAAAACCGACAATAATCAGGTTACGGGGCTTTAATTTTATTATACAAAGTAACAGAGATAAAGAATCAAGTGGATGAAGGTAGTGATCAACTCTCTAATATGATGATATCTTCGCTATCTTCACTCTTTGGTTTTTGTTGTTCTTGTAATCCTTGCTTTTTAATACGGTCCGTTGTGATTATTGGGGTTTATACAGAAAAATTAGAGAGAGCCATTTTGTTAATAATGCAATTTGAATTGATTTAGATGTATTTGGTATTTTATTGTATAATTCTCCTCGTTTTCATTTATAACAAAGAGAATGTATAGAATAAAAAATCTATAATTGTATAGCCCTCAATGTCCGTTTTGTATACATAATACATTCATCAAATTTCTGCATTTAAAAAAATATATATTTTGGCCCCTATTGTTTTTATTTATTTATGGTAAACACATTGAACTTTCAACTACGATGAAATTGATGATTTGCAAGGCATATATATTTTCTTCCCTACTTCATTTACTGCATCATTTGCATACGAATTTTTGTACAATCAGAGTAAGGTTCATCTAAAAATATTTTATATTATGTATTACTGTTTTTATATAAAAATAATTTTATTTATTCAGCCCTAGTGTGAATCATAATCTATTTAGATGAATGTGAATCATATTAAAAAGCCAAAATAAGTCTACCTCTGTTCTCTTGTGGCAAATTTTAAAGAATCATTACTTTTTTTTTCCAAAACTTTACACAAAGAAACAATTTCACTTTTTCAATAATTTAAAATTTAAAATTTAAAATTCCCTCTAAATACTTACTCACATAAATTCAAAAAAAACACAATCATTACACTTTTTTATCTCTCACCTACACAATTTCCCAAAAAAAACTTCCCTCCAAAAAATTTCTAACAAAAAACTTCCCTCCAACAAAATTTCCCCTACACAAGCCACAAGAGAACAGAGCCTAAAGGCTCTATTCTCTTAGTAATATAATCAGTAAAAGTATCACTTTTTTCTAAAAAATATTACACAAAGAAACAACATCACTTTTACTAAATTTAAATTTTAAAATTCCCTCTAAATACTCACTCACATAAATTCAAAAAAAATATAATCATTACACTTTTTTTTTTCTCTTTCCTACACAAATTCTCAAAAGAAATTCCCTCTAAAATAAATTTTTTCTCTAACTAAATTTTTTTTTAACCAAGTTGACAAGAAAACAGAGCCTTAAATAACATACAACCTACGGTAAAACAAAAATTGTCAAATAGGGAACTCGATTACAACCTAGCAGTGCGAGGATCCGCACAGATGCATGATCAAAACCCACCCGGAAGAGGGATTAAAATAATTGGAAAAATAGAACATCAAACTGTTACACAATTCAGAGTGTATATAAAATGACAAATATAATTAATTGCACCTTAAAAAGCCACCAAATTTAACGCATGAGATTAATTATATATGAATTTCAAAGTACAACAGTTAAAATAAAATAATTTGTTATTATTTTTACATATAAACTATTACTTAAAAAAAAAAGAAAAAGGGGACTCTTCTATTAGAGTCAAGTTTTATTTAAAATTGAACTCTTATGCAATGGACGGAGGGAGATTAATTAAAAGAAATAAATATGCACTAAAAAAAATCAAATAAAATTAACAATAGTGTAAACAACGGGTAGTGTTATCTGCATGGACCGTTTTACTATTTACAAGTATCACTTAAAAAATTTAATGAATGAAAACACAAAATTAATTCTGTTATAATTTTACATTCAAACATAAGGAACAAAGAAACCCTTTTCACATGGAGTAGGTTGCTGAAAACTTACATCTAGACCTGACAGAGGTTTTTTAAAACTTCTGCCACAAACTGGATGAAGTTTTTAAAAACTTACGCACATACTTGGCGGAAGTTTTTTTCGCTAAGTCCGGGTGAAAATTTTCAAATACTTCCTCTGGGCTGTGGTGGAAGTTTTTGAAAACTTTGGACCGAGCATAAGTTTTCAAAAAAATTTGTTCAAAAAATAAGTCCTCGTCCATGCTTTATAGTAAAAAAATTTGAATGAAATCTTTCATCATTTCAAATGGTAAAATATTAGAAGGTGAAATTTGAATAAATGTGTTATGAAAGATAAAAGATAAATTTTAAAAATTTTTAGGCAATATGTCTTTTCATTCATTATATATTTTTTAAAAGATACTTATAAATAGTAAAACGGTCCTACAAATAAACATTTTTTTAAACAAAATCGAAAATCGGGTTGAAGAATGAAGACTTTAAGGGGAAAGATATATAAAAGGCTCAGGATCTTCTATTACACTTTCCTGTTACACTATGTGTTACACATCTTAATAACTCAATGTTAATATTCTTTTTTAAATTAATTTTTTCACCAATACTATTCATTGGCATTCTACATAATTTTAATATAATTATTTTATTTTTTTACATTAATATTGTATTTTAATATAATTTTATAGTATTTTTTTATTTTTTAATCTCAATAAATTAAAATAAATATACCCTAAACCAAAATGGGTGAACCCCTAGTCCAAAAATTTATTCTAATGCTAATTAATATCATTGGTGAAAAAATTAATTTAAAAAAGAATATTAACGTTGAGTTATTAAGATGTGTAACACATAGTGTAACAAGAAAGTGTAATAGGGGATCCTAAGCCTATATAAAATTAAAAATAAAAAAAAAAACTACTACAGTATAAAATAAGAAGCCGGGCGGGCCTATTGTATTGCATGAAAAGGGTGCGGCCCAACCCAAGCCCTAACTTCTTAGACTAACGCCATCACTTTCCACCACCGTCTCCCACAACTCCGCTCATGTTTTTCCGCGCTCTACCTGCGAACTCCGCCCTCCTCCTCCTCCTCCTCCTCCGCCTCGTCTTCCGCTGCGCCTTGGGAGTCTAAGCCACCTCGACCACTCAGCCTCGAGCAAACGACGCAATTGTTGATTCGTTTGTTGCTTCAAAACCGTAAAAGTTTCTTCTTTTTTTTTTTTTTCTGAGTCAGTTTTAGCACTGGTTGAGGTTTATGGCACTTCATGTATCTCTGATAGATTAGGTTTACGCATGCACTTACTGAGATTTTGGTGCATGTTTTAGAGTAAACGTCTCTTTTTTTTTCTCTCTTTTGTTCTTGTGGTAATTTATTTTGGGAGAAAATTGGGAATTAAAATGGAATTGTTCGTGATAGAAGACTGAAGTGCTGAAGAGAATCCTTTCTCTTGAATTTTATGTATTCTTGTTAGCAACATAAATGGTTAATCGAAAGCCCTAGCTTCTCATATCACTTTGACCTTTTTAGGGTTCCGTTTTTGTTTCTGGGTGATCTTTTATTTAAAGCTCTTTATTTTTTTACATCGTAATGAAATTTGATCATGTCCATCTGTGCATCATCTAATATATATTTTTCGCATTGGAGTAGAATTTTTAACTTTGAATGGTTTGTGATTCTCCCTTATCTTTGCATGATCCGTATTTTGGTTTTGTGTTTTCTTAACAGGTTAGTCTTTCCTGTGCTTTTAGCCCTGCCGTTCTTGTGGAAAACTGTAGTTGTTGCAATGACTTGTAGAGCTGAAATATAGCTAGACGAGTTGGTAAAAGTAGGAGTACTGAGAAGTCCAGGGTGTAATTTCTTTTGGTTTGTCAAGATACAAATTTGGTTGATGGTTTCTTTGGGTGGTTCGATAAAGACTTGGACGTGAATTGAAATCTAGTTAGGATGTAACTGGTTAGAACGGTCTTCATTAGGATGTAATTACGTGAATTATCTGTTACATGATAATTTTTTCCTCGTAAGGACCTAGTGACTGAATGCATTGTTCAGTTGAGGGTAAAAGAAAATCTTTTTGAAGCACCAAGCATTTTGGAGCTAAAAAAAGTAGTCTGTCTGAACTTGTACCCTTATTTCTTCTGTTAACTCTTTGTTTAGCTGTCCACTTTTCTGAGCGTTGATATATTATTTTGATTCGAGAAACATAATTAATTGGAAAGTGTACCATTGGTCATTTTAGAACGTCAATGTCCTTTCACAGTTGAGGTTGGGTTTATATTTTGGTTGACTAAAATTTTCTTCTTCTTACTTTACCTTCTTTGTTCACGCATATAAGATTGGTGTCCTTCATTTCTTTGACAAGATAATGTTGGATGCTTCATTAAAACTCTTTTTAGTCCATATAATAGATAGGTGATAAATTTGCAGTTGAGATGGTTTTACAAAATTCTTAACCCAGATAGATGCTTTATGCACATTGCAATGGACAAAGAATCTGATAATCTTTCATTATCAAAGTATTAGGGAATTTTAGCTAATGTTTGTTAGTGTTTAAGAGAGAGGTGTGCATAGCTGAATCCGAGAATCTTTGTGCAAGCAAAGAATGCTTCTTTGGCAGGCAATGGATAGCTTCATACCTTTTTGTTGTTTGGAAGGAACGTTTGGACTGTGTGCCTTCATGCGTCTTATTGGTATTTTACTGAGTGAATAGCAGAGCTTTAAGGAATTGGTGGAAATTTGGAGCAGTAAAAAGGCTGAGTTCTGGAACACTTTTGATTCCTTGCTGAAGTTACAGTATCCATGTAATGGTTATTACATTTTCTTTCTTTCTTGAAAGAGCATCTCACCGTATAAACTTAATTGTCAGCACAATGTAAGTGATGCACCAACAACTTGGCTTCATAATTTTAAAACTCTCTAACCTTCTTAAAATTTTTGTTGTGGAGGGTGCAAATAATATCTTTTGATTTGTTATGGATTTTGATTTTGTTTGCTCACCTCTTAATTGGATAATCACACGCTTTTGTTGCTTGCACTGCTAATCACTAATTTTGGTTGCTTGCACCCAGGTTGTTTGTAGTAATGGGTGAATTTTAGTATCCAATATGTATTCCAAGCGTTCATCTCAAGATGATGGTCCTGTTTCTATGCCGGTGCGTACAAGTGATCGGCTTAGAAGGAGGCCAAAATTGTATGGTCGGCAATTTCTGTACTACACACCAAATATTATCCGCCCAAAGAGAAGGAAAACCAAAACAAGGACTGCCGCTTCTCAAATTGCAAAAATGCTGCGCCCTGGGAGTCGTCCATTACGGGAACCGAATGCAGATGTATGTGCTATTTTTGTTTCTTTGTAGATTGTTGATGCTGTAAGCTCATTTAATAGTTTTTGGCTTAAATTTAGCTGGTATTGATGATTTGATGTGTTCTAGTACTGATTTATGTGTCAGAAATTGCAATGCCTTCCTTTTAGATTTCCAGGTTATCAAAAACACTCATCAGTCATGACGAAATGATTTTGTAGATTCTGAATCAGATTTGGTTTATGTTGGATTAGAAAGTTAATGCATTTTTCTTTTATTGCAAAGCGGGAAAATGAAATTTGGTTTTGCATGGTTACTGAATTTTCATGCAAGTGCCTGATGTTCTCTTAAAAGCATGTCAAGGCAGTGGTTTACTTCTTGGCCAAACCGACGTGCTGACTTTTACTTCTTGAATGTTGTTGCCTAGCCACTAATAAGTGTTTTCTTTAGTAGTGTTATATTTTCTTTAATTTAAAGGTGTTTATCATGTTATAACAGTCAGTTGATCTCAACCTTCGCCGTTCCACTAGAAAGAGGAGGGTATCTGTAAATCTGGATGGATTCACAGATACATCAGGGTCAGAGGATAATGATTTGATGGTTAGTTCTTTGCTATTCTTTAGTTTGAATATTTTTAGTGGACAATATTTAGCTTGGATTTTGTGATTTGAAGCCTGTATTTTTTCCAGATAGTGAGGGTTACATATTTTTGTATATGTTTTCTCAGAGTCCCAAATATCAAAATTCCAAATTTCGGAGTTCTAGAACCCACATTAATAACAACAGGGCAAGTCCGGATGATTTATTGCCTCGGCGTGAAGGATTACGGCCCCGAAGAGAAGGACTAAGACCCCGTCTTACCAGAGGTGTTGGAAGGGGACGTCAAAATTTGGATTCCGATGATGAACAAGAGACATCTGATGAGAAAGTTGGACGAAATGAGCGAGAAAATGGGAATGATGTGGAGGATAATGATATTGATGATGGTGAAGGTGAGGAAGATGGTGGTGGTGAGGGTGACGGTGAAGATGAGGGTGAAGATGAAGGGGAGGAAGATGGTGACGATGAAGAGGGGGAAGAACAGGACGGCAGAAGGCGATATGATCTTCGTAATCGTTCAGATGTTCGTAGGCTCTCCATTGATGAAGGGAAACAAAGGCCAAGATCCCCTCGAAGGGTGCTTCAGCAAGGAATGGGGAACAAAGTAGGCAGGGATGTAAGAAGAGGTGGTTCTCGAGTTCATAAGCGTCATCGCCTTAGCAGAGTTGAAGACTCTGATGATTCTCTTCTAGTAGATGAGTTGGATCAAGGTCCTCCCATTCCTTTTGGAAGAGGAGGGGGTAGGTCTGGCGCACCTTGGCTTTTTGGAGGCCTAGACATGCACGGGGCATCATCATGGGGTTTAAATGTTGCTGCGTCTGGTTGGGGTCACCAAAATGAAGTCCTTTCTACTCTATCTGGTGTTCAAACTGCTGGGCCAAGCTCAAAGGGTGGGGCAGATATTCAACCTTTACAAGTTGATGGGAGTGTGAGTTTTGAGGACATAGGTGGACTTTCTGAATATATTGATGCATTAAAAGAAATGGTTTTTTTCCCGTTGCTTTATCCTGAATTTTTTGCAAGTTACAACATCACCCCTCCTAGGGGAGTCTTGTTGTGTGGTCCTCCTGGCACGGGGAAAACGCTGATTGCTAGAGCATTAGCTTGTGCCGCTTCAAAGGCTGGGCAGAAAGTCAGTTTCTATATGCGGAAGGGTGCTGATGTCCTCAGTAAATGGGTTGGTGAGGCCGAAAGACAATTGAAACTATTGTTTGAAGAAGCTCAGAAAAATCAACCTTCTATTATATTCTTTGATGAGATAGATGGGCTTGCTCCAGTGAGGTCTAGCAAACAGGAGCAGATTCATAATTCTATCGTTTCAACTTTACTTGCTTTGATGGATGGTCTTGATTCCAGGGGACAGGTGGTATTGATTGGAGCAACTAACAGGGTTGATGCTATTGATGGTGCCTTGCGTCGCCCTGGAAGGTTTGATCGGGAATTTAATTTTCCGTTGCCTGGCTGTGAAGCTCGTGCTGAAATTTTGGACATTCACACCCGGAAATGGAAGCAACCTCCTCCGAAGGAGCTAAAATTAGAGCTTGCAGCTAGTTGTGTAGGATATTGTGGTGCTGACTTAAAGGCCTTGTGCACTGAGGCTGCCATTCGTGCTTTTCGTGAAAAATATCCTCAAGTTTACACCAGTGATGATAAATTTTTAATAGATGTTGATTCGGTCAAGGTACAGAAGTATCACTTCACAGAAGCAATGTTGACAATAACTCCTGCAGCTCACCGAGGCTCCATTGTTCATTCTCGGCCATTATCCTCTGTTGTTGCACCGTGTCTGCATGGAGAGCTCCAAAGAGTCATGAGTGTTATCTCAGATATTTTCCCTGCTTTTGCATTGTCTTCAGAAGTTACAAAGCTTCCCATGCTTTCATACGGATCTGTAATTCCTCTTGTATATAGACCTCGACTTCTTATATGTGGTCATCAAGGTGTTGGGCTGGTAAATAGTTCGAATCTTATTTATTTCACCATTTCATTTTTGGGAAACTGCAAACTAAGTTTACTTACTGGTTTAGTTTTACAGGGCCACCTAGGACCAGCAGTCTTGCATGAGTTGGAAAAGTTCCCTGTTCATTCACTGGGACTTCCCTCTCTTCTTTCTGATCCTGGTGCCAAGACACCAGAAGAGGCACTTGTTCACATCTTTGGCGAAGCAAGAAGAACAACACCATCAATTCTCTATCTTCCCCAGTTCAATGTTTGGTGGGAAAATGTGTGTAAACTTATTTTACTTCTTTTGCTACTTCTTGTTTATTAATATATATATATATATATATATATATATATATATATATATAAGGGAGGCATTTCTATAATCTGGAATTTTTGGTTTAGGCACATGGGCAACTTAGAGCAGTTCTTTTGACATTGTTGGAAGAACTGCCTTCGGATTCACCCATTTTATTGCTTGGGACTGCCAAGGAGCCACTCAATCAGCTGACTGATGATCCTTTTTCAATATTTCCTCTTAATAATATGTAAGTTTTTGAAACTCAATCTAGCTTTGGCTCGCTCCTATCATGGTTGTGTGTGTTGGAAATTATATTTATATCTTCCTCTTTGATGGCATTTGCTACTCATGAAAGGGTTTGTGAGATACATTATTATGGTATTTAAAATTGTTAGTTTATACTTGTCCTTCTCTGTAGCTTTCAACTACTGGCTGGAGATTTATCTTTCCATAGTTGGATAATGTTTTAAGATGAATAATGCATTGTATGATGTTTTCAGCTTCTTTAATGAAGTGGTTATCCAGTGAATTTCTTGTAGCTAATCAAAGTCTTTTGAAATATTCATGTTAGTATTATTATTGTCTTAAATTCTCTCAGGCCCTTTGTTATAACTTAACTGATTTAGTCCCTTTTTATGAGATTGTGAATCCATCTTGTTTTGTTGGACACAGTTTGCATTTAAATGCCCCATCAACTGAAGATAGATTTCAGTTTTTCGATCGCTTGATTAAAGCTGCCTTATCAATTCAACTTGAAAATTTCACAAAGAAATCTCACAATCCAGAGTCCCCTTCTGAACTTCCAAAAGCACCGAAAGTGGATTCTGGACCTAAGCTTTCTGAATTAATAGCCAAAGCTGAAGCTCAGGGACATGCTCTACGTCGACTGCGCATGTGCTTACGCGATATTTGTAACAGGTTTGTGCAGAGATAGTCCTTTTCCAAAGGATTCATAGTTCATATTTTGTTAGCTTCTTGCTTTCAATTTCCCACTCTTGTGCGCATTGTAGTTGCTGTGCAGTTTGACCTTGTTGGAACAACAATATGCTGTAGAACTACTTTATAGGTGCATTTTGGTCGATATAAGCACTGTGATTTATGTTACGTGCATCCTTGATAAGATCGAAAACATTTGATATATTATTTAGTCATATTGACTATTATGGACCATGTTGTCCATTCCGGTTGCCACACGTGCAGAAGTAGATAAGGATGATCTGTATTGCACTTAACTTCTATGTTATTTTGAGGGCAAATGAAAAGTCTTGGGTATGGTGGGATCCATCTTGGATATAAACATTCATAAACTTCTGATCATAACTTTGCTTTCAACAGGATTTGTTAGCGATTTTGTTTCTTTTACTGTCTATGTTGGATTGTTGTTGTCACCTGACTAGTTAAAGCTGAAAAGAACATAGCCATTCCATGCTTGCAATGGTAATGGCATAGTGTTTTCCTGCAAAGGAGAACAAGAATGGTCTGATTCTATTTGCTGAAGGGTTTGTTTTTATTCTTTTGATGAAGGTGATACTTAACTTTTGTAATTTTAGCATTTAAGTAAACTCTTATGTATTTATGTATTTATGTATTTTATGCTTCCAGTAATTAAGAAGGCTTCCATTGATGTTTGGCCTATAATGATGGCTCAACCAAAAATTTGTGTGATTGCAACCACTTCCTTTCAAATTTGAATATTTTGTAACGCTTGCTCATTCTGTCTCTTTTCCCCCAAAAATTGTTTTGCAGAATTCTCTATGACAAGCGTTACAGTGTCTTTCATTATCCGGTTTTGGATGAGGATGCTCCGAATTATCGGTCAATCATTCAGAACCCCATGGACATGGCTACTTTGCTGCAGCATGTTGACAGTGGAAAGTACACAACATGTAAAGCATTCTTGGAGGATTTTGACCTCATTTTGACCAATGCCAAGGTAGAAATCGAGTAGTATGACAATTTGTAAGGTTCTTTAGTGTGACGTTTTTGGTTTGCATTTTCATTGTGGATTACTTAGTTCCTCTTTTATAGAGTTTGAGGATCATAGTTAGTTCATCTCTGTGACGTATTTCTGAATGCAAAAGCTGGAATATATGTATTGTCATCATCATTATCAGTTGACTGGACTATGTTTGCTTTATGGTATCTTGGAATGACATTATGGGAATTCAAACAATATCTGTTATAGGATATGTCGCATTACTTTGTTTTTGACGTATTTTTTTCTTTCTTAATATTGATGTTTTGGGATGGGACTTAACTTTCCCATCATCTCACCAGATGACTTTGTTTTCTTTTTCTTTGAACCATCTTTGAAGATTTTAAGCCAAAGGCATCACACAATTACTTTGTGCTTTCGAATATCGTTATGGAATGAGAGATGCCATAATGCATATGAGAGACTGGGGCTGAGTTAATGATGTTCAATTACTCGGTGTTTTTTTTTTTCCTGCGGCAAAGGAATTGTGGTTTAAAAACTAACTCAGGCAATGGTAACAGCTTGCTTGATTCAAAGGGAACTCAGGATTGCAAAGTTTCTCACTTGAGTTCCTAAATTTGAGTTTTTTAAGCATTAATCTGCACAGATGTATAGTGTTATCGCCTGTTTGTCTGTGAGACAGTAATAAGATATTCTTATGTGCTTGATGCAGAAGTACAATGGAGATGATTACAATGGATCAAGGATCGTTAGTAGAGCTTATGAACTTCGAGATTCTGTACGTCTCATAAATTGCTTCTGTATTTTACTTTGATAGCTTCCATTCTGTATAGTTTGATTTAAAGATTATCTCTCCTTAGGTGCATGGGATGCTATCTCAGATGGATCCTGCATTGGTTTCCTTTTGTGAGAAAATTGCCGAGGAAGGGGGTCCATTGTCTATACCTGATGATTTGGGGGGCTTTTCTTTTCCTCAAACTCCTGTTGTACAGATGGCTACTGTGACAAGGGCAAGCGCCCGCCTACGAAATGTCCAGCCCGAAGTTAATCTAGATCAGAGCTACGACGCACTCAAAAGAGCGAAGAAATTTTCTGATGCTGTGCAAATAGGTATGTTTCAGGAGTTTTGGTAACATATAGTGATTCTGTTATAACATATAGTGAATCCCTTAATTTGAAGTTTTGGCAGTGGGTGTGAAGTAGCCAAAATCTTTTTTTTTTTTTTTTTTTACGTTAAAAAAAATTCCAAAGATTCTTGCCAAGATCATGACCTGGTGTGTGAGTTCACTGTGAATGTGGTTGTGGCTGTCCTGATCTATGTGGCTGATATTAGGAGCGTTAAACACCTTCTCATGACTGATAAATTTCTCATCTGTTACTGTATCTTTCATCTTTCATCATTCGCCAAGTTCACGATAGTTAAATCTTTGACTCGCCTAAGTTCACGATAGTTAATCTTTGATGCCTTAGGAATTGCTTCTTTAATTTGTTAATATGTACATTCTATGATGGTAGCTTCAGCAACAGAGGAGAGTGCACCAGATCCTATAGTGCCAAAGCTATCTGAAGAATTCGTAGCCGAAGCTGAAGCTGAAGCTGACTGTTTGGATGAGCGAATGCCTGACAACTTGCAAGCCGATGGCAGTCAGCACGAAAACTCTGATCTGAACAGTGTTTGCACTCCCCAGGATGTTAGTATGTTGGATGCAGAAGTATCGGAGAAAATCGAAGCAATTAAGCAGCTCTTTGTGGAGCGTACTAAAAGCTGTGGTATTCCACAGCTAGAAATCTTGTATACTCGTATAATGAAGGGTGTCTTTGAAACGAAAAACCGTGTAAAGAGCGAAGATCTCCAGTCTTCAATTTTGAGATTTTTTATGGAGGCTGCGGAGGACGAGTCTAATTTTTGATGTAACTCCATTCTTTAGTTAGAAATTAATAGTTTTATTATGTCCCTCAAAAAAAGAAAAAAAGAAAAAAAAAAAAAAAGGGAAGGAGAAATTAGTAGTTTTTATCTTCTTTTTTTTTTTTTTTTTTTTTTTAACGACCTTGTGCTTGAAATCAATCTTAAATCTGTGTGTTATTATTGAGGAAATGTTTTAAATGCAGGCCTCTCCAGCAGCAATGGCCGTGCTAAAAGCTGCCTAGGAATCAAATATTTGAGGTTGGTAATTCATCCTTCTATTTTCCTTTGAATTTAACTGGGAAAAAACTTGTTTACATTTTGTATTTTGTATATATGTTTTTTTGGGTAAGGAAAGCTTGTTTATAAAGGGGATAATTGGGTGATGGTAGAAAAGTTCTTGTAAACCTATTTGAATCTTGTGAGTTAATTGTCTACGTGAATTAATGGTATTTCATACCTTATTAAAAAGTTAAAATGACTTATATTGTGAATTGAATGAAGTATGTTTTTAAACGTCATTTATTTTGGATACGAGTGAGCAATAATCAGCTTGTTTATAAACAGTCTCAAATGTCAGACGGTGTACACACATATATATATCAAACAATTACATTTAACTCACAGTTTCAAACCTTAACCATAATACAGGGAAAGAAATTAAGTAGAAATAGAAACCACAGAAGAACCTAAACAAACAGCGCCAAACATAATTAAAACTGCTAGTTACAGAGTTCCCTGGCAATGCCCAAGCGAGAGTTAACGGTGTCAAACAAGATCCTGAGATTCTGCTGCTGCAAATTCGCTATAACGTTCAACCCCGAGTTCACATTGTTCGGCGCCGCCGCCATCGCCAAGCAAGCCAAAGAGCCCGCGCTGCTGTGAATCAAGCTGTTCTCCGCCGGCAAAACCAAGTCCATCCCTTCGAAATGGAACGCCACCGCCGGCGTTATCTCCTCGATCGTCGCCGCGAAACACGTGTCGAACGCCCCCAGGGAGCTGATCGGCCCTTTCACTTGCTTCCTGAACTCATCTCTCAGCGCGCTGTAAACGGGCTGGACGAATCGGGTTATAACCGTACCCGAATCGATGATGGTACCCGACCCAGTATTCGGGTCGAATCCTAGGAGCTCCGGGGATATGGGTATCTGGACTTTACCCACGCTG
Source organism: Leptodermis oblonga (assembly GCA_016801395.1). NCBI lineage: Eukaryota > Viridiplantae > Streptophyta > Magnoliopsida > Gentianales > Rubiaceae > Leptodermis > Leptodermis oblonga. The sequence goes on from CM028752.1 coordinate 38,174,810, forward strand.
ATGCCCGTTAGGTTCACGTAGTACAACGACGGGCGGTGCGGGTTTTTGAGTAACGGGGTGGTTTTGATGGTTTTGGGTTGACCCAGCGGGCCGAGTTTGAGCGACCCGGAAAAGTAGTACGATTTGAAGCTGGGCAAACAGTAGGAGAAGACTCCGGAGTAAAGTGCCCCGGATTGCGAGAGCAACGACATGGAGCCCCGACCCAAACCCAACAGCCCTTGGGGCGGAATCGACCCACCCGACACCGCGTTAATGCACCCGAAAGCATAGTTCGGAATTACGTCGTTCCCTAACGTAAGGGAGTCGTGCGACAGCGTAGCGAAAAGGGATGAATCGCCACCGTAGGATTGGTTGAAGTAACACGCGCCGTCGCCGGTGGTGGGGCAGGACAGTCCCCGGACTTGAGTGCATTCCGGCGAGGAGCAATGGGAGGCCGCGTAGCTGGTAGAGGTGTTGGGGGAAAACAAATTGGAAGTACAACCCGAGCAGCCGCTGCACGGGACCCATGCGACGTCGTTGCTGGTGTCGAGGACCATGAACATCATCTGGGCCGGAGTTCCGATTTTCGCCCGGACGATGTAATTGGCGACGTTCATCACGTTTTGGCCGGAGGCGACGGGGACCTTGGTGGGCTTCGGCTGGGCCACCAGGCTTGACAGGTAAGCTAGCCTTTGCGGGTCCCTGGAAGCCATGTTGACGACTGAGTTGAACCATGGAGTTTGGCTGGGGGCGAAAGGGGAGCATTTGCCATGGATTTGAATGATTGAGAGGTCTGAATTTGAGGATTCACATGGGTCGTTGGCGGTGGCTAATTTGGTGGTGGTTGATGAGACAAGAAAAATGGTGAAGAATATTAATGTGATTGTGGCTGAGGCTGAGGCTGAGGCGGCCATTTTTTTTCTTCCGCCGCAGCTTGGTGAAGGTAGTCTTGAAGATAAGGAGGATAACAATGGAGGAGATATGGATGCTGGCTGGATATGGCAGTGGGAGTGGGATTTATAGGGAGGAAAATTTAAGCACTTAAATTAATTTGTTTGAAAAATGATAATGAGTACCATGAATTAACGGTTTAGTTCAGATCCAATGTCCACTTGTGTCAGGCAACAAATGAGTGACAAAATAAATTTATTTTAACTTTAAATGAACTTGGAACAAGTTAATATATCAATTATAAGAAACATTAAAGAGAACGGTTTATCCCGCTAAAACATAAAAAAGAAAAGTGTGTGACAATAATTTGAAATTAACAACGTTAAGATGGGTTTGAGTTGGCGATGCATGCATGGATGAATATAATGATTGAGGGTCACGGGAGGGAAGTTATTGTCGGCATATTAGAATGCATGCAAAAGGTATAATGGACATGAATTAATTTTTACAGTTGGGTTGCTATCGTCATTTTGGCTTAATCCGCGATGTCTTCCTTTCTTATACTTTAATTTCTATGCAGGAGATAGGAAACAAACAAAAAAAAGTATATAATACATATTCACTTTCATTCATTCTATTAAAAGTGTTTCAGTAATATAGTTTTATGAATATAAAGTACAATTTTAAGCAGGATTCTTTATTGGGACGATGGGAGTATATGAGTACACACTAATGTGGTAAGCAACTGTATACGGCTCCACTTTCGCTCCCACAAAATTTCTAAATGCATGCATGCAGTGGCGGAACCAAGGGGGAGCTGGTGGGTGCTGAAGCCCCTGCCAACCCCCAGATTCCGCCTGAGTAGTACTAATAAGGAGGAGGGTTATGTTGTTCAGCCCCTTGAGCAGCGGCGGCAATTTACTGTATAAATGCTGCTGGCGCCACTACTCTTCTGGAGAGGAAGACGTAATTGATTTGATAAAAATTTAAAAATAGAAAAAACATTTTGAGTTCTTACTAAATGATCACATTTTTGTGCCATTACATAAAGGTTATCCCATTTTATGGCGTAACCAAATGCAGACATGTACAGTACCAACAAATACTATAGTAAAATATATTTCTACCTGTTCTGTTCTGATCGATTTTATAATAATGAATTTAGAACTTTAGTTGTTAAGTAATTTATGTAATGGCACCAAAAAAAATTACACTAGCTCCTGCAGATAAAAATTTCTGGTTACGCCGCTGCATGCATGGATCGATCCAATCCAAATGCATTATTTGATTGTTTTGTATTCTCATCTTTCCCAATTTTCTTTTTCTATATTTCTTTTGAAGGATGGCAAGTGGATTAAGCCACATGTCATTCTTTAGAATCATTAAAATGAGTTAACGGCACTACCACAAAATGCCCCTTAGGAGGCGGGTCCTAAGGGGCATTGTGCAGCACCCGCCATCCCTTAGGGGTTTGCACCCGCCTCCAGTAATCCTTATTGGAGGCGGGTGCAGTTTTGCACCCGCCTCCAATAATGGTTATTGGAGGCGGGTGCAACCAATAACCTTCCGAAAAAAATAATTTATTTCTTTTTTTGTACTTTATGGCTTTGATAGGAATCGAACTCGCGCCTTCAGATTCACTTGACTCTTGCATATTAAATTTACCACTAGACTACATATATTTATGTATTTCATATTAAAATAGAAATTATATATTTCTATATTTCCTTCTAAAAATTGTAATTTTTATTACTTACTAATTTTTCGTCTCACTAGAATCCCGAAAAATTATTAAAATTATTTTCAACAATCCAAAAAAAAAAATTTTTTTGAACTACTATTAAAAATTTTGCAAAAATGCACCCGCCTCCTTTTCATATAATGAAATTGGAAAATTTGCAAAACACTTTGGAGGCGGGTTTTGGCTTCACCCGCCTCCATTGAGCTATCCAAAAAAGATTTGGAGGCGGGTGCAACATCCACCCGCCTCCAATAACTAATTATTGGAGGCGGGTGGATATTGCACCCGCCTCCAAATAGGCGGGTGGATGTTGCACCCGCCTCCAAAGACTTTTTCGGCCCCTTTGGAGGCGGGTTTTTGTACACCCGCCTCCAAAGGGGCACCTTCTTTGATCATTCCTGTACTAGTGCGGTGATATAATCAATGTCTGTCAGCAAAACTTCCGTCAATTCTCGTTCCACACGTCTCAACAAGAATGCGCATGCACACAATACTTTTACAAGATTTACAAGAGAAGATATTATGAAGGTGAATAAACGATTAATTTAGCAATCTGATGTGGCATATGTGTATGAATAGACAAGGGTCTGATCAGAAAGAGTTTGTCCCACAAACTGAGGAAGAAACGCTTCTCGTGAACCCCTTTTGCTATGGTTATTGTTGTGAAGTAGAATCAATCAACGAATGAATCAAAAGTGATTATTACAAAACAGAAAGAATCTCACTATCGTAGCAGAGGGATCCCATCTTTGTTCATATTTATCATTTTAAATCATACTACTTTTATTATACGAGATATATGGAAAAGGTGGATCGATACGATAATACATTTGAGGGGGAATCCTCACGCTTTTGTATGCTCCTTCACTGGTGTCATCTGTCAACTTGAACGTATCTGAAATTTGATCTCAAAACCCTTTGTGATGAGATGACAAGGAAAGCGTACCACCGAGCTAAGCCTTTGGATACAATTTGTCACTCATGTCAACTGTGGCACGAGCCACTGTCGGTCACGGGCCTTCAATATTGATGCAAAAAAAGCTAAATGAAAAAGATATTCCAAATCACAGGAATCACACCAAAGAGTCACCAACAAAGTTGAGAAACCTAATCCCCTTCTCAAAATCGCTTTGGGACCGGCTGGGGTTCCCGTACAATATTATTGCATGTCACTAGACACTAATACTTCATTCTCTGTTCCATTAGAAAAGTTGTACATTATGAGTCATAATAATTATGCCGATGAACTCTTCTATGAAAAATACTCTCAGTTTATGCATTTTGAAGTTTGAACTCAAGGGGAATCCTTTCCAGTATATGCCAAAAAGACCTTTTTTTTTTTTTTTTTTTACTCGAACAAAAAATTATCACTAGGTTCATATATACTATATAACAATGGATTCAACATACGAATCATATTTTACTATTATATAAAAATTTGTTCAGAAATTGGTAACATTCTTAACTTTGACATGTTCTGTAGAAGTACTTTTGGTATTAAGGTTTGGTTCAAAATGTAATTTAGAAAAAATAAAAAAATTAAGTGTTAAAATTGATAAAGTTTATAACAATATGCAAATTAGTTTGCATTCTGCAGCATATATATGGTTCACACCTTTCTTCGATGCATGACAAGATTAGTAATAGTTATGTAATCAACAAATATTTCACTATTTTATTTCATAGTCGGCAGATTATTCTATAGGAGTGTGAGACACCAGTGAGTTTGGAGTTACTTCCATTTTGAAAAAAGGAAGATAGATCCAGTAGCCAATGTGTGATGTTGCTGCAAAGATAAAGTTTTTAGGGACATAAATATAGTGCCCAATTCAGTATTAACTTCAGTTGTAATATTTCCTTTTGAGTACTACTAGTTGTTTATATTTTAATAACAACATATAATGCTAGGTTTTTCTTTCAACTTTCAAAGTTGAAGGAAATCAATGGTCTATGTTGGCCATTTTGTGGTGAGACAATCACTTTTTTTAAAAATATAGTCCTGTAAAAATTTACATAATAACTAATGGAGCATGATATTTGCAGTAACCGTTTCGATATTTCCAGTAACATTTTCTTGTGAAAAGTCTAAAATACCCCTAACACTTAAAAAAAAATAAAAAATACCGCCGGCGCCCGGCGATATTTTGGCCCAAAAATATCGCTGGCGGTATTTTTAGCCCAAAATATCGCCGGCGGTATTTTGGCCCAACCTTTTTAATCAAACCAACTATCTAAAACAATACCGCAAAACATTTTAACTTTAGCCACTAACCTTTTTCCGATCCGAGTCGTCTCGATTTTTATCCGATTTTGTGATTCCATCCGACTCTGCTTTGCAGGAATTATTAAACGGAACAGAGCCCGTGAGTTGCTTTTTCAATTTTTTTTTGCTCAGGAGCATTTTTGTCTTTTTACAGGGAAATGTTACTGCAAATATCGAAACGGTTACTGCGAATATCAATTCCGCTTAATTTACGCTCCACCAAGATTCTTAAAAATAAGGGCAAAAGTAAAGTTATGGGCATGTTCTTTTTGTTTCGTTTTGAAAACGGTTTTGGTTTCAACAGTAAATTTAATATATTTTAATCATATTCCATCATTTCCAATACAACTTTTTACTATTCAGCATCTACTTTTTATATTTTCAATACACTTTTTATATTATAAAACTATTTTTCAAAATCGTTTTCAAAACGTTCAAAAAGAACAGGCCCTATATTAAATTAATATTTTACTTTGAAGTCTTTTTTAAATATATTGCTTCACAGGCAGCATTAGGTGTCAGACTCCGCCAATTCTTTAAGTTATGTAAAAGAAAAGGGTTGGATTGGTAAGGAGCATTATCTGGCAACCACAATCAAAGTCTTACATCACAAAAGTATGAACTTTGAACAAGTAGTTTCCAGTGATAGAATCAAAACAAAGAAATAAAGTCCAGGACATCAAATTAAGGATGTCCTCTGTACTTTATTTAGGGTTGAGAACGAACACGAACGTTTACGAACAAGTTCGGAATCGACTCGTTAAAAGCTCGATTCGAGATCGTTTATTTATTAATAAACGAACACGAACAAAATTTTAGGCTCGATTAATAAACGAACAATAAATGAACAAAAGGGAGCTCGGCTCGATTACGTTCGTAAACAGCTCGATAAGAAAAAACAATTTTTAAGAAGCATAAAATACATATATAATTTATCATTCATACATATAACATGAAAATAAATTTGGTGAAGTGGTAAGACATTAAAAGAAAAAGCAAGGGAACTAGGGTTTGAATCTTTACAAGGCCAAATTTATTTTATTTCACAATTTTGAGGTGAATTTCACTCAATCCCACATCGAAAATGAGAAAAGATTTGAGAGGAAAATTTCTTATAAATAGATGAGCATAACACTTAGGGCTGAGAACGAACATGAACAAGCTCGGCTCAATTAATAAATAAACGAACACGAACAAGATTTTAAGCTCGATAAATAAATGAACAATAAATGAACACGTCAAAGCTCGGCTCGGTTCGATTAATAAATAAACAAACATGAACAAGATTTTAAGTTCGATAAATAAATGAACAATAAATGAACATGTCAAAGCTCACCTCTAACTTTATTACATGCATCAAATTACAATTCCATTTCCAGCCACACTCTATAATCAATCCCAAAAAAAATGAAAAGTATATATAAGAACCATGAATCTAGTGAGTCTCACTTCACCCTCAACTGAACAAGTTCAAGTGTTCAACAAACCAAGAGGAGAAGGAGAAGAATGCCAACAGCTGTATCGACAACACAAGCTAGCTCACTTCACTATGCTTGCCATACATATGGGAAGGACTAAAGTCGTCTCATCGTAAGAAGCAGACAAGCAAAACGAACTTTCCACACTAACAACAAGGTAGTAAGGCAAAGAAAAGAAAGAAAAACCGGGATATACACGCTCTATAACTTCACAACAGCGATAAGCAAGCAAATCATGAAGGGTTCTTCACAATCATGACCGGGCATTGAGCATGATTACTGCAGTAATTGCTCACACTTCCCAGAAACATCCTGTTCAGATAGACAAGAGAAGTCAACAATCATTAAGAAAGAAAACATTGAAAAATGTATTAAATCTAGAACATCGTATGAAGATTTTATAAAGATGGAGCTCTTCATCCTTTTAACTCCAGTTTGCATTCGTAAGTTATTGCTATAAGTTTGCTGTTTAATGTTAAAGTAAGGATTTATCTTGCTTTTCTCATTTATCTTCAAAGCATCATCCAGACAGCTATTAGCTAACATTAGTCCAGAAGCATAATAATTTGCCTTAACCCTACTGAGTTCGCGCGGCAAACCGCTGATTTCATAATAGGAACATGCTACAAGGAAGAAGCACAAAATGTAACAGAAAAAAGTGAGGCGGAAAGAAAAGAAACAGATCAGTATATCAACAATGATGAAGACTGTCAGAACTCATTCCAGTCAGATGAGAATATCAACAATTGGCCTGAATAGACTATATCACACAAATAACTTACAAAGAAGCAATTCAAAATGCAATAAAAGGAAATAACCAAATCTTATTGCCACAAAATGTACAAGGAATGAACACTTGAATGATTTTTCTGCTCCCTAGAGCATCTACAGGGGACATTGTTTTGGGCATCATTTAACAGCTAAAAGAGAGTCAAAGAGCTAGCTGCTCTGAAATTATCACCAGAAGGCTCTTCTGTCATAATCCTAAGTAAGGCGAATCCTTGCAAAGAGACTTGCAAAATATCTTTTTCAACCATTGATGCATCTTGAATATCATCTAAGTAGAGAGAAATATAGTAAAAGATAGAGTGAACTATGGACATCATGTGTCAAGAATCTGATAAAATGCATTTGATCAAACAAAAAGATGATGGAAAGCAAAACAAGAAAGCTAGTGTAGTAAATCATTCGTTGTGAATCACGAAGGAATTAATTGCTCTCAGAATCGGCTAAAAAATACCAAGGCTTTTCCCCCTCAACCTTCAACAATATGTTTATTAACATTCTTTCTTGTTTTGATATACTAAACAGAATTCAGTTATCTCAGCCCTTAGCCAAGTGAGTTTTTTTGGCTAGAATTGATGCTCAGCTAATACACCATTTGATTCCGGATTAGACTCATCACAAGTACAGTACTTTCAGATAATTCACACAGAGCCACATCGCCAAGGGAATAAGGTTTCACTAAGCAGCATATCCAATGATCAATATTACAATAAGCGATCATTTTACCACCACACAATCTTATTTGAAAACTACAAGAACAAATTACCTCTTAATAGGTCCAAAAGAACGTGAACCCATAACGAGCAAATCAGCATGCAGCTCCTCAACAGCTTCACAGATTTTCTCTTTTGGGTCCCCAATGACTACCTTTGTTTCAACCTTTTTCTGTTCCATATAGAACCAGGGATGAAATCAATTTTCTCAATCACTCCAAAAACAGTAACATGGACACATTTTCCATTCAAAATTTCAAACTTCTTTTCCCTACTTGTCTGTTAGGCAATCGAACTAGTGAAAAAGGTCAGTCAAATAAAAATAAAAATCCATCAAATACATCTAGAAAGTTATAAGTCATCAGCTCTCGAGCACGAAATTCCAATAATATCAACAGTATGCAGAACATCTTCAAAAGGCAAGGGGCTTTTTCACATAAATGAAAACAAAACATGCTTGATTGAATTTAAATCAATCCTCCCATCCTAAAACATAGCACCAAGAAAATTAATCAGTCAGATTTTCAAAGAAAAATAAATAACTCTATCATCCCGGCAAACACTGATTAGAGAAATTTTCAACAAAGAAAGAAAGAAATCTAACATGTTTTTCCGAGCAAATCTTGAGGGCATGCTCGAAAATAGCCTGGGTGATCCGTTTCTGATGAGATTCAATCGCCGCCGTAAATGCAGGCACTTCCAAACCACCTACCGATCATCGCCAAAACAAAACAAAAAAATAAATAATCACAAACCCGGATGAAAGAAACGTCACCCAGCTTATAAAACTACAATAGTAACAGAATATAGTTGACACTCTTAACTGGGACCACCAAAGGGAATGGGGCCGGGACTAACACCGGCGGCAATTGACGGCGGGGATTGGACATGGAGGATGACGAGAGACCCTTGGGGATTCATCTTGAGATTATCTAGAGCCCAATTTAAACCCACCATGCTCTCTTCGCTACCATCAACGGCCACGATCACGCAACCCAAGTTCCCACTCATCTTCTTGATGATGCGATGCGATCTACGGAAACGGAAGCAAAATTTTTGAGTTGAGTTATTGCTGTACGATAATACTAGTATTCTGATTGGATTGAATTGAATTGAATTGAATAATTGAGAGTAGGACGATTTGTAGATTTGTACTGTGCAAGTTGGGATTTATTTAATCAAAAACCACCGGCGGCGACGGAGTTTATTGGGGTGTCGTCGCCCCAGGTTAAAAGTAGGTGGCTGTTTATTTGCACTGAGGCTTTACTATTTCACTGCAACAAGTTAGCGCAACCGTACACGGCTGTGGGTTCCGGCCCGAGCGCGCCAAATTTAACGGTAGGAGACAATCTAGCATTAATATGTTTATCAACGAGACTTGTGTTACGCTTTCGTGTCGTAATATAAATTAGTTGACCGGTCCATTAATCAACGTCACTAATATTTCATATTATTTAGTGTCAATTTATTTAAATCAGAAGGACTCTAATTCATTAATATTGTGTAAGATTGAAAATTGTCTCCTTAAATAAAAATGTCAATACAAATTAGCGTAAATTACATTTACCTCCCTCGAGAGATTTGTGAAAACTACTAAAGTTCCTCTGTGGTTTCATAAAACTACCAACACTATCTTGAATGTTCAAATTTTGGCAAAATATTGTATTCAATCTATCAAATAGTTCGACACGCATCACTTTTCCTTTAAGAAATATTGCATTATTTAATTTTTTAAGAGCGAAAGTATTAGTTGTCGAACTGTTTGATAGAAGATTGTTTTGCAAAATTATAAAATAAAAAAATAAAAAAAGAGTTTTGAATTGAGTTTTTTGACTTACAATCCCATAAAAAGATAATTGTTATATTTTAACTCTATCCAAAGAATGTTGATAATTTCATAAATTCACAAAAAAATTTTAATAGTTTTTACAAATCTCGAGGTAGATGATTCACCCTGCAAACTATGTTCAAATACTTTCACAAAATAATTTGGTCAACATTTAGGGCCTGTTCTTTTGCCACTTTTCAAACTTGGTTTGAAAAAAAAGTTTGAAACTTTTTTGGTTTTAAACATTTTTCAAGAAATAGGAGTTTGAAAATCATTTTTAAAAAAAAAATGTTTTGGGGAAAAATTTTTTTTGGGCAAAATCCTTCCCTCGGGCAAATTCTCCACGCAGCTGTAGGGACGGGCCGAAAGGCTCGGTCTTCGGGGCCCTCTGACTCTGAGCGGTGGTGGCCGGCGGAGTTGGTGGGGATGACGCTGACGTGGTAGCCGCGGCGGCAGGTGGGGAGGTGGACGGAGTCGGTGAGGTGGCTGAGGATTCGCGTTTTGTGAATAAATTGATGGGTCTTGCATCTTTTGCCCAGAAACGTTGAAAAAAGATTTAATCTTTCAACCAGTGTTGTTTGGCCCGACCCGGCCCGGCGGGTCGACCTGGGCGACCCGCGACCCGCAGGCCTTGCCGGGCCAAACAACAGGGGCGACCCGGTCAAACTCGGTCAAAACCCGGGGTGAACCGTGAACCGGGAACCGGGTCGCCCACAAAGTTTTTTTTTTTTTTAAAAGACTTTTTAAAAACTTTTGCTTTTAGTGGGGATTGAACATTGGTCTTCAATGTAAACAATAAGAAAACTTACCACTAGACCACAATGACTTGTTTGATTATTTTTGTGCAAAATAGTATTTTAACTTATATTTTAATATGAATCATGGGCTTTCTTCCTTTGTGGGATAAAATTGTTTGACAAAATTTTCACTCCATCCCATATAATGCTTCCCGTTTGCTTTGCCAGTGTGCTGCCCTTTCAGTGCTTTCACTTGTTTGTTTTGCTACTTTTGGCTACTTTATATTTTTTTAAACAAATTTGTTGAAATCTTTTATATTTATTTTTTGTTATAAATTTTGATATAACTTTGATATTTAAGTTAGTTGTTAAATATGACAAATATATGTAATTAACTTAAAAATATATTTTTAAATGTTGAAATATGAAAAATATAATATATATATATATATATATATTTATGTGAATTATTAATATATATTATTTAAAATACATTTATGACGTCACGGGTCGACCCTCGGGTTGACCCGGGTCGACCCCCGGGTCACGCGACCCTCTGGCCTCGCCGGGTCGGCGTCCGGGTCGGGTCAAACAACATTGCTTTCAACAAGTCAGTTCGTTTCTGAGATGGGATTTTAAAATGAAGCTCAAAATTCGAGAGCTTGAGAAATCCAAAGATATGATCTTTGGATGAGCAAAAGGGAACAAATCAAAATTGTGGCTCTCCGCGGGAAGAAAGCAGTAGTAGAGTTATGTTATGTCTATTTCTGAATTCCTCATCATCACAAGAAAATAGAAGGAATGTGTGGTGCAGCTGACGCTAAAGTTGATGATGATCGATTTTTTTGTCCAGAAAATCTTGAAAGCAGAGATGAAATTTCAGGTGGGATTTTCTGTGTGTGTGAGTCCAAAGATGGATTGATCGAAGAGAGAAAAAAGGGAGTGGGAGATGGATGTGCTAATAGAGGAAGAAGAAGAAGAAGAGAGTTTGTTGGTAGCGGCGGCGGTGGGCGGTGGTGGGCGACGGTGGGTGAGAATAAGAAGGAGAGGAAGGAAGAAGAAGAAAAAGGAAGGAAACTTTTTTTGTTTTAAAATGTATGAAAAAGAACACACGTTTTGTAAGTTTTGTTGGTTTAAAATTAAACTTGGGCAAAACTTAATTTTAAAAGGAGGAGAAGAACCGGCCCTTAATAAGATCATTTGCTCTAAATCAGTTGGGGAAAAAAATAATAATAATAAATAATAATAAGCAGCAATTTATAGCATGTGGACGCAAAGTGAAAATTTGTTGGAGATGAGAATAATGTTTTCCCTACCTATACTGCATGTCGCCACCTATAGCATTCTTTTGTCGGAGGTTGGATCCTTGTGTCTCATGTACTCTCTCCTAGTCCTAGGGGATAAAAAATTGGTTCAATTTCTCTTTTTTGGTAAATTTTAATATTTACTCTCCTTCTCGAATGTTGTGAAACTACCAAATATATATTAAAATTTCATGAAAATATTAATATACACTTAACGTTCAAATTTTGGAAAATATTTGTATTTGACCTGCTTGACGGTTCAACAAATATTTCTTCTTTTCTTTTTTTCAAATTTTTAAAAACATGATATATATATATTTTTTTTTAAAGTCACGAATTTCGAAATCTCAAAAGTATAATGTGTATGTAGTAAATTATTGCATATTTAAAGCGAAAATATCAAAAGTCGAACCTTCATACGGTCTAATAAGGGACTTCCTCTCAATTTTTTTGCCAAATAATAAAAAAACTTGAGTTTTGAGTTTAGTTTTTTCACTCACAAAGAAAATTTTGGTAAAATCCCAAACTAGATGGGGTAGTTGTTATATTATTACCTGATGAAAGAAGTGACTGTAGTTTCACTAAATCTCAAAGTTTGTTTGATAATTTCAATAAACCTTGATGGGATAAATGCTACTTATCCTTTTTGACAACATGTAAAAAGGGTACAAAAGAGTAGTCGAATATTTGAGTCTCGACTTAAATAGTTAAATTCCCTCTGGCCTAGTTGAATCTTCAATCATCAAGGCATAATCGTTCAATTATATATCCTGTCATTTTACAAAAGTGTGATGTATTTTGTCATTATAATAAATTTATTTGGTTATTCTTTTTAATTACATGAATTATTGCATTGACCATTAATAAAAATATATTCTTTGAATAAATTAACCACCATGGGTGGCATATAGAGTGGTGTTGGTGGATCGATCTAATTCAACCATCCAGTTGTTTAGGTGATATTGGATGCTTTTGACACACATCAAACCTTTTTCGGGTTCTTTTGAATTAAATCTCCGTCTCTTAATTCGGGTCGATGTCTTATCGTCAACTTTAAAAATAGTTTCAAATGACCAAACTCAAAGTACAGCATAGTGAATTTTTTAAACTACACCTAACGTAAATTTAGTTAATAGATGGAAAAAACGATTTAGGGCGTACTTTTGTGTTAAGTCCTTGTCTCTTAATTTGGATTGATGTCTTATTTTAGTTTCTTATCGTCATTTTTAAAAGGGTTTCAAAATGACCAAACTCAGTACAGCCAAATTTGAATTATTTTTACTACGCCTAACGTAAATTTAATGAATAGATGAAAAAAAAAAGAAGCATACTAAACGCAGTAACCGTTTTACTAAACGCAGTAATATTTTCCTGTAAAAAGTCCGAATTGCCCTTTAAAGTATTGGCACAAAAGTCGCCCCGTTCGGGCATAAAACATTCTGAAAAATCCCCCCGACCACCGGAAATACCACCGCTGACCGGCGGTATTTTCCGGGGAAAATAGAAATACCGCCGCCGACCGGCGGTATTTTGGGTTTTGAACGGATCTTCTTATCTTTTTTTAAATTGGTACTGTTCACCCACCGGCGGTATTTCGGGTTTTTAACGGATCTTCTTATCTTTTTTTTAACAGTACTGTTCACCCGTGCGTGAACAACACGGGTGAACAGTACCTGGATTTTCTTATTTTTCTTTTTTCTTTTGGGCCAGGGGCATTTTAGTCTTTTCATATGGGAATGTTATTGCGAATAGTAAAACGGTTACTACGTATAATAATTTCGAAAAAAAAAACGATATAATATTTCTCTTTTCCATTTCTCATCCCTTCTGTATATACGTGTAAAATCTCGCAGGTTGATTGGAAATAATTAATATATTAGTCGAAATTTGAATTAGAAATCATTTCGGAAGTTGAGAAACCAATTAACTATTGAAATTTGTTATTTCTACTAATAGGCGTGGACCTCACCGAAAAGTATAACAACCAGAGTTGAAAGACGTAGTTTAACGGTTATTATTATGACTTTATCCTTTGCCTCTTGGAATGAAAACTGCTCCATCCAACACGTTATTCTGGGAATATTTGCAATGCTTGAAATTGAAATCTAAAAGACACACACGTAATTAAACATCTACCAGAACTACCGGCCATTAGGACAGTGAAAATGACTTTCTGCCCTCACTTGCCACACTTCAATCTCTACCAAGTAATTATATATATAAATACAAAAAAAAAAAAGAAGTAAAAAATCCCTATTTAAAATAAAAATAATAAAAATGATGAGTTATTATAATAATTCACTATCTAAATCAGATTGTATTTAAACACGTGCAAATTTGCTCCGATAATAATATCAACTTTAAAAAAAGAATTAAATCGAACTTTGAGTTTTTTTAAAATATGTATGAAAAAGTTACTATAAAAGTAGTTTCCAAATGTAGGCAAAAATGCCTATTGAAGAAGGGAAATTTAAATGTTTCCGAAAAAAATGGAAATAAATATTTGATGTTCATCTGAAAATAAGAGATTCATTTTGATATATTTTCTCTAAATGTATATAAAATTTGCCTTGCATATAATATTTTACTCTACTTGGTTATGTGGGTGAACAGATTCTCTGTCTCTAAATGTGGTATGTCTATCACGTATCAACTTAAAATTGTTCACAACCTTAAATTGATACATGATAGGCACACGATATCTAAAAGTACCGAAAAACTCATTTGTTTATTTTGAGCTTGGGTGTCAGCAAGTAATAAGTGGTTAAAACTTCAAATATTGTTTTTTTTTTTTTTTTGTACTTTTTGTTGGTGGTTTCTCTAGAAAAAGATAGAAAACAGCACAGATTTGGGCTACACATTTTATGATTTATAGTTGTCATTTTAGGAAGGTAACAACTATGATGGGATGAGGCCAAATTGGCCAATGAAATTGGGAACCTGTGTTAGTTGACCTTCACTACTTTGGCTTGACTAGAATTTAATTATCAACGCCCAAGTTTCCCACGCATCAATCCATCCAATTTTTTTTCTTCTTTCTTTAAGGCAAAACTGTAATATATTAACGACGTTGTAAATCATTCAGTAATGTTTGAGATACAAAAGCGAGAAGAACAATGAAAACTTTATAATACATATACACAATGAAAAGTTTTGTTTTGAAAATATACATTCTTCCATGCATGAACTGGTTAGTTATCATTTTTCTTACTTATATCCGTATCTTCTAAAGATGAATTTATCATCGAGATAACAAACCATTATATTATATCAGTAAAAGTATATAAAAATTTAAAACAAAACTCTTCTCTCGAAATAAAAATATTTTATAAAACAAGATTACTTCTTTAGAATGGGAAAGTAATATATAACAAGGTTAATTACCAAACAACCCTGCTCCCCCAATGATATTAGTCTAATTTACTTAGCGAGCCCTCAAGATTATTACTACAAATTGTAATAATAAACCTCAGGTTAACAATTAGAATCACGACTCTTTTAATAAAATAAGAAAAATATCTAAAAACGTGATGCAAGTTGATGAAGCAATGAATTTTACAAGACAATGCTATGATGAGGAATGTTGAATCACATGACCGCCCCTTCAGCTTGACCTACAGCCACACTAAAGCAGTAAAATTGGCCGATCATTGACTCCAACTGACCACAAAATTCCAAGGGAACCATGGACACAACAAATCTACTCGGTTAAACCCGGCTTTTCGGTTTATAGAAAGTCATGGAAAAATGAAGAAGAAAAAAGTATCAGGCATGTTTGTTTTTATTTGTGTTTTAATTTAATTTTTTATTTTTACAATAAATTTAATATATTATAATAATTTTTTAATAATATTTTATTAGATATTTTTAATACACTATTTATATAAAAAATTTATTATTCAAAGACATGTTTTAAAACATGATAGCAAATATGCTTTAGAGCAAGCATAGTTTGCAAAACCTTGATTCGTATCGTAGGGTCGTACGATACTATGATCCCAAAATATCAATCGATTCTACTTTTGCTTCTATTCTATCCTAAATTTTTTTTTCTGCTAAAACGGCTCGAATAAGAGTAATTTATATAATTTATCAGTAATTTTACTTATGCATATTTTGTGTAAAATTTTATAATTTTCCTATGTTCTGATCCTATTAATATCGATCCTACACCAAAATCGATCAGGGTTTCGAATTTGCAAACTATATGGTTTATTAGAGTACACATTGAGCCAAATCGCAGGGGGATTGGTGAGTACTCCAAATGTGTTGAGAAATAGCATAATGATTGATGGGACATTGGGTGGTATCATGGTTCAGAGGCATCATAACTTTCAAATCTCTTGGGCATTTTCTTTGATCATGATTAATTCATCATTTCGTACCAATTTTAGTTCAATTAAATCCTCCCGTCTCCTTCACAACTCACACGCATGCATATATGCACTCCCCCAACCTATTGATTCCCACTTTTATTTTTTTTCTTCTTCTCTTGCATAATATGGTCCTCATGGAACTCAAAGCGAGATGGGATTATCTGTTCAAATTATATAGATATTGACGTAATTTGGGGGTCGAACTAATAGTTCAACGGTTATGCTAACGAACTTTAGTGTTTCAATGCTTAAGGGTTAAGAAGATTTTCTATAAGACAGAATCCAAACATAGATCTTATGGGTGGGGCACATATGGGCTCATTTTCAAAGGGGAAAAAAAGAAGGGTGAATTACATTTACCTTTTAGAACTTTAGATATAATTACAATTTTATCCCTGCATGTCGTTTTGAGAAATATAAATAATTTTGTTGAGTCACCATATAACAAAGTTAAAATCGAAAAAATACAAATAACTCGAACGAGTTTTAGTTCTATCATCAACTTCAAAAATAGTTCTAAAATGGTTTTCATGAACTCAAATTTTGACAACACTAAACTTTTTTTTTATTTTTTACTAACACTTGAGTTGTTTTAAATTAAATTAACTTGTGTATAAAGTGATTTTATTGCCTCTATTAGTGTGTGTACAATTTATGTGTTAGAAAAAAGTTATTCAAATTTTTATCGAATGAATGTGAGTCTGAGATCATTTTGAAACTAATTTTGAAAATGAGGGATGAAAATGAAACTTTTCATGGTAGTAAAATTAAAGAGGGACAATAGTTCAAATTAAGATACCAACAGAGTGATTTAACGTAATTTAAACAAAGTACGACAAATAATTTGGACATAAAACCTCATTTTGAAACGGAAGCCCATCTTCTCCTGACTTATAAATTTGTGGGAGTTGAGGTTTGGCCCAGCAGTAATACCGTTGGGCACTATCCCGCGTCACACTCAAAATATAAGGGTGGGGCTGGGCTAGTAGACCTCAAATTCCCCCTCCCACAAGAAAAAAAGAAAAAAAAAAAAAAACCTTACATTTGCCACCTCCAAAAATATCCTACAAGCAGCTTATGTTTTGTCATTTTTCGCCTTGGTACTCTAATCATGAGGAAAAACTCCTTAATTTTGACAAGTTTCTTGACTTGTACGGACAGTTATCTTTCGTGTTCCTTTTTGTTTTTGTTACGAAAAGTAAAAAAAAGTTGTGTGTAAAATGAGAAATAAAACAGAAAAAAACACGAAACTAGTCAAATGATTTTAGAGAGAGCCTATAATATAAGCTAGTCCCATTTGGGCATTCTAGTCAAATGCTTTAATTGGTAACCATAAATCATAGGAAAGTTGAAAGTTGTGAAATTTTGTACTTTCTCTTGTTTAAAATAAAGCGTTTCAAAGAAAGTTACAATCTTCAAAATAAATGATATTTTAGTAAAAAATATAATTTTTCTCCTCAATTAACCCTTATTTTAACTTATCTACTCTTAATGATATTCTTAATTTGTTTGAAAAACTATAATACGTTTTTTATTTTGAACTAGAAATATTAGCATTTTCTTAGGTTAATGTACATCTACTACATTCATACATTGAATGGTGACAGCTCATGTGTTACTTTAACTATAATAAACTCAATGATGTTAACTGAAAATAACAGCATGAAATGTACAATCCATAACCCAATATGGTTCCAAAAAAAGACAAAAAAAACCCCAATATGGTAACATTTATTTTTTTTCCCCTTTTTTTGGCTTCAAAATCCACCCCTTGTTAATTATATTTATAAGGATGGTCCTACAAAGTATAGTTATTAATATTCGAGAAATGGTCGGCCATGGATTTTCGTGTTTTGTCCTTGGAAGTAAAGGAAAAATCAGCTTAAATTGGCATGGATATTAATATGATTATTATTTTTAAGCATAATGAAAATATAATTGTATTTGTACATGAGCACATCTAATTTCTTGAAACGACCATGAGGTACATTTATGGTGTTACTGTTTTGAAAACGTATTGTGTACTTCGTCTGAACATCTATATTGCACTTGTCCTAAAAGATTTCAGGCCTAAGAAAATAAGGTAGATGTTATGTGTATGTTATGGATGACGGTATATAAAGTACTTTAAAGTTAAAGGGGTTGGAACTATGAGTGACGGGTTTTGGGGGGTCTTCATCCCTCGTTTACAAATCTTTAATACCCGAGTCTATGTAGTTTTACAAAAGTCAATAGTCAAGTAACCGAAATCCATTCTCATATGCCAGAGTGTGTTTCATCATATAATTTTTTAAATAAAACTTAAATATTTAAAGTATATAACAAATTGTTTAAAAACTAAAAAATATTTTAAAATTAATACAAGATATCACTATTTTTAGAAAAAAAAAGTGTTCTTCATACCATATAATAGTTTTCTTGAAATTGTTTGTTTAGGGGTGCTTAGAAATCATTTTCAAAATGGAGCTGCTTATATATGTTCACTAAAATAGTTTAGTTTGCAAGAGATTTTATAAATTAAAATATAATATTTAAAATAAGTAATTTATCATTATTTAAAAAAAAATTATTGATTAATTGTAAACTAAGACATAATTATATTGATAAAAAAATATGTAAAAATCATAAAACATAATTTATTATGAATTAATTTTTTGTTTAGAAACATTAATTTTCTAGTGTGGTGAAACAGAACAATAATATATACGTGATTAATTGAAAATTTGTAATAGTTCTCGAAAATGCGTTTAATAAAAATATAAATAAATAAAGAGGACCGGAATCAACCGACCTGTCATCAAACCGGTCTACAAGTATCCCGTTTTTTTTTAATTCCCGGTTCGAATATTTCGATGAACCAAGAATTCACGCCTCCCGAGTCGATGTCCTCTCTCTATTCAAACAAAACAAAATTCCTTTCCTCCAACCACATTTTTCCTCCATAGTTAAACCATTAAAAAAAAAAAAAAACTATTTTAATTTCACTTTAACCCCTCAACCGACTCTAAAGTTATACTCGATTCGATTCAGGATAAAAATCATTTTAAAGTATTTTCATACAAATTAAGAAAAATGTCAGAAAAACCTTAACTATTGTAAATTATTTTAGTCCAATTGATATTCAGTATGTATCACTAACTTCAATTGATACTTGGTTCGATCATTACTAGGTACTTAATATAATTACTAACACTTAATTAAAACGATGGTAAGTTGAGAAAATAATACTCACTCTGTCACACTCAAAGAGTCTATTTTGAAATGTGTACAACTTATTATGGGTGATGAGGTACAACACCTAAAATAAGTAATTTATCATAATATTTTTCATGAATATACTTATTTTAGAAGTAAGAATTAATTGTGAATCAGACATTGTAATATTAATAAGAGTATGAATATAAATAAATTCAAAGTGGACAATATTTTTTTTGAAAGTGGCCTCTTTGAGGGGGACGGATGAAATATATTCTTTTGCTAGAACGTCATTTATTTTGAAAATTGTTACTCTATCTAAAACGACTTTTATTTTGTATAGTGGGAGTATCATGAAAAAACTTTAAAAAAGAAAAAGAAAACGCGGTTTTTCTCTATCATGGAAATCACTCGTCCGAATTAGAAACCTTGCCCATTTTCGTCCTTTTTCGGATTTTTATTTCCCCCAAATTTTCTCTTTCTAATTTTAAATTTCATTTCTAATTTTAATTTTAAATTTTTTTGCCCCATGGCATAAATCTCGATCTCAAAATTTGGCGTCAGAATCTTCTTCACTCTTTCTTTTCTTTCTTTTTCTCTTCTCACCCAATCTCTGCGTTCACTTTTTGATTTTTGGTTCTTTGGGTCTGTATTCCGATATCTATTTCTCGGTACCATCGCCATCATTTTAGTGAATTTCACCGTGGGATGACGCAATTTTTGGCTTCAATTGTGGGGTTTTTCCTGTATGCGAAGGTTTGGTGAGCTCAATTGGGAGAGGGGGCATTGTGATTGGATGTGTGTGAAGGAATCAGGGGCTGGATGTGATTATCTGTTGTTATTGTTGTTCTTGTTGTGGTTTTATTCTTATTCTTGTGTAAATGCTCCTAGGTGGGGATCTAGGGTTTTTAGCTAGAGTAGTTGTGGCGGGGTTTGTGGTAGTTTTTGCTCCGGTTGTGGGGTTTTTGGTCCGCCGGAAATGGCATCGGTCGGTGGCCAGGAAGGAGGAGATCAGGCGGCTTTTGGTTTTGGCTTCAGAGGAGATTGAAAGAGCTGAGATTGGGTACAGTTATGAGGATGAGTATATCCATGGCTCAGTGTTGGAAGTAGAGGCAACCCACGGAATAGTGGAGGCTAAAGAGGAGGCGAGGCAGCAGAAGCATGCAGAAGTAGTGGCACCTGTGGTGGAAGTCCCTGTTCAGGTTCCGGAAACTGTACAGGCGTCGCGGCGATCGCAATACCAGTGTGAAGTGTGCCGTTCCCCAACTACCACGCGATGCGCACGCTGTAAAGCGGCTCGATACTGGTAGCAATCGGGAAACCCTCCTTTTCTTTTGCCTCAAGTTTTTCTCTTTACTCTTCTAGGCTGTCCTTGATTTTTAGCCTTGTGTGGATTTTACGGAAGCTTTTGGGAATTCCTTTTGTTAGGGAAATTGGCTTAGATTTGTGGCCAAAATTTAATAATTTGGCGTAGTATAAGTTTGATAACTTGTTTATGGATAATCGAGTGATAGGGAACTGGGAGGTGATTGGCAGAAATGATGATTGTCAAAGCAGATTGATTGCGTTAATGAAACAATATAAAATAATTTCTAGGGAGGTTTCAAAAACTGTGGAGATTGTGATTATTTGTGCAATTAAGTAGCTTAAGTGCTAAAGATAGTTATTTACAAATAAGTTTGCACTGTTGAAATTATCCCTGTTGGACTTATTATGTCTTTTAGGTGGGATTACTTGTGTTGTTGCTGGTTCAGTATCTTTTTTGCTTGTGAACATGATTTGTCTTCATATGTTACAATTTCCACATATGTTGTTAAGTACTTGTTGGGTTTGTGTTTTAGGAGCCTTGAAATCTGAATTGAGGAATGTGGAAAAAGATTT
This sequence comes from Leptodermis oblonga, assembly GCA_016801395.1. NCBI lineage: Eukaryota > Viridiplantae > Streptophyta > Magnoliopsida > Gentianales > Rubiaceae > Leptodermis > Leptodermis oblonga. The sequence continues at coordinate 38,195,982 of CM028752.1, forward strand.
TTGGCATGTTTTCTTTGCTGGAATCGTGGAATTTGTTTAGCATTTATTTATATGTGATATTTTACAAGGCATTTTTTCTTAGACTGGAATGTTTTTCTTTTCCCCAGAGACTTTAAGCTTACTAAGAGTTATTCTATTGAGTAGGTAACTAAACACATGGAATTGCTTCATTTGTTCAGTCTGTGATGTATGTCCTTTTATTATGGGATCTGCGTCTAGTTTATGAAGCCTTCCAGTATCTTTGTGTGGGTCATGTGAAATTTAGTCTGAAGTACCTTATTTGATGGGATCTATTTCCTTTTTAAAGTCTGGAGAAGTTCTTGGATTAGATTATTGTCTCTTATATATTGGCAATGTTCCCTGACAAGCAAATTAATATGAAATACTTCTTGTTTTTGGTTTGGTTAATATTTTTTCCCCCTTACTGGTGCCAAGTTATTCTCTTACTCACAATACATTACTGTACAAATGCTTTGTCTTATAGAATTAATTCATATATGAATTTGCATGTCTCAGTTCTGGAAAATGTCAAATTATTCATTGGAGGCAAGGCCACAAGGATGAATGTATCCCATTTACAGTTGGTGATCAAAGTCATGAAACAGGGGCCAATACTTCTCTAAATCTATCGAAGGGGGAAGAGGGTGAAACCCATAATAATGTAGTTCAGATAGGAGGCAAGCATCTTTCTGAGTCAGTTGAAACTTACCCTAGAGAGTCTGCATATCCAGATTCCAGTCATCCAAAATCTTTAGACAGGGAAGATGATCCTGTGGTGGAGACGTTTACTGTAGAAAAGGGTTCACTTCCAAACTCAGAGTTCATAGCTCCCATGTTATTTAATGAACTTCCTAAAGTTTCTTCAAATGGTTCATCAATTGATGCATCTTTAAAAGCCCATAAATATGATTCATCCCACAGGCATCTGTCTATTCCTCGCGGTAAGATTGAGAATGGCTATCATAATGCTGATACAAACAAGCTTCCTTCTGAGACGTCCAATGTAGTGAATTCTGGAGTCAGTTTTGCTTCTTCAGCTAAGGTGAATATGATGAAGGCCAATTCTTCTGATGTTGATGGTTTGCGTGGGTCATCTACAATATCATCATCTTCAGGTGTTGATGGATGCAATGAGTCTTCCTCTGGGCCTTCTACACCCTCATCTGGGTTTTGGGATGGAATGATCAACCGTTCTAGGTCTGGAAATGATACTCTTAATTATAAGACTGGTTCTTGTAGCGACGATTCTGTTGATATTGACAATTTTGGTTCACGGTTGACTTCACAATCTACCCTGCCAAGAACTTTTCATCCTCAGAGAGATGTTGCTGGGAACTCTAACAAGATAGTTTTGTCTGAGGAGCCTTATTCTAGTATATCTAAAATCAAGAAGCCAACCGATGGATTATCATTACAAATAAAAGAGGATAGAGGTTTGGATACCCGTGGATCATCAAAAACAAGTTCAGTAACCCCTCGGGTTGATGCAATCAATTCCGATTCTGTAAAAGTGACAAAGTGTGTGGAATCTGGTGCCAGTTTCGAACCTAAGGCTGGTAGTTTGTCTCCATCAACTCCTGAGAAACTAAATTCCAAGGCTGCAAGCCAAAGAAGAATCTCCCAGGAGTCAAAAGCTTCTGAGGTTATATCTTCAAACCATGGAAGACATTCAGTTCAGAATGGGGAATCTGTTAGATCTGATAAAGCACAAGAGTTCCCACCATGCTCCAGAGATTCTACACACAATGGTCTAAATAACTCCAAACCTTCAGTGTGGAAGGTTGTTGACCAACTTAAAGCTTCTAAATTAGCACGACTGAGTACATTAGGGGTTGTTAGTGAGAATGTTGCCAAATATAGTAGCAAGGTATTTACTTTTGCACTGTGATTATTTTCTTTATGCATTCACAATAAGAAGCTATGATGATGGACTTGGTCATATGTTTATTTACAGGGCCTATTTCCATATGATATGTTTGTGAAGCTTTATCACTGGAACAAGGTTGAAATGCTTCCATGTGGGCTGATGAATTGTGGGAACAGGTAGTCCAGATAGAATTATTCATGCTTAACTCTTGGCTTCCCTGGCTAGTTTTCTTGAGTTTTATATGCGTCTTGTATTTCCACTTTAATTGCTTAAATCTAAGTAATGCTGTTATTTCTGGAAAATCAAACTATTTAATGTTGCACTTGCTTGGGCAAGAATTGCATTCTTCTTGGATTTTTCCATGGCTGTCCTAGGAATCTATGTTAGTTCCCTTGCTTTGGTGCAGTGTGTTGCTCCATAGAAAATGTCCAATCATCAATGTTATTATTATTTTTGTTTAATCTCACATTCTTTCCATCGGATTTGCAAAAACCTTTTACAGGGGAAGTCAATATAACTAAAGAAACCTCCTCAATCAATGAAAGGTTTTGGAAACCTTGGGAGGAATGTGAAATTAACCCAATTATGGGTAACCATAATTCATGTGATGTTATCTGCAGTGTGTATTTCTCAAAATTTACTTCATTTTTTTTTTAGGGTTTCTGTGGAGCATTTGTCTTGTCATATACTTAGACAGTAATAGTGTTTTATCCTTTTTAATTAGTCTGATAATGATATCTGTTGTTTATAATCCAGTATTTGACAATCATCTATTTACTGTTTTGGCAGCTGTTACGCTAATGCTGTCCTCCAATGCTTGTCATTTACCCCGCCTCTCACAGCCTATTTTCTTCAAGGGATGCATTCTAAATCATGTATGCATGCGTTCGAAATTCTATATGCTTGATTATTACCTGGCAGGTCTATATGCTTTAACTTTTTCTTGTTTGATCTCTTTATTGTCTAAGTCATTTCCTTCATATCTCAGGCAAAAATCAAGATTGGTGTTTCAGTTGTGAGTTCGAGAATCTGGTTCTAAAGGCAAAGGACGGAAAATCTCCCATTTCTCCAAGTCGAATTATATCCCAAATACAAAATATTGGTAGTCATCTTGGAAATGGAAGGGAAGAAGACGCACATGAATTTCTAAGGTCAGCCAGCTTTTTCCATTCCCATAATGTGTTTGAATTTTTACTTTAGCATCTCTGAATAAATGAAGTCAGCTGCGGTTGATGGCTAATTAAATTGTAATTTGAAGGTATGTCATTGATACAATGCAAGCTATTTCTCTGAAGGCTGCTGGGGTTAGTGCTTTGAGCTCTTTGGAAGAAACATCTCTTTTGGGCCTTACTTTTGGGGGTTACCTCAGATCAAAGGTAGTTTATGTTCATCATTATGGGACAAGGACAGAGAGTCTAATTTCTTCAAGAAGAATTTTGAAGTCAAGCATTATTAGCAATTCCATATTGTAATTGCAGATAGAATGCATGAGGTGCGGCGGAAAATCTGAACGGCATGAAAGAATGATGGATCTTACTGTTGAAATTGAGGGAGATATAGGAACCTTGGAAGATGCATTGCGACAGTACACTCACACAGAGACTCTAGATGGTGAAAACAAGTACCGGTGCAGCAGGTTGGTTTTCAGATTTACTTTAGGGCCTGTTCTTTAGGTTTTGGTTTTGGTTTCAATAGTAAATTTATTATATTATAATCAGCTTTCATCATTTCCAATAAATTTTTTTTACTATTCAACTATATTTTTTTACATTTTCAATACACTTTTTACATTATAAAACTATTTTCTAAAAACCAAAACTCAAACCTTCAGTAAAGAACAGGCCCTTAATGTGTGAGTTTGATTCACAGAATATTAAAAGACAGTTCTCTACGCCATGTTCTAAACTGGGACTCATATTTGGAAATTAAGATGCAAGGGTTGATAGTGAAATTTGATTGTTTATATTCTTTTATCACTTGGTATATTTCTGCAGGGTACCATATTTTTGTATCATAGTTTGGATTTGGAATGCTTCTTCTTGTTTATAAAGCATTGATTTTGCTCATGATCAGTTTTGTGTTAATTTATGGTGCGTTGCACCGGATGCTTGTAAATGTTCTTCCTGTCTTCTTTGTCCTTGGGTAATCAGTGAGTTTCAGATTTTTTATTTTTATTTTTTGGTGTTAATTGTGAGATTTATTAGTATTTAATCTTTTCATACAAAATTTTCAGAACATTTACTTTTTCCTTTATCCCTGCCTGCACTTCAGAAAGTCAGAATGTCATATACTTGAAGCATTACTTATTCATCTTAAGTTCATGATTTGGTTTGAATTGTCTCTCATTACTTCGATACACAGTGTGGACTATCTTCTTCAATTGATGTTGTGTTGTCTTTTACCAGATGCAAATCTTATGAGAAAGCCAAAAAGAAGTTAAGAATTTTAGAGGCACCAAACATTCTCACTATAGCTCTAAAGAGATTTCAGGTACTTTTTACATGCTAGCATTTTTTTTTCCCTAAAAGATTCTAGTTCATGTTTCATACTGATTGGTCACAATTAATGCATTACAGTCAGGTAAGTTTGGGAAGCTGAACAAAGCGATCAAGTTTCCAGAAATTCTGGATCTGGCTCCGTATATGAGTGGGACAAGTGACAAATCCCCAATTTATCGCCTTTATGGAGTCATTGTTCACTTGGACATCATGAACGCTTCATTTTCCGGCCACTATGTTTGTTATGTTAAAAATACTCAGAACAAGTGGTTCAAAATTGACGACAGCTCGGTAAGCCTACAGTTTTTTCTTTTTTCATGGAAAATTATGAGACTCTGTATCCTTGAATTGTGCTTTTAGGCTTTAGAAACTACAAATCTGTACCATGATTGAACTAAAAAATTTCACGTGAAATATGAGTAGTACTTTAATACTAAACGTGAATCTTTGTTATACTTTGCAGTTCAAGCCTTCAACATTGTTGTTCTTGCATTTGTTCTTTATGCATGTTGTGTCACCTAAAGTTTTGTGGCTAATTTTTGAGTCGTATGGTCATCTTCATAGGTAAAAGCTGTGGAACTTGAGAGGGTCTTGACAAAAGGGGCATACATGCTGCTCTATGCCAGGTAGATATTCTTGATCTAATCTACTGTATTTGTCAAAAGTGCCAGACTTATTTCAGACACTTCAAACTGAATCAATTGTCTCTTAGGTGCTCACCACGAGCCCCGAGGTTAATAAGGAGGAGTTCATACGATGCAATGAGAAAGTCAAAGAATCCAGATCCTAAGCCAACACAGCACTCCAGGGCTGCTTGGGATGCTTCTGTAAACGGTTCTAATAATCAGATGAGCAGTGAAAGCTTTTATCCAAATTATTCATATCTCAGGCCAGTCCATACCATTTTGGAGGAGGATGCTTCAAGTGACAAATCATCGTCGCTATTTTCAGAAGCAAATTCTTGCAGTACGGAGAGTAGCAACAGGGACTCTACATGCACGGATGATCTTATGGATCAGTTGCTTGAAGATATGGGGGTCTCTGGTGGTAGCCCTTGGAGAAATTCCTCTGATTCAGAGACTTCATCATCCTCATCTTCCTCATCTCCCTTGTACCTGAGGCAGTCATCCATCGACTTAGAAGCTTATGCTTCCAGATGTCCTGACCCATACGGTGATTCCCCGGTGTCATCCTTGAACGATAGCTCGAGGCATCCCAACCAATATGAAGTGGTGGCCACAGCAGCAGCAGGCAAGGGAAGCACTTCTTTTTTGTGTCCTGACTCAACTAAACAAGGTAGGAAGTTAAGTAGTAGAAGTAGTAGTAGCAGGGAGTCCGGCTCCAGTAAACTAGGATGGGCTAACCCTTTTGAGAACTTGAAATCTAGTGTAACTTTTAGACGATCGGCGACGACGACGACGACGAGAGGAAGATCAGATTGAACGACCACATCTGCAGAAGTGCATATCTTCCTAAGTTAGAAAATAATGAGGCGTAGGAGGGTTGGGGTTAGGGAGTGGCTGTATGTATGTATGTATGTATTATGTACTCTCTGGCTATCGGCTTCGTTCATAAAAGGGCCTCCATTTTGTTACTCTCTACCCCGTAATATAAGGTATAATAAATATAATTTGTCAATCCAATTTCTATATTTTACTTGTGGAGTTTTCAGCAATGGCAGATTGTTCCTTGGGTGAACCTTTTTGCCAGTTTCAGTTGAAACTGATAAAACTGTGTTTCTTAGATCTCTCTCATCCTATTGCTGGCAATGGAGAGATCTGATGGGGTTCATCATGCTTTGTGCGATTCAGACACAGAAGGGAGGACTGAATTTCAATTTTGGATGAGGTGACAAACTACACGAATTTAACACGTTGAAAGTGATTGGTATTTATGTTGATGTCTAGATGTTTCGAAGGGGGAGGGGGAGGGGGGGTCTGGACGTAGAAACTTGTAAGAAAAGAGTGTTTTCAGACTTATGATGATCAAATCTATGATAGATTTTGGAGGAAATAGTTTTGTAGGATGAATAAAATGGAATGTAGGACATTTCTATTCCAATTTATTAGGTTTGGGTTGAGGTAACTTGGGAACAAAGTCTAGTACCTTATTTGTTGGAGCGATTTGTATCTCTTAGGTGACGTAGAGAAAGGGATCTTGTTCCTCCGAAAATGTTGTGTGAGGACACATTATCGGTAATTTCGTATATGTTTACCAATAATTTATAGTTGTAATAATAATTTCGTATACCAATAATTCACTAAAAAAAATTATATCCAAACACCTTCAATTCTCTTTAAATTCAATTTTTAAAATTTTCTCTAAAATTACTCTCACATTATTTTAAAAAACAATCAAATCATTACACTTTTTATTCTCTTTTTTACACAATTTTCATTAAAAAAATTTCTTTCCAAAGAACAAAAATTCTCTATTTGAGATACAATTCAGACAGGGCCAAAATGACCCTGGGAGGGTCAATGTCTTGGTCAAAAAAGGAACAGGGGCAAAAAGGACAATCACGTGAGGGAAGGCCATGGTAGTGTTCAACAATCGACGGTGAAGTTTAATTTGACCCAATTCCAACAACTTAAGATACCCCATATATGGTATGGGCCGACATCCGACCGAATCAACTAATCCCAATTCAAAGAACGACCCATCTCCTCTATCACACGCGTGTTTCATTACGTGAGGTCGATTACATGGAATATATTTTGTCATCGTGAACAGTTGAAATAAATACTCTAAATTACGTTAGGTGGCCGAGAGTTTAGAAAGAAAAGAAAGAAGCTATGCAATAAATATAAATGCAAATGAAGTATGAAATGTGGTGTGTACGGTTTGTCTTTTGACCCAACCGATACCCAATTACTAAAGTTAGGATTCGGCCCAAGTTGGCCTACCCTCATAGGATCCCTTTTAGCTGGACAAAAGATAGATTCGGACAAATGACCGATGAACAATCTCATGCTTCGCCTTGTACGAGTGACATGGAAGAACCACCGGATCGGGTGACGTACTTCTAGCTCTATAAAATGGTAAACTATTCTTCACAAGGGGGACTATCTTTTACTATATTCTTCTAACCTCACTAAATTATTTCTACGTCTGAGTACTAACTTTAGCATCGAAACTAAATTGAAATATTTTGGCATAGAAGATGATGAATCAGAGCAAATTACTCTCACTTGCAAACCACACATCATCCAAATGTATAATTATATTAATAAAGTGAAAATTAAAACGTGCCTCTGTTTTTTTATACACATATATATATATATATATATAGAGAGAGAGAGAGAGAGAGGAATATATATATATATATTAATATAAATATGGGCTGATTCTGATGAGAAAAAACATTCCAAATCCCGCTTGCAAGTTATGTTGATATAATCATTACACGCGGCAGAAGGAGGCGGAGTTGATATTCATGGGAGAGAATCCACCGCCGGAGCTGGCCGGACAACTACTGCGGTGTAAAGTAATCGGGTGGCGGCGGCGCGGCGGTAGATAAAGTATATGAGAATTCCAGTGGGTGGGGCCATCACATTGACCGCCATGTAGGAAATTACAGCTGCGGGCGGTGCGTAAAAGCGCGTCATGGCATGGAGTGATTTTCAAGTTTTATCCGGTCGACGATGGTCCACCTCCACCTCCATCTCCATCTTCATCATTTTGACCTGTTTCAGGGTGGGGACCACGTCTTCTTCGACTTCCTATTTCAGTTTGAGATATAAACTAAAGGACATAATAAACTGATCAAAGAGTTTGAACTTGACTTTTTTTTTTTTTTAAGACAAAATTGAAAGGGAAAAAAATTAAAATAAATAAAGCTTAAAGATAGGGTTATTGTAAACACTAGTCCCTTCACGTTCGACAAAAATATCAATGGTGTATAACAAGGATAGTGTATTTTTAAAATACACGTATCGTTTTTAGGTGTTGAAATATTAAGTTTAGCATTTGATATATCGTGTATTTTTTAAAACAATAAAAATAGTGTGATTTCAAAACATGCATACCGTTTTTAGGTGTTTGAAGTATTGGATTCAGTCTCTAAAGTATGGTATGTATATTAAAACCATAACTATCTTATGTTTGTAAAATTTATGTACCGTATTTGGATGTTGAAATATCGTTGTTTATGTTCAAACAACAATAATCGCATGTATTGAAAAAAAACACGCGCATCGACTTTAGTTGTTGAAGTAATAGCCTCTCGAATATCAGACGGTCGGACATAAAAAAACTCCCTCTTGATAAAATAGATTTTGAAAGTATATGCCCTGTTGGTAAGTAGACTCAAGCCATGATTTGAGTTTCATTTTGATTTTATAATATTAAAATTACATTAGAAATGTAAAAATGTGTGTTAAAATGTAAAAAGGTTTATTGAAAATGTAAAAAGGTTTATTGAGAATGATAAAAACTATTATAAAATCAAAATGAGACTCAAACCATAACTTAAATCTACTTACCAAACAGGGCATAAATTCTCTTACAAATTTAAAAATATTACTCCTTAGTTCCACTATAAGCCATTTTGACAAATGTAAGTTGTATTATGAATGTCAAGGTACAACATCTAAAATAGCAAATTTGACACTATTTGTTCTATTTATATCTTAATTATTAAGTATGAGATAATTGTGGACTACACGTAATTGTATTAGTAAGGATAGAAAGAGTAAAAAGTTTGAAAGTGGACTCTTCTGATGAAATAAAAAATATTTTTTAAAGTGAATTATTCTAATAAAACAAAACGGAGGAAGTAGTATTTTATCAAATTTCATGATGATGGTGTTTGTATTTTTCCCAAACTTCAAGAGTTTTCTAACTTTTTTTCTCTTTTATGAAGTGGTAGAAAAAGTTAAATCTTATTGATTGTGATTTCAAATGCAACACTCTTGTTTTTTACCTAATTAAATACTTTTAATAAAAAAGAAAAAAGTGTAAAAGCATTAACAAAATTCAGATTCTAGAAACTAGATAAAAGTTTTTTTTTTTTTTCCTTTTGTTTTTTTTCCAAAAAGATATAAAATTTTAAGGGGCATACTATTTGCAGAAACCAAATTACTATTCACAAGAACATTTTCTTATTAATTTACTAAAATACCCTTGATTATTTATTTTTTTAAAAAATAACTAAGGGTATTTTAGTAAATTCACAATAAAATGTTTCTGTGAATAGTAATTTGGTTCCTGTAAATAACAATTCTGAATTTTGAAACAAACTGAAAGTAGATTCTATTCCCATAGTTCAAGTTCAACCCCACTTGAGTTGGTTACTGCTACATCCACTTAATCAAAAGTACAAAGTTGTTTGTTTGTTTGTTGGTGCTTTAAAGCTTAAAGCCACACTAATTGGCTTTCCCAAAGTGGTAAGTACAATGTAGTAATTCCTCCTTTTCAAACTCATATTCTTGTTTCTAAATTGGGTAAATTATCAAAACCCTACTTCAAATTTGCCTAAATTACCAAATAAATACTAACTTTAATTAAATTGTCGAATCGACCCCGACAGATTAGACAAGAAGTTGACCAGTTAAGTTCGTTTGGTAATCTTAACACGAAATTGTTATTCGCAGTAACATTCCCTTATGAAAATACAAAAATGCCCCTGGCCTAAAATAAAAAAGAAAAAGAAGAAAATTGGGTACTGTTCACGGGTGAATAGTACCCGGTTAGAAAAAAACTGAAGAAATAACGTCGGTCTCCCTGTAACCGTTTTACTAAACGCAGTAACATTCCCCTGTAAAAAGTCCGAATTACCCGAGTACGATCCATATTACACTATAAGTAAACACTATATTTATTTTTTTACTTTATTAGTTTACATAAATTCTCTATATACCCCTTCACTAAATTTTCGGAAAAAAAACCCATTCGGGGGGGATTTTTTTCCCGGATCTGCGATTATCCGACTTTTTTTCTGTTCTGCAACATTTCGGCGGGGGAGACTGTCTCCCCGACCGAATTCCCTGAATACCGCCGCCGGAAAATAACGCCGGCGGCCGGCGATATTTCTTCACTTTTTTTTTCTAACCGGGTACTGTTCACGCGCGGGTGAACAGTACCCGGTTTTCTTCTTTTTGGCCAGGGGCATTTTTGTCTTTTCACAGGAAAATATTACTGCGAATAGTAAAACGGTTACTGCATTTAGTATGCCTCTTTTAACAAATCTCGGTGGAAAAGAACTATAGTAATTTATCGACCTTGACTCCACGAAAATTAACTAGTAAATTACCGCTTGATTTGTCAATAGTTAGTTTGATGATTTAATCAAATTACAAAATTTATTTAGTAATTTAAAGAAATTAAATAAATGTTTTAATAAATTACCCTTCCAAACTAAAAGCGAGACGCTAACCTCATACTACACCAAGAGGACAAGAATTTTTATATAAAAACGAGATTTTTTCTATGTTCTCCTTTTTTTATTTTTAAGAAGGAATATGTATTAAGCATCGAACGAGGATCATATATCAAAAATATTATATCTAATCGTATCTAAGTTCGTGAAACGACGTAATTTTACTTTAAAAACAACTTTATTTTACGTTAAATATTGGATGAAATAATGTAATTCCACCTCATAATTATGTTATCTCGTTAATTATGATATAATTTAATAGAATATTTTGGACACGTAATCTTTTTCTAAAGTAGAGTATACATTGTAAAAAGTCAAAGATAATAGGTGGAGACACGATTGGAATTTGAGGTGGAAGGAGCGCCCAACAATCTTTGGATATTGGTCATTCAAATACTTAGTGGCATACAACAAATACACACAACCACATGCCTTTCCTCTCAATCAAATCCATATACTCTTACTTTTAAAAATATACCATTTATTATAGATCGTATAATTAATTTGATATTATATTTTTTATTTATATTCTAATTTTTAAGTAAAATTAAATGTAAATGATACGTTATTATGTTAGTGTATATAATATAAACAAATTCAAATGAGATTCTTTTATCAGGGCAATAAATTTTTTTTAAAAGTGAACTTTTCAAATGATACGGAAAAATATATCATTTCAACTATATACGGCTAGCAACTTGCAACTCAGAACAGCTTTCAAATTTTTCTTCATTCTACGATCAATAGCCAAACCAAAGATTTTTTTTTTTTTTCCTCCGTTGAAAGTTGGAAAGCAATAAATAATACTCCCCTTTGTCTTTAAAAATAATGTTTAATATTACAAAAATACTCTTTTTCCAAGTAAAAAAGATATTACTTTTTCCAGTGTTAAACGAAAGAATCTTTATTTAATTGTTTTATTTTCCTTACATATTCAATGGAAAGTTTTTTCTTTTAAGTGAAATACAATTTGTTTTCTATATGTTTACGTCACAACCAATTTGTTTCCTATATCTAAAAAATAACTTGTTACGTACCCATGTAGTTTACAGATAAGATCACATGTCACCTCACATTGTGTGTGGGCCTCCTATGGGGTCTACTGTACGCTTCACACACAATGTGAGATGGCACATGTCGCCTAAGCGACATGAGATTTGAACCGTGTTGTTATGACTGAAATGTTCAAGTAAAGAGTCTGATATTTGATTTGATTATTTGAAAAATGTTTTATCTCCATCCCCTAGAAGATAATCATATATAGCGAAGTTACACGTGTATCATCTAACATTCAACAAAATACGCATGTATACTCGACACATTTGATGTGTATTCCTCTCCCAACTCTTTGTAAAATCTATGAAATTCTGTGGGTGCATGGTAATTTCACGTCATTCGATCAATATCAGAATATACGAAGCAGATTTTTTTGGTTTCCTTTTTTTCTTTCTTTAGTGGACAATTTGGCAACACGCATAGCATGTGTCCCTCGGCCAGCTTTTACTGATTTACACACTGTAAAAATCTTATGAGAGAATTGACGTACCTCCAAGTACCAATTATTTTTGTCCTTTGCTTTGGACGTGAAAATGAATGAAATGAAAGCTTGCATGATCTTGAAGTAATGTATTGAGTTTGGACCTTTTTTTTATTTTTTTTTATCACATTATAACGTTAAGATACTCGAGTTTCAATGACAAAATGAAAATAAAAGCGTTTTGTTTGAGGGTTTTGGAATGAAATAATTGAATAATAGAAAACACCAGTATTTAGTTTGTGAATTTCGAAATCATGAAAATCTGGAATCACACTTAACCTTTTTTTTTTTTTTGGGGGGGGGGGGGGGGGGGGGTGGTGTGAAGAATGGCGAATTTCAATTTAATTATCGTTTCATACCAACTTGCTATGTAACTTATACTCATTCACATTCTAGTCACACTCAAATTAAACGTCCCCTGAATGCCTTAAAGTAACGATAGAGAGAGCATCTGGCTCCAACAATAGTACTGAGAATGAACCAAACATATCATTTGTCAAGAGCGGTGAATTTCAATATGATTCTCATTTCATTACAACTTACTACTAAACTCGTGCTCATTGCATTCCAGCCATTCAAATTAAATGCACATTGAGCCCTAACTGCCTTAAAGTTACGATAGAGAGAACCCGGTTCCAACAATAGTATTGGGATTCCTTTCCTTGCGCTGGCTTGTAAGGCAGTGTAAGCTGAAACACCATTTCTGCATAGTTACCTACCTATTTTTCCAAAAATGGAAAAAAGAGAGGAAATCTCAGGGAATTTTTTGCTTTTGCTTTATTTTTTCTGAGAATGACAAAAAGCAAAAAAAATGTCCCTTATTGTGCATTGGAACTTTGATTGGCTTGAATTAATTTCCTATTTGGTGTAGTCTTCTTGCCGGAAAGAAAGGCTTTCATAGTCACTCCCACACTCAAGTGAGACAAAGAAAAGAAGGGGTACGTACTCACTTTTTTCCTAACATTATATAGCTACTTCTTCTAGGCTATCATATTTTTCACTTTTTGTTTCACACCAACAAGCATACACAACCATGGTTGTAATCAAGTTACCATGCATTTGGGATGACAATTCGAGTTGTTTATAAATTGATAGGTCAACTTAATAGGTTAGATACGTGTCGTATTTTTATGTTATATTAAACGTTTTCAAAAATTATCTTAGACGATAATTTGCCAGATATTGTAACCAAGAAAGTTGTGTAACCTCCCAAATTGCATTTTATAAGAATGTATTGAATTTGAATTTTAGTTGATAAAACTAAAGTAAGAGAGGGCTTCATGCTGGTTTCTCCCTTCTTAGGATGAAGGGTTGTATTGGTTTTAGATTTGATACAAAAAATAGGCACATAAGGAATCTATGGTTTTTCAAAGGTATCAATATCCCTTATTCTTAAGCCTCTATTGAATATTATGAAAATAAAAAACAATGTTTCATAATCCTTCATTCTATTAAAAGAATTGGGGTTTAAAAAATATGTACAGCTTCTTCTGAATTTCAAGATATAACACATTAAATAGTTAATTTATCACTATTTATTTACTAATATATTTATTTTTAAGAGTGAGTTAATGAATCATACATTATTATATTAGTAAGTGTCGAAATTGTAAAAAAAAAGAAAAAAAAGAACTTTTTTATAAATAAATAAATAAATAAAAGTAGACTCTTTTAATGTAACAGAAAAAATAAAGCTTGTCTTTTACATTGTTATTACTTTTGTCCTTTATATTTTCACAATACACTCTTTAACTTCTTTCTGAACAATTTTATGCCACAAAATCTTATTGACATAAGTAAAAGTAAAAAATGAATTATCTCGAACAAGAGTAAGGAACATATTTTTAAAATACTATAATAAAAAAAATATACATTATAAAAACTAAGCTTCTTTCTTTTTTTTTTAAAGGAAAATTGTAAGCCACAAATGCGAGATAGGGATGGCAATGGCGTCATTGATGATTCCATGTGGTACAAAAAGATGGAAGAAGACTGTACTTTGGCTATTTGTTTTTGCGGCTTTCTTCCCCCACCCACAGGATTGCTTTGCCTGCCAACTGTATAAATCTCATTATGGCGTATTCATTTTAATAGTCATAAAATACAATTTTAAAAATAACTCAGCTACGGATGAAATATTATATCTATTTATCTAATTACTAAGTTATTTATATGAAAGCAATTAGACTTTATTAATTTTTACCATCTATATATTTTATAAAATTTTCAAAATATTTTTTGAAAATAGTTTATTAAAGTTATGTTTGAGCGCTGGAATTCGTCCAGCAACGATTAATTTGTTTTATTATTTTTTCACCTGCTTTGGGAAAGTGCTACACTTACCCCCTAGTGTTAGTGACTCTCGCCTATGTGGCTTCCATGTCAGATGCCTAATAAGCCATTGGAATCATATAAATCTAAATTTTATCAATTCATTAAATACAAATTTTCTCTTTCCTCATTTATATTCTCATCTTCCTATCTTTTCTCTCCATCCATAATTACTAGCAAATCTGAACAAGCTCTTCATATTTTATATCCATAATAATAGTGTTGTTTTTCTATCCAATCTTTTCTTAGTATTCTCCTGTGCAACATAACCGCGAGAAAGAACATGAATGTATACAAATGTAAAAAATCTCTCTGGTTTTCCAAAAAAAAAAAAAAAAACTCTCTTCTTTATTTTATTTTAGTTAACTAATTTTATAGTTCCATCATTTAATATTTCTAAATTAAACAATATTTATAATTTATATTCAAGCACTCATAATCTCGTGTGTGTGTCTATATATATATATATATGTGGTTTCTAGTAGAAATTTTTTTTATGAAGTGATAAAAAGGAGAATTTGTGACATTGATGTTAAGAGTTCTAAATTTGTGGTTTATAAGTTTTTTTTAAAAAAGGGCTTTCTATACAAATGAAATACAAAATTTAGGATTTATAGTAAATTACTTTTATGTAAGTATATTGTATGGGATATTCCTTAATTTATCGATATCTTATGCACAAATAAATGCCTACTATCGATATTTCACTACCTATTTTGTAATTTATTATTTCACATAATTAGCGTGACATGCATATTAAAAGATACATTTAAATAAAAAATTTAATACATTATGCAAAAACATAATCACTATGGTGCATGTATTAAAATGATATTTTAATCATTAGTCTAATGTAAAATCGGTTTATGCATGCGATCACTATTCACATGAACAATACATTTTTTATATATAAAAAAGCTTACAAGATTTCCGAAAAAAAAAACATTGATAAGTGATATTGTGCATGAATATTTAGTAATACTCTTGAAGGAGGTAAATACAAAATTGAAACTTAAGGTAAAAAAGAAAAAAAATTTGATACTTGTGAACAATACCAGTATCAATCATACTTTTGAATAATATCATTTTAATGAGAAAAAACAAAATAAAATAGATACTCGCTAAAGGTACCAATGATACTTATGGAGAGTAAAAGTAACACATATATTCTTAGGAATAGCGTTAAAATAAAAAATTAAAAAAAAAACACTACTTACTAACACTACTTATACTTCTAAAGAGTACCAATGATCAAACGTTCATTTATAAGCTGCCACCAAATTTTTTTAAATTGACATATTCTAATTATATGGTATTTTTGTATTGGGAAAATTAAATTTTACATTTACTAACGTAAGTATAATTATATGGGATATTTCTTAATCTTGTATTTTATTATAATTTTTTTTCCTTTTTTTCTAAAAATAATCTCAAAAATTAAAATAACTATACCATGCACACAAATAAGTGAACCCTTAATCATAAAATTTATTTGTTAAAAATGAATATCAATGAAAAAAATTATCTCCAAATATTAAAATAGCTATATCCTATATACAAATAAGTGAGCCTTAGTCACAAACTTCATTTAGTATTTTTATATTTAAAAATAACTTTCTTGGTTCATTAGATTTGTAAAGTGAAAATTTAGAAATATAAGGGAAAAAGAGAATTTAGAATAATTCAAACTGAAAATAATGCACTTTTGAGTAGAAGATAAAGAGACAACACTAAAATTTCTTAAAACTGGAACATAAGAAAATATTAAAAAATAATTGTTTAATTATATATTAAAAAAATTTAAAATTTTCACACGTTAATTTTATCTCAGATTTATGAAAGACAATGAATGGATTATGGAAATTTTGTTTCTGGGGCTGGGGATTATGGTATGGAAGAAAGGGATTTGAAAGACAATGAATGTGGAAATTTTGCGTTTGAAACAAGCGATTATTTATTTTATTTTTTTTGAAGGATAAGCTGGCGATTATGGTATGGAAGAGAAGGAGAGGAAAAAGAAAGAGAGTGTATGGAAAGAAGAGAAAACACAAAATTTATTACAGTAATTATTTTTGTAATTGCTGGTGTGTATTACACATGTACTGCCATATAGGAGAGGGTCGGTGACCCTGAGGGTAAGTGAAGATTTTTTCACTTTGGGGTGCCTATATACACAACCCACATGGGGCATCTATTCAGTATAGTTTGGGACTTGCACTGCTCGCACTCACACATCTCTTGCACATCACCGTTACACCACGTCAATGACAGGTACTTTAAACAACTCACTATCAGTGGAAACTTGTATTTGTACACAATGACGTTTGCACACCACATTACACCCATGTCAGGGAAGGGGCAATACCACGTTGGTAGACTTCTATTTGCACACAACGAACGTTTGCACATTTGACTATTACTTAATAATGAAAAATAAAAGAAAATAAAACACTAATTAACTTGTGCTCGTAAATACCCGATCTGCGGCCCATGCAGTTTGCAAAAGATTTTTAAGTAATGCTCTTACGGCCCACGTATATATTTAATAAGGATACCCCATAAATAAATTACGGATTTATTAACTATTTGGAAGTTTATGTTATTTTCTTTTTATAACTAACATAGATCGATTTTGTAGTTTTTTAGAATAAAAAAAATATAGTAATACAGTATTAATCGAACTAGAGGGAAGGTCTTAAT
The DNA here is from genome assembly GCA_016801395.1 of Leptodermis oblonga. NCBI lineage: Eukaryota > Viridiplantae > Streptophyta > Magnoliopsida > Gentianales > Rubiaceae > Leptodermis > Leptodermis oblonga. The sequence goes on from CM028752.1 coordinate 38,213,294, forward strand.
ACTCTCAATTTGTTCGGTATAAAAAGTTCATTTTAAAAAAATAAATATTCTCTACAAAAGAGTCAACTTTCAATTTGTTTATATAATCACATTTCATACTCTTACTAATATAATAATATGTGATCCATAATAAATATAATTATGTGTGATCTACTATTAACTCACACATAAAAAAGTAACGAAATTCAAAAAAAAAAAAAAGAAGTAAAACATGAACGGAACCAATTGTATCAAAGTTGGTATTTGTATTATACCTTAAAATATATAAAATATTATATATTTTCGAAAGTAGACTATTTCGATGAAAGGCAGAGATATATTATATAAAATATACTTATTTTATTGAGACAATAATATATATATTGTATTTTCTCACAGAAGTTTTATATGTATATAATTTGAAGTATTTATCCACCAACCAATGTGGACTTGTGATCCAATTGTATCCACACGTAACGTTTAAGTCAAAATGATTGAAGCTTTGAAATATTGGAACTCTATCCCAATACCAATGTCTCATCTCTTCATTTTAGGGCCAAAAGTTTTCAAAGCCATTATGTTTAAGATTTGACCATAATTAATTATGTTTAGTTATTGACTCAACTTATCTAACAAATTTTATGACTATTATTATGATCGACGGTCCATTTTTAATTTTACTTACTTTTTTTTTTTACTTCTAATTTAAATTACATACTAAGTTACTAAATACTAACGGATTCGGGTCCATAACAATAGGTTCCAATGTACGAGATATTGCGACACTTAATTACTAAAAGTACTTAATATAAAAAAAGGGGGTGATTTTCTAAAACCCCCACCTGTACGAATCCGTACGTTAGTCGGGAATGTTCGTTAGCGGATTTTTAAAAATGATTTTGAAAAAATAATTTTTTTTTTCAAAAAATGATTAAAACTTTTCTATAGCACCTTGAATGCTCTTAAAGTTTAAGATCCTTTGTCAAGGTGCAGTTCATTTTCATTATTTTTTGTTTTTACGGTAAATTGTGTATGTTATTAGGTCAGATTATAGTTCTTTTATGCAACCATTCAGACACTTAATAATTATACAATTGCATAAATGGTTAGATAAGTCATTATTCAGACTAAACATTTTTATTATTTTCAATATAATTTTTTATCATTTGACTACACATTTTATCATAAAAAAATTATTTTCTAAAAATATATTTTAAAAATAAACTCATAACGACTAGGGCAAGATTTTTGTAAACTAAACTCAACATTAATTCGGAATTGATATTTGCAGCGACGGTTTCGATATTTGCAGCGACATTTTTGCGTGAAAAGACCGAAATGCCCTTGGGGTAAAAAAAAATTTTAAAAAATTTAAATTTTCCAATCTGTTGGAATAATTTTAAAAAAAAAAAAAAATTCCAGAACCATCGCCGGTCGCCGGCGATGGTACACCCTCCCCCCCTTACCTTTAGATTTTTGATATTTGCAGCGACCACCGGGCGGATCTTTCCCATTCCGGTAAAAAATTTCACAATTTTGACAAAACTACTAATAAATTCGGACATAATACAAGTAAAATAATTAATTTTCGATAAAAAATTTCACAATTTTGACAAAACTACTAATAAATTCGGACATAATACAAGTAAAATAATTAATAAAACTACATAAAAGGCGGCGATGGTTCTGGAAAAAAAAAATTTTCTTTTTTTTTATTCCAGCAGATTGGAAAATTTAAATTTAAAAAAAAAAATTTTTTTATCCCAAGGGCATTTCGGTCTTTTCACGCAAAAATGTCGCTACAAATATCGAAACCGTCGCTGCAAATATCATGCCCCCATTAATTTTGTCCAAAATTGTGTCTTAATCATATTCAACGTATTATTCTATCTATTCTTGATAGGACGTCAAATTCCAATCAACTTTAAATTTGGACATCTAATTCCAACATGGTTCGAGCGTTATACGACTTTTATAGTATAAAAATGACACTTTCAATTAACTATAAACAGAATAAGACGTCGGTCAGATTTCTATTATTGGCTAACTTTGATAGTTCTAATAAAACGTTAATTATATTTATTTCCCCTGAAATTTGATAAAATATTATCAATGCTTCTCTAGATCTTTTAAATCGCAAATACCTTGATTTTTTCAACTAAGAAGGATCGAATGGTAATACGACGTCGGATTCATATTATTGGTTAAACTTTGGTAATTTTTATACAGATTAACTATATTTATCTCCTTGAAATTTCAAAAAATTACTAATACTTTAAGTTTGAAAATATTATCAATGAATTTTCCTAAATTTTTTTCAAATTATAGATTCAATTTTTTCATGATTCATATACAGGTGTGATGAAGCACTCTGTGTCAATCGAGCATTGAGAGTCAATTTGGGTGAACCCTGTGGTTCGTTTAATATGTTATTGAGAGTAAATGTATATGTACTTGAGGGAAATATATGTCGTCGACACTCTAGATCTTAAGTTAAAATGTACCGTTAAAGGAAGTTTGATAATTGATTTTGAACGTACCTTTCAAGGATGACAACACTTGTTTTCAAATGGAGGAGTTCCTTCCCATTGCCAGGCGCCGAGTTTATCGAAACCGTTTTCGGGAATATCAGGGCGACAACCCACGATCCCGTAGGAGGTAGATCAGGGATGAGCCGTTGGGTGGGTACCCGAATATACTAGGGCCACGTCCACTTGTCCTGGAACCAACGCAGGTAACGTGGCTCATACTTGATGGAACTCGCCACGATAAACGCAGTTTACGTGTCTATTGATTATGGAGCTCAGTCAACTGGACTTCAACGTGTCAAGAGTTGGGCTGCTATCAAACTGGTCACACCAACGAGTTTTTGGGTTATCGACGATATTTATTATTTTAACATAATCGGTATACATCACAACCACATTCAAAACATTTGGTGCTAAATTCGATAGGCAATAATACATCATATACACAATACATTAGCAGTTATACTCATAAGTGTAATATGTCAGAAGTTACACTCAGTACATCAAATAATAAACTCATGAGCATGTTTAGATAACACAATTACGATACATTCGATGATAAACTTTATACATGCATCATTGTCAGTCGTTTCAGATAAATTTTTTGTTATTTTAGCATCATCACTTAGTAAAGGTATTATATAGTTATAGTAGTTAAGCCTAATAAGAATATGACCCAATGAAATCAAAATTTAATATATTAAACTCTGTTTGTCTAACGCAATAGCAAGTACCAAAAGCCAAAAAAGGAAAGAAGAAAATGAAGCCAAGAGACAGAGAGAGGGGTTGTAGTCATCAAACTCATACTCTCTCTTGCCGTCAAAGCAACTGAGAGGCGAGGTTACAGATTTTGAATTTGCTTTTCCATTCACCCTCCCCCACCCACCCACCCCCACCCTCTCCTCTCTAAATGAGGACAATAAAACACGTCAAAATTAAACATATTTGAAGTGGCATTTGGACTTTTTCAAGATCGCATTGAAGGAGAAGATGATGATATTGATTAGGACCCATATTCTTCTCACCCAAAAAAAAAGAAAAACATCCCCCATCGCCAAAAAAACAGCTACATCATCTCTTCACAGTCTTTGTCAATCCACTCGGTCTGGAGGCTGCTCCTAACACGCCCCCTCGCTCTCTTTCTCTCCCAAATTGGATCACATAAATTACCCTTCAAATAAGGCAAAAATAGAGCGTAATGGTACCCAAAGGCGGTGAATTAGATTGAGCTAACTAAATATGCGAAATCATGGGAGCCACAATTCAAAGTTGTATGTGAATAAATGCGTCACTCGTGTTCGAACAAGTTCAAATCAAATAGCGGAAGCAATAATTATTCCTTCTAAATTTGTTACTTAAGAGTAACAATTCAATTTGTTTATATTTACTTCTTAAAGTCGGTAACAGTTGAAATTATAAATTATCTTACATACAACTTTTAACGTATCGTGCTTGTGTCAGGTCAAAAATCGCCACTTAACCTGTCATACTATTTTACTTGTCTTTCTTTAGGTTAAATTACATTTACCTCCCTCGAAGTTTGTAGACTAAAACTCCCTTAAAGTTTTATGAAATTATCAACACTCATTTGGATATTTAAATTTTGACAAAAACTTATATTCAATTTGTCAAATGCTTCAACATGCACCATTTTCTATTTAAGAAAATATTGCATATCTAATATTTTAAGAGCGACAGTATCACTTGTCGAACTGTCATACGGTCTGACATGAGATTATTTTGCCTAATTTAAAAAAAAAAAACTTAAGTTTAATATTTTGATTCACAAATGAGCAAATGTAATTTTACGAATGCAGAAGGAAATTATTATTATGTATACTCCGCTTAAGGGGTATTGACAGTTTCCATAAACTTCGAGGAGATAAATGTAACTTACGCCCTTTCTTTGTGTCCCTTTTAGGCTTCCCATCTCATATTGATCTCTTTTCTTTTCTTTCCGAAGTCTATTTTTTCACCCAACAACTAACTATATACTCCATTTCATGCCAATCTTTTCTTCTTTTCTTTCTCCTCTCTTTCTCTCTCTAGCAAGTAGCAAGTAAGAACTGCAAGTTGTGCTGTGGGAGCCTTCTGGTCTTTACTTAGGTTCCAAGCTCACACACCCACCCACCCCACCTTGTTCCCCCAACCCCTTTTAGCCCCTCAAACCCCAAAGTATTATGCCACTGTTCACACAAGCACAAACACCAAAGGTAACATAACAACATTTATTATCAACAAGCTATATAGGGAAAATTCTTGTCCGAATCCAAAACCCCGTTAGAAAATTATTATCATCAGTCCCCACTCTCTCCACACGCCACCCCTCCCACTGTGTGTCTTCTTCCTCTTCTCCTCCTTTCTTATCCTCTCTTCCTCTGTCTATCTTCAATTCACCTATCTCTTTGTTTATTTTTTTCTAATATTTTCCTCCAAAGCCCACATACATCCAGTCATCTTAGTATATTATATAGAAATTGATTGAGAAAGAGAAAGAGAAATATAAATCCCTGATTTAGAAAAAATAAATAATATCTACCATGAAGGGAGACTATGTAAAAGAAGAAAAAGATACTCATTCCCAGAGTATGTTTGCCAAGCTCCATCAAACTCACAAGTTCCAGCAGCAGCAGCACCACCACCACCACCACCCTCCGCAGCACCACCACCACTCTCAGCAGCAGCAGCAGCAACCGCAGGGCGGCGGCGCACTCTTTCACCCTTCTTTCAACCCCCGGGAATGCCAGACTTCCGAGGAAGTCGACAGCCAGCGGAGTCCCACCACCCCTTCCACCACCAACACCGCCTCCAAATGTGACCCGTCAGCCGCCCAACCAGTCCAGCTTCAGGCTCCTTCCTCCGGCAACGATGGAGCCACCATAGAGGTCATCCGCCGCCCCCGCGGCCGTCCGCCGGGCTCGAAGAACAAGCCCAAAGCCCCCGTCATCATCACCCGGGATTCCGAGCCCTCCATGAGCCCATACGTCCTCGAAATTGCCGGCGGCGTCGACATTCTGGAAACCATCACGAGCTTCTGCCGGAAGCGGAACACCGGGCTCTGCATACTGAACGGGTCGGGTACCGTCTCGAACGTCACCCTTCGTCAACCGTCCACAACCCCCGGGGCGAGCGTGACTTTCCACGGCCGTTTCGATATTTTGTCGCTTTCCGCGACAATCCTGCCTCCGTCGTACGCGTATTCGCCGTCCAGTTCCGGCGCGGTTACCGACGGAATTGCCAACGGGTTCACCATATCTCTGGCTGGACCTCAAGGACAAGTGGTGGGAGGAACCGTGGTGGGCCCGCTGTACACAGCTGGCACTGTCTTTCTAATCGCGGCCACTTTTAACAGCCCCTCGTTTCACAAGTTGCCGTTGGAAGAAGAAAGGCAATCCGGGTCGGCGGCGGCCGGAGGAAGCAGTGGAGGAAACGAGGGACGGCATCAGTCGCCTTCCGCCGTGTCCGGAGGAGGTGACGGCGGCCAGGGAAGCGGAGCGGCTGTGGATTCCTGTGGAGTTCCAATGTACAGCTGCCATTTGCCTACCGATGTGATCTGGGCTCCCACCGCTAGACAACCGCAACATCCACCGCCTTACTGATGGATCCATCCATGCTGTTTCTTTGCATCATCATCAACAGTTAATTTAATTTAATGGGTTCTGGTTCTTTTTCCCTATCTTCATCCGTAGCGTTAGAATCACTGCAGTCGATCTTTTGTTGTACTTATCTCCTAGTAGTTTCAGTTTCACCTTTGTTTTGTAATCTTGATCGGTTTGTTTGTTTAGTCAGGGAAAACGGAAATGATACAGTCTTCTTCAATCTTTAATTCATCTTAAAATTTTCCCATTTGTGCATGCAATTAAACGGTACAAATTGAAAGAAACTTGTTTGAATATTTGTGGTTGGATTTGAACTAGATAATGTAACCATGTGAAAAGAAAGAGGAAGATATTAATGGCATCGAAAGATGAGAGTGGCAGGCATCTCTGATCACAACGTCTGCTGCTGCAAGTGGCGGAAGAAAACAGAGGGAAGAATGAAAATCTGGATGAATCGTCTTATCGATTTGCTCTCCATTCTTAGCTTGTAGTAGTATTGCATATGGGATAAAGCGATGAGTTTTTCGTTTGCAGTTTCTTTTTCAGAATTGTTCTGGAGAAGGTGCGTGTCTGCGTGACAGACATTAACGTGTCTGCAGGGTAGGGACTGAGCTGGGAATGGGAATGGCGTTTTGCTTTATCCGATATCACTCAATCAAACCTCACCTTTCAATTTTTTTACTCCCTTCCTTTCGTCTCTACTGTACTTTCTTATGTCTTTTGCTTACTCTTTTAAAGTATAAATTCTGTTTCATTAAAAGCGTTCGATTTCATTAAAAGACTCCGATTTCATTAAAAATATATAGAATAGTTCGGTTTTATTAAAAGAGTTCGATTTTAAAATGTACTTCTTCCATTTCATTAGAAGAGCCTACTTTGAAGAAAAAATAAATTCAATAGAAGAGTCTATTTTCAAAATTTTTACTCATTTTACCTTCACTAATATAATTATGTGTGTCTACAATTAGCCTATATAATTAGAAGAGGCCGGTTTTATCCCGTTTTACTCTTTACTTCGAGTCCCGTTTTATTATAAGCCGATTTTATTAGAAGACTCCATTTTCATTTGAAGACTCTTTACTTAGAGTCCCGTGTCATTAGAAGAGTTCGGTTATATTTGAAAACTCCAGTTTCATCAAAAAGATCCATTTTCATTAGACGATTCCAGTTTCATAATAATAGTTTGGTTTTATTAGAAGAGCCTTATAGTTTACAACTTATTAAAGTACAATCTTTAAAATAATTAATTTCCTATTTTTTATTCTAAGTATGTTAATACTTTTTAAATGTGAATTAATTATATATTATACATTGTTATATTAGTAAAAATAATAATAAAATTTATAAAAGTGAATTCGTTTATTAGAACAAAAAGAAAATGGACATATATAATAAAACGAGGAGGGTATTATTTAACTCTATCAAACCATGATATCGGGGAACCTTGGTGTCGGGTTACATGACTTATCTCTTACTACTCCTCCCAACCCTCCACTTCTATGTGAAACTACCATTACCTTTGAATCTATAAAATTTTTTTGAAGTGATAAAGAGTTGTTGAAAGCTTGTATTAATGTTTTGTGACTAAATAGTAATTTGACTAAATAAAGGAGTTAATTATTGTGTTAAGACAAAAGAAATATAGAAAATTTTCCCATGCTTCAACCCTAGTGAGAAAATGTTTATTTTAATTCTTGATTTTTTTTACCGTATGAGCTCAATAAGCTATTAATGTTATGTTGTATGTAAATGCACTCTTGATGTTCCACATACAATTTAACCTCTTCATTAGCAAAATATGGAAAATTGTGGCGATGTGTCGAAGGGCTGAATTGTTTGTATTTTAAAAATATTGCCGTATTGTTTAGATCTAACATAACGCTAAAGGTTTATTGGGTCACATAATAAGGTCACATAAGTTTGTTCGTTTCTATATTTCATAAACATGTTTTGAAAATTTTGAATTTCATATTAATTTTTATTATTTTTAATGCAACTTTTAACTTTTTAACTACACTTCTTTTTTTTTTTTCTTTTTTTATTTGGGTATTCCTTCCGTTCTATGTTGTGATGTGGTGTTTGGCTTGGCAGGGGCGGTTAAACTGCTACTTTTTGTCCACTGGATTCTTCTATGTAGCGTGATTGCTAAGTACGCACCAATGTAGATGTTGAATCCAGACACAAATAAATTCTTTATCAACCATCATTTTTAAGATGCTGTCTCAACGGTTAGTGCGTAGGACGGATCACGCAAATATCGGGGTTCGATTCTTATCTCTGTCAGTTCGATGTAATAAATTAAGATTTTTAATGAGAATAAAGTACTTCTTAAAAAAATAAAAAGTAAAAAAGATAGTGGGACAATTACAATAAAACATAATAATAATAAAAAATTCCTTTTAGTCTAAATTTTGGAAAGTGATTTCATGTAAAAACGAGTTCATATACGAGACCACTACGATATTGTTTATAAGACGTAAAACTTACACATTATTCTTCTACTAACTTGAACTGTACTAATGATACTCTGGAAGAGTGTTATTATAAGTAAAATAAATAATAATAATAAGAATAAGAAAATTAAGAAGTAAAAAAATTGACAATAAAATAAAGCATCAACAATTGGTGCTTTTGTGTACTTTAAGAGTATCACTACAAAATTAATGAGTAGGGAAGAAAATTGATACTGATAAACATTACCAATGATGCTTTACTCTGAATGAGTATCAATATAATTGAAAATAAAAGATAATTAGAAAAATACATTGGTCCAAAGAAAATTTATATAAGTAGGTAGGAGTAAGATTTTAATATTCAACAAATAAATAAGGAATATGTGGCTGGGGCGTAAGCCGTACTTTGAACTAATAGAAAAGGGAATTTATGAATCAAAAATTTTTTTTTTTCAATTTATCAATAATTCATTTTAATAATTATCAATACGCATGTGAATCATTGTGGAAGCAAAATTATGGTGAAAATTTGGCGGCTTTGGCACCACTCCCAATACTAATTAATTAATTTCTATATTTGCATGGCTAATACGATGCTAGTAACGAGACAGTACTCTAGCGGTTATAACGTATAATAAGTCACTCAAAGGTTGGAGGTTCAATTCCTGTAGAGGAGGCTTCCCAACTTCGTTATTCTCCCTCCCCAACTTCAACGCTGATTTATTTGTGACTATTAATTATTCATGTTCTTATATTTTAAGTTTGGTCAATTATGAATCACATGTGAACATGTAGCTATAAAAGTAAGGATATAAAAAGTAAAAGTATATATATATATTTCCACTAACACGAAAACATTATTGAAACAAGACTATTTCTAAATAGAAGGAATATTTAAAATGAACTTCAAAAATAAATTATAATATAAATTTCCGATCCATCCATCATCGTAGCAATATTTATCCACAAAGAAAGCATCTGCACAGAATCAAACCTACAACTAGAAGACGTAATCCTTCCCCCTCTATTTAGAAGCATCAGGTTTCAAAATATCCAATTTATCGTAAATTTCAAAATACAAAACATAAAATATCTAATTTAATTATTATTATTATTTATTCTACTAATACTAATTATTATTTGAAGCATAATTAATTTTGGGACAAGTGAAAGAAAAACTGGGAACGTAAGAAAAGACGCGGTGGTAACGACGTTGTACGTTGAGGTGTGAATTCAATTTAATTGGTACTAAATTTTCTTTTTTTTTTTGGAGGAAAGGTAAATAATTTTATTTCCACCAGAAAATAACGGGCGAACCCGCGAGATCTTACAAGTCGAAACTTGAAATACATCAAGGAGCAATTCCTATATTACAAATCGTAATCTAAGTAGTCACTACCTAGATTGCGTAAAACTTCAAGCTTGTAAACTAACATGCCACTAGTTAGACTACAAACTATCAACTCATAATCTAAGTAGCCACATAGATTATGTAAACAAACATCTTGCTTGTAATCAAACCTGCCACTAGTAGGATTACAAACAGTTTCATTTCAGCCCAAGAAAGAGCCAACAGTACCAATATGCTCCAAAATTTACGCAGCAAAAATAGAGCAACACTCGGTCGCGTTTTGAATCTCAGTGGAGATAGTGCTGCAAGGGCGACCAAAAAGCCATTGAAATGGGCAAAAAGCCATTGAAATGGGCAAAAAAACCATTGAAAAGGGCGACCAAAAAGCCATTGGAGTGGGCAAAAAGCCATTGGAATGGGCAAAAAGCCATTGAAGTGGAGATAGTGCTTCAAGGTTGCTTCATGCTGGTAGATGCTTCGACTCTCTAAGTACCTTTTTACCATAACTTTGCGAGACTATGCAGTTTCCCTTATATAATCACCCTTAGTTCCAGATCGGACCACCACATCACCGACGACGGCTACAGACCTGAACGTTGAGGGAGAGTTCACCATTTAAGCTTTTCAGCACCCCTTCTCACGGATCCATGAGAGCTGTTGCTCGAGATCTTCGCGTCTTCGAATCTCCAGATCGCGGAGGTGTATTTCTTCAGAGAGTCTTTGTCGGCTGCTCTGCCTTCCGAACAGGAAGAAGTCTTTCAAATCGTAAGAAGTCTTTCAAACCCAGTTGAAAGAGGTCAAATTCCCCAAATAAATTGCCACAGAATGAACCCGTATTTGAGGATGATATCAAATCGGTAGAACCGAAAAAGAGAGCAAAAACTGAAATGGAAAGATCCAAATCAGAAATTCCAATTGAATTTGGTTGAAAATGAAGACACTCGAGAATCGAAGTGTTCACTAAAACCAGATTTTTCAAAAATTTAAAAGTGCCCGATCGGGCAATCCATCAACACCCTATGAAAGCATGATTAAGATTCAATGAAGAGCCTCAAACATGATTCAAACGGTAATTGAGGTAGAAATCAGTAAGGGTAGAACCCTGGAAAGGACACATGAGGGGCGCTAGAGGTTTTCCTTGAGAGAAAACCTCTAGTGAGAGAAAGTCTCAAAACCCCTTGGTACTAAATTTTCTGGAATGATGATAAGGTAAGCAAAAGCAAATTAATGAAGAAGTCACGCCCTTATCCGTAGCGGTAGCAATATCTATGGTGAGTATTAAGTATGACTCTTCCTCCTGGTAAAAATCATGGAGAAGAAAGTGAAGTGGATCCGAAGATTTGAGAAAAGAATGAAATAAATTAGATAAAGATGAATGGAACGGATCATTGCTCAAGAAGCGATGGTAAGGTATAACGGATAAAACGCAAAAATTTCATCTTTACTTTGCCATATTTTTGTACGTCCAACTTGTTTCTTTTCACTATCCGAATCTCTTGCGTCCAATCTAAAGCTACATTTAACTATTTAAATTAAAGTTGTAAATTCATAGAATTGAAACTAAAAATTTATTTGAATTTTATTTTAAGGAAAAGTATACAATATCTTGATTTCCTATTCCGAACCAATAATTTATTACAAGTTCATTTCGACCCTCTAATTTCATACGGCGCGTAATAAATAGGACGTGTAATATTTAATTATTAAAAGAAAAAAAGAAAAATTAAATGCGACAAGATATAAAGCGGGTCGGTTTGCTGGGGGTGGTTGGGCGGGCGACATTGTTGATTTTCCTGAGCCCCTTTTGTTGACCTTCTCATTTTATTCATGAATTTTCAGTGGGAACGGATGGTTCTTTTTATTACTGGGCTTTGCCTTCTCTGGTGACGAGATAATATAATAAGAATAATTATGCATATTTCAACTAATTTATTATAATTTTTCGTAGTGAGTGATGTGTCGTGTATTCATTGGTTAATAATGTATTATTAATAATTATTTTGTTTTATAAAAATATATCCAATGAATAGTATAAGTTACTTCACTTGTTATCGAAAGTTGTGATGAATTAGTTAAGTTAAATATCATTACCCCGCTATTCCAAACATTCATCATCATTGATCATGGCCTCAAAGTCGGACTTTTATTATTTCCTTCGTCTCATATAAAAAGTTTCGTTTTAAATTAAAATTTTTATAAGTTAAGTTATTGTACCTTCAAGAATCAGAACGAGTCTCGAATTTTATTTTTCTTCTTTTTTCAATCAAGAAATGTGGCATCGATCGATCTGTCGGGGGGCGGCCATGAAATATATTCATGCATGGATTTGGTAGGCTGATTATTATTATTATTATTATTAATTTGCGGCAGAAAATGATCCCCCAACTTTGTCTCGCGCATGTTTGATCCAGTCTTGTGTGCTGCCGTTGTTTGTTCTCACTTTTACGTGTGATTTCCGTTTCACTAAAAGAATCTATTCTCAAAAATATTTTTTTTCCCTATTATAAAACTTTCCATTTTTCCTACCTTTAATATAATTATGTGTAATACCGATTTAAAAAGTAGGACATTAAGGGCATATTCGTTATTAAGTTTTAAGAGGAATTTTCAAAAACATGTTTTCAAAAATATGTAACCGAACAAGAGGTTAAAATTGGTTTTAACAAACGATGAGAATTTTATTCTTATCAAGTTTGCGAGACAAAGTAAGGAGAGTTTTTTTCATCTCACATTTGTTCGGCAAAGCAAGGAGTTTTTTTTTTTTTTTGGTCTCAAGTTTGCGTAACGGTGTTTCTAATGCCAAATGTAAAAACCTATTTTGAAAACTCAGTCTTAGAAAATAATTTTTAGATTGGTGCCAAATAAGATTTGAGTTTTGAAATCGTTTTTGAAACCCAGAAATATCCAAGACCCGGCTGCAAAATTTGATAACGGATACATCTTAAATGAAATAAATGGTGATAAATTTGTTATTTTAAACATTGTACCTTAACATTCATAAAATGTTGTGCATTAAAAAAGTGAATTATTCTAACAAAACGAAATGAGTAATAAATAATTAAAGTGAAAGATTGCAAATTACAAAAACAAATAAACATGATTTCTTATATTGCATGCATGCAGATTAGTATTAATTTATTATAATTTCTACGATCTTCTATTTTTTCTGATTATGAGATAGAGAGGGGTGGGAGTGGAAAAAAGGAAAAGTGGTGGGGCCTGTTCTTGTTCTTGCTCTTTCTATTCTTGTCCAGAAGCCAAAACAAGGGGGTGGATGTAAATGGACGAATGGGTCCCCGTAATCTGTGGGCCCCACTCGAGCAAGAGTCAAAAGGCAAATAAGACTATCGATTCAAAAGATTAAAGTAAATTTAACTTTCTTTATTTAGTTATCAAATTAAAGAAATTTGATTTTGGGAAAAGAAATTTTATTGGGGGAATTATTTTCTGAAAAATTAGAGAAAGAAAAGTATATTGATTATATTATTTCCGAAATAATGTGAATAAAGATTTAGAGGTAATTTTAAATTTTAATATTTGAATTTATTGAAAAACGAGAGGGTTCACATTCGAAAATTTTTTAACAAAAAAGTGATGAATTTTTATATAAATGATAAACATTGCCTACTTCCAAATTCCAATATATGAGATCCCCAAGCTTAGTAAGCACAATGTAAGAAGGTTATTATATTTTTAAAAACATAATTTTATTATTTTGAATGTTATATTAATTTTTTATTATTTTCAATAAATTTTTTTAAACTTTTGAATTATATACTTCTATATTCTCAATATAATTGTCATATTTAAAAATAATTTTTAAAATTATCCACAACGAACATGGTGTTTTAAATTTTGAAAATGTAAAATTTTTTATGAATTTTTTGATATAGCAATTAAAATAAAATAACTTATCTAGTTGAACATAAGGAGTACCACAAAAGATGGAAGAATATCTTTTGTATTTTTGAAAGATAGTAAAAATATTTCATAACTAAACAAATTAAACATGCATTAACTTAAGCATTTGAGTGTCACTTAGCCCAACTTGTCAATAACAACTCATTAGTGTATGAATGAAGTAGCTATTTCAGAAAAGGGAAATCAACAATTTAATTGTAGTAATATTATTTTGTGCACCAGGGTTCGAAGCCAGTCAGACTGATTTCTCGCATGTCGCGATTTCAAAAACCACTCGGGGTGAGAAAATATAATAGGGGTAACTCTCAGCGAGCTTTAAATTCAAAAAAATATTATTTTGTGCATCTCACCAAGAATGTGAGTCATTTTGAGACAATTAATGATGATAGCCAATTCATATGATATATCATACATGGATGCTATGATGGCATAGGAAAAAAGTGTGCAAGAATTTTCAAAAGGTAAATTAGTAGCACAATGAATGCAACATTGCATGCATGATGCACGCCTCATTCCAAGGGAAAAAGAATACTCCCTCCGTTCTATTTGAAAATTTTATTTTGATTAGCGTACAACTTATTATGAGTGTCAAAGTACAACACTGAAAATAACTAATTTAACATCTTTTATTCCATATATATAATACTTTATTAAATATGAGCTAATTATGGATTACACATGATTATATTAGTGAGAGTATGAAGAGTAAAAAAAATTGAAAGTGAATTCTTGTATTAAAACAAAAAATATTTCTCAAAATAAACTTTTCTAATGGAACGGAAAGAATACTCTTTTTAACCAAAAGCCAGACACTTGTACTATTAGACAAATGTCTGGGTTCTAATAATATAACCATGTGCAACCGCAATAAACTCGTCTTTGAAAATAAAGACATAAGTGGAAGAATGAAGTTAAATTTTTTATTTTAAGTGTCTGTGTTCTGAACAAATAAAACATTTTCAAAATATGACTCTTTTATAACGGATTGAATGGAAGTTTGGGACCGCAGGATGAAAACCAGAAGTCATATTGCTTTGCGGCTGCTTTTTTTTGTGTCAACTTTATGCATGGCATGCCAATTGCCGACACCAAAAGGCATCATCTAATTAACTGGAATTCAAATTCAATACTACTATATTCTTTGAAGGTAGCTAGCGTGGATCGTCTTAGCTGTTCTTTACGTTTTCGTTTTAGTTTTAGTCTTAACAGTAAATTTAATATATTATAATTAATTTTTATCATTTTTAATATAATTTTTTACTATTTAATTATATATTTTTACATTATAAAATTATTTTTCAAAAATTAGTTTTCAAACCCATAAAAAATAACATTGATTTGGATTTTTCGTACGAAGATGATGCCTCGAGCAATCAGCGTTGCCAGTGAAGAGAGGGGAATGGACAAAGATGGTTGTCAGAAAATTTTGCAGGAGAAATCGATTTTTTTTCTCGTTTAATAAGTCCATTTGAACTTGGGTTGGGACCAAGTTGCATGAGTCTCACGCCTCCTCGAGGTACGAGAAAACTACCGAAGAATCCTGACTTTTGTGAAATTACGGTCACCTCCTTTGATCGAATAATAATATAATAATTACTTCACATGGTTTGGTAAAGTTACAATTGCCCAAGATAATTCAACACGCAGACATTTTTGTTATTGAGCAAAAAACTTTAGAGAAAATCTCGTCAGTTAGTCTAATAATATAGTTTGACAAACGATACTTTCGCCTTTAAAATATTATATATGTAATAATTAATAACATATACACAGTATTTTTTAGACTAAACTCGGTAGTCGCATCTTTAAAAAAGTTATCGCATTTTCTTGAAAAAGAAAAAGGTGTGCGTTGAACCGTCTAGCGGGTCGGATGAGGAGGTTGGTAGTTTCATGAAACCTCAAGATTTGTTTGATAGTTTTCACAATTCTCAAGGGAGATAAATGTAATTTACCCCGTATAAATTTTGAAAACCAGAGTTCTAGCTCACGTTTTATTTATCCCCCAAAACTTGATATCAACTAGTGCTTAAAGTCACATTTTCAAACCCCTAGTTTAAATGGTCTTTCATTTTATCTAATTTAGTTAGCAGAAGAATTTGACAATCGATGTGACATCCCAACTCAAAATACGTAAATATAAATTTAAAATTCGTGGGCTACTAATAACTTTAACTTAATTATTTTGAGTTTGCGTAAAAAAAAAGCCCAAAAGTCAACCTGCGGACCTGGGCTCTATTCTTTTTGTGACCCAATTGAAAATTTCTTGTTTGTGGAAAATAATATTATTTTAGAGGAAAATTCTTTTGGAGATTTGTGTAAAAAAGAAAAGAAAAATATAATAATTATATTATTTTTTGAATTTATGCAAGTGAAGATTTAGAGAGAATTTTAAATTTTGAATTTAAAATTTTGTAAAAATAATATTGCTTCTTTATGGTAGATTTGTAAAAGAAAAAGTGATAATTTCCCGAAAATAGAATGGAAAAGAACAGAGGCTGAACCATGGCTTTTATACATGACGCTAGTAATTTCTTTTTCTAATATGACATGAGTCCACGACACAAGCCATGAACATGTTAAGATTGAGCCTTGACGAATTTGCGGGTTAAATTAGTCATACAAATAATTCAAGGTTAGTCCAAATTCAAGAGCAATAGTTGAAACTTGAAAGAGATGAAAAGAGCAAGCAACTACAATCTTTATACAAATCCACTTTATAGCATATGACTCTTATTACACTGCAGACTTAACCAAAACCAAGCTAGCCAATTTTCTCCTCCACTCCTAAAACACATTTACATCTTACAACAATTTTTTGTCATTTCCAATACACGATCTTACTTCTCAACTATATATTTTTATATTATCAATATACTTTCAGTATTACGAAAATCAAAACTAAAACACACTTTCAAAACCTGTTCTTATACCAACTGGTGAAGGCCCTTTTTCTCATCTTAGTATTCAGGATCCCATTCTCTTATTGCAGCATCATCCATCACCCTTTTGTTTTCTAAAAGGGTCCTTCACAGTCATCATTCACAAATATCTCTCTCCTACAAAACACAAACCAGAGCTTCTATTTCTCTGCAAATGGCATTTCTAACAACAACTTTATCCCTCAAATTTAGTTACCAAACCAAGTATAACAGCTACTCTAAAAGAAGTAGAAAGGAGATGAAACTCAGGTCACCTGGCATTAATATGACAGCAACTTCCCAAACCTACCTTGAAGGAAACTCTAAAAGAATTTTCAGAATAACTTCAGCAGGCACAAACAGAAAGATGAGAAGTTCCACTAAGTTAGCAAGTACTCTTCCAATACTTGAAATCAGCTGGTAGAGAGGCTCCACTTCAATGATGGAATGCAAGTAAATTGAAATAACAAACACAATCTCACCACCATAATGCCTAAAGGACATAATACAAATCACAAAAATCCCATAAACTCATAAATACTTGGGCACCTAATTGCATGCAAGAATATCAAACCTTAGGCTGTCCAGTTTCTTCAGTTAAAGCGTTGTACGAAAAGAAGGCTTAAAGTCTTAGGATCTGATCATTTATGACTGTAAACTCATCATCTGGCGAAACCTGGCAAATCACTAAAAGAAATACACATACTTCTAAAAAAAATTTGAATTCAGATATCAAAATAATATATATTAGAAAAAACTAAATTAGTATAATTTAAGCCATCTAGTATCAGTGACCAACTAAAGTATCTTGTCCACCTAGAAGTTCCACATGCACAGATACATGAAAATTGCAATCATCCAGTATTACTGGGTCTGATCCAGATGAACACCCATAATCTGTCACAGAGCATTACATTTTATGAGTCATTGTTCTTTCAATAGATTAAGCAGAATCTAACTCCATCTATACACAAAGTGAAAAACTAAAGGCACATACATGTAGTATAACAGGTTGAAAAGATTATTAATTTATTCCACGATCATACTATATTGGAATGGGATAAAAAAAATTTGGAACTCACAGAAAACTTTGAAGTATTTCAATCCTGCCACGGCATGCTCGACAAACACAGTGTTTACAAGTCATCTGTTAAGGTAGCTTCTTGAAAGAAGATACAAACACTTGCACGTAAAGATAAAAATATACAGCAACTAAACCTGTATCCCATTATGTGGTGTCAACTATATGAATCATATATGGCCGATTGGCCATCATGTTTCTCATATCAACCAAATTTCTAAGATGCATGAAGTTTGATAAGAGTCTTCCCCATATCTAAACTTCAGTTTTGGTTATGCAGAAGGGACATTTCAACTCCCAAGAGTAACCAAAATAATCCAAAATTTTCATACATGAGAAGCTTAGCATATATATTCATTGGTTGATTTCAGTTGCAAGTATGAAAGCACAAAATTTATGAACATAAAGCCAGGAGCGGATAAATACACAAGTACATGCACAAAAAAAGTCAATCTCTCAAAATATGTCAATCTCCATAAAAACAGAAGCTGGATGAGATCAAAGAGGCAACCAAAACAAGTATAACAGGGTCTTGTGTATTACTAGAAAGGAGTGGATGGTTAAAGAGAGCATGAACAAGTCAAAATTACCAAAATTAATTGAGCAAAAAGCTTAGCAAACTGCATTGAGGGGCCAAGTTAAAAGACAAATAAAACAAACATGTTAATAAGTGCACTACCTTAAATTGGCCACAGCAGATATACTTCCTAAAATTGGCATGTCAGGGGGTGGAAGCAGGGAGCTTGCAACTGCCATTGTGTAAACATCAACCAAGAAGTACATGTCACATTAGATACCACCTACCTTAAACCTAAATTTCAGAGGGATAATCTTAAAGCACACAATCAAAAAGCACATGAAATTCACTAATAAAGCAGACAGAATTTTCATAATAAACAGAACAATAAATACACAATCAAAGGATCATTTTATGGCATCCCAAATCACTGCACAATCGATCCAAAAACAAAAACCAAAATCATTGCACAATCTTACAAGAAAACTGCATAACTGACCATTTCTTTGGTTAGTTAACGTAGATTGTAGGACCGTTCTACGAAGAAGTATAAAACCTTGCAAAGGATAAAGCACTAACAAAACAATTCCAGCTCCAACAAGCTCCTCGTTATTACACTTTGGAAATATGTAAATTACTAAGGGCACTCATTTCATAATAATCATCCAACGTAATTGTCACAAAGTAACAAGGAAATGATAAAAATTCACCTCTTCAGATAAATCTTCAAGGCCAGAAAATAACTGAACCTTTGACTATTTCAAAACCAATATACCAGAACCACATGATATGATGCAACATAGGGGCCCTTTTTGTTTCCATTAAACATTGGAAAATACTCAGTCGGTGGTTGCAAAAGCCAAAAGGAAGTCAGTGCTGTTCAATTCTGTGATCAAATCAAATAAAACAATTGTAACATCACAGCCTTCACACAAGTGAAACTTTCTCCAGACAGAAAATTCACAAAAAAAGATAGCATCAACTTAAAATGACTTCACTACAACAGGTTATAGTTTGTGCTAAGAAAAGCTTGTGAAGTAATCTACAACCAAAGATATAATCTTTCTACAACAAAAGGCAACAGGTAATCAGATACAAAACCAGATGTCCCTAACTACCGCAGCCTAAAACCTTACTACACATGAAGCAATTCTTTCCCATTTGCTCCAAAACCAAATCTTACAGATCCTCCACGTAGTTTATCCCATTTCCGATTAAATTAGCCTTCACTGAATAGCAATTTAAAAAGAAAAAAAAAAACCAAAAAAGGAGGATTCCTTGTTCAGAATGCTCTGCATATTTACAACCGCAGCACATTTCATGCCAGTTTCCATTCATGGATTCTTCCTAGGCCTTCCTCTCTTCTTTGCTCCAGGTCGCGGAACAGTTACCTTCACATTCCTCTGCCTCTCCCCCCCACCAACATAATTGTTCTCCTGGTTCCCTGAAAACATTGGTGGCATCCAATTCGGAAATCCAGCACCAGCAGCCGCCCCCTTTCCACCTCCACCACCACCACCATCCAACTTCCCGTTCACAAACCCCATTGGGAAAAATCCCCAACAGCAGTAATACGCCTCCTTCCCGGGTACCGTAGGCGGCATTGATGATATCTCCGTCCCAGTAAAAGCCCTCTCACAGTTCTGACATCGCAGACAACACCCTTCGTAAACCCTAGCATACTCGTACAAGTTGTAACAGTAAGGACAAACCGTCCAAAACGACGCCGCAGAGCTAGCCCTTCCCCCTCTCGCCCCACTGTGACTAGCACTCCCCAAATTACTCCTCTTACCAGAACCCGAACCCGGACCCGAGCCCGAGCCCCGAGCATTGCCGGGGTTGGAATTAGAAGCTTGAGGAGTAGTATTACTACCTCTGGCGCTTCGCCTCACCGGTAATTTCTGCGAAGAATCATTCTGATTCCGGTCTTGTTCCGTCGCCTGGGAGCGTTGCTGTAAATCCCTCTGACGCTTCATAGCGACGAGATCTACTTTCGTGAAGACCGATAGATCATTATCGAATAGGGCCTTCTTCTTCACATCGGAGAGAACATTCCATGCCTCGGCGACGAGGCCGAATGCGTTGTCGGCGAACGGGAATTTGTTCTTGTCAGGGTGAAGGAGAAGCGCCAATTTCCGGTACTGTTTCTTAATGAGCTCGGGGTCGTCGGTCCGTTGGCTGATTTGGAGAACGGAGTACCAATCGTTGTGTTGACCGACGCGCTTCTCGGAAGCCAAGAGAACTTCGGCAACGGCCAAGATCTGGTCGGAGCCGTCCAGCAACGGCTCCGTTTCTTGAGCTAGGATCGCGAACTCTTTGCACCCGGCGAAATCCTTGTTCCGGAGAAGCTTCTCTGCGATTCCCAGCAAGCGTTCAGCTTCGGCTCTGGTGGTGGTGGTATGGTGCTCCATTTTTTTTTCCGATCTTCTGAGTTGTCGGATTGTCCGAAGGATCAATGGAAGAGGGAAATGTGAGTAGGACTTCACTGGACTTAGGCGCTGTTTGGAGTTTGGGTTTGGGTTTGGGTTTGGATTTTGAGATAAATTATCAGAACCCTAACCTTAAAATTTAGTAATCTAATGTAATAAATTTACTAAACCTTCTTGTCTTACCTCTTATTCAACAAAAATCTGATGAATCATCACCTAACTTGAATTAAGTTATAAGGTTAGGATTTCACGTGTAATCGATTCAGATGTATGACTGAAATTGATAGGATTGTAGTATTCAACAAAAAGAATTAAAATGTGCACGTGCCAAATTATTTGAATATAGTGTTATTTGGACAAGTTTTTAAAATTTTTTAGGATGAGATATGATTGAATTTAACTATGATCAATTTGGTATCTTACGATAGTTGGATCTTATCCTCCTATGATATAGATTGCGATCCTTGCAACGATGTGCATTACACTACAAATTTAATGAAAACTTGTTATTTTGAAAAAATATATATAAATTTTTTAAGTTAAATTTTTAATGAGTCTGAAAATAATATTAATTTTTTTTAAAGGCCAAATTACATTTACCTCTAAGATGTTTTGTCAAATTATAAATAAGTCTTTTTGATTTTTGGAATTACAAATACTTCCTTAATGTTTTCAAAAGTTTTTTGTTTTGTGTTTATTTTTTCATCAACAGTAAGTGTGATGTCAAGCTGTCGTGACAAGATTTAAAATGTTACCATTTTTTTAATTAATCGAATATAAAATTTCTATCATGTTAGTTTATTTATTGAATAAACGACCTTGAGGTGATCGTTTACCAAGTTGATCTAAACTTGTTCGTGAAAGTTTGTATTCATTTTCAACCATAACCAACAAAATTTGATTTGGTAATTATGATCAAACTTCATAGAAGTATTTATAATTTTCAGGACAAGAGATAGATTTGTAATTTAATCAAATCCCGTAGAAGATAAATGTAATTCGCCTTTTTCTTTTTTTAAATAGTCATAATTTGATTGGCGAAAATTTACCATCCACTCCTCACAAAATATGTTTCTATTACCAAATGAATCTCATAGTTTGATAAATTTAACAAGTAAACTCATTGTTCCATTAGTTAATACTTTTTAGCCGGTCAACTTAAATAATATATATTTCTTTTTTATATTTTTAATACACGTTTTACATATTTAATATATATTTTTAATACACTTTTAATATTTTTAAAGTATATCCAAATTAAAATTTGAACCACAACTCTAATAGAGTATTATAGGGGCCAAAAAGATGCTTTCTTCTTAAAATGTGATGTTTGTAAAAGAAAGTCTTCAAATTATTCTCAAATTGACATAAGAAAATTCACACATTTATCATAAGAAAAATGACTAGTTTCCACATAGGATTCACAACTTAAAAATCAATTTTCATAAATGGTAAGGAACTAAAAACTAAAAGGTACTTTTCCATAATTGTGATAATTAATTCTTATTTTCTTAAAGAGCTTAAAATTGTGATAAGTTAACTTATTGTTTTTTTTAATATCAAGCTGAAAATAATATGGAGAGTAAAAGGATACAGAAAGAGATATAGTGAAGATTAAAGACTAAATTACCCTTGATAATCATACTATAATAATAAAATGTAAATATTGATTGTGTTTTTAACCAATGTCATATTATTCCCTATACAGTTTCGCTCTTATTTATTCACTCGGTTGAAAATTTCTTACAAGTGATGTTTTAGGACAAGAAGATTCTACTAGCATATAACACGTGTAGTTGAAAAGTAAGAACGTGTAATATAAAAAATGATGAAAATTTAGCATAAAAATTCAAAACTTAAATTTTTTTTTTTTTTTTTTTGAAAATATGGAAACGAATCGGGCCCGAATCCGAGTGTTGTTTGTACAATCAGCGGCATAGGCCCTTCCGAGAGCCCAACTCGTAGCCCCCACTGGGCCGACAGTTGGCCCACTCCAATTGTAGCAGAGGAAAGATGGGCGAGATTTCGTTGAGTCTGTAAAATGTTAATAAATTGTTTGACTAATGAGCCCATTTAACTATTTTAATAGTCCTGTCTCCAAAAATAAATAAATAAAATTGAATAGTCAAAATAATATTTTCCTAATCTCCAACATTTTAGCTAGATTTCGGAGAAATCGTTTCTCAAAAATTCCTTACCAGATATAGTTTTATGAAGGAAAAAAAAAAATTTAAAAAATGTTTTTTTAAAACATATTTTTGAAAACCTCCATTAAAATGTGATGATCTATTACTAGTTTTTTACCATAATCAAATTTTGAGTTACCATTTCAGTCGTTTATTTTCATCGTTCAAGTTCATTTGAGTTTGGCCTTGTTTTATCCGTTCATATAAAGGCACTGTGTGCTAATTGCAACGTGTGAGTAAAAGTTGACAAAATAGACTTTAAAAAGTTAAGCTAACAAAATATCTCCCGTAGATGATGGAAATGAAGATCTTCTTAAATTACAACTTATTAAACATATTTATAAAAGTTTTATTTAAAATTATAAATTGAGACTCATTAACACTCGACACTAATTAATTGATCATAAATATTAACTTAGAGCTTAGAAAAATGAATGTCTTGACACTAATTACATCTCTTTTTTTTTTGTGGGGTTGGTGGGGGATACAAAACCTTAAAGCTTAATATCTCCGTTCTCTAAAGAGTGTCCCCTTAGATATTTGCACATAAATTTAAAAAATAGAAAAATTTATTCTTTTACCCCTACTATATTCCCTTAGTTAAATACAAACTTATTGGGAATCTGTGTAGTGTGTTTACATTTGAAAAAAGAGTGTAATGAATATATCAATTAAATTAGGGGTAAAATATGGAAGCTTTTAACTTTTTGCATTCAAGTTTGAAAAGGTGACACTCTTTAAAAGAAAAAAAAATTCCTTAAGGGGACACTTTTTAGAGAATAGAGGGAGTACAAATTGAATGCGAGCATGTTGAAAATAATGAAAAAAAATATTATAATATATTAAATTTATTGTAAAAGCCAAAAATATAACCAAAGCACAAAGAAGGGAAAAAAAAAAAAAGAGCAGGCCCGAAATAAGGAGAAATTATTGTATTTATCCGTTGTATCCTTAAAAATAGTGCAACAAGCATATTATTAATCATTCATTCATATTTATATTAATTCATGGGCTCCTATATGTACATCAGCTTCCCTCAACAATAGTACTTTCTCCCGAAATGTATCTGGCTGCACAATCCTACACGGTACAACGGATGCATTGAATAATCTCTCATTAGTGTCGCAATCGAGTATCTAGGGCAGTTCCTAGTTTGTTTGACAAAGTAAAACCATAACATCCCACTAAAATTCTTGCCTTTTGTTGGACCATTTTGAGTTTGATTCTGAACTAAACTGAAGGTTGCTTTTGAAGAGAGGATGAAGATGCTGTCCATAACTTTATGCGAAGATCAAATGAACTGATAAAACAGAGTAAAAAAATACTCCATATATTATTACGACATCAATGTTTGACATTATTCTTCTATTTCCCTCTTTAATTAATTACATTTAATTGTCAAACAAATTATTCATCTCTCACGATCATTGATTCTAACACGATATAAACAAATTAAAATTTAGTTTTAACGGGTTAAATGTGCCGACATAAATAATACAAATAACTAAATGAGTAACATTAAAATTAAATAAGAATGTTGACATAAACATTTGTTAACTCAAACACGACACGAATTGCTCGTGCTATAACTAGCTACCTAACAAAGCAAAAATAAAGTGGCAGATGATATTTTATTTTTATTTTTCTGAGTAAGATGATAATAAATTATTGTCTTAGCTATATCTTTTTTCACACACACACACCTTTGATTGGTTGGAAACACAGAATCTGAGCATGTTGCAAATGAAAATAAAAAGAATAGGAAGGTAATTTTGGAGAAGGACCATTGATAAAGTGTCCACTTTTCCTTTTGAAAGTATTGTCAATAATATTGATCTTCTTGTGATTTCTCAATTTCTTGCTTGACACATGCCAAATAATGTAATTTGTATTATCAATATTTTTAATCATTTATCTTCGTTACGTTTTCTAAACTAATACTTTACTCCTTTGACTAAAATACAATTAAGCCGCACGTCTAAGAATTGTATTGAAAATATAAAAGATTGCGTTGATAGAACAGAATACCATACAATTCAAGCGATGACATCTTTAGAAACACACATTAATAAGTATGAGTAACGTTATTGTTAAAATTAATTTGTTTATCACAAATTTAACTCAAGGCTATTATAACAAAATAACATTTTAAAATTAATTTGTTCACTCACTAATTATTATTATTAAAACCGATGATACACTCACTAAAAATTAATAATAAATTTCCGCTACAACTGTTGTGGGCCTGTTCTTTTTTGTTGGGTTGAGTTTTTGTTTGGCAAAAATAGTTTTATAATGTAAAATGTGTATTGAAAATGTAAAAATATATAGCTAAATAGTAAAAAACTGTATTGAAAATTATGAAAATTGATTATAATAAATTAAATTTACTGTTGAGACCAAAACCAAAACCAAAACCAAAACTTAAAGAATAGGATAATCACATGACAAAAATTATGCATACTTACAACTAAAGGCTATTGCATGTTCGTTAGCATATTTTTAAAAATATGTTTATGACAAGTTGCATTTTATATTAATATCTCATCATTTTTGACACGTATTTTAACTATTTAACTACATTTTTTAACATTTTTAATGTGTTTTCTACATTAATAAAAAAACTAATTTTCAAAACTATATTTTAAAATTTGATAACAAACATGCCCTTATTACCAATGCATTGTCATATGATGCTACGTCAATCATTAAATTTTATTATATGGTCATTTTCCCTTTATTAATGGGGGAAAGATCCGCTATCCCAAAAAAAATTTGGAATCGATGTATCCCAACTAAAATTTTAGCACAAAATAGGGATGGTGGTGGTGGGATGAAATTGAAATTTCATTTTTACTCGTTAAAATACATTAAATTTTTAATGAAATAAAAATAAGACATATTTTCTTAGACCAAAGGATCTTTGGCCATATTTTCTTAGACCAAAGGATCCTTTGCCATTGTAAGTCTCATTATCGAGAAATCATTGTATACATCTGTTGTATTATTAAAAATAATGCAACAAATATTCGATTTTCTCAAGCCTCTCTCTCTCTCTCTCTCTCTCTCTCTCTCTCTCTCTCTCTCTCTCTCTCTCTCTCTCTCTCTCTCTCTCTCTCTCTCTCTCTCTCTATTCCTCTCAAATCCTAACCTCTATCATCTCTAATCTTCTTCCCCCATCTCCCTCCCATGGGAAATGGGGGAAATAGATTTCTTATGTTATTTTCTTTTTAGTTTATTTTTGTCTTCTTTCATGATGGGAGTTTTCCATTCTCTCATAGTGAGAGATCTTGTCTCCCCGAATGAACGGGAGTTTCTCCCACATATTAATAAATGGGTATTTTATTATTATCAAGTGAATATTCAGTTGATTGGGAGTTTTCATCAGAAGATTAATGACAGATTCGATATCAGATTTATACTTCAGTACGTGATTTGTCCAGCACGATGACGATTTTTTATTCTACTAGATAGATCTATATGGATTACTACTTATTTAAATCTGTATATGTTTGATTTAGTTTATTTTTAACTGTTTTTATCTGATTATTATCGAATCCGGTTGTATCACCGATTCTCTCTTGAGTAATGAAATATGAAATTTATTATCAAAAAAAATAATAATAATGCAACAAATCTATCATAAATCAGTCATTTATATTTATATTAATTCATAGCACTTTCCCTCACACATTTCCTCAAAAATAGCACTTTTCCTCAAAATGTATTTAATTGCATAATCTTACGTGGTACAACAACCGAATAATATCTCGTCGCACATCCACCATTACCAGAGTACAACATTACTAAAACTGTAAATATGGAAGGTTGCATACGTCTGCGATGATGAAATACATGCAGAGACTTGTCCCTGCAATGAAAGGCTTCCACTTGTATTGAAAAGAACACACGGTCACTCTCATACATGCAATTTGTGCTTATAAAGGAAATAAAGGTTCCATTTTACGTTTTCAGATTCTGATATAAAGTTTTTTTTTTCTTTCTGAAGACCGATTCTGATATAAAGTTGAATATAATTTTTATTTGGTCGTCACGATAAGAAAAAAGTTCCTATGTTTTTTGCTTTGCCAACAAAGATTTTGCTGTTTCGACCACGATATTTTGCCAGCTAAAATCGACGTGAGTGTTTTTATTAGGGGTGTTCAACCGGTCGGTTAGCCGGTTAAGCGGTTAACTGGTTCCGGTTAGTACCGGTTTTGATAATTTTAATCAAAACCGGTTAACCGACCGATAAAATTACCGGTTGACCGGTTTCGGTTAACCGGTATAGCGGCCGGTCTACCGGTTTAACCGATAAAAAAATTTCTTTATTTTTTACTTTCTTTTTATTTTTGAACAAATATTATTTTTTTTACGTAATTATCACAAGGGCATTAGAAAATATAAATGAATGTGAAATAATAAAAAATAATGAATTAAAATATTATTATATCTTTAAGATAGCTATAGTATTTTAATTTTTACAAAAATTTCTAACACAAATTTATTCATGTATTTCTTTTTAACACTTTTATGCATATGAAAAAAAATTACGTATCATAATAGAAAAGAATGAAATAAATTTGGAGAATCATAAGTTTATTAGACATGTTAATTATAATTCATAAGTAAATAAACTCTCACATAAAAGTATAAAAAAATAAAATAAAAAAGATAATAGAATATATATACCGGTTAACCGGTTTAACCGATAAGAAAAAATTCAAAATCGAAACCGAACTGGTTAACCGATTAAAGCGGTTAACCGAAACCGATTAAAACCGATTAACCGATAATAACCGGTTTAGCGGTTCGGTTTTCAGACCGGTTACCGGTTCGGCGGTTTTTGTGAACACCCCTAGTTTTTATTTATATACGATATATAATAGGTTACACTTGATACAAGATTTTTTAATAGATAACTTATAACTGTGATACTCGTATTTCTATAACATTCACTTTTTATATTAGACCTAATATGTGAACAGTTGGATACATAATTAGGAAAAAAAAAAATTGACAAGTTTTTTTTTTTAAATTTATAATTATTATAGGATACATAATTATTCCGCAAGGGCCTGTCCAGAGGGGGAGGATGCCTCCTTGGCATTCTCAATCTTACTAGCCAAGGCCCAAGGGGTATTTGAGTGTTTTTTGATGCAGCATATCACCCCAGGCACGAAGGGCCGCTTTGGGAGTCTTTGGGTGTGACAAAGATGGGCAGTGGTTGGGAGGCATGGCACGGCGGATCACAGGTGTATACTCTGCGGAGGAGGCTAAGGTGACGGCTCGTCTAGTGGTACTTGAGGTGGTGGAACGACATGGATGGCCCCACTATTCCCTAGTGGGCGATGCAACGGCGGTAGTATTGGCGGTAAGGAGGGAAGCATACGCGGAGGTCGGCTCCCAGGTAATGATCCGGGGGATTATGGAAGGGATGCATCGGCTAGGCATCTGGGGCATCTAGTGAGTAGAAAGAAGTAAAAATGTCATATCATACCTATTGGCCAAGCAGGGTGCTACGGGCCCTCAGCTTTAATGCTGATGGCTAGTGCCGCCTTCTTTTGTATCTCAAACGTTGCTGGACGACTTCCAGCGTCATTAATATAATTATGTAATTCCGTTTCGAAAAATATTTATATACATAGTTATTATACTTTAAAAATTCGTAAAAAGTTGTTGTACAATTTCAAAATTAAGATTTTTTTTTTCTTATCAAAACGGAGTTAATAATTATTACTCATGTGATTTAGTCAAATTATTAAAAGAACCACTCCCTAAAGTTTGTTATGCATTTGTGGAAAATTGTATATCGTAATAAGATCAGCAATTTGTGAAACAGGCTTTTTTTTTTTTGCTTGAAATCTAACATGCTAGTATCCAATTAATGACAGTGTAAGTTATTTACTTGTATAAGGCGTTCGAATTTTTTTACTTTCATGCGTATTTATCGGGAAGCCAATTCAGTTACAGATGCACTAGTGCGGGCAGGACAACATTTTGAGAATGGCTACATACGGTTCCTTAGGTCTCCCTCGTGATATCCGGGCGCTCGCTAGGCTAGATAGGCAATTAGTGCCTAGAGTTAGACTAATTAAATTTTCATAAACTGTAATCTTTTCTTTTAGTTTTTTTTTTTAAAGTATTTTCTTTTAGTTAAGTCCTCATTTGCATGTGCATCTTTTGTAGGATGAGCTAATTATTCTTATTTTTCCAAATTAATAAAGGATTTCCATGCCCTCATCCATTTAATCGGCTATTTCTGTTATACAAGAAATATATTATTTAGCAACATTCATTATTTAGGTCCGTATTTTCATTTGAAAATATATATTAAAAGATATATATGATATTGTTATTTTTAAAAGGGTGAAATGCATGAAACATCACTTAACTATTGGCTTTTGCAAAAAATGACACTTTTCTTCAAAACGCTCTTTTTTAGAAACTTATCTTCAAAAATTCTCAAAAAAGGACACTCCCTCCACTTCTACTGTTATCACTAACGGTTCAAAAATGCCGGGTGTAATTCCGTCATTTCGCACGTCGCCGGCACTGTTCATCCTTAAAAAAAAATTAAAAAAAAACGATTTCCAGGAAAACGTTTTCTTCAGAAACCAAAAGGGCAAAAACATTACGAAGAAAACGATTTTCTGGAAATCTTTTTCTTCATTTTCGGAAATCGTTTTCCAGCCAACTTTGGAAGACTATATAACTTGAGCTACAAAGCTCCAAATTGAATGATTCTTGATGATATGGAAAGTTTGGACAAAGGTTTAAAACTTTTATTGAGAGACTCTCTCCCAATTCTGGCTTCCCAAATCTCAAAACAAAGCCAAACTATAGTGCTTGAAAGTTGCATAGGGGATTTTTCCCAATGCAGCATAGCCAACTTTAGAAGTGCATTTATGGAGCTATACATGTCTAAATGGGATGATTCTTGATGATATGGAAATTTCAAACAAAGGTTTATAACTTTGATGAAGACATATTTTCCCAGTTTTCGCTTTATAGAGCTCAAATCGGGGCTTCAAGTTAGTGCTGGAAATCTTTTTCTTCAGAAACCAAAATATTTTTTTATATTTATTTTTTTACTAATATAACAATGTATGAATTATAATTAACTCACATTAAAAAGTAAATATATTATTAAAATATAAACAGTGACAAATTAACTATATCTTAAATATTGTAACTTCAAATCCGCAGGAAGGTATACATTTTAAACTGGTATGTTACTTTAACTTCAAATCCGTTTATACATTTTAAAATTGGAGCAGCAAAATATAATTTGACACGTGCAAATTGGATATAAAGGGCTACCCAGACACCTGTACCACAATGGATATATTTATGAGGTTGTGGCTGACTGGGTGAGTGTAGAAATAGGTAATTATGGGTATGATAGGGATCCAGCGTGGCCAAACTGTACGGACGTCTCATCCTCCACACAACATAAATCATGATCATAACTAAAGGTAAAGGTGGGTGGTGTTATTTGTAGGAATTATTACAAATTTTTAAAGAGTGAAAATTATTAAAATTTCCGTGAACTCATACTAAACATAAAGAGTCTTCCACTTTTATTATTATTATTCATTATTAATTGAACTATCTTTGTTCTGAAATAAGTATCGTTTCAATTTTTTCTCATACAAATGAAAAAAAATTAACAAAATTATAAATATAACCATGTGTTTTTGTTAATTAAATAATAAATATATAGAGTTCTAAGATATCATAATTACAATAGGAAGTAATAGTTGCATTGAAAATATAAAAGTATATTTAATATGGAAGATTATAAGCGAGGATAATTTAAGAACAATGTGCACAAATACTTATTGAAATGTTAAAATGGCATTCATTTTGAAAACGAAATTTAGAAGGTAAAATGACACTTGTTTTATAATGGAAGTGGTTATGTGTATCCATCGTGCACGTTTCTCATTAGTTGAAGAGGGAGTTCCCATCATCTCACTATCGAAAAGGTCATTTATCAATGAGTAAATTTGATATAAGTATTTTTTTAATACAGAGGATACTTAATTTTTAATATAAGTACAAATATTTCAGTTTCAGCATTTAAAAATGGATAGTATGTTTTGAAACATATGATAATTGTTGTGTTAATATAAGTATGGTACTTTAAAAGTTAAATTCCATAGCACAAAGAGAGTACTTGTGAAATCCCTGATTCCCAAAATTTTCAGTAGTTGGAATCGGAATCAAGACGTATGAGGTTGGTTCTAGAACTGTTGAATCGGTTCGATTTCGAAACTGTTGGATCGGTTCGATTTAGTTCCATATAGTACCAGAACTAGAACCGGGGCCATGTCTAACATTATAAAGAATTAGCTATAAAATAATCTTTTCCACTTTCCACGTATCAGTGTAATAATGTTTTTTTAATAAGCAAGCATGGATTAGATTAGTATTTGTTATAAAACAAGGGGTTTGCTGTTGCAAATAGGAAGATATTCTCATTAAACTAAAGCTCACATTTCCAAGCTCTTTCCCCACTCTCTCTCTCACACAGTCACACATTAGTCCACTCACTCATTCTTGCGGTTTCCTTTCCTTAAGTTTAGGCAAATGTGGCAAATTGAGCAGATAAAGAGGAAGCAGATTTGGCCTTGCTATAAAAGGGAAATTGGACTTTCCTTTCTTGACTGGGCTTTCTTTCTTCTTTCTGTTCCCTCTCTTCTTTCTTTCTCTCTCTAAAGTTTTGTTTATTTCAGTTTCTCTTCTTCAATTGGTTGGAGCTGCTGAGTTCCAACTTCAACACTGTCTCTGTGTGTGGGGGCTGGGTTCATTAATTCTCGCGTTCCAATAAGGTGATGAACAGTGCCAAAAGCACTCCTATCCTCTTTTTTGTGTGTGGATTGCATGTTAATGAGCTTCAATTGGTGGAATTTTTCTGGGTTTTTTAAAAGCCCAGATCAGATCTACACTTGTTTTTCTTTAGGGTTTTCTTTTCTTTTGAGGGAGGGAGATTAATTTTTGTTTTGGGTTTGGGCAGGAAGGAGGAGGGATCGATCTATTGAAAAATGGCTCGGGAGAAGATAAAGATAAAGAAAATCGATAACATAACTGCAAGGCAAGTGACTTTCTCCAAGAGAAGACGGGGGCTGCTCAAGAAAGCGGAGGAGCTCGCCGTTTTGTGCGACGCCGACGTCGCTCTCATCATCTTCTCCTCCACCGGAAAGCTTTTCGATTACGCTAGCTCCAGGTCTGTCTTCATCTTCATCTTCATCTTCTGAGATTTTTCTGTGATTTTATGGACTCTAGCTATAAATAGCTATGAAACAAGGGATTCTTTTCTCTAGGCTTGCCTTCTTTTAACATTCACACGATAATCCCTCTTTCCATAAGTAGAAAGGGGAGCAAGAAAGAGGATAATCATCATTACTATTTCTGTAGAGTCTGAATCAATTTCTGTTTGACAAGACGAAACAGTAATGGTTACTGCAGAAAGAAATTTTCATGGGTCCATTCCATTTCCATTCAACCAAGCAGCTCCTCGTTTCTTCTAATATTAGCAACCCTAGTTAAAGATTCCCCTTGATTTTTTGGTGGATCGTTCCTTTTTACTGGATCGTTTCATCGGGTAATGCTCCCCTTACTGTTCACACAATTTTTATTATTTTTTATTTTTTAAAATTTTTTTTAGGAGATTTTAATAATTATCTAAAAAAAAAAAAAAGGTATTCTCTTAGCTGCATGAAATGGAGTCAAAATTTTAAACTTGCTGCAGATATTCAATCTGGAATTTTAATGGATGATTGAAGCGTTTGGTTGATTGACCTGTGTTCATGAAATTATATGTAAAAAGTCAAATCAAGCGTATCGATTTCAGATATTGATTAGTCCTTGCTGTCTGTAGTTATATCAAGTCGAGCTTACTTTGTGTAGCGATTCACCCAAGAATCCACTAAGGATTTTTAATCTTAATCGGTGAAATATCGTATCGAGTTTATATGCTATCTTTTTTTTGTGATCGGATTAGAGAAATTTTAATTTTAAGGATGAAATATTTTGTGGAGAAATTTTTTTTTGGAGTTTTGTGTAGGAAAGAGAAAAAAAATGTAATGATTATGTTATTTTTTGAATTTATATGAGTTAAAATTTAGAAAGAAAGTAAAAAATGAAGTTTCTTTAGGTAAAATTTGGATAAAAAAAGTGATGATTTTTCTGGAATTGGATGAAAAAGAACAGAGCCTTAGTGTAACGTATCACTCAAAAGTCCACAAAGGTTTTTTTTTAATCTAAATTGTTTTATATCATACCGTGTATACGTACTATTTTTGCGTTACAAGAATATCCGGAGGTAGGAACATATCCACCCTACAGCCAACTATTTGTTTGTATGTGGCGGTAGGAATACATACGTTTTCGGGGATTTAAGAAAAATAATTTCGGGGATACAAATTTAAGAACCAACAAAGTTATTATATATATATATATATATATTTTTTTTTTTTCTATAAGTATGTTGGAGTTATTGTTTAATTCCTTTTATGATATTAATAATTTTAATTGTTGAAGTTTATATGCGCTTTCATTTTATTTTTATTCTAATTAATTAAGCTATTTTTATAATATAAAGTTATAATGTTAAATATAAACTTCTATCGGCACACTAGAAAATTTCACTTTCACAAATGTATAATTTTTATGGATGTCAAAATACAACACCAAAAGTAATTAATTTGACACGATTTGTTCCATTAATATCCTTACTTTGTTGGAGTGAGTTAATTGTGGTGGACTACACATATTAATATTAGTAAATGTTGGAGAAGTAATAAACGTAGCAATTGAACTCTTCTGTGAGAATAAAAATATTTTTGAAAGTGGACCCTTCTTACGAAATAAAGGGAATATATAATTAGTAGAAAACAAAAGTACAAAAAACATATTTTTAATATTAATTTTTGTTATTATTAACTATAATCATTTAATAACATTTATGTGATTATATAAATATAATTAAAGTAAAATAAAAACAAATAATATATTTAGAAAGGTATAAAAATATAATATTCT
The DNA here is from genome assembly GCA_016801395.1 of Leptodermis oblonga. Lineage (NCBI taxonomy): Eukaryota > Viridiplantae > Streptophyta > Magnoliopsida > Gentianales > Rubiaceae > Leptodermis > Leptodermis oblonga. The sequence continues at coordinate 38,247,305 of CM028752.1, forward strand.
TTTTGGTGTTAAAAATGGTACAAATGAGTTGGAGGAAAAAAAAATTCCCATTTTCCTGTAGAAAATCAAATTATTGAGCCATAGTAATTAAAGTATATTTAACAATATACTTTTTAGAGTTCTTATAAATATAAACACATTTTTCTTGTAAAAAGATTTGTTACTGTACTCTACATGTTAAGTTTGTATTCTGAAGTTGTCATGGGAAAGATAATCTTTTTATGCTAAACTACGAAGTGAATGTGACCAAGTAAATGTATTATATTTTGTCATCGTGTATGAAAGAAATTATACTTCTTTAATATTAGATCAATACAACATTTTGAATGGTGTAAGTAAACTTTTGAACTGTACATGCTATTACCATATATCTTGAATTATGGATCTAATTATGAATTTATAATGAAGAGATGTCTTAGGCTACATTTAAAGCATACTTGTTGGGAGTAAATTGAAAAATGCTTTTATGCTGACGCACTGTTGATACATTATTTCTGTTTTCGACTAACGCGTGAAATTATCACACATTAATATGGATAGCAAATGATAAAATAAATGTTTAATCATTTTGTTTAACCCCTTAATTTAATACGAAATAAATAATGTGTTAATAAAAAATAGTTCAAATATAGTAAGAGTTTGAATTTGTGACCACTTTAAAACAAAATTTTGAAGTTAAACAACCAAAATGGAACACTTTCAAGTTAGAGAACCAAATGAAGACGAACTCCCAAATTAAGGGACAAGTGATTTAACCTCTTACTATATTGTTGTGCTAGCTGCTACGTGCTTCTAATTGCATTTTTTGCTGGGTTTTTCATGAGATTCCCCAAGTTTTGATAAGAATTACAAATACCTCATCGTTTTCTTTCTGACAATCACAATTTCTCCCCTAATTTGTTCAAAATTTTCTCAAATAACAAATGAGTCTATGAAATTCAAGTTCAGTATTTTTTTTTTCTTTTGTCTCAGATGAGGTACCGATAATTGTGACAAAATCACAGAAATATGTGTAATTGTCAAAAAACTATTTATAATTTCACCTAAACTTATAAAGTTCAATGTGGTTAATTACCTTCTGAAACGATTTGAACTTTGCATGCATGCAAGTTAAATCAATAACACTTGTGCATAAAGTATCTTCCTATGTGTGTATATATATATATACACACACACGTATATATATATTATATGCATGCAGCATGACTGATGTCCTGGGGAAGTATAAGTTACACACAAGCAACCTCGAGAAGACTGAGCTACCATCTCTTGAACTTCAGGTCTTGTTCATAATTTTGCTCTATATATCTCCATTGAATTTATATATACTTCCTTCGTTTCATTAGAATAGTCTAGATTCTAATACTGTTTTTAGCATTAGAAACCGAAACTTCTAATGGGAAGGATTCTGATTTGTTCAAATGATTGATCTTTTCTTTCCTTTTTAATTTAGCTAGAGAACAGCTCCCATGTCAGATTAAGCCAAGAGATTGCTGACAAGACTCTTCAGCTCAGGTATATATATGTAGGGTAAAATATTACACACAAAAAAAATTTTAAGTTTGTCCAAATTATCTAACAGACTCTTGAGATTTTAAAAATTACCAATCGAACCTTGCATAGTGCAAATCAATTTCCAAACGGACTCTGAGGTTTCAAAAAACATTACTAGCCGAACCATGAATTTGCACTATTCAGGGCCAGCTAGGTAATTTGGACAAATCTCAACCGGTTTCAATAATTTACCCTAATATATACTTCTTTCGTCCCATTCAAAGAGTCCACTTTAAAATGTGTACAATTTATTATAGGTTGTGAGGTACAACATCTAAAATAAATAATTTACAACCATATGTTCAACTTATATCCTTACTTACAAAGTAAGGATTAATTATAAACTACACATTGTTATAATGTAAATAAATTCAAAATTGACTATTTAAATGGAACAAGATTTTTTTTTGAAAGTGGACTCTTTGAGTGGGACGGAAGGAGTATATATTTATATATATGTATATTAATTAAAAGTGAATTTTTTGGTGAGATTTTGGCAAGGTTAGTTGAAACACTACTGTGTGTCCATGATAAACAGGCAGATGAAGGGAGAGGATCTTCAAGGGCTTAACATAGACGAGCTGCTGCAGTTGGAGAAAGTTCTTGAAGCTGGACTCACCCGTGTGCTTCAGACCAAGGTAATTCCCTTTTTCTTTTCTTTTCTTTTTTACATATTTTTCTTCTTGCTTTCAAAGAATATATGAACAACATTTGCTTCATTATCAATTGTAATTGCAGGGGGATCGAATCTTGAGTGAGATCAATGGCCTTCAAAAGAAGGTTATAGTTTGATTTATAGTATTGTTTTAAGGTTTTTTGTTTTTTAACCTTTGCAACCCACAATGTTTAAACTCACGATTTCAGAGTTGCAGAACTTTTCCCCGACCTTTGGTTTGTATGGATTAGGCTGATTTTGTAGCTTAATTATTGGCTTGATGAATGCTTTCAGGGTGCAGAGCTGATTGAAGAAAATAGGCAACTGAAACAGAAAGTAAGATCATATATATACCTCCTTCCTCCTCTGTTGTCTCATGACAATAGTCCACTTCCTAATACTGAAATCACGGGAATATTTTTTGCTGTGCAGATGGCTTTGGTTTATGAAGGCAAGAGGGCACTGAATATTGGTGAGTTGGATAACAACAACATGAATATGAATATGGTGGCTGCAGAAGAAGGCCTATCTTCAGACTCCAACAATACCATTGTGTGTAGTTGCAGCAGTGGTCCGCCTGTAGAGGATGATTGCTCCGACACTTCACTCAAACTAGGGTAAATCAACCTTCAATTAGTTGCTTCCATTTGATCATCCATGCGTCCAGTTCAATTTCTTTGTTTTTTATCGGGTGCGTCGGTAAAAGTAAAGACAATAATGCATATTCACCGATTAACTGTGACAATGGCACAGGAAAAAAAAAAAAAAAAAAGTAATTTAAAAATTTTCGAGGACAAAATCGACTATACTTGGCTTTGATCGCGTTAAAAGAGTTTTTTTTTCTTTTTTCTTTATATATATATTCAGTAATTGTGTATTGAATTTATTCTTTTTCAGGCTACCATTTAACTAGGTGGGAAAATTAGCATGGAGAATTTGAAGCTGATCATCACCACATATATTATTAATTAACCTTAATTAAATTCTAAATAAGGCTGTAATATTCGGCTTGTGTGATATTCTGCATTTGCTGGCAGCTATAATTAGTTTAATTAGTGATCTAATTAATGACATCATGTACGTCTTTGTACCTTAAAAACTTTCTTTAATTAGTATATCTATCTATCTATCTATCTAATATGGGCTTAAGCTTAAACTTTCTTGTTAATTATATGATTCCATGAGAGTGTACTTATTTATTAGGATACACATTAAATTAATTTGTTTTTTTGTCTTTATCTATTATAAACGAGACTTTTCTTTTTGAGCAATGCAAATAATGAAAAATAGTAAGATGGTTGAGTAACGATACATATTTCAATTAATTTATCATAATTTTATAAATAACAATTGATGTGGTGCATGTGTATATATATATATATATATATATATTGGTTATATTTTTATAAAATAATTATTAATATTGCATTATTGATCAATAAATGCATGTATGTCACGTCATTTGTTACTAAAAAGTTATCTAATTAATTGATGTGTGTATCGTTACTTTGAAATGATTATATAGAAAAATGACCGAGCCATAAGTAGGAGAGGTAAAATTTTATTTGACATTATTATAAACGTCGTTAGAATTGAACTTTGATGGGTTTGCATTTCTTATTTTATTTATTTTTGCCTATCATTCCATTCCTTAATTCCTAAATACTCCAATCAGTTTAGGATAACGGCACTATATATCTAGTTAAATACAGAGATTTTAACATGATAATTCATCAGATATAAAGTGAAATAGTGTGACTCATTTATCACTAAATTTCAATAAATTTTCATAAACTAGTTCAAAATAAATGACATTTTAGAATTTTTCTGACAAATTAATAAATTCATGACAAAGAAAATTCATAACTTTTACTATTGTAATTTATTATTATTAGGAGTTTTATTAGTTGGATCAGTTAAGACAAGGTGAATTACATTTACCTCCCCTGAGATTTGCCTAAATAACAAATAGATCCCTTAAGTTTCAGAAAATAACATCTCAATCCCTTAATCACCCAAACTTGGAGTCCAGGACACTGTTCATTGCCTTCTTCCTTTTTTTTTTTTTTTTTTTTTTTTTCGTCTCCCCCCCTGCCGCGTGCCATTTTTCTCCTTTGGAATCCATGAAAGTGTGTTAGATTCCTCTGTATGTACCCTAATGTGTCCTCATGTTGTATTGTTGTGAGTGAAATGAAAACTTGCAACATTAAGGCTTTGTTCTTTCCATCCCATTTCATGAAAATCATCATTTTTCTCTCAAAAATATTACACAAAGAAATAATATTATTTTTTATTTAATTCACAATTCAAAATTTAAAATTTCCCCTAAAGCTTCACTCACATAAATTCAAAAAATATTACACCTTTTCTTCTCTTTCTTACCCAAATCTCCAAAACAAATTCCCTCCAAAACAAATTTATTCTCTAACCAAAAAATTTCTTATCCAAAGTACTAAGAGAACAGAGCCAAGAGATTGGCAACATTAATCTCAAGCTCCGCTTTTATATGTGTAATGCATGCCTGCTGTTTCTATCCATTTAGTCAATATGTTCCTGAGTCCATTGATGACATGCAATTGATCAATAAAGGTGTTTGTTTTGTGAGAAGCTTGTATGTTTTCCTCCATAAAAAGTGATCAACAACCTCCATAAAGTTGTCTTTTTTAAGTTCCTATTGCTGCTTTGTTTCCAACTTTGTTCAGATTTATAAAACGATGGCAACCGGCCGGGAGACGACATAGAAAAGAGAGAGGGAGAGAGAAAAAAAAAAAAAAAAAAAAGAAGACGAAGAAGGAAGAAGATGATGAACAGTGTCCTGGATTTCAAGTTTGGGTGGTTAAAGGACTGGGATGCTATTTTCTAAAACTTGAGGGATCCATTTATTATTTAGGCAAACCTCGGGAGAAGTAAATGTAATTCACCCTTAAGAAAATAATATTTTGGAAAAAAAGTTAGTTAGTTTGTTAAAACATCATTTACTTTGTAAATAGTTACTCTTTAAAACGTCATTTATTTGGATCAGAGAGTAAAAAGTTTTTTTAAATTTTTAAAAACAACTATTTCTTTGCTTTAAAAGTAGACATAATAAAAATGAATATCATTAGTGAAATATATACATATAAAAAAGCACATTTCAAATAAGCTTTAAAGCATAGAGCGTAACATATTATCCAAAGCACATTACTCTATTTGTTATTTAATAAGGATTCTTTTAAAGAAATATTTTTGGTTTTAAATAAGTGTCTGTTTACATATTTCATTACAAAAGTTATAATAATATCAATTATACCATTAATTTAAATGATCTCATTTCATTTTGTAATATTAATTACATTGTCTTTTTGAATGTACATACATTATACAAATTTTCATTAAATTTGTAGTTAAACAAGAAAATATAAATAAGGTAAATAAAGAAATCTACCCCCTACTTAATTCGTGTGTACATATCTAAGGGAACACTTATTTCAAAATGAGTAATGATACGCAACTCAACTTTCTCATCATAACAAGTGAGGTGTCATGCATTCATTGGCTACTTGTTAATACTATATTATTAACAAATAAATATATAATACCTCACTAACTATGAGAAAGTTGTAGAGATTAGTTGAGTTGTATATCATTATTCGCAAATTCTCTGGGCCAATGGCCCAATAACTCAATGCCATCTCCATGACGACGTCGTATAGCAGCGAAGGAAAAAAAATCCCAGACTTCCGAAGCTTGACGGTGAGGCGACGTCGTTTTTAACAGCGAAGGCAAATGTTTAAAGTTGCAACTTCCAAGTATTCTCTAAGATCCGATGACTCCTTTCAGAATCGAGGTGAACGCATTGAAGAAGTGGTGAGGAAACGTAGGAAATTTGATTAGAGATTTGGAAAATGAGCAGCAGAAATCAGCCGCAGCAGCAGATTCAATCCCAGACTCGAAGATGGGCGTTTGGAGGATTGCTGGTGCTTGTATTTCCAAACTTTTTCCCTGCGATTCTTACGCCATTGGGCCGTGCTTATCCCTCCCTGTTCTCCGTATGTAGCTTAAATTCTTCAAGGATTTCAGTTTTTAAGTTTCTGGGCTCGTACAAATTTCAATTTTTAGTGTTGGATATCTCGTGATTTGCCGATGGAAATGGCGAGTTTCAGTTGTTTTTTGAATGCTCACAGAGAATGTGTTCTTTCGGGGTTATAGGAATGGAACGCTCCTAAACCTAGGCATTTGCAGTTGCTCAATGGTGCTTTGCAACGACAAAATGTGAGTAGGTGCTAATGTGATCACTTGGTTGAAAATGGTTTTATTTTTTTCGAACGAGGAAAAGCTGTGTTTGTTCTGATATTGTCAGTCTTTAAACTTCCAGAGTGATGAACAAGAATCAGAAATATGGTCTCCCTTGCCCAATCAAGGATGGAAACCTTGTGCTGACTCCCGGAGTTCACTTTGTAAGTCCTCTCAGTGTGTTAGTTTTTGTTGTTACTTGGAGCTTTGTGAATTAGATCAGACAAATTCTTGGTGAAAGTGGCTGGTTTTCGATATATCTGGACTTTTTTGTTTGAAAACTCGATTTGCATTTTGCAGTTTTACCAGAGAAGTCACAGGGTTATATTCAAGTATTTCTTGATGGAGGACTCAATCAGCAGAGAATGGGGGTAAATTGCCTGTTTCTGAGAGTTTGCACTTATAGGAAGGTTACATAAAACAATTATTTGGATTTCATTTCTTAGTGAGTATTTTTGTTCTCTCTTCTTCTTAAGGTTTGTGACGCAGTTGCCGTTGCAAAAATCTTAAATGCAACACTTGTAGTTCCACATTTTGAGGTGAATCCTGTTTGGCAAGATTCGAGGTACTGCAAGCATTTTTGGTGTTTGGGAAATAACAAAAGTCCTAAAGAGACCTTTCTAACTCAGATTCTGTACACTCTAGTTCATTTACAGATATATTTGATATTGACCATTTCATTGATGTCCTGAAAAATGAAGTCTCCATAGTTAAAGATCTGCCAAGTCAGTTCTCATGGAGCACCCGAGAGTATTATGCGACTGGCATACGAGCTACTAGAATCAAAACAGCACCTCTCCATGCATCTGCCAATTGGTATCTGGAAAACGTTTTGCCTACAATGCAGAGGTTTGTCAAAATGTCCAGCCTGCATCCTGAGCACATTTCCTAGCTTTCATAGTCAAGGCCTGGTTGAATGTCTTTGCTACCTTGGTTACATTTTTCTGTAACATGACATATGTCACCTAATTTGTGTATATATATATTTTTTGGCAATGTCTAAAACCAATGACTTTTAAAAGAATGATTGCAATTGTAATGCAGAATACATTTGTTACATTCAAACAAAAGAACATTTCTTTGCATTCTTGCCATGGCTTCCCATCTACGAATATGAGCTTATGATCCAACTCCAGCATATCACGCTTGCTAATGTTGATGCTGGACAGAGAATAATAAATCTTTCATCCTGATCTAATTATTTAGAATATCAGGCTTCATTATTGTTTTAAGTGATTCGGGGTGGGGGGTGCGGAGGAATTATTGATGTTTTCTTAAAAATATTTCCAATAATGTCAATGAGATAGATCTAACTATCTTGATACTTCTCTATTGAGTTGGTGCTATGTGATTGCCATGCCATGGGTATGACTGTTTCATATGCTTGTTAGTCCTTTTGATAAGGAGGAAAGAACATCTGACTTATTCATTACTACGACTTGATTGCAAGTTGGTTTTATCCTATAATCATGTCTTTGGAATTTCTCTTGCATTGATTCTTATTTTTTACTGCTCTTCATAACTTAAAAGAACCTGGAATGTGCTATCTTAATAAGTTTCCTGTAAAATTCTAGGTTTGATTTTTCCTTTTAATGCTGTTGCAGTTATGGGATTGCTGCTATAGCCCCATTTTCTCACCGGTTGGCCTTTGACAACCTGCCCCCAGAGATCCAGCACCTTCGATGTAAGGTTAACTTTGAGGCTTTGGTTTTTGTTCCCCATATCAAGATGTTGGCAGAGACGATTATCAATCGCCTGCGCTTTGGTCCTGATATCAGTGGGGCTTCAGGAGTTACTAACTGGCGGGAGGGTGGTGCTAAGCGAAGAGCGGGAAAGTATGTTGTCTTGCATCTTCGCTTTGATAAAGTATGAACCTTTCTGATCTGTATCCTCGAGTTGCATCACATATTGATGCAGGGTTTATTTTGAAGCTTGTTAATGCATGCATTGGTTATGGTGTTATTTCCTGAAAATTTTATGATCATGGCCATTACTCTATATTTACCAATAGAATTCAGTAGATACATTTCCTGTACCTTTTCTAAGCACACGGTTCTAGAACTGAGTTGCTTTCGGTCCTTGTTGGTCACTGTGTCCAAAATTTTCTGCACAGGATATGGCGGCTCACTCAGCTTGTGATTTTGGTGGTGGAAAAGCTGAGAAATTGGCACTTGCAAAATACCGCCAGGTTCTTTGGCAGGGAAGGGTACTTAACTCTCAGTTCACTGATGAAGAACTAAGAAATCAAGGACGCTGTCCACTGACTCCTGAAGAGATTGGCCTTCTGCTGGCTGCTTTGGGCTTCAGCAACAGCACCAGACTTTATCTAGCTTCTCATAAGGTTAATTATGGAAACCGAAAGTTAGTGAATTATTACCTCAAATATTTTATACCTCGGATGTAGTGTAAGCTTTTTGTTTTCAAGAATTAGTTTGTAACGGTCTTCGTGCTGAAACGTTCTGTTCCAGGTTTATGGTGGTGAAGCAAGGATCTCATCTCTTGTAAAGCTGTTTCCATTAATGGAGGATAAGAAAAGTCTTACTTCTGAAGAGGAGCGGGCTCAAGTAGAAGGAAAAGCTTCTCTGTCAGCTGCGGTGGACTACTATGTGAGCATGCAAAGTGACATTTTTATTTCTGCTTCACCTGGAAACATGCATAATGCTTTGGTAAGATTCACACCTTAATCTTGATCTGAATCATCTGATTTGAGTCGGGATTTTCGCAACACGTTGACATTTTGGTCTGAAATTTCAGGTGGGACATCGATCATACAACAACTTGAAGACTATCAAACCGAACATGGTACTTCTGGGAAAGCTTTTCATAAACAAAAGCTTGGAATGGTCAGATTTCCAGCAAGCTGTTAAGAATGGCCACAAGAATAGACAAGGGCAACTGAGGTTAAGAAAAGAAACACAATCAATATACACATATCCTATTCCAGATTGCATGTGTCAAGCATAGATGATATACTGGTTGCCCTCGCCATCGCCACGATTGGTTTAGTCAGATCTGGTATTCTTCTTGCTGGTGACAATGTCAGTGCTATTCAAGCTGACTAGTGAGGAGATCGCTCGGCAAGACGATTTTTCTTGTCTGTTAAACATGGCGCCGAAGTCATCCTCCGCGAAAATGGGACAGCAATGACGCCATTGGAGACTGGTTGAAGGTTGCAGATGTTTTCATTGTATGACTTGATGCAATTAGAGTTCACTTTTACTTGCTAGGAGGCGTCTGGAAAAGGAGTGATGTTATTGTCAGAGTAAATATTCACTTGTTAGAACAAATTTGCTCGAATTCTAATGTAATTGATGAATTATTGTTTCGACAATAACCCGATACCGAGTTCTCTGTCAGTAGTAGCATTAAAGACTAGGTTTCATTTTCTGGACAACTTTTTACGAATGAAAGGCCAATTGATGCAGCTATTCCAGTTATAATACTACACAAATAACTTATCATTTCATGCCCAAATTGTGTCAAACATTACATTTCTGTTCTGTGAGAGAACTTGATGGGAGGATACATCATGAATCTTCACTATTCAATTTTCACCAATCATTTACAGGTCGTGGAAGTTTACAAGAATATAACAAACATGATATATCTAGCAGAATGCTGCTCAAAAACGCGCTTTACGCATTCTGCACCTCGGTAAGAATGGAAGGAATGATGTGTATACGCCAATCATCTGATACTAACTAATTTACCTTCCTTTTAGCTCGCTGATCGACTGGTCCTGTACTCGGGGCTTCACCAACTTCATCCTGCTTATCTGTACCCACAGTAGCCCACTCATTTCCTTTCCAGGGGTCAGCCAACTCCGCCTGTGAAGAGGTGGGAGGGGACATCATTTCTTCTTCAATCGGGAGCGTCATTTTAGAGCCTTCTAAAGCAACACCAAGTACAATGTTATCTTCCAAACTAGTTTTTGAGGTTGAAGGGGATGAAATTTGTCTTCCACCATCTGGCGCTGGCTGAGAACCGGTAGAGGCTACAGCTGCCTCATTACTTCTTAGTTCTTGAATAGAGGGACGCTGTTTTCCAGTAAAGTCTTTCCCTTCAGATGCTACATCATCCACCTTCAGACCCGTAACAACCGAATGCTCTTTGGCAGCTGCATTATCCAATGTCTGCTTGACGGAGTTGTCAGGCATTGAGACTGTCACAGTTGTCTTTGAATTTCCATCCCTTTTAGGTCCAGAGTATCCCTTTCTTTGAACATCGTCATCAACAAGAATTGATGCTGATCCAGCTTTGGCTTCCTCTTCAGAGTCAGATGCTGAGGCGGCTTCAATATTCGCGTCTTCCCACTCATCAGGTGGCACAGAATGATTTGAAGTCTTGGTTTTATCATCATTATTAACTCTATAAGATGGCCCAATAAGCAGTAAAGGACGACTAGATGCAGCTTTAGAACGAGTGAAAATGGTATCACCAAATGGAACATTTTCCACATCAGGTTCTCCATATACTTTCTGTACTGTACGTATGGGAGTAGCAAGCCGAGCCCGATGATGACTGACCACCCTAAGGAGATCAAGCAGAATAGATTCCTGTAGCAACCAATTTACTGATGAGAAGTGGTTCCATTTTCCAGCATTTCTAACAAATCATCGGAAATATTTGAGGCAATGAAGAACTGGAGATGATTGATGACAAAAGCAACTCAAAATGCTTCAAAAGTAAACTTAAAGGCACTGATTGCTAGGGACCTGAGACCTTACAGGAACAGAAACAAGGATAACAGATAGATTACTAAAGTCATGTAATAATCCAAATCCCAAAACAAGCAAACATTACAAAAATGCTGTTAGATGTAACACCTCCTTATCACGTGATTAGTAAATAGTGCTTACCTTTACACAGAGGAACTCCTCAATTCGTGGGGTCTTGACAAAGCATGACACCATTATCTGTTATGATTATCAGGCCATTAGATCAAGAATTAAAATTACTTCATGTCAGAGCAAGCCAACAGTAAGTAAAGCAGTTTCCAAAAAGGACCTACCAAGAGTGCTTGAGTTTCTGAATCAATATCATCAAGAAACACTCGTCTATGCAATTTCTGCTGCTCTACTTGAGGATTTTTCGCCAAAACCTTGCGCATATCCGCCACAATGTTCTGCTTAAGAGGAAAGAAATAATACAGTTACAGATAAGGAAGAATGCCAACCACTGTGGTGATGAGACAAATGAAAATCAGATCTTACATTGATCTTATTCACGTCAAGGTGACTTATGGCAAGATGGGTTTTAATACGCCAATGAGTCTTCTGGCTAAGATTCCTCACTACATTCATCGTGAATTTATGACTAGGAATATGAAGTGCTTCACGGTCATCACCTCTTATAACTGTTGGAGACCACCACCCAACATGCTGAACAACAAAATTGATTGCCAGATTAAGCTTCTCCAAATTATACTTCTAAAACTCAAAATCTCATTCAGTCCGCATTTTTTTTACTCATTCATATTAGCTTCTTTTGATGTAAAAAGACCCTGCTACACCATTAGGGCAAGAAGACAAACCTCAACAGTACCAGAAACTTCATAGCCTTCAATCTTTGTCTGAATCCAATCATTTAGAACAAATGGTTGTGTTGCGTGTATCATAACACTCGAGAGGAAATTCGTGAGAATCTGAAGAAATGGAAAGAACTATTTAAGCTCAGAGAAAAAAGGAAACTGTGCATGCAGGAGAGATAAAGCATAGACATCTTATTAGTAACACCAATTTGCAAGGCTAATCCAATAAAAAACTAGTGACAATAAAAACAAATCAGGTGGGAGAAAGTAAGAAAAGCAGGACTCACTTCGCGACCAGCAAGCGTGAGCAATACTGTTCCAAGACCCCCAGCAGTAAGCCACTTCTGGGTTGAAAACCCAAGCAACTCCATAAATAATGATGCAGCAGCAACCCATACGGCAGTATACACAGCTTTTCCCGCAAAATCAAAGCCCATCTATAGGTGAAAGAATCATAATGAGAGTGATAATCAATGGAGCAAATTGAGAGATGATCTAGAAACAAATCCTTGTGATCAAAGCCAAACAACCTAACAGATGGCTAGATAAATTCGTATATAATACAAGGAAAATAGATATGGATAAAGAAATGAACATGTTCTGCTGAGGAAATGAACACTTTCAAACTAAGGAACAGAAAACGAAGTCAACAGGAATACATAGAGAAAGTTGAATGCATGTGCTTCCCCTCAGAATCTCAGAAAAATGCCATTAGTATTCATGATTTTAGATTCAAGCATCTATATTTAAAATCAGGTAATGTTTGGTATGGCAAACAGGATATGGATGACCCAAAACCAAAATATCAACATATCATTTAGTTGCCAAGGAATGGATACACATCATCACACAAGAGGAAAGTATATATTTGTTATGATATCAACGGTAATTACATGATTACATGGTCTATTCCTAGTATTAGCAACTGTTTGCAACTGCTTTGAAGTTAACAGTCAAGTAATGATGCACAATACACAGTAATACATTGAATGAAGAACTGTAATTGATTCACCGATTTCAAAGTACAGATAACATACATTTCTTGTATCTGCAGAATCTTTTGACTCCACAAAATACTTTTGTGTTTGCTGTATCAAGCTGCCATAACAAAATTCTTTCTAGTTAAGCATCATATCCCACAACCAATTATAAAATACAACAAGGAAAGCACCAAAATACATCTGTTTGTATACATGAGTATATCCCGTATGTGTGTGAGAGAATGAAAGAATATCAGTAAAACAAGTAGAAAACAAGATGAGAAGCATAAATTAGTCCTACGGATGTTATCACTATGGCAAACAACTTATAACAAGAACACAACATTTGCTAAGCACATAGCATTTAATAATGAGACACATTTGATGGGAAAAACATAGGAGGTGAGGAAGGAAACGACAGGAAATCATGCTTTATCTTCTGCAGAACAAACTAATGCCAACTAAGACAAGAAATTAAATAACTAATGATGATAAATTTCAGTTTGGCAAGTGTAGTCAACAGAAATTAAAACATTTGAGTAGTTCAACAAAGAAAGGTGGGGGTATAGGACAGATTAGATTACAGATAACTAATATTCTCTAACTGTAACGAATCTAACAATGAAGTTACCTTGATAAACAGTAGGTGAATGCAAGAACTGTGGATAATGAACGTACAAAGTTCAATAGGCGTTGCTTGAGAGCCTGACTAGCTATTGAAGATAGAATCAAAGGGTCGAGTGCTCTGCAGAAGTTCCACAGTCAAACAAACAACCAGAGGACCAGTATTCATTCTCCAGGTAAGTCACTAGTATATTGTATTAAAAAACCAGAGCATCTAAATAACTAATACCTGCACACAAGCATTGCTCCAGTCCAAATCAGCAAAGGTTGAAGATAAGAAGTCGTAACATAATATGTCCCACTCTTTTTCCAGCTACTATCAGACTTCTATATGGTATTGTCATGGAGAACATCAGCAAAATAACAAATGAAACACCTTGATGAAAACCAGAAAAAGTATGTATTAATGACAAACATGTACATTTACGAAAGCAGTCCTTCCAACAGACATCAGCGGTACCAAGCCACATGCAGCAAAAGCAATTATCCCAACAGCTGGAACCAACTGAAGCACAAGTGGACTGCCCTGGAAATTGCTGTATGACCTGCCAAAAGTTAGTAATAAGTCTTCCATATTTTACTATTCTCTCTTTAATTGCGACAAAAATCTTCACGCACAAACTGGAGTTGGAAGTGTATGATGCCATAATATGACACCAAGCAATGGAAGGAACGCAGATAAAAATAGGAAGGAAGGGAAGCACAAAATGGAAAAGCTTTAACAATTAGAATAAAACATGTACCTAGAAATTATAGTTGCAGCTGCTTTCAAAAAAGGAATCTCATTTCCTCCACTGGGTTTTAAGAAGGACCGACAAAGAAGGCCATTATATTTGGGACACCTAGGGCTTAAAGGCCCATGTAAGTTGTTCAAAACATAGAATGTCAAAGCATCCTGTCGCTGCATGTTCAACAAACACAGTGTCTCCAAGTCATTTGTCAAGGACGCTTCCCAAAAGAAGATATAAACACACATGCACATAGAGATGGATAAAAAATAACAATACAATATCAAGCCTTTATCTAAGACCCCTTTAGTTCGGCAAATGTCTCTTCCCCATATTTAAACATCGACTTTGGTTGATGCAGAAGGGAAGTCTCAACTTCCAATCATAACAAAATGAATCCAAAAAATTCATTCTTAGGCAGATCAAAAGAAACAATAACACAACCCTTTTTCAATGGTAGAAAAGCATAAAGATTTAAACTTGATACGACATTCTTAAGTTCATTTCTGGTGCAGGCATAAAATAAAAGCATAAATTAGTGAAGATAAAAGGAAGCTAGGATAAATAAACAAGTGAACCAAAAAAAGAATTTCTCTCTCAAAATGTATCTATCCCACAAATTCAGAAGCGTACCACTGAATGAGATGAAAGAGGCAAGTGAAACGAGTACAGCGGGGTCTTGTCCATTAATCCCTAAAAAGCAGGGAATGGATTAACACAGGTCAAAACTAGCACAGTTTTACTGCAAAGAAAACTTAGCAAAGAGAATAAAAGACATAAAGTAACACTTGCACAAACCTTAAATTGACCAGAGTAGATATACTTCCTAGACATTTGCATGTCAGGGGGTGGAAGCAGGGAGCTTGCAACTGCCATTGTGTCAACATGAACCAGGAAATGGCAAAATTACACTAAATGGCACCTGCCTAATACCTACATTTTCAGAGGGATAATCTTATAAACTCAACAAGCAGAAATAATTTTCAACCAAGTAAAAGCAAGATCAAAAGCTCAGTTTATAACATCCCAAATAACTGCACAATAGATCCAAATACAAAAACCCAAAAAACAAAAAACCCATGATTTCTGGGTTTGTTTAGGTAGTTTGTAGGACCATTCTTACAGAGAGTATAAAACTATCCAAAGGATGAACAGCTCCAATAATCCATCACATTGTTATCACACTTACTAAATCTGTAATTATTAAAATAGCAAGTCATTTCACACTAATCACCCAACTTAATTGGAACAAAACAACAACGCAAGATAATTTTCTTTTCTTTCTTTCTCTTCTTTCAGATCAATCTCTACAGAGCCACAAAAGAACAAAACTTTCTACTATTTCCAGACCTAATCTACGAAAAACACGTGAAAAGTGTAGCAACCAACAAAGGGGGTGCTCGTTTACGTACCGTAAACAGCAGAAAAATATTTAAAAAACTGAGCCAATGGAGAGAGAAAAAATGGCAATAAGCCCAAAAGAGTCCGCCGTCGGCCGAAGACGGAAATTTCGCAGGCAGATGAGATGCGAATGCCAAAAAAGAAGTCAGTGCTGTTCAACTCCGTGATCAAATCAACTAGTGGCGAGCCACCGCTATGGATAATCTCGGGAATATTATCGCACGATGACGTGGTGGATTGAGAGCTATGTTTTTTTGCCGCGTAGCTATTATGCTAATGCCTCTATGGACCCCGCGTGTGGCTATCTAGTATTGCACGTTATAAACAAGACACACGGCTAAAAAGTAATTCGTACGCCACCACCACTTCCGGCTCCCGTCACATTCGCCGCCTTCGGCAGCCTCCGCTACCCACCGGTGAACTAGTAATTATGCCTTCTAGAGAGCGTGATTAATCCAGGTTAAGTTCAACATTGAGATTTTTTCGTTCGTTCCGGTAAGAGGTCGAGCTTTGAAGCAAATCGGACAGCGGACCACCGGCCATTTCCCGGAGGCGACCAATGCTAGTTATACAATAAAATCCCATTGACAAATAGTATGGCAAACGGCCTAAGCAAGTACTATTAAAATTGCTGTGGCAAATGGCCTAATTCTATTTCAAAATGCATGGAATCCCTTGCTTGTTCTTTTCCATCGTTTTTTTTAAAACGATTTTGAAAACAAATTTTGAAAAATAGTTTTATAATGTAAAAAGTATATTGAAAATGTAAAAAAATAGATGATGAATAGTAAAAGATTATATTGGAAATGATGAAATATGATTAAAATATATTAAATTTACTGTTGAAACCAAAACTGTTTTCAAAACAGAACAAAAAGAACAAGCCCTTAGGCACGTTCTTTTCCATACTGTTTTATGTTGGGTTTGAAAAAATATTTGAAATTAGTTTTGAAAAAATAATTTTATAATCAGTTTTCATCATTTTTAATACAATTTTTTACTAATCATCTATATTTTTTTATATTTTTAATACATTTTTTACATTATAAAATTATTTTTTCAAAATTAAGTTTCAAACCCAAGATAAAAAACAGGCCCTTCGTTTTCGTTTTTGTTTTAGTTTTGTTTTTGACTTATTGTACAGTATATTTAATATATTATAATTATTTTATTATTTCTTATACAATTTTTTACTATTCAGTTAAATATTTTTACATTTCAACACATTTTTTTACATTATACCATGTTTTAAAACATCATAAAAAACAAACATTTTTACATTTCAACACATTTTTTACATTATACCATGTTTTAAAACATCATAAAAAATAAGCCCTTAGTTGTTGAGGAATCGCTATTATGAGTTTAATCTCTAATGTATTACGTATTGAATTTACTGTATTGCGTACAAATTTAGTCTATGATGTATTGTGTATTGAGTTTATACACTATTGTATCATTTTTAGATGTTAATATATCACCATTATTTCAAAACAAGTATTGTTTATAGTGCGTGTATCGATTTTATGAGCATAAATATCATATGTAGAGAAGAAAACACATATATCGATTTTAACTTCGGATGTATCATTTATTGACGAACATACATATCGATTTTATGACCAAAAACATTGACCATAGACGGCTTAATAGGATATTCCATTTTTTTAAAGCTATATTACTTGTTCTTTTAAAAATGTTTGAGTTTTGGTTTTGGCAAAATAGTTTTATAATATAAAAAATGTATTGAAAATGTAAAAATATATAGCTGAATAGTAAAAAATTTATAAAAATTTATTATAATATATTAAATTTACTATTGAAACAAAAACAAAAACTTTAAGAACATGCCCTTAGGATTTGTTTAAATTATCAAGTGATCTTAAAATAAATTGTTAAATGAACATTACAATATCTATTTAACAAAAATAATAATGAGATTTCAGTTCTTGAGGGTTGATTTTATAATTTTATTCAAAATTTTAAAATTCATATGATAATATTATTAGATATTCGCAATTAATTTGATAATGTTTTAATTTTAAAATATTGTTGTTACCCTCTTGGATGTTCAAATATTTGTTAAAGTCCAGGTATAAAAAATGTGTTTTGCACCCGCCGGTTTAAGTTCGAATTATAATTAAAAATTGTTATATTGATGTGAAGATAGTACGAAAATAAAAAGTTCATTATTAAATCAACATAAACCTTAAAGAATGTTGATAATTTTCAAAAACTCAAAGGATAGTGATAAATTTTAAAATATCAGGGATAACGATACGTTCACGAAATCTCAAAGAGTTAAATGTAATTTACCCTCTAAAATTTCATAACTAGTTTAGGGCCTGTTCTTTTTATTTTGTTTTGAAAATTGTTTTGGTTTTAACAGTAAATTTAATATATTTTAATCATATTTCATCATTTCTAATACAACTTTTTACTATTTAGCATATACTTTTTACATTTTCAATACACTTTTTACATTATAAAATTATTTTCCAAAACTTGTTTTCAAAATCGTTTTCAAAACGCCCAAAAAGAACATGCCCTTAATAATTTGAACAAACACCAACGGGTTTCTGTAATTTGTCCCTATTTCTAAAAAACATTAAAATTGCATGAAAATTGTTATTAAAAAAAAAAAATCCATTATAAACTTCCTCTTATTTGGAGGGAAAAAAGGGCCTATTTGTCAGCTCTCTTTTTATAACTTTTAAAAACAAAATACTTATACTATATTCTCCCCATATTATTTTATGGAAAAACCTCTATCAACACATATTATTTATTTATTTGTAATATATAATTTCTTATAGAAGAATCCTGCCAGAAAAATGTTCCATTTTTAAGAATAAATTATCCTAACAAAAGGTACACTCTAAACACATTAACTGTTCATAAAATCATTACCACCACCACCAAAATCAAACGTTAACTTTCACTTTCATCTCTATTAATTTATCCCCAAATCAACACCAAACACCTCCTAAAGAAAGTGAAAAGTGAAAAGTGAAAACCGTTTTCAACAGTTCAAAATATCTACCCGCCAAAAGGATATTTTGTTTTTTCATTTTTTCACGATAAACAGCCCACCACATCTCCGCCAAAATGATTTGAACAGTCTTTGTAGGGCAAAGTAATTGAATCGGCTTATTCGTCTCATATAAAGAGTTCAGTTTAAAAAATATTTTGTCTCGTTCGTAAAGTCTATTTTGAATTGTTTATTTAACATACTTTTACTGATATGATATTGTATGGCCCATAATTAACCATTACAAAGTAAGTAGTGATATGTGTAACGTAATGTTAGAAGTGAAAAATATCGTGTCAAATTACTTATTTTATTTGCTTAGAACCCATAATAAATTCTACGTTTCTCAAATCATACTATTTTAATGGAAAAAAGGGAGTAATATATTTGGGGGCAAACTACACTTGCCTCCCCAGATTTTGGGAAAGCCCCCACCGTTATTGAAAACAACGTCTAACCTCTCCATTTATCCACCTGAATGTCCAAGTCATCTAGCTATTAAAGTGAAAAGACATAACCCAACACAATAACAATGATAAAGACCAAAATACTGTTAAAAAGTTATCGAGGAACTGAAGCAATGGTGGCACCGGCACTGCCAACTAATCGATTTTTCTTTTTGTATTTGTTAGATATGAGATAAATATATTTTTTGCCATTTAAAATTGAATTTTTATGACATGAGTGTGTCATGTAAGGCTCTGTTCTCTTGTCAGCTTGGTTAAGAAATTTTTTTGTTAGAAAAAAAATTTATTTTGGAGGGAATTGTTTTTGGAAATTTGTGTAGGAAAGAGAAAAAAAATGTAATGATTATGTTTTTTTTTTGAATTTGTGTGAGTGAGTATTTAGAGGGAATTTTAAAATTTGAATTGTGAATTTAGTAAAAATAATGTTGTTTCTTTGTGTAATATTTTTGAAAAAAAAATGATACTTTTCCTGATTATGTTACTAAGAGAACAGAACTTAAACTTCTAGATATTGGGAAGTCAACGGTTTAAAATTCAAGTGGGCGTGATAAACCTAGGCCCAAAGGATAACCAAATTGTGGCCCAAAAGGAATAAACGAGAATCATTCCACATCGCCGCCGAAGCCCAAACTTGAAATAAATAACTCACTCGCTCGGCACGTGACTTGACACGTCACCAATTTTTTGAAATCGGACTCGAGCGCCTTTTCTCCAATTCGCTTTAATCGTCAGCCCCACTACTAAAAAATAATCCCTCGTCCCTTTTTGTTTTCTTCTTTGTCCCAACGTCTCCCAAATCTCCCATTTCAAATTCCACCGCCTCCCTCCCCCACCCCCACCCCCCGTTTTAGCCCTCAGGTGCTCTTTCACTTGTACTGTTAGCTCAAACTGTTGTACCTTAGCTCCGTCTCCGTTGATCTGTGACTGAAATCAGTGAATGTTGAATGAATTAAACACGTTTTTGTTACGGAACAGATGAAATCGGAGCCCTAAATTTGAAAGCTTCCGTCGTGGGATTTTGAACCGAGCATTCCTTTTTTGGATCGTTCCAGTTGAGTCGAATTGAGTGGAGTGGTGGAGATGGAGAATCTGGAAACCAAGGAGTCGTCACAGTGTGTGAGGGTTGCAGTGAACGTTCGCCCGCTCGTCACTCCTGAGCTTCTCGTCGGATGCACAGATTGCGTCACAGTAGTTCCCGGTGAACCGCAGGTAACAACTGAATTTTCTATTGAATTTCCGAGATGGTTTAGGTTGATTTTTTTTGAATTTTCTATTGAATTTGTATGTGGATGAATAAACAGGTGCAAATTGGATCACATGCCTTCACATTTGATTATGTGTTTGGCAGTGCTGGATTACCCTCTTCCAGAATATTTGACGAGTGCGTTGGTCCACTTGTCGATGCTCTATTCCATGGTTACAATGGCACTGTTCTTGCATATGGACAGGTATATGTTTTTTTTTTCAGTTTTGGCTCAGACATCCACATTTTAGCTGGTTTTTGCTTTTTTTTTTTTTTTTTTTTTTCTTTTTAACTACTTTAACTTTGCTTATGCTGTTCAATTTCATCTATGAAAGACTGGGTCTGGAAAAACTTACACAATGGGGACTAATTATAATGGGGAGGAACATAAAGGTGGAGTTATTCCTAAAGTCATGGAAACCATATTCTCCCGAGTGGAGGCAATGAAGGAGTCCACGGAGTTTCTAATTCGAGTATCTTTTATTGAGGTATGTAAGTTTAGAATTTTGATCTCTGTCAGTCACCTCATTTACCATCTAATGTTTTTGGAATGTCCTTTTTGTTTTGTTGTTCACAGATTTTTAAGGAAGAGGTATTTGATTTATTAGATACCAGTCCACCATCTTTTGCCAAACCTGATGGGACATCCTTAGCAAAAGGCCCTGCAAGAGTTCCCATCCATATTAGGGAAACTGTCAATGGTGGGATCACACTTGCTGGTGTGACTGAGGCAGAGGTTAGGACGAAAGAAGAGATGGCATCATATCTCTTGCGGGGTTCAGTATCTCGAGCTACTGCAAGCACTAACATGAATAGTCAATCAAGGTATTTACATCATTTGGACTTAAATATAGTAATGTAATTAAACTTGCTCTTTACTTAACCAAAATCACTTGTTTATGTTGGTGATAGCAAAAATTACTTTTTGTGCAATGTGCAACGCTTTATTCAACGCTACTCTTTTTATGTTTAATGTATCAATAATCTGCAGTATATAGTACTTAATATCAAATGCTTATGTTTGCATCATTTTTCAGTCGCTCACATGCCATTTTCACAATATCTATGGAACAAAAGAGAATGACCAGTTGCTCAAGTGGAGACCCTCATGAGGAATATGGTGATGAAATCTTGAGTGCCAAACTCCACTTAGTGGACCTGGCTGGTTCTGAGCGAGCAAAGCGAACTGGAGCAGATGGGACACGTTTGAGAGAAGGTGTGAATTTTCATGCCAGTTGAAACATAAACTGTGAAATATACTTACTTTGGTTATTTCTGTTTCTTGGTTAGAGGATTTTTATAAGGCCTCCTTCCTGACTTCAGTTTTGCATCTTTTTTACTTTTGCTGCTCATATGCTTCACATTCTGACTAATTGATGATATGCTTTAGGCATTCATATAAACAAGGGATTGTTGGCACTGGGCAATGTCATCAGTGCCCTGGGTGATGAAAGAAAACGCAAAGAAGGAGGTCATGTTCCCTATCGAGATAGCAAATTAACTCGCCTGTTACAGGCAAGATGACTTTTTCTTCTCACTTTTCTGAATTCTAAAATATCATCATATTGATAGATGCATTTGATATATATATATATATATATATATTATTGAGTTTGGAGGACTAAACTTGATACATATAGACCTACAAACTGAGCTTTACAAACTGTATTCAGATATAATTTTTTAAAAGTAATTTATGCACATGAACAAATATCTGGTCTCACTATGAATTTTTTCCCCCTGAACCTCGTTGCTATTGCTTAACATAATTCATTAGTTTGTGAATGTTCTATCTTTTCAGATTGCTTTTCTTACAAAATTCTTGACAAAAATAATTGCCTTGATGTGTGAATATCTGCTACAATAACTGACCATTAGGACATTGTCTTACAGGATTCTCTTGGAGGAAATTGTAAAACAGTAATGATTGGTATGTCATGTGATTTATGATTTTCTTTTACCAAAAATTGGATTTAAGTTATCTAGCCTGGCACCTTCTCTGATATTTCATATTGTGACCAAAACTTTTCTTCTTCCTGTATGGAATGAGTAGCTTGCATCAGCCCAGCCGATACAAATGCTGAGGAGACACTGAATACCCTGAAGTACGCAAATCGAGCACGCAACATTCAGAATAAAGCAATTGTATGTATTATATATACTTTAAAAAAGATAGATCTTGTTGACTAGTTAGGCTCACATGCTCTTTACTGCAGATCAATCGTGATCCAATGGTGGCTCAGGTGCAACGGATGAAAAATCAAATTGAAATGTTGCAGGCTGAGCTTCTTTTCTTTCGGGGAGAATCCAATGTCCCTTTTGAGGAACTTCAGGTTTCATCCTTGTGTATATTCGTTTCAGTAGCGTCATTAATCCTTGTGTATAACGAACTTCTACTTCCTAATGATGTGCCATTGACTCCTATGCTTTTTTTCTACACAGAGTCTTAAGCATAAAATTTCTTTGCTTGAAGCAAGCAATGCACGACTGCAGCAAGAGCTTCGAGAATGTCAAATGAGTTGTGATCATTTGAGTCAACGAGCTTTAGATGCTCAGGTAAGTATAATTTGTTTTGTTCATTGACAATATACATCTATAGAAGTTAAAATAAAAATGCTGTCTTGAAGCAACTTATTTTGTCTTATGTACTAGGTGGAGCGGGATAGACTGATTATGAAGATTGAATCTGTTAGGAGCGGTAAACCGCTGAATGAGATTGATTTCGATTCCAATCAGGTATGACCATTCCTTGCTCACTGTTTTATGTTTAAGTGGGAAATTGGCTAAGTAGGTGTCAAAAATTTGTCCAGGATGTAGGTTTGGTCAGAGGTTATGTATCCAAGATTCAAGAATTGGAAGGTGAAGTGCTACGCTTACAAAGCTTAAACAGTTTGAGGCGAAATGAGTTTATAGACTATGTTGGCATGGATGATAGTGGGCTCCATGCAAAAGATAGCTGTTTTTCTGAGACAGAAACTAAATGTGCTGATTTAAATGGTGAGTTACATTCAACTTTTCACTGGATATTTGTACTGTCGACTCTGATTAGCAGATATATTAATGCTCAAAATTGGTAGTCTCGGAAATAAAGTTTGCAGCAGAACTGAGACTTTGTGACAAACATTTCATGCCAATAATTTGTACATATCTGATACTTTTGAATTTTACAAGCTTTTGAGTTTTAATTTATTGGAGAAGAGTAATGTTCGAAGTTTGTATAGGTGAGTTTGAAGATGAGGAGAAAGAGCGAGAACATTCTTCTTTCCAAGAAAAATTGGACATGGAGCTGAAAGAATTGGATAAAAAACTTCAACAGAAGGAGGTAAAGAGCCTTTTCCCAAGTTTTTAATTTTTATGGTTTTGCTTCTGCAAAGCAAAAGTTGCTCATATATTACCTTTCCATGACATCTGATACGTGTTTACAGGCTGAGATGAAGCGATTTGCAAATACTGATACCTCAGTTCTCAGGCAACACTACGATAAGAAAGTTCAAGAATTGGAACTCGAAAAGAGATCTCTGCAGGTAGTAGGTTCTCTTGTATTTTATGAATATTGTTTAATATCACCATGTTTACCTGATTTTCTTTTCCATCGATATCACCATGTTTACCTGATTTTCCTGATTTTCTTTTCCATCGATATCACCATGTTTACCTGATTTTCTTTTCCATCGCAGAAAGAGATCGAGGAGCTTAGACATAATCTTTCAACCATATCGTCTACTACTGATGATAGCGCTCAGAAGCTCAAGGCTGATTATCTTCAAAAGTTGAATATTCTTGAACATCAGGTAATTTTTCAGCAAAATTTGCTCTGTCCAGATATATGTCCATTTAGTAATTCGGAACTACTTCAGGTTGCTGAGCTGAAGAAAAAGCAAGATGCTCAGGCTCAACTTTTGAGACAAAAGCAAAAGAGTGATGAGGCTGCAAAACGACTACAGGATGAGATACAGAGGATAAAATCACAAAAGGTACTAATTTCTGGTATTGAATCCTGTATATAAATGTAAAAACATCTCCTCTCCTGCTTCACAGTCTGCTGTGTTTTAAGGTACAATTGCAACAGAAGATAAAGCAAGAATCAGAACAATTCAGGTTATGGAAAGCATCAAGAGAAAAAGAAGTTCTTCAGGTACTACTGTAATTATTCTCTTCTCCTTTTGACACTTGCATAGGTTTCAGTGAATGAAGCAAGTATAATTCAAGTTACGGTGCATTGGATTCTGTTATTTGGTCAGCCTACTTATATTGAAATTTGTTACCCTTCATTTCATAGTGCTGTCTCAAAAATTGTGTTGGTAAATTCTTGATATATTAAAATCTCGGACAGATGATATACTTTATTGAAATTATACTGTGCAGAGGGAATGTGTGCTAGACCTTGTTTTGTTTCTTGTTTGCATTTTAGTGTTTTAACCTTCCAGTTTATAGAACGTTACTTATTTGCGCTGAGTGAGGAAGCATGCCAATTTAAAGATATTTCCATTGCTGAACAGCTAAAGAAGGAGGGAAGAAGGAATGAGTATGAGATGCATAAGCTGTTAGCCCTCAATCAGAGGCAAAAGATGGTGAGTAATCTTTGATATGGATTTCCTGTATTCTGTATTGTTGTAAGAACTGTGATTCTCAGCAGTCAGCCTTTAACCCAATGTCCACATATTAGGTTTTGCAAAGAAAGACCGAGGAAGCTGCCCAGGCCACTAAACGTCTTAAAGATTTGCTAGAATCTCGGAAAACTTCACGTGAAATATCAGGTAGGAAATTGCTTTATCATAATAGATTAAACATCAAATTACATTTTATCATTTATTGATGTTTCCTCTTTTTTCAATATTCGTGGTGGTGTAGGAAATAGCAATGGTCCTGGACTCCAGGTATTCTAAGTTTGAATCTGTCGTGGATGCAAAACGTATATATATTGTTTATTCTCATCCACATCCAACTAATTTTTCTTTTGGTCCCATAGGCACTAATGCAGGCAATTGAACATGAACTTGAGGTCATGGTACGAGTACATGAAGTTCGGACAGAGTATGAGCGCCAAATGGAAGAGTAAGTCCTATAGTCTATTCACTTTCAGAAACCAGTTAGTTTTATATTCCATTGTGTTGATCATGGAAAAACTTTTATTTAATGTAATTATAACTCCAGAACGCAAGTTATATGTCATTAACATTAGGTAAAATATGAGGGTTCATAAGTTATAGTATGAATTTCTTACAAGGGTTCTGCGATGGATTGACATGGACATTTCATAGAATGCTGTAGTAAATCATCTCTTGGTTTCTTTAGTTGATGGTGATCTGAAGGTTCTAATTTTCAGCCTTTAGTTCTCATTAATGATGTGCAAAATGTTCAAGAACTTCAACCCCAGACACTTTTTAGTAACAGTTCGATCATATGTAATATCTAAATATGTCACTTTGCAAATATAGGAGGGCTAGAATGGCCAAGGAGGTTGCAGAGTTGAAGGAGGAGGCAGCAATTATGAAACAAGGAAACATCAGGTTTGACATAATCTGGAGGTTTTTGTATCTTATTCTCCTTCATTAGACATATACATGATCTGAGGTTCCATTTTCAAAATCTTTGCAACTGTAGCAATTGCAGACAGACACTGTCTCCTGGTGCCAGAAATTCAAGGATCTTTGCCCTTGAAAACATGCTCGCCACCTCATCCAGCGCTCTTGTTTCAATGGCTTCACACTTGTCAGAAGCAGAAGAACGTGAAAGAGCCTTTAGTGGTAGAGGCCGATGGAACCAAGTTCGGTCTCTCGCAGAAGCAAAAAATATCATGAACTTCTTGTTTAACTTGGCCTCCTCTTCAAGGTTTTATGTCCTTTACAGTCAACCACTCTCTTGAAGAAAATGTTTCCTGAAAGTTGTTTATTGACATGAATCTTCTCACATTTTATAGGTGCCAGCTAAAGGATTCTGAAGTTGACTGTAGAGAGAAGGATTCTGAAATCAGAGACCTGAAGGGAAAAGTTGTGAAACTGGTTAGACAAATAGAACTGCAAAAGGCTGATATAATTCGACAAGAGAAACTGCTGGTTAGTGCTTCACTTCCTGTATACAGATTATTCAAAATAGCAGTTGTTAGGTTACAAGACTAAGCTGATATGCTTTTCTAACTTGTTCAGCTTGGTATTCAAGCTTTTTTGTTCATTTATGCCTGAATCAATCAATCGGGATTCACGAGGTTTTTGGTTGTTTTCCATTGAGAACACGTTTGAATTGACTTTCAAGACTAATAAAGTAGAATGTGTCCAAGCTTCTAAAGGCAGTTCATAATGTTAACTCCTGCATATGCTTCCTTGTGAGTATTATCTTCGTTTGACTTTCAGCCCTTAACTTCGTTAACCCTTTTCATAGATGTTGGCCTCCCAGCACCAATCCAAGGCAGGCATTAGAAATTCTGAAGATTATTTTCAGAATGGTGCTGAAGGGCGAACGTATGACTTGAGGCCCAAGGTATTTTCTTTCAACCACACAGATACATTAGCATTGTCCATTTAAACTATTTGGTGGCTTGGTTTGTTCTATTTAAACTTTTAAATTCATTTCATGGCCACTTTAATTATTCAACAGCAATCAAATGATTTCTTTAACTTCTCTAGGGAGCACGACAGTCCGTGATCTTCAATGGAGGATGGAATAGTTTGCAATTGGAAGATATGGATATCTCAGATTCAGATTACTCAGACACCGACAGAGTCGATGATGATGATGATGATTATAAGTTGGAGAATTCTGAGAAGCAAGCAAGAAGGAGACGTGCCAAGAAAAGAAACTCCAAGAATAATAGCAATTCTGGTACAGCATCTCAACCTGTATCTCCCAGCGATTCAGAAGAAGCTTTAAAGGAAACAACATCAACTGGGGGAGATGGTACAATAAGCCAGAAAAGTCCACCAGCAATGTGCTGCTCCTGCAGTAAGAAGTCTTTGTGTAAGACCAACAAATGCGAGTGCAGAGGTTCTGAAGGACATTGCGGGCCATCGTGTGGCTGTGATCCTGCAAAATGCAGTAACAGAGACTGGGATGAACACGATGTGCCACCATCAGAATTCGTTGGACTGACTGGAACTGCATCAGAAACTGATGAAGCAGAGAGGAACCACATTCTTGCTTCACATGGCGCTACGCTACTCAATTCTGCACTTTCTGAAAAGCCTGTCATGGCAAATGATGAAACTGCAGGCAGACGAAAGCCTTTGTCTGACATTGGAAATACCCTGGTATGTCTTGCTTGCCATATTTAATGTTTTGGTCAAATTATATGCCACAGTTGCTGCTAGTGGATTCAGATTTCTTAAGTTCCTATTCTTCTATAACTGTCAGGCCAAATCAAATGCTCCAAAACCAGTTCAGAGGAAGAAATGGCGGAAATCCACTATTCAACTGGTTCCTGCTCCACCACCAACAAATGAACATGAAACTCATGAGGGCTCAGTGAAGCCAGAAATCAACTCGAACGAGAGTGACATTCCCTTGAAGCTACCCAGAGCAATGCGATCTGCGATGATGAGTAGTAATCCATTGAGAGAAAGGAATTCCGATCAGCAAACTGACTCTGCTGTTGCAAAGGATGTTGGAGCCACAGCTCCTAGAAGTCCTCAACGGCAGGCGAAAACAATGGATGAGAAAGAAAACAGGGGGTAAAGGCAATGTGATCATGAGCTGTGTTTTGTTTTGTGCAATGTGATGATATTATGTAGGATATTTAGAAAATTTGGAAGAGTAGCCTATATTGATCAGGGTATTCTGATTCTTTTGACTGTGATTGGTGCTGTTCTGTAAGTTAACGAAAGGCTCGTTCGTCCATGGAACCGCAATTTGTTTGTCCATTGCTGGTTCTGACACAACTAATTCCAAGTTTGAAAGCAAGTTCAATCTTGATGAGAGCTATCTTTTTCTGCTAACATGCATACTTCTCTTGTTTGATTATTGGAGTTACTATAGATCTAAGCGAGAGTTTTGCAAAATTTATTTGGTTAAGAAAGAACAACAACCAAGTCTTTGCCTTACTACGGGGTAGGTTATATGCATCATACTGCGCTATCGTGTACGGTCAAGATACATTGATTCAGAAAGAAATGAACATAATTTCCAAAATAGAAGACAACAAGGGAATGAAAGGAAAACTACACTTTATGTTCTTTTTGTTTCGTTTTGAAAACGATTTTGGTTTCAACAATAAATTTAATATATTTTAATCATATTCCATCATTTTCAATACAACTTTTTACTATTCAACATCTACTTTTTACATTTTTAATACACTTTTTATATTATAAAACTATTTTCTAAAACTTGTTTTCACACTTAGCTTGAAACTAAAGATAGAGAACAGACCCTTAGTATCCACAATTCTCTAAGAAAGTAGCAAATTTGATCTTTGATAATGATTATGATGCCTCTTTTCCTATTACTTTCTTCATCATCATTTCTCTTTTCCAATTTCTTTTGGCCTGTGCTCAAAATTTTGTGATGCCTCTTTTCCTTTTCCTTCAAATTTTGATCAGTGTCATGATTTGCACATAATTCATTGAACCAAGCACAATAGGTGAAGCATTTGAAGCAAGTTTTACTCCAAAAAACGGCAAGTTTTACATGGATGGTGAAAACAGTCAAATATAGCATGAAGAGCCATAACATTCCTTCAAATGATCTTCCTTAAATGGCAATTCCAACTAATGCTTACTGGTGGATTGGATTCCTTGTCTCTTCTGTGTTCTGCGGCGTAACAGTTGTATTTCAGCCTTGGTGCCATATGCTTGCTTAGAAGGAATTGATACTGAGGGGAGACTTCATTGTCATATCATGCACAGCCCAGACCTTAAACCTACCTGTCTCACTTGAGATCAAGCTTGGAAATCCAGTAGTCCAATTGGGCAGCAACACATTCTGACCCTGTTGAACCGTATGAGCTGAACTTCTTGATGGAATTCTCCACCCCGATAAAGTCGTAGACTTCTTCATCAAATACCGGACTCAAACTTTGAAACTCACCAAGAGGCAGGTCTTGAAGCTGGCAATTACGCGAAACACATATTGCAACCGCCCTTCCCACTATATCATGTGAAGTCCTAAAAGGAATACCCTGAAGACAAATTCCATATTACCAAAGATGAAATAAAAAACTTGGATATAACCATAGAATCAGATTTACTTGAAAAACAAACAGTTGGCTTTGCTCAGAGAGACATGCATGCATTAATGGCAGCTAAATCTCAGTTAGTGCAGAATTGTCATGGCTCAAAGAGAACGTTAAAGTTTCATATGTTGGGCCAACAAAGAAATTAGAGTCATTGTCTAGAACACTATATTCACCTCCCCTCCCCACCCAAAAAATAAGAAGAGAAAAGGAAAAAAAAAAATTTTAAATTCACAGAACAAAACTATCATAAATCGTTGACATGAGTTACCTTTTTGACTAGGTAATCTGCTAGTGTAGTGGCGTCAAGGTGACCAGCAGGCAGAGCTTTTCGGATTTTCTCTTGATTGAAAGTAATGTTCCGTGCAAAGTCAGCTGAAACTTCAAGCATCCCAATTACAGTTTTGACGCTATCGAACACAGGTTCCTTATCTTCCTGTTACAGGAGAAAAACCATTTGAGTGTAGGAACCATAGAAGATTTGAAGTACTTGTTGGAATGTAGTCCTCTAAAAGGAAAAAAAATGAAGAAGTCAGAAACACTGCATTAAAAAGAGCTAGAAATATTTAGAAGGTCCTTCCGTATTTAAGTTGATGGTCATATGCATCAACTAAAACCAAATGCCCATCATACATATCCATTCAAAGCTATACTGACATGCAAGAAAAAATGTACCTGCAAATCCCGATTGTATGCATGAGGAAGTCCCTTGCACAACACAAGAAGTGAAACCAAATCTCCTATCACTCTGGCAGATTTACCACGAACAAGTTCCATTGGATCTGGGTTTTTCTTTTGAGGCATTATACTACTTCCAGTAGAAACCGAGTCACTTGGGATGAGAAATCCAAATTCCTCTGATGCCCACAATACCCATTCTTCCCCTAGCCGAGATAGATGAGTAGCCATGATTGAGTTTGCAGAAAGGAACTCCAAAACAAAATCTCTATCAGAAACTGCATCAATACTATTTCAAATAATTGTGTCAATAGGACAAGCACATATATCAGGCACAGGAAACACATGACAATGATAAATCTAATCCACCTCCAAGAGAATTACAGCCCATTAAAGCTTGCAATCATTTTACTCCCACCAACAACAAAATAGGCAAGAAACTCATATCAAATTGACTAGAATATCAATCAATTCCAATTCCAATTCCAAAATCAGAAATCATTTTGCTTCAGTAATAGTGATATACAATCACAGGTTTCTTAAGAGAAAAAGTGTCCCTAGGTATTTATATATGTGCAGATCTCATCCTGCAATGTGAATTTGAATAAATCAATAGCGTAAGAACTGATATTACTTGATAATAATCTAGCCACTTCAATTACCACAGTAGAATGCTCTCACCAAGCTAAAGCGACCATAGTTGATTCAGCTCTTACCTGTTTCTCAAAGGAGCAGTAAATCCCAAAGCATCTGAGGTCATAAACCTATCGATGGGAAGACCAGTACCAGCTAAAGCGCATGCACCCAGAGGGCAGAAATTCATCCTTGCTCTACAATCCAGTAAACGACCAACATCACGTTCAAGCTACAAAAAGTCATAACTAATGGGTAACTTAAAGAAGAATGGACTTGATTTCAGCAGATCTAATAAATGAATATCAGATTGCAATTCATCAATCAAAGTGTTATCATATATGAGTTGATTTCGAGACAGGGCAGGATATGAACACAAAAGGTCAACAAGCTTAAAAAGAATCTTCAGAGCGCAATGCATTCAATCATAATTACCTGTTCAACATATGCTAAGAGAAGATGCTGCAAGAGAACGGGTTGTGCCCTTTGCAAATGGGTATATCCAGGAACAATCAAGCCATCATTCTTTACTGCAAGTTTCAGAAGTGCAACCTGCAATTTTTTTCAAGGTTCTTTAGTGAGCAAAAGTGCATAGAACATATCAGTAAAGGTGGACACAAATTTCACTAAAATTCTAGTCTTGAAAGTTTTCAACCACTCAACGGTGGAGAACTCATATTTTGAGCTTGCTTTAGCATTAAGCTGTTCAAAGATGGAGACTTGTCATGTATAATTAAGCAGTCAAACAACTTGGGAAATCCATGGAAATATTGTAAATTCAAAAATTAAGCAGAAGTAAAGTAAGAAAAACAAAATAAAATAAAAAGAATCATCTGCATACAATAGTACTTTTCACACATCATGAGCTAGCTTATCCT
This sequence comes from Leptodermis oblonga, assembly GCA_016801395.1. Classification (NCBI taxonomy): domain Eukaryota; kingdom Viridiplantae; phylum Streptophyta; class Magnoliopsida; order Gentianales; family Rubiaceae; genus Leptodermis; species Leptodermis oblonga. The sequence continues at coordinate 38,279,142 of CM028752.1, forward strand.
TAGTTACAAACTATATAAGCTGCTGAGTCCTGTTAAGAAACAAAGCTTAGCTAAGCCAAGAGTTCACACAACCTGAAGATGCTTAATGCAGGAAACAATGGTGTCTATACTGTCACGGCACCAGAGGCGGAAGTCAGTCGAGACTTGATCATTTCGACTCCTGGCTGTATGCAGCTTTTTGGCAGGTTCCCCAACCAAATCAGTGAGCGTTGCTTCAATGTTCATATGCACATCCTCCCTGTCAGTCCGCCATACAAAATCGCCCGCTTCAATTTGCCTCTCTATGTCATCTAGACCTTGTAAAATTTTGTCTCTATCACTTTCACTCATCAACCCCTACACATTGGAATATCAGCAAAAAGTCACATTTTTCTTCTACATGTTTCAAGGATCACAATGTTGCTCGTAAAAGAACATCTTTCATTCTCAAATGAGTAAACCAAACACACAAATAGATAATTCATTCGTAACTTCATAAATTTAACATAGGAAAATAACACAAAAACACAACTTTGCTGGTAAATTTGAATAATAAAGATCCCTAAAAGTGAAGTATAGTCTAAAACAATGAAGATTTGGTTCCTCGGATAACAGAAACAAGAAAGGGCCTTATTTTTCCCCTTTGTTATCTTTCCGGGTTTTAGCAGGTAGAGATAAAACCCCACACAATCACGAACAATAAACATCAATAAAAGCTTTGAATGTAAGAGTAACAAAAGGGACCTGATGAGCAAGCATGGAGGCGTGGGCGCGACTACCCATAATGTCATGCTTATATAGAGCCTTATCAAATGAGATTGATTCAGTAAACTTTTCCACGGCATCAGTGACGCTCTCCTCGAATCGCCCCCCCCAGAGTTTAACTTCCTTCTTCACGGTACCATCACCGGCGGTGGCGGCGGAGTTGCTCATGCTCTGAGCCGGTGGCAGTGGCGTTCTTCTTGCTTTGGTAAAGCAAAAGCTCAGCCTCTGGGGCTTTGGGAAAATGGGATTGTTAATGCTGCTAAGGGCTTGTTTGGATACGGAGAAACTAGGTATGGCAGTTGAAGAAGAGGAAGAAGACGGCGGCGAAGCTAAGGTCGCCTGCATCATTCGGCGGCGGCGGGCACAGTCACTGCTTCACTAGTCAGAATGAAATTTAAACCCTTTCTCTTTCCCCTCTTCTCTAGTCACTGCATTTCCCTCCCGAAATTTTGGTGAAATTACAAATATGGCTTCAAATTTTTTTACAATTACAATTGTTCCTTGATTTATTTACGATTTTTAAAATAACAAATAGTCTCACAAAAGTCAAGGCTTTTTTTTAATTTTGCCGTACATTGTTGTGGTTCAAATCTGATAATTATCCGATCAAATTTTTTATAATAGGTTGTATTGATTGTTTGCTGTTTTGCTGTTGGACGATTTTCAACGATATTAATAAAAATTTTAATTTTTTTAAAAAATAGATAATTTACATTTTTAGGCATGTTTATGGTAATTTTACTAAAGTTCAAGAGAGATATATAAATAAAGGTAAGGGTATTTTTGTCTTTTTACTATTAAAATTTAAAAAAGTGTCATGCATATAGTAAAAAGTGTCATGTAAATAACATGCTCCAAATGTAATTGTCAAAAAATTCGATTAAAAAAATTGAAATTGCACCAAAATTCACTAGCTGTAAATGTAACTCTTCCATTTAAAAAAAAATATAGTTTAAAAGAATTATAAAATCCCAATATATATAATTTCCCTTTAAATTTTTAGTTCAATGTTAAAATTAGAAGAAGCTATAGTTTTGTTATGCAACTATTTAATCATTTAATAATGACTTTGAATGCATTACTAATGTCACCGAAAGAATTGTTACAGAAGCCATTATCCGAAGATTAAATAGTTCCACAACAATCCTACTCGATTAAAATAATATCATTTAAATATTGCAACACAAATTAAATACATAGACCTTAAATGTACTCAAGGTTGTTAGAACAACTGTTATATATTCTAGAAGAGCATAACATTTGGCAACTAGGCATTTATAGGGCAACAAATGCTAGTCAATGTACACGTTAACTTAGGGTTTGTTCTCTTTCATTATTTTTTAAAATATATTTTTGAAAAATAATATTTTGGTGTAAAAAGTGTATTAAAAATGTCAAATTAAATAATAAAATAGTAAAAAATTGTATTATAAATAATGAACAATGATTATAATATATTAAATTTACTGTAAAAATCAAAAACCAAAACAGAGAGAACAGACTTGGTACGATGGAGAGATAGTATTTTACAATTTTTTTTCCTATGATTGTCTATTCAACTTTAATTCTCGTTCCTTAATTAATTACCATGCATTTTGTAATTACGTTGGTGAGAATGACACTGTACCCATAACGGCGTCAACAATATTACTATAATTATGCACAACAAGACAAGATAAAATGTCCAAAACATAACATCAATCAAACGCAATATTTATTATGTATTTATGTGTCGTTTTAATCAGATCTTTAGTAGGTACTACTCTTTCATCTAAGATCTTTTTGCATTTTGATTATTATTTGTCCTTTTGTGTTTATACGGTTATCGATTTTTGTCATTTATGTTTTCAATACATCATCATTTGAATTGTCATTATTTCACAAAATTTAAGAGCTTTCATCCCATATTTTGGCAAATTTTCACATAATTTAACATTATTAACATAATTGCCAAGTCCTATGGTTGTGGCCTAGTGAATATCCCGCAGCATTTAAGCCCTTAGGCTTGTGGGAGACTAGGGCGCAGGTGAAATGACATAATTTTATTGCAGATACAAGTGGTAGTAGCAAACGGACAGTCCTCCCCAATTCAGTCAATTCCTTCCCTCGTGACCTCCAATTCCAACGCATTTACTTTCGAAAAAAGAAAAACATAATTTCCTTTGAAAAAAAATTACTACTATTGACATCAATAAAAGAGAAGGCAAAAATATCAATTTTTTTTGTGGTGAAATCGTAACAATTCAGCGAAAGATGTATTTTGAGAACAAAAAAATCAAAAAATTATACAAACACGATGAAACAATAAAAATTAAGCTTAATTTTTGTTTATTTATCTTAAACTTTAGAGATTGAGTGGGTCAATGAGGATGATGATTATGGCTGCGTGAGTGTATCATGACTCAGAAAGGTTAAGGTTAGTTCATCATACACTACAAATAAATCTTTCTTGCAAGTATTAATTAATAAAAAAGAACTTGTACGTTTAACACCAAAATATTCATTTAAGAAGTGAAGGCCAAGCTAACGTGTTTTTTTTTCTTCTTCTTTCACCCTTGCATCCCTTCAATATAATAGTCACGGGGTCAAAGGGATGGTCTGATGGTAAAATTGCAAACATGCTTTCCGCAACGTTACGGGGTCGAATCCACCAAAAGGCGACACATAATGTTGTAACGTAGAGGGCGAGGTCCACCAAAGGTCCTAGTATGAAAATATATATGAGTTTGAGAGTACAACATCTAAATAAAATAATTAATTTATCATCGTTTTTTTTTATCATTAATATTTTTACTTTTTAAATGTAGAATAATTATGAATCATATGTAATTATATTAATGAGGGTACCTAATGTAAAAATTTATTGATACAAAAATACTTTTAGAAGTACAACTCTTCCATTAGGACGAAATAATATAAATTTGAAAACGAATATTTGTGTAGTAAAAATGAATGCTTTTATATAAAAATATAAATCTTTATTTTTAAAATATTATACTCCTTCCGTTTCAATTAAAGGATCCACTTAAAAAACTGTACGTTTTAATTTCTGGAATACAAAAACCATATACTTTGAAAATAAAATAATAATTAAAATAAAAGTAGGACAATGATTAAACAGCTAATTTCGTCAATAGATAATAAATATCACCACAAACTGGATCAGAGAAGCAGATTTTTTTTTTTTTTTTTTCAAAGACTTACGCGAGCTAATGGTCATCTCATTCACCACGTCATGATGGGACCCACTGAATCCCAATTATGGCCTGAGGAAGAGGAAGACAAACGCCAAGTAACATGGCAACACATGTGTGTTTTCCATTTCCAATTGTCAATTTTTGGTGGCTTTGACGGCTTTCTATTCTTTAGTAATACAAAAGGTTGTTACGAATCGAAACATCGATCTCAGAGAGACTCTTTATGTATCACAATTGTTATGATATTAGTTCGTTTCATATTATTTTTTTCGTTTCATTAAAAAATCTACTTACTTACAGAAATATTTTTTTTTTATTAGAAAAATCTACTTTCAATTTTTAAATGGAACAAATAGTGTTAAATTAATCATTTTAGGTATTGTATTTTGAGATTCATAATAAGTTGTAACTTTCTTAACATTGACCCTTTTAATGGAACAGATGGAGTATTATTACGTACTCCCTTCGTTCCATTAAAATAATCCATATTTACTTAGATACAACTTATTATGGATGTCAAGGTACAATACTTAAAATACTTAATTTGTCACCATTTGTTTTATTTATATTCTTACTTAAAAAGTAAGGATTAAGTGTAGACCACACATAATTATATTAGTAAGGGTAGGAGATGTAAAAAAATTCAAACTGGACTCTTCTAATGGAACAAAAAATATTTCAAACTGAGTCTTTCTAATGGAACGGAAGGACTATTGAATTTAACTTATAAAGTCAAATGCTAATTACCAAAGCAACACGTTTATGTTTTTTTAAAAAATTATTTTTCATTGTCAAATTTTAATGTATTGTGTTTAATCTATGATTTATCATAAACTGAATTTAATCAATTAAGTATCATACAATTATGTGTTGATTAACGTGTATTGAGTTTAATCTATGTTTTATCATATACTGAATTTAGTTAATGATGTATCACACGATTATGTATCCATGAACGCATATCGAGTTTACCATATGGTATATCGCGATTATGTTAAAATACAAGTATTGAAAAAAATATGCGTATCGAATTTAGTTTGATGAAGTTCGGCGCGTCAGATGGTCGAATAAAAGACGCCCTCAAAATAATAATTTTATCAAAATACTTTTCTCTTTTGGATGAAATACAAAAACAAATACCCATTAAAGCCGCAATTAAACAGATTCGCTAAAGTACGTACGACAAATTTCAGGGTTATTTTTTTATTTCATCATTTTCTTTTATCATTACGTTTTAGGTTTAGATAAATTATTAAAAAATATATTTATATCTAACCTATTTCTCTTATTTTGTTGAACAAGTATCATTCTCTCCTTCGTTTTTCAATTCAAACCTTGGTAATCTAATTCGTTCAACGTTAAAATCTCAACATCCATGAAGAACAAGAATAAACTTACGGGGGTTTTGATTGCAGATTAGGTGGAAAGAATCACAAAGACAGCTATAATTCTATAATTCTATTTAAAGAAAGTCTCTTGGTTCACGAATTGTTTTTTTTATTTATAGGGAAAAAAAAAAAGAAGAAGAAACCAAGTGGCGGGCAATGATTGGACGGACAACCCATATCAGATTCATCACCATCGTCAAGAACCGGATGTACGTTGGTGATTGGCCTTTTCCACTTGAAGCTTACTCAACCAATAAAATTAAAAAAAAAAAAAAAAAAAGATTCATAATTTCGTACCAAATTTATAGTTGTAATTTGGATAGGAGTGTAGTACTGATTAACGTAAAACAAGATGCCACCTCTTACGTTGTCCCTCTCACACACGTTTTTTTTTAACATTTTTTTTTTTTTTTTTTCCTGAAAATGCATATAAAAAGTTTGTAGCTACCTAGAACCTCAAAATTCTTCTTCGAATCTCATTCAAAAAGCCGAAAGTTCAACGAAACGGGAAAAGGGGGAGAAAAAAAAGGAAAGGGCTTTTGGGAGAAAGATTTGATTTGATTGGATAATCGGTGGTTTGGTTTGCAAGGTACATGTTCTGCACAAGTAATGTCCTTTAATAGTTTTTTATATAATGGAAATGAAAATGAATAACCTCCTACGTCTGTTTTGTTTGTCTTGATACATTGAATCTTCCACCAGCATTCAAAATTTTATTTGGGAAGCAAAGTATAAATGTTCTTTCTGAGAAACCCACTTTCAGATTATCTGAAAAAAATCATTCCTAGTTGCTTATGCTTCGTTCGATCGATGAAAAGGCTTCATTTTCAATCGCTTTAGTTTCGACTGAGTTCTGGGTTTTTTCTTCTTTGGAAATGATATTTGGATAGGAGTTGAAAAGGAGGAGGATCAGAGTACTCATCGCAGGGAAGGAATCAACTTGGAATTCTCTTTACTTTTAGCATTTTTTAAAAAAAAATTGTCTGCGCCAAGTTTGCTAAATTTTTTGAAGTCAAATTTGGATTCCACCGTTTTTGACCTGTCTGAGCTGTCACATTTTTACCTTTGTTTGAAGTTGAATTGTCTCATGAACAGGGTATTTCTGGATATAAGTTGAAAGAAACTGAATCAAAATTTTCATTCTCCAAGATGAATGTTTCTCGTTGAATTCTCAATAATGTATACTTTTGGTTGTTGGTTGGTATACTTTTGTTAATCTAGCTGCAATTTATTATTGCAACAGGGATAAAGAATCCATTGCAGATTCTGCCTAGCTGTTCAGATCCATAGCCCCTAAAAAAAAGTACATGATGGCCTTTTTTTTAATTTCTCAATTGAGTTTTTAAGTCCTGATTGTTGTGAAGAAAGGGCTTCTGGTTTTTGTTTGGCAGAGTAGAGGAGAGCCATGGCTTTTACAAGTCTATGGTGGCTGTGGAGTAGGAAGAAGCACGAAGAACCCGAAATCCCTAATGGGGTTCCTTCGAATCCTTCATCCGATTCGGAGTTGTTGGAATCAGAAACCTTAAAGTTCCCTTTGGTTAAAAGGGGGAACATGGGATCTTCCTCCAGGAGAGTTAAGAGGAAAGGGCATAGTCAGAAGGAGAGGGAAATCGACAAGGAGCACGATGGTGTTCTTGTTCCGTCGGATGGCGTGTGCTTTTCGGGGTCTGAATCAGATGATTCGGATTGGTCAATTGGTTGGTTAGAGCCCCATAGCTCTGCCTTTCAGAATGATGATGACTCGGATGACAGTTTTGCTGTTCTTGTTCCATGTTATGGACGAGGTCAGGTTCAGCTGGATGATCAATCAAAGGGAAACTTTTTCGACAACTTTGGACGCATTCCTGATCTATATGATGAAGGTAAGAATCAGATTCTGTGAATATGGTTCACTGCACAACGTTTTCTTGTTTGAAGATTCATGATGAAAATGCGGTATTACAATGCTGGTGCTTCGTAATGTTCTTCAGAAGTTGGTTTATGAAGCATCTTTTGTGGTATTTTCTGTCTGAGATTCGTGTCTGTCTGGTATTTTGTGAAAGATTATGGTTATAATCTACCTCGTTAAGAGTTCCTGATCTTTGATGGCAACTTTCCAATCTTAAATGTTAGTAGAACTGTTTGTTATCTTTGTTCTTCGTGATCTTTAAGAATTTTCTCTTGTGCAAAATTTACTTGCAACACTATTGATCATATCAAAAGGTGTCAGATTATCAGAATTCCCCTCCCACTTTTCAGTTACTCGTAGCGAAATCGGGAATTTCGCATGTTTTTTTAACTAGTACTTAGAGTAGATAATCAGATATTTGGTTACTATTAAAGATGAAGCTAGATCAAAAGTTACAGCAGAATGAAATATGAAGAAAACAAAACAGTTGTTGTCTTTGAACTGAGCAGAAAAGTGAACAAGAGTTGCTGTTATCATACTTTTTCTTTTCTTTCTTGATCTGTTCCTTCCTCATTGTGTCCTTCAAGTCACTGATCCTAAGATAAGTTCTTGACCTCTGTTCGACTAAAAGAGTCTAGTGGTACGACTATTACTAAGTCACAAGGTACAACTCAAAACAAGACTCTTTATATGAGAGGGACGGTTTATCATCCCAATTCTGAACATTGTATACCTAATAATGCCATGTCTTTGTTTGAGATACACCAAACTTTTTCTGAACTTGGTAAACTATTGACAATGCAGAAAGCAAGAAGCATATGGAACAGTGGCTTTCCTCACTGCAGAAAGCTTGATTCTGACAGTTCTCTCGTGTAGCGCCGTTAAGATGATGCTGCTTCTTCCTGTGGTTTTGTGCAGTGGATTAACTCTGTAAAAAACTCAACCCAAAAAAAAAAAAAAAAAAAACGGAAAACTGAAAGTGGCTTATCTGAAAAGGAAAACTGGAGATGAAGGGATGAATGAATGATGTTTCCTTTTCATCCATGGCGAAGCCAGATGAGGAGGGAAGAAGAAGAAACAGACTGGGGAAGCGACAGAAGTAGAATTCTTCGTCGGATTGTATAAAAAGGGGAAGGCAGAAAGATGAAGAGTCTGATTCTTTGTTGTATATAACTGTGTAGTCTGTACATATATATAGGTTTGATGAATCCATTGTATATAGCTCATGTTGAAACTGGGAATCAAATTCCTGTGAATAATAATAATAAATTAATAATGTTGATGATATGTTTATGGCAATGTTTCTTGGTCAATTGCAGCAGAGATGTTTGGTCGAGTTTTGCCATCCAAAATGTATCAGAATTTTATGTCATAATGACCATTTGATTTGAAGTTTGAACCCACACATTATCATTCAATTTTTTGCATTATCTGGATATAAGAAAAAGAGTCGTGTTTAAAGTTGAATTATAATATTTATAAGTAGTTATACGTTTGAAATCTTCTAAATTCTAAGTGGATTGAAGGAACACTACTTTGTAGTGTAATTGATAGGGAGCAAAATGAATAACTAATGTATTTAATGGAAGTTTGTTTTTCTTTGTGAAGGGGACAAAAAAAAAAAAAAAAAAAGTGCATTTACATACTTAGACCATAGACCAATTATGAGCATTCTAGATAACAATACGTTTCGTGTAAAGACAAATTATTTCATCAAATATAAAATATATTATTGTTTTATAGTTATTTTCTACTTACTTTTAAATATTTTTTCTTTTCATTTTAATATTAGTTAATGACCCTATGTCTTAATATCCCATCTGTGCACTCTATGAACCCGTAATAACTATTTTATAAAAAAATTCTTTTAATTTTTGTTGTACTTACGCTTACAGAGTAGAAATAACATATCTCTTTATTTGTTTCACTCTGCTTGAATTTATGCATTACAGCTTTATCCATTCATTTCTTTTTTCACTTTAAATATTTTTAAAAAAAAATTATATTCATTCTATCATTTTATTCCAAAGCTGTACGTAGACTAGAATGGGTAAAAAAGAAGAAGGTTGAATCTATGACTAAATAGAGATGCATGCCAAATTCCAACCTGGCAAGAGGACATGAGATGAGTCCCATATGATAAATTTCACAAAAACTACAAAAAGTTGGTTGATTCATTCCTACATTTGTGCCTTAAACAACATCCCAACACCTTATTTTTGACGAAGTATACTCCATTCATTTGAATGACAACTCAAATGCCAGGCACGTCATTCCCATAATCCCATGAATTTTTTTATTTAAAAATAGTAATAATAATTTTATTCCATTTTTCTCAGCTAATTTTACAGAGATGGGATCATCATCTCCTTCAACTAGATTAGGAGAATGAACAAGACCTAAAACTCTACTCTGAAGGCCCTTTCATGGCTTAACAACAATAGAATAGAGACAGCAAAGAAGGCAGAGAACAATGTTGCATAGAGCAGCGAGGAATGCTTATTCATGGTGGTGGGCTAGCCATGTCAGAACGAAGCAGTCTAAATGGCTCGACCAAAACCTACAAGGTCAGATCTTTTTTAACTTCTTTAAATAAAAGTTTTGGAAATATACAAAGATTAGCATGTTAATTTCAGCAATCAGAAGTCTGATTATTTTATTTTTTATTTTTCACAAAAGCCATTCAAGAAGAGCAAATAAATCTATCCTGTGATCTGATAAACCCTTTTGGTTTTGGACAAAGTGGCATAAATGTAGGAAGGAATACTTAGTGGGAAGAGGTTTTTCTATCTACAATCGTTATGGTTAAAAGTATGGCTATCCTTTTTGGTTTCAGAATTTGAAAGTATTGGTTTCCTATCAGTGGCGTGACGGTTGTGCTTTATGTGCATATCTAGCGATTATGACTGTTAATTGTCAAAGATGGTTTAGTTTAGGTAAGGTCAAAAGCATTGGATTAGAGTCTCTAGTAAACAAAAACATACCTAAAGACACATCGCATTGAGCTGCTAGGGAAAGCCCTTCAATTAATTCAAGTGAAATATATATATATTAGGAAGCCGTTTTTACCTGTCGAAAGGCTGCTTGAACTTGTACATGGCGCTTTTTGTTGCTGGTTGAGTGGTTTCTTTTCTTTCTGCAGACATGGAAGAAAAGGTTGAATACATACTTAAAATCATTGACGAAGATGGGGACACCTTTGCAAAGAGAGCAGAAATGTACTATAGGAAGAGGCCAGAACTAGTAAACTTTGTTGAAGATTCATTTCGTGGATACAGAGCTTTAGCAGAGAGATATGATCATCTTTCAAGAGACTTGCAGAGTGCCAATCGAACCATTGCTGCCGTTTATCCAGAAAGAGTTCAAATGGCTATGGATGATGATGATTTTGATGCTGAAGCATTGTTGGCAATGGCATTACCTCCAGAAGAGTTCAATAATCAGCTTTCCAAAAAGCCACCCCCAGTTCCACAGACGAAAATGCCCAAAGTTAATAGTTTTGCCAAGAAAAACGGCAAAATGCCAACCAGACTCATGTCAAGGAAAGGGTTGCTGAAATTTAATGATGATGAAGCTGCAGTTTCTATTCCAGTTTCAGGTTTGAGCAAATCTGAGGCGCTGGAAAAGATTGATAGGATTCAAAAGGAAATTTTGGCCCTGCAAACTGAAAAGGAGTTTGTGAAAAGTTCATATGAATGTGGCCTTGAAAGATATTGGATGTTTGAGAAGCAGATAACAGCACTACAAGGAGAAGTAAGCAACTTACAGGATGAGTTTGGGATTGGCACTGTCATTGAAGATGATGTAGCTCGAAATCTGATGACTACAACAGCCCTGAAATCATGCAAAGAAACCTTGACTCGATTACAAGACAAACAGGAAATAACCGATGGATACGCCCAAGCAGAGTCTCGAAAGATTCATGAAGCCAGTGAAAAGTTCAAGAGTCTAAAAGCAATGTTTGAAAACAACCAGGGAGGACATCTGGAAGGGCACATGCAAGAAAGCAAGACAACAACGACGATGACGACAACTAAGCCTTTGTCCCACCACCACGTGGAGTCGGCTCAAGAAAGCAAGACAAGCAGTGGGACAACGAAAGATAAAAATCTGGACCAAGAAACGGTCAGTGCAGAACAAAGCCAGATTAACATGGATTCATTGAGAAAATTAATCAAAGAAGAAATGCATGCAAGTTTAGGAACTTCTTTGACAATGTCGGAATTGGCAGAGAAAGTTGATGAACTTGTAGATAAAGTCATGGAATTGGAGAGTGCAGTTTCTTCTCAGAGTGCTCATGTAGTGAGATTAACGTCAGAGACAATGGAGCTCCATAGACATCTTCGAAGTTTGGAACAAGAGAAAGAGACTCTGATTGAAGATTCACATGGCATGAGTAAGAAGATAAAAGGTCTGGAACAAGAATTGCATCAAGTACAAAGTCTAGACCAGAGCATCAAGGAAAAAAACCAAAACCTCCAAGCTCACTTTATCCAAGCAACATGTAATCTTGACGATCTTTCTGAAAAATTGCTCCATGTGAAGCCGGATGAGGAAGCTGTGAATGATACTTCTGATGAGACTGAAGCTGAATCGAATAAGGATTCGCTGTCCAACCAAAGCGAAATTCATGCGAATCCAGAACAGATTTCTGGAGAAGGTAAAGATGTTGTTTTGGAAGGCACATCAGGGAAACAGGAAGAGGTATTTCATGATGTAGAGAATAGTAGCACCGGTGACACAGATAAAGACCAACGGCTTTCCCAGCAAAACAAATCAGACGTTCAGGCTGACAGTAGCGAAAACAGTTCATCCGATCAAGGTAGATTGTCTGACTTAAAAACTACCGCACATTACTTTTACAGTAGTACATTTTTCTAGGCAATAAATAATCTGTCTTGCAGGTAAGCGCGAGGAACTTAAGCAACAAAATTTGTATGGGACAACGGATCAAGATGAACTTGGTGTAACGGAAGATGAACAGCCCAATTGGAAAGAGCTGTTTCTGAATGGCTTAGATGACAAAGAGAAGCTTATACTGCAGGAGTACATGTCAGTCCATAGAGAATACAAGGAAATGAGAAAGAAGCTCAATGAAGTGGAGAAGAAAAAGCGAGCTAGCCTCTTTCAGTATTGCATCCAGATCAAAGTACTGAAAAGCGCTAATGCTTCAAAGGACGCAAAGATTCAATCATTGGAGAAGAAACTAAGCTTGGTTGAAGGAAATCAAGATGGAACTGGTGACTCAAAAGATATCGAAACCGTACCCAGTGAGCCTTCTAGTATTTATCACTCTGCATCTGATTCCATAGATGCTGCAGAAAGGATCTCCTTTATAGAAGATGATGGAGGGATCAAGGTGATTAATGTCGCTAAACCCCATCAGCTCTCCATTGTTGAAGAAAGAATTCGTACAGACATTGATGAATTGCTGGAGGAAAATATAGAATTCTGGATGAAGTTCAGCTCCGCTTCCCTCCAAATTCAGAAATTCGAGAGTACAGTGGAGGATCTGAAAGCTGAGTTGGCCAAGGTGAAGAAAGACACTCTCGGGCAAAACAGCAACGCAAACCGTCAGTCCCTCATCTCAGAAGTTCGTCCAATTTACAGGCACTTGTCAGAAATACAAACAGAGCTGACAATATGGCTTGATCAAAATGGACTTCTGAATGATGACTTACAAAACAGATTAGCATCTTTGTCTAGCATACAGGAAGAGATAACAAAGTTGTCAAATTCAGGAAAGGCAGCAGAAGAAAGCGAGCTTACCGAGTATCAAGCGGCTAAGTTCCATGGCGAGATTCTGAATATGAAACAGGAGAACAACAAGGTTGCTGGTGAACTGCACTCGGGTCTGGAACGTGTGAAATTCCTCTTGATTGAGATTGAAAGGACACTGAAAGACCTGGATGCCCAATTTGGAATATCAACAACAAAACCACAAGCAAGCAAACCACAGACAAGCAACGCATCTTCTCGCCCCAGAATCCCGCTGAGAACTTTCTTGTTTGGGGTAAAGCTAAAGAAGCAGAAGCAATCGTTCTTTGCTTGCATGAGTCCATCTTTGCAGAGGCAGTACAGCGACTTAGCAGCTTTACCTATATAGCAGGGCAACAATCTTGTGTTTTTTCGTTTTCCTTTTTATATTTCCTGAAACAGCAGCTATTTATTGATAGAAGTATAGAATGAAAATTTTACAGGGCCAACTGGCCAAGTCCTAGATTAGCTCTTTTATGAGCCATTCAGGAAATAAAGCACAGGTTCTCTACAAAGTTAAGAAAATAAAGCAAGCAATAGACCTGCCAAAATCTAAAATGTGGAAAGAATCAGGAATAATATAGATAAGCATTAAAAAAAATATATAGCATCAAGATTCCCTGCTTACATTAGACTGCCCTTCAAATTATTTACAAACTAATCAAAAAAGGGCGCAAGACTATTCACAGAAGAAAACACCACCAATCAAGCCTTCACTAGCTAATTTACCTAATGTGATAGTAACTGCTTCATGCACAATTACATACAGATTAAGGAACAGGGAGACAAATAAGAACAGCAGGCCACAGTTGAGGCACCCCACGAATGATCTGTTCATGCCCGCAACCAGCTTTCACTTTGTGTTATTCTCGTCTCCAGCTGGTTGTTTTTGGGGGTTCTGTTGGTCGTCAACTCCATCTAGATCCATTGTTACTGGACCTTCTTCAGTCTTTGCCCTATTTGTGTTCTCGCAGATTTTCTCGTTGTCAAAAGTTTGTGTAACCAAGGAAAGCGTCACACTATCCTTACTTGTGCTTTCAGACATGGGTGTGGCCTCTTGACCAATATATCCGTTGCTAGCTTCTGAGCTTGGTGGAACATCCTGCCCTTCTTGTGCTTGTTCGCTAAGACCATTAACCGTAGCAGAAACCTTATCCCCTGAGGTCTGCTCTTTTGATGCCTCGACCAAAACAGTAGTTTGACCTTCGTCAACTTTATCCATAATTAAACATCCTGAACTATCCTGGTCCTCTCGGACTTCTTTCAATGCATTGCCTAGAAAAGCAGTCTGATCACCTTTTGCTTGTTCATTCGGCCTGTGGAACTTAAGACCAGCTTGATCTTCTTGGAGCTGCTCTTTTGCTGTGGTGGTGGTACTAAATGTAGCAGAATCCTCGGTAACTCTTACCTCAACCTTCTTGGTGGTGCTAAAAGTAGCAGAATCCTCAGTAGCTCTTACCTCAACCTTAGAAGTGGGGAGTAACATAGTGGAGCTTTTAACTTCAGCCACTATAGTGGATTCTGGGACAGAGGCAGCTGAGTTGGGCTGAATGACGGGTGCTGCAATTTTTGTGGTAGGGCCTGGTACTTGTTGAGTTCCACCAGATAGTGAGTTTCCGGGGGATGTTAAGTGAGTGGAAAGTGGTTTTGGTGCCAGGCCAGTGCGAATAAAGTGCACATTGCTGGGCAATGAGTTTGAATTTCCAGCTAAAGATGATTTGAGCAAAGAACCTCCAGGCATGATATGGACAGCATTCTTTGATTGAGCAGCCTTTAGTAGAGTTGCAGCATCTGATGGTGTAGCAATACGGGCTCCAGCAGCAACTGCTGCTGCTTTAACCATTGAATCTGGGCTCAAAGTAGATTTTGTTGATGGCTTCTTTGTTGATGTGACTTGAGATTTTGATGAACCACTCTGCTGTCCTGCAGCCAACCCCTCATGTTGTGTTGCAGCTAGGCCAGTAACTGTAGATGAACCTTCAACAGTAGGAGGTTGTCCAAGGTTTCCATTTGTCCCTACAGATCCTATTAGACCAGAAATTAGCAAAAATGAGAAGCTAACAAACACATAATAGATGAAACTGGAAGGTTATTTATCATGTTTTGGGCATACATCAAACAGAAAAGGTCAAACAATAAAATATTGACTTCTTGGTAGCACATTCAATTACTAAGGTATAAAGGTCCACAAATTACAATTGCAATGTCAGGATCTTTGATCTATAATTTACAGCAACTGCAAACGTCAATATGAAAAAAAACAATGGTAACTAGGATTGCCATCTCTATATATAGTCTGATTCTCATATCAACGCTCCAAATTATGGCCACAAGGCAGCATTCTAACTATACCCTCAACTAACACAAATAATCTGGTTTCTAAAATAAAAGGTGGGCGAGTTGCTGTCAAACTGGTAGCATACAAGTGTTTCTCTTTAGTTACAAGAAATCATTCACCTTGAACCAGATTATCTAGCATAGGAAAACAGAAGGGCACAGGCTTCAAAAGTAGAACTTAGTAAAGCACCAGAAGAGTCTCAGCGTGAATACGAGTACTAACAATTACCTGCCATGATTGAAGAAGATGATTTTAAGGTATCCCCCATAGGCATATTAAGAGCAAGGGACACAGCTCGACGAGCAGCCAGCTGAGCCTCAGATAGCTGTGAACTAGTTCCCACGATCAGGTTACCCTTTCGTTTCCGGATAATGGCCCACCTCTGCACATAATATTCATTAAGAAAATTAGATGACAAACCTAAGTGAGAATCTTGACCAGCGAACACTTGCAATTGACTGAAATAGGATAGTAACTGTTTACATGATCAAGCAGGTTATGATAGTTTGCAAGTCTCCCTAATATGATTATGAAATCTTTTGTGGGTTGAAAAAGTACATATGGTCTTTTGTTTATTAAATGCTGATCCAATATGTAAATTCACACATTTGGGTAAAAACCAATTCCGTTGCCGGGATTTGAACCCGGGAAACCTGGGCAAAACCCAGACATCCAAACCATACTAGATGACAACGGATTTATGTTTTACGAGCACGGTGAGTTTACTCTTAATGAGCTAAGACTTGTGTTGATTAACACGGGCCCACAGACATATCATGGTTTGGTCATATACGTATCATGTATCCATCAGCTATTTCTAATTAACCTGAAAAATGTAACCATCTTCAATTTTTACATTAGACGCTTCCTGTAACAACATAAGAAGTATTTATTTAATAATTTTTTACTTATATTCTTTAAACTCTCATATGCTATCACATGCATCCCACATGTCTTGAACTAGAGACCTGAGAGTTGAGAGACACCTTTACTAATCTCCCATCCCAGCCACAAACAGCATAAGCACTACTCATTCAGCTTCCTGAACCATAAATTCATTCATCCATAACTTAATTCATATTTGTAGTTAAACACCACAATAACTAAAACTTAGTTTTTAGATACCTTTTTCAATTATATCTGACATAGTGACAGTTGGGGTCATTAAAAGGTCTGAGCAAACCCATCACTGTAACAAATGATAACGTTTGGATACCTTATGAAGATTCTATAAGCCAAATCTCAAGAAACAACACTACCAAGTAAGAAATATAGAAAACTAACAATAAAAGCACCCACATAAATGCAGACTAAAAACAAAAGCAACAAAGTTATGTATCTCTGTGGTTGCCCATTAAAACCACTGATCCTAAGGGTTACAGGCAGTGATCCAAGATCCTGTTCATCAATTATTCTTGAAAGCAGAAGAGAGAAATCAGATTATTCATTCAAATTCAAAAGACAAATTTTGTCAATTGCAGAAGGTTGTGGTTGCCAATTATCTGAATCTTATTAAATAGCTTAACTCAAAATTGTGCAAATGCACAAATGAGATCTAGTTCTTTAATACAACTTCCCTCTTATCACATTTTCTTTGCTCTCTTTTCTGTAAGAAAACCACTCCATTCAAGATTTTCAATTTCTCATCTTGCCAATTAATTTTTATACTGTAAGATGAAATCCCCTAAGCACCAAGTTCTAAAATTGAACGCAAGAAAATTCTGTCTGCATTTTGTTTAAGATATAGGGATGATCATTCTAATTAAGAGAAAAAAGTTGAATATGAGAGAACTTTATCTCAAGGTAAAATTTTAAAATAAATAAGCCTAAATTTGATTTGAGTTCACTCGCATACTTCTTATTTCTACTGCATACAAGACAGCATACTATTTTTCCAGATTTAAAGAAAATACTTAAATAATATAAAGCAAGATGGAAGTTCTGCCATTTAAATAAAGCACCTGAGATAGTTGTGAAGCTGTTCTGTCTCCCTTAAAATCATTCTTTAAGATATTTGCCCAATTCCCTTCACCACACTTCTGCACAGCAGCAATGAGTTCCATGTCCTCTGCATCAGACCATGGTTTCCTTTTCCGTCTCGGCAAATTTGCATTTGCTGCACCATTCGAATCCAACACTTCAACACTTGCTACAGTAGTGAGTGACTGTTTTTGTACAGATACTGGAACCGTTATGTTTGTCCCATGTGCAAAGGTATTAGAATGTGAACTGTCTGGGGCTTTGGTCATCTGGCCTTTGGGTATGTTTATAGTTAAGGGAGCTTCCAAGGTTGAGCCAGAGGGATCATTTGGTACACCTGATGCAATTAATACCTATAAAAGCAAAAACTTCCAAGTATTCAATTCAATATAAAATATAGTGGTACATACCACCTTCACAAACATAAACATAATGCTCATTCAAGACTACAAGAAACTAAATTTCTACACAACTAACTCCTACAGTTCACAAAAACTTCTGCGCAGTAAAAACTGGTTACCTAGTCATGAGCGACCTAATCCTTTTGGCATCATTTCCCAATAACGTTACTAAGTTCCTAGTCCAATTTAAGGATTACATTTTTGTGCAAACCGTACTAACCAAAAGACATCACGGCCACACGAAACGTGACAGCTCTGTTTAAGTAAAGAAGGCAGATATAAAGTACTAATGGCAATTCTCTGCATAAATTGTATAACATGAATCCACATTACACATCAGAACTTACCTTCTGAGCACTATATTTAAGTAAATGATGGAACATAAAGTACTAACCAAAACATAATGGCAATTCTCT
Organism: Leptodermis oblonga; assembly: GCA_016801395.1. NCBI lineage: Eukaryota > Viridiplantae > Streptophyta > Magnoliopsida > Gentianales > Rubiaceae > Leptodermis > Leptodermis oblonga. Next base: position 38,297,251 of record CM028752.1, read on the forward strand.
GCATTAAACTGTAATAACATGAATCCACATTACATATCAGAACTTTACCTTCACACAAGCTGCAGCTTCAGCCAAAGCATCAGTACTAACGGCAGGAAAAGCTTCCAGTTCACATTCTAAATCACTATCATCATCCTGAAAAAAAAGAAGCGATATCTAAATCACAAAAAGGATTTCTTTGCCAATTTTCCCATTCAAATACACTTGCTTCCATGAGAAACATAAATCCTAAAACATTCTCTAATGATGATGAAACAGAAGAACAGAATGAGCGTGTAAAAATAAAAATAAAAACTACAGAATGCCTAATTTTAAAGATTTTCTCAGCAACCGATCAGAACGCCTAATTTTAATCCAAGAAACTACAGAATGCGGATACATTGTTTACCTGAGGTTGAGCAACTTCATTGACTTTATCAAGCAAAGCATCTCGATAAGCCAGGTGACGCCAAAGCATTTGGTACTCCCTAGGGTTAGAAATTCCTGTTGTAGACTTCTTGGCCAAAACGTTCCAATCAATTTTACAATCTTGAACTTGAGCCACCTCTTGCAACAACGTTAGCACCGTCGTCGCCGTATACCTGTAACAAGCAATGTACGAAAAAAACAACAACAATGTTGTCCAATTTCAGTGGAAAGAAAAAGTTCGATAAAATCAATCACAAAAAAATCTGCATACCTCTGCAAAAGTGTGGAGATGTCAACTTCACTGACATAGTTTTTCCGCGGCTTTTTCGATTTCTCCCCCATTCTAGAATGGCATAATCCGGTTGCAGTGAATTTTGATTGACAGAAGAACAAAGGTTAAACCCTAGAGAGAGAAACTAGAGAGGGGTATTGGACTTCTGAGACGACGACGTTTTCCCCTTTGCTTTGTCGAACGGAGCGGAGTAGAGTAGAATTGAGCGGTCGTGGAGGGCACGCGCACTTTGAAGACGGAAGAAAAGAAAAGCATACAAGTAGGACGAAGCGCGAAAAAGGGAACAGGAATCACTGGCTTTGGGAGAAAGATTATTTCAGGGATGAATTTGTATTTAATGCGATTATTTTCATTTCTCTTTTTGGTAACAAATATATATATATATATATATATATTCTTGAATTCTATTTCTGCGTCCACATTCGTTACATTAGAAGAGTCCACACTCGGTTTCATGATAAGAGTTCATCCTCAAAAATACTTTTTGATCGAATAGGAAATGTCGGTTTTAAAATTTTTTTCAATCTTTTTATACACATACGGATATAATTAAATGTGATTCAGAATTAATTCACAATTCAAAAATACCACTAAGAAGAAAAGGAAAACAAAATTTTACTGCTACTCTTGACTCAGTAGCATGTTCTTTGTAAAAATAAAAGCAACAGTTGGATTCAAGCTACAAGAGTGATGCAAGAGTAATGTTCACTCTTGTAGTTTGATAATATCACTCTTACGAGGTAAGAGTGTAACTTTTTTTTGAAAACGGTAAGAGTGTAACTAAGCATAAGAAAAACTACATATGTAAGGACGCGCTCATTATTCACGCGTTGTCTCATGTATAAACTGCTTTTTATAAAAATAAAAATCAGCTTTATATAAATTTTTGCGTTGATATAATGATATCTTTAATTGAACGAGCATTCAAATGCACCACGAGGCAGAGCGAGTGCACGCTCTTATCCTTTTCTATTACTAAGAAGTATAAATTTTATCTTCAAAAATTTCACTTTTAATTCGAAAGTAATAGTGTTACTCTCAAATTAGAAGTCTTAAAAAAAATTAAATTATTGGTCAGATTCTCAAAGATAATTTTTTTACTTCCAAACCCAACATTTTACATATAAATATAAGGGCAAATGATACATAAAGATATAACCATATATTTGTTAAAAGTAGTACTTAGCACTCATATGTACTTTGAATTTAGCCCAACTGGTATACTACCTCCCAAGGGACCTAAGTGGCAAATTTCATGACTGCCAATGAATTTTCCAAGGAAGAGTAAGGCAGCAGAGCGCGAGAAGTCGCTATAATGAAGTTATCCCCCTCCCCCAGTGAACAACCGTTATAACAAAATAATTTGATTTTTTTTAAAAAAAATTAAAAATAATAAATAAAAAAGACGAAGGAAGCACTCATAGAAAAAACATACCTCATAGCGAAAAGATACATGGATCGACCCGAAACAAACATGAATGCCAAGCTCGTGTCGACTCGACACATAAATCGTTGGTTCGACTTTATTTAAACATCGAATTTGGTTAAAGCCGGTCAACTTTGAGGTTGGATGGGGATTGACCCGAGAACAGTATAACTAAAAACAATATATTTTTTTTATATAGCTATATTATTAGACTAGTGTTATTGCCAAAGTATTTTTTAGCATACATAATTAAAAAAATTGTTTTATGACCAAATTATCCTTATTTTAAGTTAATCCACGATTCTTTTACATCTCTCTCAAAATTAAACTCGTATGTTGTTATCACCAGCAAAGAGAGACACTGTCGTCACCAACCGGGAATGAACTCGCCAACCACGATAAACTGTCAGATGTGGATTTTTTTTGTTCTTTATAACTTGATTCTATTCCATGCGATTTTCCTCTATTGCTGCGGTTGTTTCTGTTTCTTCTTTGGTCGGTTTTGTTGTTCTCTGCCGCTGCCAGTCAGTTGGGTGGGTTTTAAATTTTGAATCGAACTGACCAAATTGAGCCATAATATTAATATATTTGTGATTAAAATTATTTATAACATCATTAGATCCGACCAAATTGACTCTTTGACCCTTTATCTCCAATCCAATCCCAACAACCTTGTATAAGAACTCACCTACATTAACCGAGTGAATATGTTTATGTCTAAATCAACTATTATATGAACCAATATCTCACCTACTTGTACTTGAAAAAGGCAATACAAATTCCAGCTGAAGAATGGCCAGCTTCTGTTCTGTGTTTACCAACTCAAAGTACAAATATTATCATCTTTATTCTAACTTCAATTTTGTTTACATAATTAATGTTACAAAATAAAGTAAAACAAAATTCTACAACATCAGTTACTACCTAGTATAAGTAATGTTTTACCATTGAATTCAAGAGAAACAAATTACACAGTATATATGATAGATATGATGTATGTCTATTACAAAGAGAGGAAAAAAAATACCCCGCAGAAACCTAGCAGCCAAAACTTGGTGGTGACCAGGAATGCAGGCCTTGGCTATCGGCTCACGCTGGCGACCAAAACAACCGAGGGGCAGAAGAAGAAGAATGAGTTTCCTGACTACGAAGCAACCACTTTGGGAGGTCATTACCACACATCCCTGAGATATCTGCCATCTGTCTGTAACTTTTTCACTATGGCCTCGGCCTTCGTGGAATCCACACTTTCCTGCATTTGTTGAACGTTAGATTACATTGCAACAGAGTAGCGCAGGCTGAATACATGTATCTAGCAAACTAAAAGCCTACATAGAGTAGAATGTGTGCATCAAAGTACCGATCATCTGAACGTCTAACATTCTGTTCTATTATCTCATTTTGAGTTGGAGTAATGCTTTTCTATACTAACATGTGAAAGTCGTGTGCTCAGAACATTCAGCGATAAAGCATGCAATTCTTCAAATAGTACAGAAGATGAGACAGGATGTGAACAAATAAAAAAAAAGAACCAAGTGATTACACTAGTTCAATTTTAACATCTCCTATAAAACATGTTCATTCTGCCTAATCACATAGCCACTGAAAAATTTACAATTACTTGTATTAGATCACCAAAATAGTTTTCTCACGAGATTCACCCAAAATTTAAGAACCATAAAGACGCATACTAGAGCACCAGGAAAAGCCTCAGCATAAAAGGATGAAATTTACCACCAAATGCACACGGAACCAGTAGGAAAACAAAATCATGAATGACAACTGATGAGAAACTTTTAACAGAGAGAGAGAGAGAGCATGTTCGACCTGCTCTTGAACAATGGTATGCAGAGCGCGATGCACATCTTTCGCCATCCCCTTAGCATCCCCACATACATAGAGGTATCCCCCTTCTTGGGAGATCAAACTCCACAATTGAGCAGCCTGCCCAAGAAAATAACATTGTTCTTCAGAGATGAAAGACCTATATCATAACCACTAACCACATTAAAAATTGAACAAAGCAAACAAACCTTCTCCATCATCTTATGTTGCACATACTCCTTCTGTGGTCCCTCACGAGAAAATGCGACAATAAGCTCTGATATTGCACCTTGATCGACAAAACCATTCAGCTCATCCTCATATATAAAATCCTACAACCACAGGTTAATTTAGAAAGTCATATAGCTTAATAATTTGTTCTAACGTAATTTTTTTTGCAATTTCTGGAGTTAATGAAATAATTGATGAATACCATCCTACGGTTTCTGCAACCAAAAAACAATAGAGAAGGACCAAGCTGAGCACCCTCTTCTTTCAAGACCAGTCTCTCCTGCACGGTAAGTAGATCAGCTTCAAAATATTTTCTTCATGACTAATAAACGGAAACAATAAATTGCAACCATACTTACTTGTAAAAATCCTCTAAATGGAGCCAAGCCAGTCCCAGGTCCGACCATGATAATTGGAATTGAAGGGTCAGCAGGTAATTTGAAATTAGAAGATCTGATAAAAATAGGAGCTTTGCTGCACTCGTGACTTCTTTCAGATGGCATAGCATTCTATTTCAATTTCCACAGGGCCCATGTATTAGAGGGAATTTAATTTATAAGATTGTCATGTCCAAGGAAAAAACTGCAACAACGTGCTGATACACACACTTTCGACATACCTTCATCCAGGTGGAACAGACTCCCTTATGAATACGTCCAGTTGGAGTTGGTCCATAAACCAAGGCACAAGTTACATGAACTCTACTTGGAACAAATCTGCAGTCATTTAAAGTAACCAATCAACTGTTAGCTACAGCTCATGCAACGCGCCAAACTAATTATATAACTTGAAAAAAAATCACCTTGGAGAAGATGAGATGGAATAGTAACGTGGTGGCAACCGAGGGGCTATTGCTGCAAAAAATACACCAAGGGGAGGTTTTACTGAAGGGAACTCAGCCATAACCTCAAGAAGACTTCTCTGATGTGCGACAACCCATTGTGAGTACTCATCCTGGAAACCAACATTACAATGTAAACATAAGAACAACCAAAGTGCTACTGAAGGAAGGAACTAACAAAATGTGATGGAAACTACTCAGCTAATCAGTTGCAGGACTTTCTGCACAACAATCACAACGCAAATAAGAAAAAGGGAAAGCAACACAAAGAAAGGAAAGATAAAAAGAATGGGAAACTTGTTCACCTTCCCCTGAGGGGATGCCAAGAATTTTAGTCTTTCTGCTTCACTAGGTTCACTTGCATTAGCAGCCAATGCAACCAAAGCAGCCTGAACACCATCAAATTTTCGGAAAAAAGGGGGTGAATATTTAGTCGCAACAGTTCTGAAATGATACGACTACAAAGATATTCCCATGCAGAATTAATCCCCAGAGTAAATAAACCAAACGCACACCTTTCGAGGAGAATTCAGAAGATCAGCATAGCGAGCAAGAGCAGTACGGAGAGAGCAAGGACCCGGAAAAGGAGGTGGCAAACCTCCAATTGATGTACCATCTTTCTTGTCAGCATGGATAGAAAATACTAGATCCAAGGGTTGGCCCAACAATTTTGCAGCCTCTTCAACAGTCTCGTCAAGATTTTCAGCATAAACCCCCACATGGTCTCCAGTTTCATATCTAAAAGAGAAATTAATAGGAGGAGATGAAGGATCTCAAGTACATAAACCACATGTCTAAAAAAATGCATTGAAAAGCATAATTGCATCAAATGAACTGTAGCAGATTAAATGCAAAATTAGGCAGGCCTGTATATGTGCTTACAGAAGACACATGTGGATGTTGACAGTAAATTTCATGATTCTAATTCCAGAATCAGTAAGGGCTGTTAACAAATATCCAACAGCCAAATACGGGATAGCCTACTAAAAAGGAAAGCTCGAAAATAAATTTTGCTGAATCATGTATTACTCATATCTTCTTACGCATGCCAAGATAACCTGAAGTGATCAAAGTCCCCAGATAGTCATCATTTGAGATTGATGGCCAGAAACTACTTATCCTCAGATTATCAAAGATTTGAAGATGAGCAATGTGTTACCATACAGAATCTGAATTCTAATCGGTCCTTTAGTCACAGAATTCCATATTGTAGCTTACAAATGAAGATAATCAAATAAACCCAATTTTTTCTGGAAAGCAAATCCAAAAACAGAAAACCTGCACTGATAAAAGCCCATAATTAAGCTACCAGCATAATACAAAGACAAAGTATGACTTACGCAATGCCTGTGCCAGATATATCAAATTCCAGGTGGATGCAAGAGCGATCAGATTCAGGTGTGTGTAGCTCTCTTTGAACAGCAACATTAACTCTTTGGATTTCAATTGGGGATTGGGAAATGAGGATAGAGAGGTCAGTAAGTCACCAAGAGGTTGGCAGAGAAAGAGAGACAAAAAAATAACAATTCATACAAGCATGGATGATGAATATCATAAGAGGTGTTGCCATTAGCTGTGCTGAAGTGCTTATCCTCATAAGATGTAGCATCAGAATCATGAATAACAACTCTATATTCAAGAATTGCAGCAGTATATGGAGTAGATGCGGAGGTAGTATCATCTTCATTTCTGAGTATCCGATCTAATTCAGGCCACAGATTTTCTTTCCTAAAACACATTAATGTTTACATGGTTAAAACACCAAAGAAACTGATCAAATAAACATGAAGTCAGCAAATAATTATAGAGGATATTTCAGCGGAACACAATCTGAACGCCAGAACACACCAAGCAGCAAAATCATCCTCAATACACTGATCATCATCTCCAAGACCAACTGGAACAAGCCGCTTGGCACCTACATGATTAAAATACATAATTAAACCCCGGAGAAATATATAAAAAAATGATCATAACAGAAGTGCACACTTGGTAATGCCAGAGGACGCTGCATTATTAACAAACACCCACTTACCATATTCACTAAGTTGTTCATCGACCACCACTGCGATCTGCAAAGAAAGGACCATTTATCAATTCACCAGGATAAAGAGACGAATAAATATACCATGCAACTTACCTTATTGAAATGCTCATATTGACGGTTACCCAGACCAAAAACACCATAAGTAAGTTGTTGAAGCCAAGGCTCCTTCTCTTTCCCCTGAAGGAATTAATCAACTGCATTTAAAGAGTGTTCACATAAAAAATAATTGCCCATGCCAATAAAGAGTTTAACTCCGCTCTTCTAACTAACCTCTGTAAACCATTTGTAAAATCTTGCGGCATTGTCAGTAGGCTCCCCATCACCATAACTACAATACCATATCAAACATTCAAGGTTGAGTATTTGGAAGTAAAACCATACTTCCCATAAAATATTATACATCTTCTGGCCCCACACATAGCTGAAAGTGTATAATGGACAAAGATAAAGTGAAAGTATTTATCTTACGTTGCCACCATGAAGAATGTCACTGTCTCTTTCTTCAGCTTTTGCTCATACTGATCCTCATCCGCAGCATAGTCATCCTATGCGCAGCCAAAAAACAAACTAGTATTAATTCCAGCCAATCAATAATACCCATCTTCACGTGACATATAATAACGCTTTTCAAACATACCAAGTCAACTACTTTCAAAACTGCCTTCTCATATCTGGCCTTGATCTCCTCTGACAATGCCTAGAAAAAACGCATTATCAAAATTCTGTGCTGGGCAAAAATCAGGAAGTACTGGGTCAATTGTTCACAAAGTGCAGCAATTCCATCTCACTAGATGCAAACAAATATATCATTTCCATTATTTTGATACCAATGTATAAATAGTATAACCAACAAAGCATTTGTCCACGACCGTCCAAATTTGACAATCAATTATGGCTTAAAGCAGGCAAAGTTAATAAATATAGAGGCTCATGAAGCAGTAATCCTATTCGATAAACGGGAGAAAAAATAAAAATTAAAGTAAACTCTAACAAAACTATCAAGTTGAACCAGCAATTTCTGGAGGACCATTTCCAGCCCCCAAGGCTTTAAGTATTCATATTCCAGATTAAACAACCTAGAATAGCCAAAGTTGTCTCTATCACCAGTTTCATAAAACAGGTCAATGAACCCAAAGGCACAGATATGAACCCCATTCCACTTAAGGCATTTGAATATTAACTTACCAATAATTTGATGTTTAATATTTCACAATAAATAAACCAAAAATCCATTTTTGCAAAAATACAACATTCAGAAGAGAAACTAAAAGTAAAAATATCAACAATTTCTTTCGGCATTCTCCAAAAAATTGCTAATAAGATGCCTAACTGAAATCAAAGAGGTAAATTTCAGACCAAATTCTTAGCGGACTAGAATGCTCGTTTAGTACAATCCATATTAAAGCTCCAAACAATTCTTTTAAAAAAAATAGTTAAGAACTCAAGATTGAATCCACATAAAAATTCCAGAGTCCATGTCAAATACTAATCAAACACATAATTAACTAGCAAACTCCCTCAATTTCGCATCAAACAGCAATCCTACTACTAAAGTGTTAATCAATCAATTACCAGTTTTAATAGATACGTAGAGTATTATTAAACATCCATATCTTATAATAACAGCAGTAAAGTCGAGATCTTGATGCCATTTCCATATACCTTAGCAAAACCCTCGGCTGTGCCAGTTTGAGTACCGAAGAAGACCGTCACTTTAACCTTACTAGGGTCCAATTCCTCCTCTTCCTCCTCCGCAAAGGCCGGCACTGTCTTGGGAATCACGACGGGCTTATTTTCCTTACCCCGATCACTTGATCTCCTCCATAAGAACACCAATAAACCCAAGATCACCGCCACCGAAGTTGTCACGACCAGCAGAGCCTGGCTCCCGTCGTCCCCCAACGACACACCCAGAGCTGACTCAATCGATCTAATTAGCTCAAGTTTCGCGTCCATCGTACTGCGACGGTGGACGTTGGCGGTTGCGGGGAAGGTACAGCGGAGGGTGCTGAAAGGCTTTTGACCAGAAGTAGTAGTGTGTGGGGGCCGGTAAGCGATTGGGGGAAATGATAGGCTCTTTCAGGAGAGAGCAAAAGGTCCTTTTCAGGGAGAAAAGGATGCGATTTGAAACTATTTCCAACTTTTGTGGGTTGGATTGTCATTATGGATAAAAAAAGGGTTGCAATAGTATTTAGAAGTTTCGTGTACCTTTTCGAATATCCCAAAACAAAATTAGAATTTTCATTTTTACTCATTTTTTTTAAATGATAAAGAAAAATGTATGTGTATCCTAATAATAAGATTAAATTACTAGAATACCTTTCAAAGATGACTATTTAACAATCCAGATGTATCAATACGTGAGCTACTTTGTCTTGACAGCGATACAAATTACAGTTTGATATAAATCTAAACCGACCAATCACCTGTTGATAGAAGATTTTGAGAAATAAGCACATAATTGTAACATATTTGAATGTATGCAAATATATTCATATCCTACATTTTGACACATTAGGCCCTGTTTTTTTTGTTTCGTTTTAAAAACGGTTTTGGTTTCAACAGTTTAATGTATTTTAATCATATTTCATCATTTTCAATACAACTTTTTACATTTTCAATACACTTTTTACATTATAAAACTATTTTCCAAAACTTGTTTTCAAAATTGTTTTCAAAACACCTAAAAAGAACATGCCCTATATAATTATCGTTATTTTATGATTTATACCTTTACTTAATAATGAGACATTTATGTTGGGGAATTGTCATGAAACTCTCCTATTGTCTATTGTGGTCTTGCAATTACACTTGAGCTACTAACATTGACGGAATCATAAAAAAAAATTTTAAAACACTGTTGAGAGTCCAACATATAAATATATACGGCTAATAATGATAAATGAGGAACTACAGTACTAGGATAAGCTATTAGAAGTAATATCAATATCATCACAAGTGACCTCGTGACTCTTATCCATATTAACCTGTCATGTTCGAGCAATGTCAAATTTATTTATAAAAAATAAATTAAAATAAGTTAGTGTGCAATTACTCTCATTAGTCACTAATTTGAGATGTAAATTTGCATAACCAAATAACGTCAGTCACGTAATTAACAAGGAAGCCTTGACCACCTTTTGTGTGCAAGGATCCTCTCAAATTTTATGGAGACTACTTGGTGAATTTTTAAATTTACAAAACCATTAATGTCTCCCTAAATTTAAAAAAAAAAATTTTGTCAAAAGTAAAAAAAAAAAAAAAAAAAAAAGCTTTGGATTTTATGCTTATAATTTTACTAAACCGGATGAGATAATTGTTATATTATTATCCGATCAACGATGTAATCATAATTTTGCAAAACTTCATGATCCACTTGGCAGTTTCCACAAACATCAAGGAATAAGTATAATTTACTCCTAATCTTTGTTAAACTTTTCTATCACCTACGTTTTTCTCTTTTGTGGTTTTAAATAAGTATAAAGGAAAAATGATGCAAGGTGAAAAATTGATAAATTTTTTTAGTGATTAACGTAGACCAATCAATCCCTAAAACAAATTTCTCATGTAGACATCAATATGAATAGAATGACAAAAGTGGAGATTGTAGTGTGGATCATATCAATCACTATGAATTTTTCCTAATTTTTTTTCCACTATGTCTATCATCACTCATAAATTATTTTATAAAAAGGAAAATGATATTCACATTGGAAAAAAAAAATTCAAGAAATTATCTCAGAGAATGATGTGACAATTTAAGCATTATCTTTTTGTAATTAGCCAATAATCTTCCTCCAAGTAATTGCCACGCTATTCCCTAAAAGAAATCCCCAAAATTTTTCATTGTAGATACTACTACTCTTGTGAGAATTTCACTCGTTTAAATATATTATATTGCGTATTTAAAAAAAAAATTTAAAAAAACCATTATTGGATTTTACTAAGATCATGAAATGTAGATGTTACTCTCTGAGTTTTATTAGGTGGATGAAATCTTGCAGCTGGCCCTCATTGGCCTGTCCCAAACAAAGACAAAAATTTTGGCCCCCATATGTTGCTTGCTCCAAACTATCCCTTAATAAATGTCACCATGACATCACAAATATATTATGTTATTTCGAAAGATGTGAAGCGAGATTCTCACAGTATAAATTGAATATCATTTCCGCAATACTATTAAAGAATATAAGCTAAATGGATATAAATAAACGAAAGAATGATGAAATTCTATTTGGCCACGGATCAGAATTGATTCATTGGTACATCTATTTTCTTTTTCTCTTTATTTGTTGCTTATTAATCAAAATATTTCATTAAATAAAATGTATTGCCTTACATAAAATGAATATGATTCTTATAGTATATATATTACTGGTATTCTTACGTAATATCAATGGCAATATAAAATTAAATTTGTAAAAATAGGAAGGAGATTGGTGTGTTGCCTAACCTAACACACGCTGGGATAAGTTTCTTACAATATTAATCCATTTTTTTGTCCGAAATCATAAAATATTACTCATACGTTCCATTAGAAAAGTCCAAAATATTTTTTATTCTAATAGAAGAATTCACTTTCAAATTTGTTTACTTATTCTACCATTACTAATATAATTATGTGAAGTAAGAACATAAATAAAATAAAGAGTATCAAATTCGCTATTTTAAGTGTTGTATCTTGATATTCATAATAAGTTGTACATTAGTCAAAATTGACACTTCTAATTGAACGAAAGGGAATAATAAACAAAACAAACGAAAGAGATAGAAATAATTAAGGGGCATGTTATTTGCAGGTACCATGTTAATAAACACAGAACACTTTTTAAAATTTTAAATGGTGAAAAGACAAATATACCCTTGATAGTTTCTAACTTAAAAAAAAAAAATTAAATTTACCCAACTTTTTTAACTCAGGGAAAATCGCCTAGACCAGGCGATTTTCTCAGAGAAAATCGCCCAGACCAAGCGATTTTCCCAGATAAAATTGCCCAGGCCAGGCGATTTTCCCTAAAAAAATCGATTTTTCAAAAATTTAGTGGTCGTTCGCCGGAAAAACAATTTTCCGACGAATGACCGGGAAAACCTGAAAAAAACGCCGTCTTGTGGCCTTTTTTTTAGGAAAAATCACCACAGGACACCGATTTTCCCTGAGAAAATCGCCTAGTCCCAGATAAAATCGCCCAGTCCAGGTGATTTTCCTAGATTTAAAAAAGTTGGGTAATTTTTTTATAAAGTTAAAAACTATAAAGGGCAAAAATGTAAATTTACGTATAAAAATTTTAAAAAGTGGCATACGAATAGTAAAACGTGGCCTGCTGATAACAATTCCGATAATTAATAGGAAAGGAATTCTAACTAATGAGTGGAGTGGAGTGGAGTGGAGTGAGTGTACTTGTGACTGTGAAAGTGCAATGTACTTTTTGCATGTGAGAAGCCACTTACTAAAATGGGTACAACAGAGTCCATGATTACTTTGATTAGAGCTCCATTTTGGTAATATTCACCTTCATGAGCTGTGCCTTCTAAAATATAAGATCCCCAAAAAATAAAAATAAATTATGAAAGGAAATAAAGTGATTGTTTTTTGGTTGTCTAAAGTTGGAATACATATCACATGTACACCAGAAATATGTGTATTGTCTTACATCCGACCCGGATAAAAGGTACTATTACTATTGATTATGAGAAGCTACACATGTATGTTCGATACATGTGGTATTATCTCGTATAAAGTTTACGTTGACTAGTATAATGTTTGATTTTAAGTAATGATGCTAATAATTTTGAATTTAAAGAATTTTATTACTAAACAAGCATACATGATAATATTTGATGAAACACAGTTTGTCACCGAGGGTTTTCGAGTCGGATCTCCTCCGATATAACATTTATGGCGTGTGTGCGTCAGTTCCGGTGTACAAGGACAAATCGGGGGTTGTCCCACTATTAAACTTTGATGTTGAATTCCGTCTAAAGTATATGAGTTTAGTCTAATAAAAAATGATTTATCTATTGATCTTGGTAAAAATAAGTACATACATAGGGTACAACTTGAGCCGGATCGTGAGTTTAGAGTTATTGAGCCTCGGGTTGAGCTTAAGGACAAACAAGACACACCAATATCATTTTGTCAATGACATTAGATTTTAAAATTTTGCTACAGAACAAAATTATAGAGGTAGGAATCGAACCCCACCTCTGAATAGTCCGCCATGCGTCACAACTCATAACTGTTGGGGTTCTAGCTCGTTACTCGTGAAAATAGTTAATAATATCATTTATGGCCTGTTTCTTTGCTGGGTTTAAAAGAAGGTAGAGTGGTTGGAATCTTGGATGTTATTTTGGACTTGTGAAACCGGGCAAAGTACTACTCGTGCCTAAATTGGGCGGGCAAATGGCCATAGAATTGATGTATGATTCACCGCTCTGGCCCAAATGCTAATCATGGCCTGCCACATTGAGAAAACGGTTGGAAAAATAACTCTTTCTTCTAACAAGATTATTTTGTGCTCGAATCAAATATAATACGTTATCGGTGATATACTGGTAATGTGCATAAAATTGAAATCCCCATTGGGCCTAGCCCAATCCATCAAAATAAATAAACAGTAAAAGATAAAGAAGCCCAGATCCACGTTCAGGTCGGAAAGATCGTGCAAACCAAGTCTATCTGTCATAGTTTTAGATCGGATATGAAGGCTTAGCTCGGTCCTAAAGACTTAATAGACTCGTGAAGGCTTAGGTCGGAAAACGTTATAACCCCCAGCTCGGATAGATTGGGTCAGGAAAACTATAAACTATAAGCCCAGGTCGGTAAAAGCCTAGAGAAGCTAGATCGACCAACAGTGCTAAAATTCAGGTCGGTAAATAAATAAAACACAGGAAAGCTTAGATCGATAAAAAGTAAACCGGTATGAGATAAAGATAATATTGACAAGACAGTTAGATATCATGGTAGGACCATTATCTTAATATATGCAGAGCAATGATGACAAAGGAGCCATGTTAAAGCCATTATTCCGGGAACGGCAAAAACCATCATTACAAGAAGAATAAATGGGAGCGTATGTCTTCATGACCCAACGGAACCATCAAGAGTAAGCTTATAAATACTCAGGCACAAGCCTCATTCCAGTAAGTTCCAATAAGCAATTTCTGGCAATTCTCATTAGCATTTCTTAAGATATTCTCTCATTTACAATTTCTCTGAACATTCTTGTTCTATATTGTTTATCTCTTTCATATTACTGACTTGATCGTCGGAGCCTATACAGGGGGGAAAGCCCCGCCCCTTTTCTTGATCAGTTTCCATTGTTGTCACTGGAACAGTGCCAAATCCTCAAGCTTCATCACCATTACCGAATCAAGTTATCCAGAATCCTTAAAGTTCATCACTGTTGCTGAACCGATTTACTCAGATCAATTATTAGAGTGATCCATTCTACTGCACAGTAAAAAGCTTCATCCAAAGATTGGGCCTATTGCTCCTCATTTTCCTGCGAGGCTTCATTCGGATTGGACAATTGCAGTTTACAAGAACTCATTGGTGTGAAGAAGAGCATTATTCCTGAAGTGGACTTTTTCGTCACATCAACTGGCGCCGACTGTGGGGATCGTTTGATCAAATTATTTCATCAAATTTTCCTCATTTAAATAAATTTGTTGAAACCATGACGCAAACTCGCTCAGGAAAGGGTGCTTCTTCTTCTGATGACACCACCAACGGACTCATCGTTACCACCGCCCTGGTTCTTCCTACCGTTGCAACCACCAGTTCAATCCTCCAATGATCCACCAACTATTACCACCCTGTTGAAACTCTCACCTCTGAACAGGAACAGGCAGAAAAAGATAGGTTCTTCCGTTTATTTCCAGAACTTTTCACTTAATAAACCATGTTGCTCCTATCATCTCTACTCTTAATACAGGACCTCCCATTACAACCACCACCGCAGATGCAGTTAACATAGAACACCCCTATGGTTTACATTGGTCCCAAACCGTTCCCCCACCCAGGGCTGTCATCAACCCTGTGTCCAACCCCTCTGCTGCTTTAATGTCTAGTCTCCCCCACAATCTACTATAGTGTCCTCCACAACCTGGGGGAGTTTATTTTTCTTCAGAAATCGGTCATATTGCTAGTCCTCCTAACCTTTCTGTGGCACCACCTGTTTATACCACTGTAGCCCATACTCAGGCTAATCCTACTTTTCCGGGCCCCTTTACGATTCCTAATGCTCAGTTCAATAATAGTTCTTTTATGTCGGGCTTACCATTTCCCATTTTAGGGCAACAAATGGGTCAATTGAATCAACCTGGCCATGGCCTACAAATCAGCCAAATGAATCAACCCTGTTATTACCCCGGATACACAACTACTTCCAAACCTGTGCTATTTCAACATTATGGTTTAGGTAATAACCGAGCCATGCAACCGTCCTCAGAAAACCCTCCTTTACTTAACCCAAATTATTACCCTGGGCCCGGTTTAGGGAACTATTACCCCGGTATGGGAGGACACCCCTTAGGTCAGTCTGGATATCCCCAGCTCAGCCAAACCATCCCCCCCGGATCCGGATACGCTCAGCTCGGACGAACGGTCCCCACGTCTCGCGTGTCTCATCCTTTTGGGTGGGAGATTCAAATGGCACAATTTCCCCTGGATACAGAGGCCTAGGTAAAGTTGACAAATATGATGGTACTACCGACCCCACAGCTCACTGGATGCAGTGCATGAGCGTCATGGATGCTGCTAACCTATCCGACGCTAACCGATGCATGACATTCCATCTGACTCTTAAAGGTCAGGCCATAAATTGGTATTGTACTCTGCCCCGAAATTCTATTCATTCGTTAGATCAGTTTGGTGACCTGTTTTTAGCCAATTTCATGGGTAATAAGATATTGTCTAAACCAATTTCACATTTAATGAACATAACACAAAAAATGGGAGAGGGATTACAGGCTTACATAGATCGGTTCAATGTAGAGTCTAGGCAGTGTCACGAAAAAGATGATAGGATAATGATGGGATCATTCATTAATGGGCTACGGTCAGGACCTTTAGCTACCGAGTTGGCCATCCGACCCCCGCATTCTTATTTTGAAATGATGGTTACTGCTATTAATTTTGCTGTTGTTGAAGATGCTACAGCTATAAAACAGGAAAGAGAAAGAAGTTTTTCCGATTTATATGGTAAGAGGAAAGCTTCTTCCCCAATTCTTTCATCAGGAGGAAGTAAGAAATTAAATTTTGCAAATACTACTAACCCTATCCCAAAGTCCGGGGTAAGTGTAAACGCTGTGCAGGTAGCCGAGCCATTCTCAGTCCCCCGAGCTGACATATATGCTGCCATTCAGAATCAAGGGCTGCTGCCCCCAGCTCGACCCATGACGGGTCCCACTGATCGGCTCAATCCGGGCAGGTATTGTAATTTCCATAAAAATATTGGTCACAATACTAATGACTGTCGTGATTTAGCTGCAGAAATAGCTAAATTAATTAAAGCCGGGAAACTACCACAATATACACAAGTGGCACCTTTACCTAAACCGGTGGCTTCAGCAATCCGTGAACGACCTAACGGATGCTACCGATGTGGAGAGACCGGTCATTTTGCCCGCGAATGTCCCCAATCCGACTCCCGAGTTCCAAATGCTGGAGGTAGCACCGACCTGAATATAGCAGGGATTGTAAGCACCATAGCAGGAGGACCGACACAAGGCGACTCTAACCGCCAAAGGAAACAGGTATACCGACAAAGGAACACTATTCTAGGTAAGCGTAAATCAGATACCATGACACCAGGAATTACTTTCGATGACACAGATACCTTTCTGTCTTTCAATTGTGACGATCCACTAGTGATCGATTGCTATATTTCGAATTACCAAGTACGTAGGACATTGTTAGACACGGGTAGTTCTAGCAATATAATTACAACCAAGGCACTGGCTGGTTGTCAATTACACAAGGCACAGTTAAGTCCAGTTCGGACACCATTAATTGGCTTCGGCAATCACCATGTTATACCTGTGGGACATTTGAGCATTCCTGTCACGTTACTAGCTGGACAGCTAAAACGTACGGAAACCATAGACTTCGTGGTCATCGATGAGCCATCACCATACAATGTATACCTGGGACGACCTGGATTAAATTAGTTCCAGGCCATAGCTTCTACTGTACACATGCTTTTAAAGTTCCCCACCATAGGTGGGGTAGCTTCTATTCGTTGTGATGTCTTGCAGGCAAAGCAGTGTTACATGGCTTCCTTGAAGGAACCGACCCCCGTAGACCTGAAATCAAAAATTACCTCTACAGTCAGGCCGACCTCCGTTAACATTACCGATCTAACAGGTGGCTCGGACCTGTCCATTGAAGCAGGGGCCGAGGTAAGAATTATTCCCCTCGAGGCCGATCCCAACAAGGTAATAAAAATTGGGGCTGATTTACCCCCTCAATTACAATATGATTTGCTTAACCTTTTGCGTGAATTTGCGGAAGTTTTTGCTTGGGGACCGGAGGATATGCCTGGCATTTCTCGAAATATCATTGAACACAGGTTATCCATTGATCCCAATCATAGGCCGATCCGACAACAAAAGGTAACCTTGGGGGAGAACGTAGTAGATACGTGGAAATCGAAGTCAACGCACTGTTAGAAGTACGTATCATCCGAGAAGTGGATTATCCGGAATGGTTGGCTAACCCCGTGTTAGTTTCCAAACCGGATGGTTCATGGCGTATGTGCATAGACTTCACCGACCTGAATAAAGCATGCCCCAAAGACTGGTTCCCCTTGCCTTTGATCGATGTGTTGGTTGACGCCATAGCCGGATTCCGCTTCCTTAACTTCTTGGATGCATATAAGGGGTATCATCAAATCTTCATGGCCAAGGAAGATGAGGAAAAAATATCCTTTATTACCGACAAAGGTACATATTGCTTCATAACCATGCCTTTTGGTTTAAAGAATGTTGGAGCTACTTTTCAACGTTTAGTCAATAAAATTTTCAAAAAACAGTTAGGTCGAAATATGGAAGCATATATTGATGATTTACTTGTAAAAAGTAAAAATGAATCTGCTTATTTATCTGATTTGCGTGAAACCCTTGAAACACTAGCCCAATATAAATTAAGGTTAAATCCAAAAAAATGCGTCTTTGGGGCCACTTCGGGAAAATTTTTAGGATATATGGTTTTTGAGGGGGGTATCTCGGTTAATCCTAAAAAAGTAGAAGCCGTATTACAAATGCACCCACCTAGAACAATTCGGGAAGTACAACAATTAACGGGTAAATTAGCAGCTTTGAATAGGTTTTTAGCCCGGTCAGCAGAACGAGCATTACCATTTTTTAACATCTTAAAGAAAACTGATAAATTTTTATGGACCCCGGAATGTCAAATTGCTTTTGAACAATTAAAAACTTATTTAGCTTCTTTACCATCTTTGACTATGCCTATTCATGGAGAACAATTGTACATGTATATAGCTACTACCGAATCTGTCATTAGCTCGGTTTTGCTCCGAGAAGATAACCGGGTCCAGAGACCCATCTATTTTGTTAGTAAAGTTTTGCAGGCAGCAGAAAAAAATTATTCCAACCTAGAAAAGCTAGTCCTGGCTCTAGTTCACTCCACACGGCGTCTTCGGCCTTATTTTAACTCGCATGGAGTCACCGTTTATACCGACGCACCCCTCAAAGCCATCTTACAAAGAGCAGGAGTTTCAGGTCGACTCACCAAATGGGCCATCGAATTAGGAGAGTATGACATCACCTTTTCCCCGCGCACAGCAGTCAAAGGACAGGTGTTGGCAGATTTCATAGCTGAAGGAGTACAAGACAACCAAGAGAGCATATCTAGCCCGTCAGAAAAAACCGATCTGCTTTTAGCTATAGCAGAAGGTGACGATGCGTGGATCCTCTACGTGGATGGTGCCTCAAGCCAGTCTGGATCAGGTGCGGGGATCGTCCTCACCAGCCCAGGAGGAGAAATTCACACTTACGCTCTACGATTATGCTTCACAGCCACAAATAATGAAGCTGAATACGAAGCCATGATAGCCGGCCTGAAGTTAGCTCAGAAATTTGGGGTCGAAAATCTAAAAATTTGTTCAGACTCCCAGCTCGTGGTTAAACAAATTTTGGGGGAGTATAAGGCTAAGGATCGACAAATGGAGGAATATTTAACATTGGTGCAACAGCAACTAAAATTTTTTCAAAAATGGGCTATAGAACGGGTCCCACGAAGCAAAAATACAAATGCCGATGCCTTGTCCAAATTGGCTTCTTCGGTTTTTTCACATCTGACCAAAACCGTCCTAGTAGAAGAAGTACATACCAGGAGTACAGCCGAACCAATAATCTTGTCTATAAGTGAAGGACAGGATTGGAGATTTCCTATATGGCAATACCTACAAGATGGCACTTTACCAGAATCCCGGAAGGAAGCACAACGAATACAAAGGAAGGCTGAACACTATCAGATAATCGGGGAGGACCTGTATAAGAAGGGTTTCTTGATGCCTTTACTAAAATGCTTGGGATCGGGAGAAGCTGAAGCCATGCTGAAGGAAGTACATGAAGGGGATTGCGAGTCTCACATTGGGGCTCGGAATTTGGCTAAGAAAATAATTGGGGCTGGGTTTTATTGGCCTCGGTTATTCCAAGAAGCAGTGGAGTATGTTCAACGGTGTTCCAGTTGCCAACACAATGCAACAATTCACAAGTTGCCGGCCTCCAGCTTTACTAGGATAATTGCCCCTTGGCCTTTTGCAGAATGGGGGATAGATCTTATGGGTCCGTTTCCTAAGGTCGGTTCATGTCATTATCTTGTTGTGTCCATAGATTATTTCACAAAGTGGGTGGAAGCCGAGGCATTGACAAATATCACGGGGCGAACTATAGCTCGTTTTCTTTGGAGGCAAGTTATCTGTCGTTTCGGTATACCCAGATCGGTTATTTCGGACAATGGAACTCAGTTCGAATCTAAGGAATTCACAGCCTTGTGTTCAAAACTTGGTATCACCCAACGTTTTGTATCGGTAGCACATCCTCCAGCAAATGGACAAGTAGAACTCACAAACCGAACTTTGTTGCACGGGCTGAAATCCAGACTAGAAGATAAAGGTAAAAACTGGGTAGAACAGCTGCCCCATGTGCTCTGGTGTCACCGGACTACGCCCAAATCGGCCACAGGGAAGACCCCCTTCGAGTTGGCCTTCGGGGTCAACGCTGTTATTCCCCCAGAAATACAAAGTAGAGCCCCGCGAGTTATGCACTTCGAAAGGGATCAAAACCAGAAAAACTTGGAGCTCAGCCTGGATCTGATAGAAGAAGTTCGGGACTCGGCCTATGTACATCAACTAAATTACAAAAATTTAGTTCGGCAACACTATGATGCTCGGGTCAAACATCGAGCCTTTGTTCCAGGAGACTTAGTCTTACGAAACCGATCTATTAGCAAACCACAAGAGCAAGGCAAGTTATTTTCTAATTGGGAAGGACCTTATCGGGTAATCGAGGCCTGACCTACAGGAAGTTATATTTTGGAAGATTTGCAAGGACGAGTGATTCCGCGAACTTGGAATGCAGCACACTTGAGAAAATATTATCAGTAAAGCAGTCCGAGTTAAAGATGAAAAAGGCAAAAATTGAAGGAAATAGAAAATATCATTTTCATTCAATAACCCAGCTCGGTTACAAAGACGATCTGAAAAACTCTTCGAAAGGGACCAGAATCAGGAAAAATTTTACAAAGTATAAAGCTAAGTACATCACTACAACTGCATCTAGGCATGCTACCTACATTCCTCACACAGCTGGAAGGAAGGGCAAGCTCGATCTAAGGGAAGGCCGATCTCAGGAAGGAGGAGCTTGAGAAGAGGCTTCATCTGCTATCTCATGGGGGTCAGACACAGGATCCTCTTCGACCTTTTCTGGAATTGGAACACCAATGTCTCGGCATTCTTGCTTGATTTCTTCCACTAAGTCGAAAGGATCGCGTACCTCTGGAAGCAAAGAAGACTGGGCTATGGAATCTTCTGGAGCACCTTCTGCCGACCTGGAGCCTTTTAGCTCGTCCCAGCATATAGTATATCCGCACTGGATTAGCTCGAAAAAACGCCGGTTCATCAACTCCAGCAGGGTCCCTTCCTTAAAAAGTTTCAGCTCGGCCTGACGAGCTGCTTCAACTTCTTCCGAGCTAACCATCCCAGCAGCTTTCTTTGTAGCCTCTTCTGCAGTCTTCTTGGCCTCTTCGGCAGCTTTTTCCAGGGCAGCTCTCTCTTTCGCCCAGGAAGACTTTTCTTCTTTCAGGGCCTTCACATCGGTTTCCAGGCCCTGGATCTTGGTCACCTGTTGGCTAGATTTCGTGCTCAGATCCTGGTTCTGCTGCATTAGCCCGGTTTTTTCAACTTCAAGCTCCGAAATTTTGCTTTTCTCGAGCCCCAGCCGAAACTCCAGATCCTCAACGGCCTCGGACGGTTTCTTCGACTTTTCCAGCTCATAACTTTGGGCCAAGATGTCCAAAGCTGTTGCCCTTTTTGATGTGGCAGCATAATTGTAAGCCACCTGCAAAAAACCGATCCAAGAGTGTCATACGAGGTAACCATTATTTTCAGATATTTATTTAGCTTTGATGCTCACCCTTTTTATGTGCGAAGCAAGAAAAGCCTCCTGCTTCATCATTAGCTCCATATTTTGCCGGAGCTGGTTGCTCACCTGTACCATTTCCTCAAAAGATCTTTCAGTTTCGGCCTCCAACTCTTGGTAAGGCCTGACGTCCTCAGGCAGGGGTTCTGGTAAGTGCACTTGAAGTATGGGCCGAGCTAGGGAGATCGGCCTATCTTTTTTATCCTTCAGCAGAAGAACCCTTTCTTTTGTTAACGGTTCCACCGGTCCCCAAAGGTCATCAGGCTTCGGCAGCTCGAGATCACTAGGAGGGCCCGTTAACAATTGTGGAGCTTTAGCAGCCTTAGCTGCCTGGATTTCTTCCGGGGTCGGCCTGCTCTTTTTCGCGACCCTGGTTAACAATGTCGAGCTAGGAGGATCGGCCACTTCGACCTCTTCAGTAAGGTCGATCTCAGCTGGTCTTTTGGAAGACCCTGAAGCAGCAACAGGTTTGTTGGCTTTTTTCTTCCTTCCGAACCCACCGAGACTACCTGAAAATTAGCAACTTGCAGAAATCAAAATTACCGAGCTATGAAGGATGAAGATACCATAAATAAAGAGTTCAAGGGATAGGTATTTACTTTCTACATTGGGGGATTGGCTCAGCCCGGCCGAAACAAGTAGAACCTCTGAAGGAAATTTAACCGAGTATTTATCCGAGCTACTATGGGTTTTTAGCGCCTTATAGTCCGATTGAATTCTGGGGTCGGACTTGTCTCGGGTTTGTTCAACTGGTAAAATAAAGGGAGACCAACGGTAGGGTAGGTTTGCTTCCTCAGCCTTCACCATAAAAAATCTAGCCCTCCATTGTTTATTTGTATCAGGGGAGTCGGTAATAATTATAGGGCTATTCCTACGCTTCTGGAAGGTCACCCACCATTTACCATAAGGGTATTTACGGACTGTATAAAATTGAAAAAATAGATCTACTGTAGGTCGGACCCCAGCCCCAAAACACATATACATGAACCCTATCAAAACCTAAGGGCATTAGGTACTAGTTGGCTCAGCCCAATATTCAGAAAGTCACACATCTCGATCAATAAATCTAGGGTCGAAAACCTCAGCCCGAAATTAATATGGTATTCATAAACCCCGACCCACCCCCTAGATACAGTATTTATCCTCTCCTCGGGCTCGGGTAAGCGAATCAGAACAGAAGGATCTATATAATGGTTTGATCTAAGTTTTATTAAGTCTGCCCTAGTCATTTCTGAGATTATTTCATCGGGTTTAAATTCGTGAATAGCAGCCGAATCTACAGGAATCAATAATTATAGATAATCAATCCTACAGCAGTATTCAAACATTACATAGATCTGAAAAATAAAGGGGAAAAATACTCACCTGCAGCCGAAACATGGTGCGACGCTCCAGTTCCGGAACTCTTTTCTGAAGCCATTACGAACAGATGAACGGAGGAAGAGTATACAACGACGAAACGGCGGTAGCTACGAAGCTACAACACCGACGAGATCAACGGAGTGGAGAATTAACACCTTCGGATTCCGGCTAAGTTCGAAAACTCCGGCAGTGAGCAGGAAAGTATAGAAATTTTTCTCTCTTTTTCTTTCAGGAAAGCAATTTGCGAATGGTGCCAAATGTGTGTTGCTCTCACGGTTTTTATAATGAAGCCTCGGGGAAATCGAAGAGACGTGGGCAGACCAAAAGCTGCATTCATTAATGACGCTTTGAAACGTGAACGACCTCGTGCAAGTTGTATTCGTTGCTGCAATAAACGTAAAGGCGTGTCCAGACAGGTCCGCCTCTTCAAAATCCCGATCTAGGGTAACACAAAGGTATGTCTTTATGGATTGCATTTATGTCTTAAAAAACTGTTCAAATTCTTTAGATCGGTATTATAATTATTACTATGCAGTTGGATAAAACTATTTGAAGGTTGGATTTCATGTCATATTTCAAGTTTTTACCAGTTAGAAATCCATGAATCATAGGTCGGATAAACACTGAAAAAATGCCTTTTGTCACAAAATTCGGCTTAATAAAATACGGTATGATACTTAACTCGGAAAATTAGCTCGAAAAACCCAAAGAGTATTAAGTTTTAGATCGGTAAAACCTAATACTGGGGGGCTTGTTGATGTGCATAAAATTGAAATCCCCATTGGGCCTAGCCCAATCCATCAAAACAAATAAACAGTAAAAGATAAAGAAGCCCAGATCCACGTTCAGGTCGGAAAGATCGTGCAAACCAAGTCTATCTGTCATAGTTTTAGATCGGATATGAAGGCTTAGCTCGGTCCTAAAGACTTAATAGACTCGTGAAGGCTTAGGTCGGAAAACGTTATAACCCCCAGCTCGGATAGATTGGGTCAGGAAAACTATAAACTATAAGCCCAGGTCGGTAAAAGCCTAGAGAAGCTAGATCGACCAACAATGCTAAAATTCAGGTCGGTAAATAAATAAAACACAGGAAAGCTTAGGTCGATAAAAAGTAAACCGGTCTGAGATAAAGATAATATTGACAAGACAGTTAGATATCATGGTAGGACCATTATCTTAATATATGCAGAGCAATGATGACAAAGGAGCCATGTTAAAGCCATTATTCTGGGAACGACAAAAACCATCATTACAAGAAGAATAAATGGGAGCGTATGTCTTCATGACCCAACGGAACCATCAAGAGTAAGCTTATAAATACTCAGGCACAAGCCTCATTCCAGTAAGTTCCAATAAGCAATTTCTGGCAATTCTCACTAGAATTTCTTAAGCTATTCTCTCATTTACAATTTCTCTGAACATTCTTGTTCTATATTGTTTATCTCTTTCATATTACTGACTTGATCGTCGGAGCCTATACAGGGGGGAAAGCCCCACCCCTTTTCTTGATCAGTTTCCATTGTTGTCACTGGAACAGTGCCAAATCCTCAAGCTTCATCACCATTACCGAATCAAGTTATCCAGAATCCTTAAAGTTCATCACTGTTGCTGAACCGATTTACTCAGATCAATTATTAGAGTGATCCATTCTACTGCACAGTAAAAAGCTTCATCCAAAGATTGGGCTCTTTATTGCTCCTCATTTTCCTGCGAGGCTTCATTCGGATTGGACAATTGCAGTTTACAAGAACTCATTGGGTTGTGAAGAAGCATTATTCCTGAAGTGGACTTTTTACGTCACATCAACTGGCATGAAATATGACTTATTTATCATTTTGAGGAAACAATTTTTGACAATCTCTTACACGATATGAGAATTCGAATTGAACCTTTACACGTTATAACAAATTCGTCAATTCAAAACACGATCTGATTGTCTTTATGGAAAAATAACCCCTAAAGCCTCCCTTTTGTTTCTCTATATATGGGCCCGTGCAGCATTTCCATGATATCGTTATGATCAATTAATGGGACTTGGGCTGAAAGTGTTCTTGCCTCTCTATCATTAATTCGGGTAATCGTTATTCCTGGTGTTTTAGTCACCTTTCAATAACTCCCTTAATTATGTGCAGGCTGCCCTCTAATATTCTAGTGCAATATCATTGGGTAGCAAATTTATAGATACATAGAAGGCGAAATATTGGCACCCGAAATAATATTATTTACCGATCAGTTGATGTATCTTTTATGTAGACCATGGGGAGTTGAGACGTTAGTCCTTATAATTCACGTATCATGGATTCGAACTTTGAACATTTTAAACATTAAAAAAAAAAAAAGAAGTGTAAATGACACCTTCTTAATTTGACATTTAAATTATATTACTGTAAAGTTTATTCCAACTATGATAAAGGAAACATTACAAAGTTGTCTCATCTCATTATGCATTTAATTTACTACGTAAAATGTATTTCAATTCACATGAATTGATTTACAAACAAATTAAAATTAGAAAATATTCCACTCATTTTGCAGCTCCTTCTTCAAATCCTCTATTTGATTCTCAGGAAGAATCAAATTCACCATTCTTCCCCTTCCCTCTTTGCCTTCGCCGCCATCGTTTTCCGGCCCTGCCGGAAGCACCAAAACGGCACCGTTATCACCCACTCCGCTCAAATTACAGTTCGCATAAACTGGTTTTCGCCCTTTCAATTCCAACCAGTAAATCTTCAATTCTTCCAAGTTCACGAACGTAAGATTTGCGCCGTATACAATGAAATCGTGAGATTTCCCATCGGAAATATCCTTTTCATCCATGGCCGCTTCAACCCTACTCGTTTCGTCCACTTTTTCCCGATCGAGCAAGTTGGCAAGTTCAGTCAAATGGGCCTCCGCAATTCCGACCTTGAGATTCGCCGCTTCAACGTTAACGGTCCAAATAATCACCTCGGAGTTGGTAATCGGAACTTTCGAATCCTGGGTATGATTTCTAGTAAAAATCGTGATATTCTTCGGTTCCGACGATTTGCCTCTTACCTTAGCCAGAGATTTCAAAATCATTGCTGAGATAACTTCGAAGGGTTTCTTCTTCGTGCTCAATTCAGACGATTGGGCCAACTGATTTAGCTGTTTTGCGGTTACGTGGAAAGTGTGGTTCCGCATTTTGCAGGAGTTGGAAACTCGCCATTGGCCTCCGGCGGGTTCCTCCGGTTGTACCTTCTGCAGAGAAGATGGTGCCTTGAAATGATCATCCGAGGAGACGTTATCTTTGACTTTGGTCGTCGTGCTTTGTGGGAAGTCAAAATGCTGAGGTGGCAGTCGGCCGGCCATGAACTGGCCCCACATGTTGATGAAGTGTGAAGCTGAGAATGCATCTCCGACGACGTGGGCCCAGCTTAGCCCTATTGAGAGACCTCCACATTTGAACCACGTGAACTGCGCAAAGTACAACAACAGCTACGATCAGTTGCCTGTTCTAGGTTTCAAATAAGTTTGAAACCTAATTTTGAAAAAATAATTTTATAATATAAAATTGTATTAAAAATATAAAAATGTGTGGATAAATAGTAAAAAATTGTATTAGAAATAATAAAAATTGATTATAAAATTATTTTTTCAAAACTAAGTTTGAAACTTAAGTTAAAGAACATGCCCTAAATGATACTTTTACTTTCTGAAGAATTCAAAATTGTACTCCCTCTTATTGTTATTATTTTTAGTGTCGAGCAGCATCGATTGTTTAACGATAGCGTAGAAATAACTTACGTAGGAGGTCGCACGACCAAATTCATTCCCTACTCGTTAACCTCAATCATTGTAATAGTGTAGTATTAAGCAGAATTCAAAGGAAGTGTCTTCATGTTTTCATGAAACAATAAGATTAGCTTCGTTAATATACACAAATATCATGTGGTAAATATAATTTGACATTGATAAAATAAAATAAAAGACGAACAAAATTTTTTTTGAAAATAGAAGACAAAATATTGTAAATGGACATTTATTTATTTAAAGACAAAAAAATAAGAAAAAAAGACTTGCGATGCATTTAAAGAAAGAAGAATAAAGAGTTCACGTTAAAGCTCATAAAGTACATGTGGTTCCAAGAAAAGATGTACTTAGCATGAGATTATTAGGTTTGTTCGTTGATAGAAAAAAATTAAAATTGTCTAAGTACTCATAAAGGTATATCTTCTTTAGTATAAAATAGTAAACTAGTACTAATTATATTTTAAACAGAAAATATTCGAGCTCTGTTTCCAAATAAGTGTTTCATTTGATTTTTTTTTTTTTTGGTTCCAAAGCGTTCCTTCGTACAATTCAGCATAAATTTTTTTAAAGAAAAATCTAATTTTATCCATATTTAATTGGTCTAATATGATAGTATTTTCAAACACACACGTGTCACAAATTTCTATTTAATATGTAATTAAATTGAATAAAATAATAAATAAGGGTAGAATAAGAAATTTACGTATCTCGTCTATCCCCAATGAGACACTTATTTGGGAACAGACTCATTGAGGAAAGGCTTGAATCAATTCATTGAAATAATTAAATGTTATTACTTCCAAGTTTTGGAAAGTGGTTGCATGATATTTGTCTCCATTAATTCTACATTAATTTCTCTTGTTTAAAAGTAGGTGAAGATCCAAGAACTAGCAAGGGATTTTTTTTCTCGTATGTCCCATGATTTCCCTTTGTCAAGGTTTTTTTTTTCTTCTTATTTTTGTGTGTGTAAGAAATTTAACGACCTTTGTAACTCCATAAGCGTCACCAAGAGATGGGGTGATCTCCGGACCCCGTCCAACTCTCTCCTCCACACTACCTCAATTTTCTAAGACATAACTAATTTGCACATCTCACTTGAATATTTCTTCATCTTATTAAAAAGTGCTAATATTTCTTATATTGAAAACAATATACTCTTTACTAACAGATGAATAAACTCGTAAAAGCTTTAAAAACCCTTAAACGAGTATATACAGAACGATGAAAAATATGTTTAAAAAACATGTTTATGAAAATAAAACAATTCATACCACGTATATATATTTTGTTAGAGGACGTATATTTCAACCACAATCTTATATATATATAAACGATGACGAAATATAATGGCATATACCTGGAAAAAAACAAGAGGGGCAAAACCCAAATCGGGACCGAGGAATTGATCGTGAGTAAGCTGATCATTAACAGAAGAATCACTCGATTCCATTTCCAGCCATTCCTCAAGAGTTTTGCCGCATTTCGCCTCCACGATACGAACGCCGCTGTCGTTGCACTTGATGAACGGCCGGTCACTTTCTCCGGCCACCCTGATCCGGCCGGACAAAGGGTAGAACAGCACCAAACACTGGAACAGCGGCTTCTTCAGGTCCGCAACGCTCAGCCCTCGGGCGGCGTCGCCGTCGAAGAAATATACCCCTTTGATGTAGTGAAACTTCATGGCTAAATCCATGTTTGTCAGCTCCCAGACTTTGTTCTCTCCGGTGATCCTCGCCGGAACCACCGACGAAAGCCTCACGTCGTACACGAGGCCCTCGCCGTGGGTGGTGGCCGGAGCTGGCGCCATATTAATTATTATTACGAGTTATGGGTTGGATTGTGGAGAGAAATTAAGATTGAGGAATGCGAAGAGAATGGGCATAGCACATGAATATATAGGGCATACAAAAACTACCCAGCGGTCTCGACAAGTGGTAATCTCCTCGTGCTTGCACTCGGGCTTTACAGGTTTGAACCCCCTGTCTATATCGAATGTGAGTTGTCTTCCTCGATCTATTTGTTCATAGAAGATATAGTCGTATTCACACCTAGTGAGGTGTGATATTCAGAGTCGTTTGTGGAGTTACACCATGTGCGAGAGTATAGTAAGATATATTCAAGGAATAATGTGTTATTTTAGAGAAAAAATAACGTTTCGTATAAAGGTTTATCAATTAATGAATATAAATTTGAACTACTAACTAATTTTCCGTTGGCGTATTACACTTAAAGATGCAGCGGAGAAGTAATGAGTCATGTAATTTATGTCAAGTTGGCTGATGAAAAATGGGCAGTAGAGTGTTTAACCATAAGCTATCTAATCCCTCTCCAACAACAAAAGCTTTAGAAATGTACCATATTGTGAGATTATCACCTAATTTTAGCTACTAATACTCCCTTAATTAATATCCATATTTATGTAAGAATTATATTTTGTAAATATATAGTTTTTTATTTATCAATTCTAAGTTATAATAACATCGTAATTTGTCATTATTTTCTTATGCTTAACTTTTTAAGGGTATATTAGTTGTAGACTGCACATAATTAATAAGGGTTTAAAAAATAAAAATAATTAAAATATGACTTTTCTATCGAAACAAAAATAATTTAACAAGACTTTATAATTGAGACGAATGGAATATAATTCTCATTTTCAGAGTTAAGATCACATATCAAAGTTTATTTTTATATTTTAAGCATGTCTTATTATAAGATATCATCAAATTTGCTTCTTTCAACTTATTTTTTATATGTTTGAAATATTAATGTATTTTATTATAATTAATACCCCTTTATTCCACTAAAAAAAGGCACTCACTCCGTTTCATTATAAGAGTCCACTTTGTTGTACTGTTTTGAACCATTCTAATAAAACAGATGAAGTACATTTTTAATATGGAGAAAAAAAATAAGCGCATAAAACACTATTGTCATCCCACCATCGAAAAAAATAGAGAAGTATATATAAGTACATATTGATAACCGTCCACCTTCAAAAAAAAAAATATTGATAATCCGTCCAATTGGAATAGTCTGTTTTCTTTAATTTAAAATTTGTCCCAACACAAACTTTCTGTTTTACTTATTTCCCCTCACATATATTTATTAATATAATAATGTGTAATTCGTAATTAATTCATTCTTAAAAAGTAAATATATAAATTAAAAAAAACGTATATTTATTTTAAATAGCTAGTAGATCCCAAATCTCACAAACAATATTGTACAAGTTAAAATCAATACTCATATGTCGAGATAAAATAGTCATACCAAGTGAGCTCATACTCATACAACATGACTCATAAATTTGTCTTTCGTGTATACACTTTCACAATAAAAAAAAATCATATTACACTATGAGTATCACCTTCTATTGTAAGAGAGCGTGACAGATAAAATATCTGCTCTTCCCGTAAAATCATATCAGACCGCCCAAAAGTGGGAAAGTTGAAATATTGATACTTCGTGATGACAGTTATGTAGTTTGTAGGGAGGCGGCTGTGTAGTAAAAGATCTACTGAGAAATAGCAGGTGTTGTGGATCAATCACCGAAAATATGCAGTTGAGTTGTGCCATTAACACAACCACCTAATTAAATTTGGGCAGTTATCGGATAGAGAGTTTGGCCTTTAATTCAATTACTTTCTCTTTCTACACATCATGATGAATATTAAATGAATAGGGATGTCAAACGAGCGGGTATTAAATGAATATTAAGTTAATGGGTAATGAGTTTCATTACCCATTCAATTAATAGTCTTAATTGAAATGGGTAATGAATAGCTATGTGTATCCATAATACCCATTATATATAAATATAAGGCATATTTAATGATTTATTAATAAAAATTTTTTCAAAATTTTTTAATTTTAAATTTTTTTTGAAGCAAATTTTAATTCTTTGAATCTATTCTAAAATTAAAATATTATATATTGTATACTTTTATATTTAATCGTATTTAGGTTTTTTTTTCAAACACAATTTTAAATTTTTTAATATTTATATAAATCCCGTACATACCCCGACCCGAGGCCCAAAATTGGGCCCTGCCCGAAACTGGGCCTGAACCATGGGCCCAAACTGGCCCAAACTGAACCGGCCCGAACCCGAACCCAAACCCGAAACCCAAGCCTGAACTCGACTTGGAACTCGAACGAATTTTGAATTAGTATTTATAAGTGGGTAATTTAAAAATATTATAAAATAATAAATGAGGAAAAACGCAAAATAATTGTAGGACAAGAAAAATAAAAATAAGTTTGAAGAAAAGAAAAAAAAAATGGGCCCACTAAAATAGGTGAGTTGTTGAGTTTTTGTTTATACTTTTAAGGGTAATTTTGGATAAGTATTTTTGGTACCCATAATGGACGGATTTTAGGGTACCCAATGGGCTACCCTAAACCCACCCATTACATATTTTGCCCAAATTCACCCAACCCATTATTTTTTTAAGTGGATTTTATTGGGTTAATATCCAATGAGTTTTGGTAATTTTTGAATTAGTGGATTTTTTTGTCACCCCTAGATGATGGGATACAAAAATAGATGTCTTCTTATGATCAAGCGGTGGCTGCATTGATTACATTTGAATTGAGGGCACCCCTAGCTTTAAATCAATTCTATACTAATTTTGAGGTTTTTGTAGGTGGCAATTCATGTCGTATCCGGGCTATCGAATTCGGATTGATGGGTTTTTGTGTCGACACTCCTCAACCCTAACCTTGCTTGTTTAATTATTCATGTTATTCGTGTTGACCCATTTAACCCACG
This sequence comes from Leptodermis oblonga, assembly GCA_016801395.1. Taxonomy (NCBI): domain Eukaryota; kingdom Viridiplantae; phylum Streptophyta; class Magnoliopsida; order Gentianales; family Rubiaceae; genus Leptodermis; species Leptodermis oblonga. Next base: position 38,328,891 of record CM028752.1, read on the forward strand.
AACATTTTGTGTCGTATTTTATGGTTATAGTATAAATTTATCCGGGTTCAGGTTAGTGGGTTCACGTGTCAACTTTCTCAACCTAACCTTACCCGTTAAATTATTCGTGTTATTCGGGTCGATCCATTTAACCTGCAAACCCGCTAAGGCTCAATCCTAACTGCTTATATTGTGTTGGGTTCGTGTCGTGCTTTCGTGTTGTGTCTGAAATTGCCAGTCCTAAATTTTTGTGGTGTATTTTTAGCCACGAATTTCAATCATTATACTAATTAGTATTTATTATATTTTTACATTTAGATTATAGATTTTGATGAAGTATAAGGTTAGAGGGATGAATATATACTTTAGTAACTAAATTCGATATACGCTTTTAATATAGATTTGTTTGAACATAATCGTAATATTTCATTTGTTAAACTTACTACTTCAAAGGCTAAATCAATAATTCCATACCTAAGAGATGATACTTGATAATTCAACCCATAATTTCAATACATGACATTGAGTGATAATGATATTTCATATGCTAAAATGGTACGCAAACTGTTGGATCATCAGACGCGTGTTATACAAGTTTTTATGATTAATTTTACAAAATTATAATAATAAGGTTACTAAGGGCCTGTTTGGTATCGTAATTCAAGTCGTGTTTTGAAATCACTTTTGATTTTATAATATTAAAAGTGTGTTGGGAATGTAAAAAAGTTGATTGGAAATATAAAAATGTTTATTGGAAATGATGAAAAACTATTATAAAACAAAAATGTTTTCAAAACACGTTTTGAAATCGTGATACCAAACAAGCCCTAAATAAAATAAATAAATTTTATTTAAAACATAAATTAATTATTTTAGTAAACCGTTAATCGAAATGCTTAAAGGCGTACAACAACTGAACTTTTATTCGTCTAAGGCTGAGATTTTATCTCGATTGTCCTTGTTTATTTTTGTTCTCTCTTCATTTAATTTATTTTATCAATATTATAAAGTAAGGTGAGACTTCTACAATATTCGTCTGTTACCCTTTTAAGTTTTAACCCTATAGAATGAAGTAAAGCTTTGGTTGAGTGAGGGGCGGAGGGTTGAGGGTGATGGTAAGAGAAGGGTCTTGTAACCTCGAGGTCATGAGTTCAATTATTATGATGCAAGGGTAAAAAAAATAAATAAATAAGAATAAGCTTCGGTTGATTAGCACTATGAGTCGACTTTTAAAACATATGGTTAATAAGAGAGTACTTTCACGAATATGCACAATTTATTCTGGATGTCAAGATACAATACAACACCTAAAATATATAATTTAAAGTTATTTGTTCCATTCATATCTTACCTTTTAAGTATGAATTAATAATGAACCGCACATAATTATACTCCTCCGGTCTCATTCAAAAAATTCACTTTTGTGTTACTAAAAACAGTAATACAAAGTAAACTTTATGAGTAAGACGGATGGAGTGTTAGTAAAGGTAATAGGAGTAACAAATTTAAAAGTTTAATTTTCTATCGGAATAAAAAATATTTTTGATAATGAACTATTCTAATATAACAAAGAGAGCTTCAATATAGAGTGTTGTGGAGATTTTGAAATATTGAGCTTCCGTCTTCACATACCATGACTAAAAATTGAAGTAATTAAGACCTTCAAAGAGTGAAAGAGACACTTAACTAAAGCCACATGTATTATCGTATTGCATTGGTTAATATCCTCAAAGATGAGAAGGAAGAACGGGTCAATCAACCATTAGTACCTCATAAGAGGTATCCGCTTCGAATCACATCACTGTCAAGATTTGTGCAAAATTTCAAAAATTATTTACTGTGATGTTGTGGTGTGCAGATATGTCTCCTTATAATGTTCAAAAAAGAAGAAAAAAAAAAAAAAAGAAGAAGCAGTTGTGGTGTGCAGATTTTCTCGTATCTGAAGTAAAAGAAAAAAAAAAGAAGTAATTGTTCTCTCAATGAGTACGCTTAATGTGCGGAAACGAGGCATCTCTTATCCATAAATGAATAAATTCATAAATGAATAAATCTTTCGTTAAAGGAATTAGATGTCTTTTTTTTTATGCAATTAACTGAAAAAAGAAAAACTATCTGATAAAAGATGGCATAGGATCTGGGATACATAGACCACCAAACCCTCGACCCAGATCATGATAAAAAGTCATGAGAAAAGAAAAAGACGTTAAATTAAATGGGCCTCCAAAAGTCCAAAGGACCCATCCTCTCAATGACCTAACAAAGCCAACAACTGGTCCCCAACCCAAACCCAATCAATTCAATTTTCCAATTCCAAGTCCCTATAAAAACTATGGGCATGTGTGGAATGTATCTCAAAACCATTTTGAGATACATTTTCAATTTTATAATACTTTTTCGTTATTTTCAATAAGTTTTTTTTACATTTTCAACACACTTTTTTACATTCCCAATAAGCTTTTTAATATTATATTATAATGATGCTCAAAACATGATTTTGAGAATCATACCACACAGGGCCTATATTTCGCCTTTCACGTTCGGGAATGAGAATGAAACGTTTGATATCTGAGAATGATTGAAATAAATCCTCAATAAATTTTAAATTGTGTTTTAGATTCCATATGAATTTTTTTTTTAATGCATCATTATATTTGATTTTCTATTACGTCGAAGGCAGGGGCATGGTGGTTGTGGGAAGAGAAACAACGAAATGGTAGTCACTCACAGAGTCATGTCAGAGTTGCACTCTAAATAGGCAGAACTGATAAAGTTAAGAATCAAACCCCTAATATTTGGGTGGGTCGCTATTTGTCACAATTGCTAGGACACTAGCTAGTTCCTCCATATGATATAATTTTGATATCATTCCCCTATTCTCTTTCCCGCGCCAAACACACCCCGAGGGTGAAGGTAATGAAAACCAAGAAACCCACCAAGCGCGTGGCATGGCAGAGTGTTTTTGTGAGCTAAAATTAGGGCTGAGAACGAACACGAACGTTCACGAACAAGCTCGGGATCGACTCGTTAAAAGCTCGGTTCGAGATCGTTTATTTATTAATAAACGAACACGAACAAAATTTTATGCTCGATTAATAAACGAACAATAAATGAACAAAAGGGAGCTCAGCTAAATTACGTTCGTGAACAGCTCGAAAAGAAAAAATAATTTTTAAGCTCGATTAATAAATAAACGCACACGAACAAGATTTTAATCTCGATAAATAAATGAACAATAAATGAACACGTCAAAGCTCGGCTCGGCTCTATTAATAAATAAACGAACACGAACAAGATTTTAAGCTCGATAAATAAATGAACAATAAATGAACATGTCAAAACTCGGCTCGTTATCATCCTAGCTAAAACCCACAAAACCCAATGCGTCAGGGGAAGTTTTTTAGTTATTGAAAAATGGTTTCTTTTTGTCATCCAGCACCATCCGCTATCGTATTCAACAATACACTATCGTAGCCGTTTTGTTTATGTATATTTTGTGTATGTAAATCTTTGATACTCACACACTGCCACCCTAAAAATGTACACTCTTCTCTGTTAACTTTCATCCCATGCCACTCTCTCCTTTATTTTTCCACCTTTTTTCCTTTCCTTGGCTCTTCCTCTTTCCCTCTTTCCTTACCATGCTGTAGGACGAAAAAAAGTTCCTTTTTTTCTTGGGTTTTTTGGTAGAGTTTTGCTGTGTTATTGTGTGATTTTGAGAACTGCATTCTGGGCTTTATCTATTTTCCCATTTTTTTGAAGGATGAGAAAACCCGAGGGTAAAAGGGTTTCTGGCATTGGTTCTGTGGCTTCAGGTATTTTTTCCTGTTATGGGTTTTTACCAGTGTTAGTGTTATCTCGTCTTTGGTATTTTTATACGGCCGCTTGAGTATCTACATTGTGGGTTTTCGTGTTAGACTTATGGTGTTCAAATTGATTTTTTCCAATTTTGTGGAGTATCTGATGAATCCTTTGGGGCAATGCAGGTGGGGTTATGCATTGTTTTGCTTTGGTTTTAATCCTAGAATAATTTTTTTTCGAAAGTATTATATAGAATAATTCTTGTTTGAACCTTAATTCTACTGCATTTTCGCTTTATTTTCCCCTCTTGATGCTTTAAGACGGGTCGGTTTTTCGATCCCTAAATTATAGACGTAATGCAACAGTTCAGAAGGAATGCATTTTACTTCTGACACTTCTTTTGCGCCATATTTTGTTAGTGATCAAAAGGTTTAGGCAGCTGTTCATGTATAGAGTTTACTTCCATAGTTTTGTTCAAAGCCTGGTCTCTTCTTGCATTTCATACTGAAATATGCAAATCTGCACGTGTGTACCTTTACTTCCAGTTTGAAGATGTGCGGATTTCGTGCGATTTCAGGGCTGGTGTGGAATCAATTTTTTGTAATTCTAGTGCTTGTTATCATCACTGAGTGGAACAAAATGTCAGAATTGGAAAATGGTAGTCAAGGAATGGAATACATGATTTATAAGTAAGTATATATAGTGTGGTACATAATCTTAAGAAGTTGTGTTCCGGATTGAACCAAATCAGAAACTGCTGTGATAGTGGAGTATGTTAACTGTATCGTAAATTAGTTTGGACAATGATTTAGCGTACCGTGTGTTTATAACATCAGAAAATAAAGGCTAATATATCCCTGGGAAAAGATAATTAGATAAACAGAAACAAGTAATGATTGCATTCATTTGATCTCATTTGCCAGACTGCATTTCCAATTTGCAGGTCTCCTACACCACTCAGAGAAGAGTAGTGGATTGAGCTTGGAAGAGAAAAGGCAAATAGTTCATGGAATTGCTCAATGCTTAGAAGATGCTCCAGCAGTCCTGAATTCATTCAAAAAGAATGAACTTCTGGAGATAATATGTGCTGAAACCGGTAAGGAGCGTAAGTTTTCTGGATTCACTGGATTCACTAAATCGAGAATGATAGAGTACCTTCTCAAGTTAATTTCCAAGAAGTGCAAAAAGGATACTGCGAAAGAGCTACCTCCTCCTGTGCAAGAGGAAAAAAAGATCATTAAGCAACAGAAAAACAAATATCTATCTCAACTGCCCAATGAGTCTAACCTGTTTCACGGGGAAACAGTGAGAGAAGATCCAAAAGTCCCACTATGTGGTAATCTAGCATGCAGAGCTCCTGTGGATGCAGACGACATATTTTGCAAAAGATGTTCTTGCTGCATCTGTCATCAATATGACGAAAACAAAGATCCTAGCTTGTGGTTGATCTGCGATTTTAATTCTCTGGAGGAAGGTGAGCCTTGTGGAATATCATGCCATCTGAAATGTGCTCTTGAGCAGAAGCCATCTGGCATTTTGAAGAAAGATTACTCTGGAAATCCAGATGACTATTGCTTTTGCATTTCTTGTGGAAAACCTTATGGTGTGATGCGGTAATATCTCCATTTGAATTCATAAACTTCTACGTAGTTCAGAATTTGTTGACCATCAGGAATACACGAGTCTTTATACGATGTACAAAATTGGGAAGTGTTCAATATGTGTGCAGTGGACGTATAAATTCATAGTTATCTGACGTCATTGCTTATGTAGCATTTTCTGAAACTGAATCTCATATATATTAGGCTAGTAATTGGTGGTGGAGAATGATAAGATTCCAGCTCTAGTGTTTAGATGGAAAGTGTATGCTTTGTCATATAATGGTGTCTTACATAGCGATGTAAATGTCAAATCATGTCTTCTTACCTTGCTGTTGGAATTTCTCCATCTTTGTCCTAGAAAGCAGGAAAAAGTCACTTGTTCGGTTCAAATGTTCATTGAATAATTGTGTCAGAAATGGTAACACATGAAGTTTATTTGTTCAAAGCTCATTGTTTTCAGATCCTGGAGAAAACAATTGTTTGCAGCTATAGAGGCAAGAAGGGTTGATGTGCTGTGTCAAAGACTCTCCCTAAGCTACAAAATTTTGGTTGGAAGTGATAAATACGAAGGACTGCTGAAAATTGTGGAATCTGCCGTCATAGCGCTTGAGAATGAAGTGGGGTCTCTTCATCAGGCATCAACAACTATGGACCGAAGCATTGTCAATCGACTTTCTTGTGGTGCTGCAGTTCAGAAGTTGTGTGCATCTGCTTTAGAAGCTTTTGATTCCATGATGGATAGACAATGCTTCAATCATGTAGATAAAAAGGAATCACCAGGTAAAGTTCTTGTTACAGAAGTGCACTTGAGGCTTTTTCCTTTTATTTGATCATCACTCGAGGTTTTGTTTTTCGCTTTTATTTTCCATTTAGCATCACTCGAGGCTTTTACAATCCAAGAATTATGTGTTTACTATTCTTATTTTTATTGTTATTTCTAGATTTAAATTCAGATACTCTACTATCATTCAATGCCTTGGAAATGATAATGGAGTTTCCATCATGTTGCTCTCACATTGATGTATGGTTTTCCCATGAGATTGCAAACACTCTGTGCTTCTTATTGTTTCCTAAATATAATCTCACAGCAGATATAGTTAGGTGCAAAGAACTTGGCCCTGTTCGTTTTCATTTCTTTGTTTGTGTTTTGGTTTCTACTGTAAATTTAATATATTATAGTACATATTCAATACAACTTTTTACTATTCAACGACTCTCTTTTACATTTCTTATACACTATTCATATGAAAAAATTCTTTTCCAAAAACAACTCATAACGAACATGTGATCTTGGAGTTTGTATGCACTCACTTCACATTTCTTGTTTGTTGTGCAATAATGCTGACAGAATGCAAAATACACTTTGAGGCATCGTCTCCAACTAAAGTAGCTGTTATCTTGGAGTATGAAGATCATTTTTTCAAGGATCTCTTCAGCTGCAGAATTTGGCATCGAAAATCTGGAATGGACTTTCCTGGGAAACCAACTTATAATGTTTCGGGTCCCATAAAGAGGTTTGAGTTGTGTAATCTTGTTCCCTCAACCGAGTATTTCTGCAAGGTTTCTTTCTTCAGCAAAAATGGAGTTCTCGGGGTTTGGGACGCCAACTGGAGAACTCCTGCACTGTCAGTTGAAAATGAAGCAGCGATAGGAAGCACTAATCCACACAATGCCAATGCTCAGGCAAGGACAGAATCGATGAGTTCCAGCGACAGCAAAGTCGCTCTCAGTGATGATCTATCGAAGGAACAACCATCATTTTACGGCTTCAGAAAGAAGAGTGAAGGGTCGCCTACATTGCCCTTTCCCACGAAGCAAGTTTCTTTAGCCAGTCCCACTTCAAATGCTCCTTCCACGCCTTGTAAATCTGACGGAACACAGGGAGCGCCGCACTTATTAGCTAACCAGAGGCAGTTGAAAGAGACTGATTACGAGTACGCAGTGAGAGTTGTCAGGAAACTGGAGCACGAAGGACACCTGGGATCAGATTTCAGAGTGAAGTTTCTCACCTGGTTTAGCTTGAAAGCAACATTGCAAGAGAAAAGGGTTGTTAGTGTTTTCATCGACACTTTCTCCGACGACCCTCTTAGCTTGGCTGGGCAGCTTCTTCATACTTTCAAGGATGAGATTTGCAATGAACATCAGAAATTGGCTTCATCCAGGTTCTGCACTAGATTGTGGCACTAGCTTACTTTTGTGAAAGAATAATCAGTAGTTATTTCTCAGTTATTTGCATCTTTTGAGTAAGGCAAATCATAACACTAACTATGGCCTAACAGATCATTTTGAGATCTCTGTCAAGTAGAAGACAGAATCTTGAGTCAGAGTTTCCACTTGTGTTCAGAATGTTTTGGAATTATTGAGTTCGGGTCGTATTCACGTTAGCAAATGTGCTACAACGTGTTATGTCCGTGTCGAGTTTTTGTTTGTGTCAAATATTGCCGCCCGTTAACATATCTGACTTCATGTAAATTAGAGTTCTGCATTGTTTGTTGTCACAATCTGTAGCGGAGAAGAAAAGAAAAAAAAAAAGAAAAGAAAAGGTAGCAACCATATAAACAGGTTTTTAAAAATATGGTCCTTCTAAGTAGAGGAGTGCATTATTTGGTACGATTTGAAAACCAAACCAAATTCAAATTTACTGAATTTGAGCAAAACGAATTTGATTTCAAATTTGAATTTGGTAATTCCGAAAATAATTTTCAAATTAGTTTTCGAGTTGGTTGTCTCGACCTAAAAACTGAATTCGAATTCTGAATGCTTGCCTGGTGTATTTACATTTACTGGTTTAGTTTGATGCTTGGCAAATTTTTATTTTATTTTATTTTGATTTGGCTTCACATATTTTAATTTCAATTAAAAAAATCTTGTGAATTTGTTAATTATCAATTGGATTGAAGTATTAACTTTATTTTGAAAATTCATAAATTTAAATTGAATTTAAAATTTGGAGAGGTACCATCTTTTAATTGGATTCAATTGATATGATAGGATGCCCTTAAATTTCGCCGAATTAGTGTTTTTATTCTTTTCATTTTTAAGGCTATTATTAAAAGTTAAATTTCAAAGTCAAACATACTAATTTTTTTTATAATTACATATATGTCCTTAAATTATTTGTAAAACTTAATATTTAAAAATTGAAACCTATGTTTAAGTCCTATAACTATTCAATAATTGTAATTTAGTCCCAACGATTGTCAATAACATTAATGATTTGGGTAGCAATGCAACCTCAATCCGAACTTTTCTCCACTTGTATTAATACTAATGTGGGCATATGATCTTGATAAAAATAATAGCTTTAAAAAAGGCATGTTATTTACATGACCCATTTTACTATATGTAGGATACTTTTTAAAATTTTAATTAGTGAAAATACAAAAATATCCTCTCACTTTAATTAATTAACTTTTTTTTTTTTAAACACCATTGTTACCGGCGAGAAGAAAACCTTCTTGCCGGCAACCATGGTCGGCAACCTTCGCCAAGGGCCAGCAGTGCAGGACATCGAAGGTCCTCATTTTTTTCTTTTTTAAATTTTTTTCGCCGGTTCCGATTGGAGAACTGAAGTTCTCCAATCTCTTTTTCTTTTTTTTATTTTTTTTCGTCGATTCCTTCGCAAGGAGAAAGGTCTGAGAGTTCCATGAGTTCCGGTTGCGCCGATTTGGTTATGTGATTTCCGTCAAATGATTACACAGCCAGAGCAAGGAGAAAGTCAAAAACTCCCCAAAGATTGAAGTGCATTTAAGTCTTTCCACCCAAATAAATTTTAAAAAGTGTCATATATTTAGTAAAACAGGTCTTTCAAATAACAATTTCCTTAAAAAAAAAGAATAAAGATACTAATAAAAAAAAATTGTAGGTTTATTTTGTACTTACTATTAGACACGGCTTCAGTCCGAACCGGCGGATAAGAACCGATGTGTATGAAAATAATAAGGCAAAATTATATAAATTACCACTAAACTATTACTTTTGACCACTTTTAGCCACTAAATTATTTTTTGCCTATTTTTGACCAATAAAGTATTTGAAGTGACTACTAATGACCATTATGTTAGTTAAGTTTGTTAACTTTGATGGAAATTTTCGTGGAAAAATTACAAAAGTAGTCCACAATCTTTACTCCTGTTTCAAATGTAGTCCACAATCTTTAGAAAGTATCAAATGTAGTCCACAATGTATCCGATTTGTTTCAATTTCAGTTCAAAAGATGGAAATTGGACCAAATTAACGGTTAACGAGTTTGACCATTAGTCAAAAGCGGTTTTGACCTCCTGAAACCACCCCAAAAGATTATGGACTACATTTGAAACATGGGTAAAGATTGTGGACTACTATTATTATTTTTTTTCATAGTATTTAAGAATAACACATTTATCTTACTTTTGAAGATATTGACAATTTTGATTCATTTTACTTATTATAGGAACTTCCAAAGTCACAAAAAATTATGTTACAATTGTATTATATTCATCTCAAATTTGCATTTTTAAAAATTAATTACTCCCTCTGTTCCATCAGAAAAATCCATTTTAAAAAATATTTTGTTCCAATAGAATAGTCAACTTTAAAATTTTTTTACTCCTCATACCCTTACAAATATAATAATGTGTGGTCCACAATTATCTCATACTTAATAAGTATATGTGTGGAATAAATTGTGTCAAATTAGTTATTTTAGTTGTTGTACCCTAACATTCATAATATATATATTTAATAAACTTATAAGAGTATTTTTATAAAAGGATTTTAGTTGAGAAATATTTTCTTTAGAAAATTTTATAAAATCATAAAATTATTTTATTTCAAAAGTCCCGATACGGGTAAAACCGATTGCACTGCTGTAAATAGTAAAAATATAAGTTTTAAAGAATATTATAGGGATGTGTAAGTTTTAAATTTTATATATTAATAAAGAATATAAATTTTTATGATAAGCATGTTCTGAGTCCTGTTGCGAACTATGTAGATATCCGGTGAAGCTACCCCTTGTATGCGAGGTAGTGAATTTGGGGTGTCACAGAAATTAAGGTGAAAAAATGTTTAAGAAAAATAGAAAATAAGAGTTGGGTAGGAAAAATAAAGAAATAAATGAGAGTAGAGAGAGAAAAAAAAAACAAGAATGATAAAGATATTAAAAAAAAAAAAGAAAAAGTACTAATTACAAGGATGAATAGAGAAAAACTGAAACAAAAAAGGTAGAAAAATAAAATAATGTCATAAGTTTGAAAATGGAAAATTATCGAAAATAAGAAGCTATTTAATTTCAACAATTTCTCATTTCCTAAATTCTCATTCTCATAATTCTAAAAATTTCCCACCAACAATTTCAAAAAAAAATCAATAGTAGTCCACAATCTTTACCCATGTTTCAAATGTAGTCCACAATCTTTGAGGGTGGTTTTAGAAGGTCAAAACCACTTTTGACTAACGGTCAAACTCGTTGACAGTTAATTTGGTCCAATTTTTGTCTTTTGGACTGAAATTGAAACAAAACGGATACATTGTGGACTACATTTGATACTTACTAAAGATTGTGGACTACATTTGAAACAGGGGTAAAGATTGTGGACTACTTTTGCAATTTTTCCAAATTTTCGTGGCTTCTCCAAAATCTGATGAAGTTTGGATTATAATCAACGGAATTGTTATTTGCAGGAACTGAATTACTATTCATAAGAACATTTTCCTGTGAAAAGTCTATAAGTCCCCTTAGTTATAAATAAATAAAAAAATTCCTAAAAACTCCTATAAAACTCAGTGCAATCCTCTTCCACCCACCTTTACATTTAGCATTCATTCTCAGTTTTTCCATTTACACTCTATCTATTTACACTCATTCAATTTTCACTCACACATGTATCTAAATATGGCCGATAGTCACGAGGACAATCCATATTACACGGGAGCGGGATTTTGGAAGATTTTTTATGACAATGGCGAGATTTCTGTCAAAATCTCGCCCATTTTGGGGGTTTTTTTGGCAAAATCTCGGGCCAGACATGCTTTTTTTTGTTAACAAACAAACTTTACGTAAAAAAAGTATAGATTGTTTACTTACCGTGTAATATGGATCGTCCTCGTGACTATCGGGCATATTTAGATGAACGTGTGAGTAAAAATTGAATGAGTGTAAATATGTAGAGTGTAAATGAAAAAACTGAAAATGAATACTAAATGTAAAGGAGAGTGGAAGAAGATTGCACTGAGAATGAATGCTTTATAGTAAAAAACAGTTAGTTTTTTTTTTAATTTATCTAAAGAGCAAAATAGATTATTCACAAGAAAATATTCTTGTAAATAGTAAATTTGTTCCTGCAAATAGTATGTCCCATGATCAAAAAGTACACTACTTGCTCCGTTCTAATTTTTTTGAACTATGCTACTGCTTGTTTTCCCAGGATATTGGGTCCTATAACTATTCAATAATTGCAATTTAGTCCCAACAATTGCCAATAACATTAATGATTTGGGTAGCAATGCAAACTCAATCTGAACTTTTCCAACCTTGTCATAATATTAATGTGGGCAAATGATCTTGGTACAAATAATAGTTTATAAATAATAAAAAATACTAGTAAATGTAAAACTATTTACATAAAATGCCATGATGATTAATCGTGAAAACATTAAAATATAATTTAACAAAGTTTGAGGGAACAAAGTGTAAATACCAAAGTTTAAGGGGACATTTTCAACCTTGATGCACGGTTTCTGCCGGAAAGGACAACTCAATCCTGTTCTTTTTGAAGGTTTTGAAAACAATTTTGAAAATAAGTTTTGGAAAATAGTTTTATAATGTAAAAAGTGTATTGAAAATGTAAAAAGTAGATGTTGAATAGTAAAAAGTTGTATTGAAAATGATGAAATATAATTAAAATATATTAAATTTACTGTTGAAACCAAAACCGTTTTCAAAACGAAACAAAAAGAATAAGCCTATATCTCCTCTCCCTCTTTATGGCGTCTCGGAGACTCTTCCCGTTACTATTTTTTGGAAAAACATCAATAATAGTCCACAATCTTTGCATATGTATCAAATCTAGTCCAAATTTTTAGTAAGTATCAAATATAGTCCACAATGTATCAATTTTAGTCCAGTCCAATTGACGAAAATTAGGGCAAATTAATGGCCAACTTAGTTGACCGTCAGTCAAAGAAGAAAAATATTTTCAGGAAATATTTTCCTTTAGAAAATTTTTTTTTAGCCTTTTTCTGAAGGAAAAGATTTTCAGAAAATCATTTTCTTTAGAATTTTTTTTTCTTTTTTTGAATAAAACGATTTTCAGGAAATTTTTTTCTTTAGAAACTTTTTTCCGTTTTCTGAAGAAAAAGATTTTTAGAAATCTGAAAATCTTTTTCTTTAGATAGATAAAATCAAGCTCACATTTCCTTCAACTTCCTAGGGGATACCATTCTCAAGCTCCTTGTATGGAAACGAGTCCGAGAGAAGCTCATCACCTATATAAATGTTCAAATAAGTCAATCAGCACCATTAAATTTGAATCTAAGAATTTACATACAAATAATCTAGTAAAACCCTAATAGAGATAAGGAAGAAGTTACATATAAAACATTCTATACAAATAAATTTCTAAATAAATCTTTTTCTTCAGAAAAAGGAAAAAAAAGTTTCTAAAGAAAAAAATTTTCTAAAAATCTTTTTCTTTAGAAAAAGTTCTTCAGAAAAAATTTTAAAGAAAAAGATTTCAGAAAAAGGAAAAAAAAAATTCTAAAGTCTTTTTCTTCTTTGACTGACGATCAACTTGCCATACTTTTCGTCAATTGGACTAAAATTGATACAAAAGTGATATATTGTGGACTACATTTGATACTTACTAAAGATTTGGATTAGATTTAATACATATGCAAAGATTGTCGACTATTATTGATGTTTTCATTATTTTTTTGCTTCTGTTTTCGAAAGGGGCATGTTATTTGCAGGTACCATTTTACTAAACACATGACACTTTTTAAAAGGGCAAAGGTGCAAAATTGCCCCTAACGTTTTCTGTTAGGGGCAATTTTGCCACTAACGTTTATTTTGGGGCAAAATTGCCCCTAACGTTTTCTGTTAGGGGCAATTTTGCCACTAACGTTTATTTTGGGTCAAAATTGCCCCTAACGTTTTCTGTTAGGGGCAAATTTACCCTTTAATTTTTTTCAAATTACATTTACCTCCTCCAAAGTTTGTTTAAATAACAAATAGATATTTTAAGTTTTAAAAAATAACATTTTAGTCCCTTAACCATCCAAACTTGGAGTAAAATATTTTTATCTAATAAGAAAATATATTTAATACGAATAATAATTAATTATTATTGTTCCAAATAAAATTATTCATAAATTCTAAACTTTTAAAAATATTAATTTAAAATGCATATATATTTTTAAAAAACTGAAAAAACATTAAAAAAAAAGAAAAAAGAAAAAGAACACCCCAATAAAAATATTCATAAATATCTAAACTTTTAAAAATATTAATTTAAAATGCATATATATTTTTAAAAAACTGAAAAAACATTAAAAAAAAAGAAAAAAGAAAAAAGAAAAAGAACACGCCACGGCCTGGGCATTACAAAGGCCGTGGCGTGTTCTTTTTCTTTTTCTTTTTTTTTTTTTTTTAATGTTTTTTCAGTTTTTTAAAAATATATGCATTTTAAATTAATATTTTTAAAAGTTTAGATATTTATGAATATTTTTATTGGGGTGTTCTTTTTCTTTTTCTTTTTTTTTTAATGTTTTTTCAGTTTTTTAAAAATATATATGCATTTTAAATAATATTTTTAAAAGTTTAGATATTTATGAATATTTTTATTGGGGTGTTCTTTTTCTTTTTCTTTTTTTTTTAATGTTTTTTCAGTTTTTTAAAAATATATATGCATTTTAAATTAATATTTTTAAAAGTTTAGATATTTATGAATAATTTTATTTGGAACAATAATAATTAATTATTATTCGTATTAAATATATTTTCTTATTAGATAAAAATATTTTACTCCAAGTTTGGATGGTTAAGGGACTAAAATGTTATTTTTTAAACTTAAAATATCTATTTGTTATTTAAACAAACTTTGGAGGAGGTAAATGTAATTTGAAAAAAATTAAAGGGTAAATTTGCCCCTAACAGAAAACGTTAGGGGCAATTTTGCCCCAAAATAAATGTTAGTGGCAAAATTGCCCCTAACAGAAAACGTTAGGGGCAATTTTGCCCCAAAATAAACATTAGTGGCAAAATTGCCCCTAACAGAAAACGTTAGGGGCAATTTTGCACCTTTGCCCCTTTTTAAAATTTTAAGTGATGAAAAGACAAATATACCCTTGATAGTTTCTAACTTTATAAAAAAAAAATTTACCCAACTTTTTGAACTCAGGGAAAATCGCCCAGACTAGGCGATTTTCCCTGAGAAAATCGCCCAGGCCAGGCGATTTTCCCTAAAAAAATCGTTTTTTTCGAAAATTTAGTGGTTGTTCGCCGGAAAAATGATTTTCTGACGAATGATCGGGAAAACCTGAAAAAAACGCTGTCCTGTGGCGTTTTTTTTAGGGAAAATCGCCACAGAACACCAATTTTTTCTTGGAAAATCGCCTGGCCAGGGCGATTTTCTCTGGGAAATTCGCCTAGACTGGGCGATTTTCCTGGAGTTAAAAAAGTTGGGTAATTTTTTTATAAAGTTAGAAACTATAAAGGGCAAAAATGTAAATTCACATATAAAAATTTTAAAAAGTGACTTATGAATAGTAAAAAGTAGCCTGTAAATAATATTTCTGTTACTAAAATGGTACCTGCAAATAACATACCCCTTCGAAATTGATGATATTTGATAGACTCCTATCAGTCTACTGACTCTTCAATCTGGGCTACAGAACAATGTCTTCAACCAATGTGGTTGGGCTGAAGAGGAAAAAAGAAAGAAATTCCAGAGAATCGTGGATTTCATCAGAAGGAAGCAACAATTTCCGTAATGTAAGTGTAAACTTAGAATCTCATATTGAAACTGTTAATTGTAGGGAATTTTCCTAATGTAAATGTGTTTTTTTTTTTTTCTTTTCTAGCTGCTGTTTTGTTGTTTTCGTGGCTGGCTGCTTGTTTAGGTTGTCTTTTTTGTTTGTTTGAGTGCTGCTGTGCTAAGCAGCCTGAGACCTTGAGCTGAATGTAAGTGGGTTAGAGAGTTTGTGATTAGCACGGTTCTGAGTGCAATCAAAGATTTCCGCTGCGCTAATGATGCACATATTTTAGTGTTTTTATTTAATTTAACTTAAATGATGTACATATTTTGGTGAAAATTTTCATTTTTAAAAATTTTTTTGTACTGTGCTCCAAGTCTCAATTTTTTTTTCTAGACTGGTTTGGGGGGCTATTTTGAGAATCTTAATTTGTAAAACTTCTTGTTCAATGGTTATGGAAAAATTTGGAAAACAATGTGATTTTTAAAGTTGTTTGTGCTGCTGTAATTTGGTTTTGATATGGTATTTTGGATTGCTGAAATCCTTTGCATGATAGTCTACTCTGAGGGCTTCTTTCTCCTCTACATTAGTTTTGGGGCTGTATCTTATCTTTGATGGGGTTGATATTGGAGGGGATTTGATGGTAGTTACAAGGTCTACCTTAGTTTCGCCGGGGGGGGGGGGGGGGGGGGGGGGGGGGGGGGTGGGTGGGTGGTGTTTAGCTCGGAGGGTTCAGCAGTTTAATGGGTGAATGTTAGTTAGTTCGGAGGGTTCAGTAGTTTAGTGGGCTGTTGTTAGTTCGGAGGGTTAGTTTCTTGAGGAATGTTTTGATCAAAGCGGACTTCCTGTAATAGCTTTTAAGTTCTGACAACGCTCTATTGAGAAATTGCTTATTGATTCAACACAAAACTCTGAAAATTCTGTAGTTTGTTTCCAAGGCTACTTTTGTAACTTTGTTTTATTTCTTAGGATATGATTTTTGTAAGTTTAAGGAAAGCTTTAATATAATTCTGCAACAGAATGCTTTTGTGCCTTATTCCTTAAAACAAAATGATTCCAAAACTTGTATATAAACTCCATTTAAATGAAGCTTATGATGTAGTATGTTATAGCATATTTGAGTTTGAGTATTGAACCTGAAATGAAGCTAACTGAAATTCTCCAATTTTTGACTTAAAGACGTAGACTTTACCGTTTTCTCTGCCTCAATTCTGTGAACCCAGCAGGGATAAAGTTAAACCCTAGCTCTTTTTTTTTTTTTTTTTCCTAAGTTTTTCTTTCATAGCATGACACACTTACATTCAGCTCCCGAAGCTATTGTCTTCTGTGGTTTGTTGATGTAACAGTGGAACGATGACTTGGATAACGAACTATTTGGTCTACTTGATGAGGTGGTTGGTTTCGGGGACTTTCACCGACATTGGAAGAGATTACAGTGTTGATTTTTGGGAAGGATTTGCTAATGAACGAGCCAAGTCCCATCAGCTTGTAGACGATGATTATACAGGTTTCTTGTTTTCAGAAGTTATTGAGCGCGGTCGCCAACTCAGGTGAAGTATTATTCATGATACTACTCCTATATGTTATCAATTTGTGTTATATTATTATAGCATATGATTTTGAGTTGTAGGATTCTGATGCGTTGCAAAATAAAGATCGGTTCGAGAGGATTTTTAGAAACAAAAAAAGGTGTGAGCAGAACTGCGAACACATTCCATCTTTTCCGAAGGAAGGATTCTCAACCCCGCCTCGTAGTAGCTCATTTGGGGTCTGTATGAGGAAGGTGGATGAGGAAAAAATGTGAGCTTGGCTAAAAGACGTATTTCGTGGGTAAGCTGTAATGTGGCTGTCCTACCCGGCTGAAACCCAGATTCAGCTCATCAACATGTGGACTCCTGACATCCCGTGAACCTCACGGAGAAGATCAAGTGTGTAACTTATCTATAATTATGGGCGTTAAAAAACTACTTGAAACTAGGACTGTTGCTGTTTTTTGTTGCTCCTTCTTGAGATATTCTGGGAAGCTTTTTGGTTTGGGATTCTTTTGTGTTGGTGGAACTAGTTTTGGAAACAAAGACATCAACCTTGAGGAAAGATGTTTGGAGAGTCAAAAGTGAAATATAATGTGAGAATCCGGTTGTGTTGCGTGTGATAGAAAAAAAATAAAACAATTCAAGGGGGTTGCAACGGACCAGATTAATACCACATTTGAACGATTCAAGGAGGATCTCAAAAAGGTTGTTGGGTTCTACTGTTCTTGTTGTGGGGAACTTGACTTTGATATTGAGAATACGCCCAAATGTTCAATTTGATTTATTGTTCGAATTCGAATTCTAAATTCGGCTTAATCCGTTTCGAATTCGAATCGATTTTTGAATTGGGCTGAAAAAGTTTCCGATTTGAGGAAACCATAAACCGAACCAATTTCTCTCCTTGTAAGTACTAATAGTTAAAAAAGAAAACTATATCTCAGTCACTAGACATACCAAAGTATAACCATCCAAACTGCAACTACAAATCAATAAGATCATGTCAAACCCTGAGCTAAGCACTCCCACTTGGGCATATGACAGTAGAATTAGTGAGAATGTGAAATTTATGCCACACATTAACCTTTGCAAAACATAGAGAATGTATATCAAAAGTTATCCTTAGCACTGTCACCTTGAGGTTCATAACTGGCTGCTGCATGGAACGAGGCCGCGAGGTCTTCCGCCAAACTTCCAGCAGTATACTTAACCGGTTCTTCCGAAACTCGAGCTTTTTTTGAAATAATGGATTTTGGGAGCCAGGATTTTGAAGAACTGGGGGCATCCAAACTTGTAAGACCGCCTCTTCTCCAAACAACAGGTTTCAGCGTCTTCCACGGGTCTTCTACCATTGATTTATCGTAATACAGATTTGGTCTAACCTCAGCTGAAACATTATCACGAGGACCTGTTCTTGCGCCACTCTGCATTGAGCCAGGATTGTGACCCCCCCGCCAGGGACTTCTGCCTCTTCCTGTATGAGGAAATGGCCTACCCCAGTTACCAGACCCAGCCTGGGGACTGTTATTGAATCCGTACCCCCTGCTTTGAGCATAATTGGCGCTAGGACTACCTCTTTGCACAAACTGAGGACCGGGAAAGTGACCACCTCTGGGCATATTGGAAGGAAAGCCATAGGCTCCGTGTGGAACATTCATGTTACCTTGTTGTGGGGCGCCAAAAGTACCGGGTGACCCCACTGGACTCCCATAAGGACCTGGGATGTGATAAGGTCGTGGGGAAATGTCTGCATTCCTTGGTCCTGTAATGTTGAGAGGTTAGAGAGGACAAATGATATAAAAATGTTATCAAACATTCAAAAATCTTCCCAAAAAATAAATAGACATCTAGAGTTAAGAGGAAAATGAGCGATGAATACCAACAGAACCTTCTGATAGCACCAAAAAACAGTTAAGTCACTAGTTCAAAGGGGTCTGTGTTCTCCTCCCATCATCCCTCAAAGGATTCAAGTGGAGTAGTGATCATATTCAAAAGCATCGTAAAAAAGATGAATACCAACTCCAAAAATGCTTAAAAGTAATTGATTTATTGACGCCGTTTTCTAAAATTCTACCCCAGTAGGATTCATTCACATCCTATCCCAATTTTACAGAAAGAAATGAGACAGCCATTTGGCTTCAGCATATCTTTACAACCATACTGCAAACCTCAAACTTTATATGCATGAACAAGACAACCAGATGCTGTTACTTGACCATTATTCATCGTAAACTATCTTCACCACATAAAGGCCACACAAGGAATTAAAGATAATTCAAAGTTGAAAAATATGCTATTATTACTTGGAGGTGTGAAATAGTCTGGTGGGATTTGATGGCTGACCTTGCTCCGGCCCTTGTTCACAGAGAAAGCCGCCATAGGGTCGGTGTAATAACCAAACCTGGGAGCTACATTAGGATCCGGATACACAGATGGAGTCCCCGAGGCTTCAACCAATGGGTTGGCAAGACCCGTAGAAAACCCATCATCACTGGGAACCCCAGCCTGAGAAGCTTCCATTCGCATTGCTTTCAGCCTTTCTCTCCTACTTTCAGACTCTTCCATTATGATAACTAACAGCAAACTAAAAACCCTAAACCAAATCAAATCAGGCAAAAAATTAGCTTAAATTTCTAATCAGTTACAGCTGAAACTAAACATAGCTAAGCTATCCTCAAATTTCTAAAAGCTAAAATCATTCGCTAAACCCACAGAAAGAGGGAAATCCTGATCTGAAACAAATGCTATGATCGTAAAAATTGAACATGAGATGAACAGAAAATAAATAAATCCAATTCAAATCCGAGATTAAATTAGTAAAAGGAAACGAGACTTGCAGATTATTTCAAAGGGGAAATTCAATAACCTGTGAAAATCGAGAGGAACCCTAAGCTCGGGAGTCTGGATGATCGGAAAAACCAAGCAAGTGAGGATGGATTATTTGATTGTTTCAGCGGGGTTGGCCAAGTGCTAAGGCGCGGAAAAACCCAGCGAGGGAATGAAAAAGGAATCGGGTTATACGACGTCGTTAACAACTTTGCGAAAAAACAAGGGGCATGTTAATTGCAGTATAATTTTTATTAAATACATGACATTTTTTAAAATTTTAAGTGATAAAAAAACAATAATATCCTTATACATTTCTACCCTCATAAATAGTTGTACCTACACCCTCATTTCCTCTACAAGAATTTTGCATGCGTATTATGGACGATAACTCTGATAACGATCCATATTTTCCAGTAAGTATGAAAATTACACATTTTTTGGGTGAAAGGTGTAACATTTTAAAGATTTTTGTTACTGCACATAGAATCACCTCATCCGGGCGATTCTATGGAAAAGAATCGCCACAGGACATCAATTATTTTCCATAGAATCGTCTGGTTGGGGCGATTCTTTTCCATAGGAACCGGGCGATTCTTTCCCATATAATTGCTTGGTTTGGGCGATTCTTTTTAAAAGTTGAAATCTGCAATGAAATTGGGATTTTACTGAAGAAAAAAGTAGAAAGGAGAAGAGCAAAAAAGTAATTTCAAGTCTAAATTTTTTTTAAAAGTGTCATTTATTTAGTAAAATGTGTCTTTCAATTAACAATTCCAAAAAACATTGAAATGACTTTTTTTTTTAATTTTAATTCTTTATATTTCAATAATGAAATTTGTAATCTCTTAACCTTAAAAATAACCTTTTTAATTATTCATGTTTGTAAGAGACAAAATTACTGGGTAAGAGACAAAATTCTATCTACAAATAGACAAGATCTACAAAATTACTTTTAAAACTTGAAAAGGCCTGAAAAATTTGTCATGCAAATTTAAAGGATGAAAAAAATTGTTTTAAAATTTGGACGACTAAAAAATTTTCTACATCCAAACATAAGAATCAAGTTTTTTAAAGCATTTTTGTTCTAACAGAAGAATTTTATTTATTTTCACCTATAATACTCTTATGAATATAATTATGATAATATTCATGGTTTATAATTAATTTATACTTAAAAAATACAAAAATTAATAAACTAATAATGACAAATTTAACTGTAACAAATATTATACATTCAAACTCGTAGAAAGTTGTATCTTTCCGAGACACACGACTCTTCCATTGAGACGGGAAAGGTATTAACTTAATTCTCAATTCAATATAACTATCGGACAAAACAAATCCAAGAATCATTCTTCCCAAATAAACATATTTTGCGGAAAAAGTCATACCATACAAAATCACAATAATACAACAAATAGTCCAGAAAGGAGAATATATGGTGTTACGTTGTGTTTCAGCAACAGAAAACTCTCAACTACAGAGAGAGCAAGAAATCATCCCAATCTTTCTCCATCAAGCCATTTCATTGTTGGCATTAGCTTACCCAGAAATGACTTGAACTTTTCGCCGGCGATCGGGTTTCCAACAATATCTAATTGCGCCAAGTTCAGGCCCTTGAAAACCGAAAAAGCATCCCAATGAGTCGCCATTTCTAGACTGCTGATTCCAAATTCCTCTGCCTTCCAATCATTTCCAACTGTATGGGACAGTGGAGATGCGCATAAATACCTTCTCGTGTCGATAGGATGTGACCCAATTTCGTTGTATGAAATATCCAACACTTGCAATGACTTCAGCAGTCTTATAGAGTCCAGAGCAGAAAAACTGCTGAACTTGTTTTTACTGAGATTTAGGCAACAAAGAAGCTGCATTGCCTCCAATCCTGCACAAAATGAGAAGAGGTCCATCAAGCATCATAGAGATAGGGACCTGAAAGCAGATATAGTCTGGAAAGATTTTAACTAATGTACCTTCAGTTGACCGAAGTTCATTATCACTGAGATCCAGCATTTGGACCCACAACAATCGTTCAGTGCAACCTATTCGCGACAATGAAAGACCATTCAGGCGTAGACTTAAAAAATTTCTAGTTGTCGGAGAAGTAGTATCTCTATATTGATGACAGTATCGCAGCAAAGACTCGTCATTAGCAAGCTCCTGCGGAACAAAGGAAACCAAACATGCATTAGCTGCAGCAGAAATTACAAATGCAAACATATAGGGAGAAGAAGAAAAAAAATAAATAAAGAACTAAAGAAATCCTCAAGAATATGCTCACATTTGAAAATGTCCCACAGAGGAATATAAACATCTAGAATGGACACACTAAGCTTAGATTTATAGCGGTTCTTGACTCCTGAAGAAGGATCCCAAACAGAAGCACAAACGATTACATTCAAACAATGCTTCAGTCTGTTTATTTCATTAAAAATAAGCAAGCACGCGACCAAACACAGAATAAGTCACAAGATGACCAAATCCACAATTTAGGGCTGAAACATGCACTATGTTTCTAAATTAACATAAATGCCTGAAACATGCACTAGGTTCTTTTTGCACTTTACACAACCAACGTCAAAGGATGCAGAGTATCACCTGTTTGAGAAAGACCAAACTGTGCTCATCCTTGTAATACTGGATATGTGGTGGGTCCAACTTCATAAGATCATTGTATAGTTCCAGAATTTCTTTGTATCGCAACATGCTTTGATCGTAAGTACCATAAGAAGCAGATGACAATGTATCATGTGCCATCAACAATCTTGCAAGTGTAAGCTTTCCAATTTTACTATAAGGAAGAAGAACAGTATATAAGAAGAGATTTGATGAGCAATAAATCCAATCAGCTTCCAATTTAATCACTAAAATTAAATCAATACATAAGCATACCACTCCATCTCGGCCAACAGTTCACGACAATAAGATATCTCCTTGGCTATTATCTCAGCATTCACCTCATTTGTTTTCAGTTTGTCATCCTCACCTATTCTTAGTTGATGAAATCTTTTAATGAGGTCTAATTTCTCAGGAGGTATTTCATTTCCACAGAAATTATTTTCCGACCAATGAATCCTTCGTGTTTCATGCCCTTCCTCAAGTTCTGACACATGAGATGGTACACAAACTCTGAATTCAATAAGAGAAGGATGACTACAGCAAACACCCGATGAAGAGATGATACCCTTAGAATGGGCAATGCTAACCTTCACTTGATAATGCCGAGAAGGAACCATGTCCTTCACCGAAAAGTTTAAGTACGTAAACCATGTACTTGCCCAACCAGATTTATTTGCAGAAATCGGTGTCCATACCAATTTGCTATTAGTAATATATTCACATTCAACAGTCACTGTACTAGAGTTAATACCAAGAACACCTTCACTAAAACAAAGAATAACAGGAAAATTTTTAGAGTTTGACAATGAACCAGGTGGAAAGGCATATTGATTTGATAACACATGTTCCGATACAAAAATATCTGATCCATTCGGTGGCCATGAGGAAAGAACCAAATGCTCCACTTTAAGTGTTTGTTCCAAAAGCCAAAGATGATAAAACCAACCACTTTGATCATCGGGATCTGTGAAAAGAGCATTTCGAACAAATTCATACTCCTCATTCAAAACGTTCTCTTTTGGATAATATCCTGCTGCCTTCTTCTTTAACAAATGAGATAGAAGCACACTGTAGAACATTCCTCTTGTCAGACTATGTGCAAAATCACGTATATTGAGAAAATAAACAAACATTCAGGGAAAATCAAATAACGTCATCAAACTGAGAAAGAGAAATATTATAAAGTTCCATTGAAACAGAAGAAAAATATATAAGACTGCAACTCAATAAAGCATATTCAAAGGATTAAATGTTGTTTCAGTGCAATTAATACTAGAATAGACAGATAAGCAATTATAAAAGATTTCATACATGATTTGCAGGTTAACAAAGTGACCGAAAAAAAAATTAAAAAACTTCTAAACTGGCCTGTATCTTACAATGCCTATGCTCTCCATTCAAGTGTGGAAAATTTGGTCAAACGAGTTAATAAACATCTTGATGCAAAATCTAGCCAGAATCAGTATCTTTTATTAATTTATTCCACAGTGCAAAACATAGCACTGTAAAATATTGCTGAAATGACCAATAACAACAATGAACTCCAAATTTTACAAATTATTTATATTAAAACTAGAATGGTCAAGAAAGTAAGCTCTTCAACTAATAATCAAGCAAAGCAAAACGAAATGCAGATACCATACAATCCACTAAATCAACTGAGTACATACCTACGATTATGCCAAGCAGAATAGTTGCTAAAATTGTTATTTATCATGTCTGTCGTATATTCTAGTTCCACCTCATCTGGTATGTTCATCAATGCCGTTATGAATCTAGAAGTACATAACATGTTAGGTTACTGAGAAGAAAAGAAACAATTGCCACTAAAAACTGGAGTTGATAAAAAATTCTTATCTTCACCTACGGTAATTCCATGCATGGAAATTTCGAGCATCTGCCTTCTGAAACTTTTTCAGAAGCAACAATTCACGATCTGTAGAAGAATGGCCCTTGCTTAACACCCATTTTCGGTGATGCCAAGCTCCATAAGACTTGAAGTTACTTCTCAATCCATTCTCCGCCTAAATAAAATTGTAGGATCAATAAAATGTATACTGAAAAAACAAAATGCAGAGTTTTAACAGTTGCTTAAGCAACCGCTGGTCCAATATTGCCATAGTTAAAAAGTTCAGATGGTTATGCATAATTTATGACCAAAGTTCAAGCAGTAGCAAAGTTTAGAAACTCCAATTCACCTATTCCTTGATTTCCTTTTCCACATTAGTCTCTAATCCATATCAATCAAGCAAAATAGACTAAATTCAAATGAGATAATTAGAGGCCATAAACTCAATGAAAGCTAAACTGAGATAAAATCTTATTGCAAAAGCTGAGCTAAAAGTCAAATCTACAAACTCTTTTCCTCCCTAATCTCATAGACTCGTTTCATTTTTCCAAATAGAATCACTATACTTGCCCTTCTCAGTTCCTACTGTTTTTCTAACTCCTACATATTGTGCAGAGAAAAAACATAACCAAGAAAAATTTACAAACAGAATACACAAAGAAACAGAAACTTTGAGCTACATATAAGAATGTTTAATTGTGAAGAACAATTTCCGTGACTTACGACGCGCAATTCTTCATCGAGAATCGATTTAATAGATTCAGAATCAGATTGATCCTGTAGCAAATGTTCAACGGCAAACTTTCTATAGTTCCAAGCAGTATAATACTCCGGATTATTCTCCACTAGCTTCGCACTGACATCTAGGGCCTCTTTCGTGTAACTACAAATTAAACAAAAAATAAACAGAGTCAACATTTTTCATCAACCATTACGCAAAAATAGGATACTTTAACATAAAAGGAGAAATAATTTACGTTTTGCTGTGATGAAATTTGAGAAACTGATTCTGGAGAGCCCGCAGTTTGGCTCCTCTAACAGCTGAGTCTTCTATCTCTTCTTCAGTTGGGGTTTTTCGTGGCCGTCCGTGCATTTTTCACCACTTCTCTTTTTTCTCAGCTGTCGTGCAGGAGTAGATTGAATAGCTAGGACGGCGGATCCGGCGAAACGATGGCGGGGCTACGGCGGGAGCGGGGAGATTTGATGCTCAGTGCCACAGAATAGCAGGGTTTAATCACTTATAGATTAACTTTCTAGCTGGAAGTTTTTACCGGTATTAGCCCAAAGATCACTGC
The DNA here is from genome assembly GCA_016801395.1 of Leptodermis oblonga. Lineage (NCBI taxonomy): Eukaryota > Viridiplantae > Streptophyta > Magnoliopsida > Gentianales > Rubiaceae > Leptodermis > Leptodermis oblonga. The sequence goes on from CM028752.1 coordinate 38,354,341, forward strand.
GAGACTGTTTTCCCTCCTTTTGAGTAAATTACATTTACCCCTCGAGGTTTGTCCAAATTACCGAGAAATCTCTAAGATTTGTAAAAACTACAAAACACTCCCATCTGTGAATTTTACCTATTGAAACAGGACTAAAACGGAAAACACAAGTTGACAAGTGTCGAAATAATTTTTAGACCAATACACCCTTAAAAAAAAAATATGCGGGCAACAACAATATCCTTATTAATCGAATTCTCATCCATAAAAAAATTAAGAGTGTTCGGTTGGGTAATAATTACGAGGATCGGGAATAGGTAAGCATTATGACTAACTGAATTGTTAAACGCAATAACGGTTTTACTAAACGCAGTAACATTCTCCTGTAAAAATACTAAAATGCCCCTGGAGCAAAAAAATTTATAAAAAAAAAAGAAAAGGTACTGTTCAAACGCGCGTTATTGTTCATGAACAGTACGCGCGTTTGAACAGTAACAATTTTCACCTATAAGTAAGGGGTGAAAGTCAGAAGTTTTCTAAAAAGTCCGAATTACCCGACTACGATCCATATTACACTATAAGTAAACACTATATTTATTTTTTTACTTTAAATTAGTTTGCATAAATTCTCTATATACCCCTTCATTATAATTTTCGAGAAAAAAAAACCCATTCGGGGGGGATTTTTTTTCCCGAATCGGCGATTATCCAGACCTTTTTTTTCTGTTTCTGCAACATTTCGGCCGGGGAGACTGTCTCCCCGGTTAAAAAAATTTTGGAAAATACCGCCGATCGCCGGCGATATTTTCCTGCCAAAATATCGGCGGAAAACGGCCCCTTAATCCATTTTGAGAATAAGGTCTAACAGACCTTATTTTTGGAATTTCTCATAAAAATGAATTATTAATGTAAAAAAACTCTATGATTTTTAAATTTTTTTACATGAGCGAGCAATCTTTGTAATGTAATCGTCTTGACGAAACAATAACAATTATATTTCTATAAGTTAAGTAAACAAAATGGTAAATTCTATATTTTTATTTCATGTCGTGAAATTATATTTACCCCTTAAAAAATGGTAAATTACCGTATTTCCTTAAGTAGATTGTTAGGATAAACATAAACACAAACATTAGTGCCAATTTTGTTTTATTTATTTTTTAAATATTCACAGGAAATGGTAGTTTTCCAAAATGTTAGGGAATAATGGTAGTTTCTGTAAACTTTAAGGGGTAATTTTAATTTAACCTAAGTAAATTTAGCAAACGAGGGAGAAAGAAAGGAATAAAATCGAGAAGAAAAAGGAAAGGGCCGGTTCGTCATTTGACTCAAAGCGGTCAAACAGAGACATGTCATGCACGTCGTCCAAAAAGCCAAGCCAACTACTCCCCACCGCATTGCAGTACATATTACCGCACCCAATCACTCCCCACTCCCCGGCACAACGGCACAACCCCAGCCCACCTCCCGCTAACGCAGTGGAGTGGAGACACCCTCTCTCTCGCATCACACGGTTAGTGCGTGTGTGATTCTTCTTCTCCTTTCTCTCTCTAATTTCCCATTGAATACTGAAACAGAGCACATATATCTCGGATCGCACTCTCGTTCTTCTTCATTACTGTTTCCTACTTTCACTCTGTTCTCACCAATTTTCTGTATTTATTCTCCATTTTTCCTTATTTTTCTCCTCCTTTTTTTTTTTTAACGATGAGGTGATCTTCGCGTTGGAAGAAACTTCTTGCAGTAAACATGGCGAATTTTGATGCTAGCTAGGGATTTTAGTCTCTCCACATGAAGAAATGCGCGGGCATGATAGCTACAATCGCTGCATTGCGTTTTTAAGGCCGGAAATTCCAAAGATCGGAGCGTTTTCCAATAACGATGGACACCTCGCCAGCGAAATTCCTGTTTGGATTCCTCTTCCTTTCCGTCATACTATGGCTTATTTTCACGTAAGTCTCAATTGCATTTATCGCCGTTATTATGTTGCAATTAATTGCAGTTAGTGTGTGTCCTTCGCCGCTTTCCGAATTGAGAAATTCGTGGTTTGTGTGTACAGTGATGTGAGTATTTGTAGTAGTACAACCATTTCGTCAATGGATCTTGTCGAGAGAATTTATTTTGATTACCGCGTGAATTTTATTCTATGTATGAAGCGATTTTGGTTTTCGGTAGCTTGAAGTTTTCTCGTGGTGTTATTTCTAGACAAAATTTCTTTTAATCGATCACGCAATTTAACTGGTAGTAGTTGTAGTTCCTACACTTGTTTTTGTTTTCAGAGGAATACTTTTGAAGGATTAGAGCATTGCTCTGAATGTGTTTGATCTGTTACAGTACTCGTGTTATTTGTGTCACTGGCATCACCTTTCTGGAATATGGACTTTGTGTTAACTGATTGACCTTTGAAACTAACGAAGAAATGAGATGGTTTAGAGGCATATCACAGAAATTGGATCAGTTGAGGAATTCCAGCTTCTAAGTTGCTAACAAACTAGGTCATTGCTGTGAATTTTCCTCAATGATCTATGGTATGATAATGCATTTTACCATATAATATTGTAATATTGATAGTCAAGGATACTGTTTAAACCTCAGGTTTCTATCTTAAAATCAAAATCATTATAAGCTCCTGATTAATATGGACATATTCCAGATTAAACACTAAATTAATGCTGAGATCTATGGTGACATATGAAGATTCTCAGTCTACCTTTTTATCTAAAGTGTTCAGAGTTCTAAAAAAAGGTAGGTACTCTCTGCATAGAGCATTGAGTTTTAGCACCTCCTGGAAATCACAACTCCTTGATAAGGATATAACCTGTTGAGCACAAGCGGCTAAACTTTGCTGAAAACTTGATCCAAATGTATACTTGCCAGAAATAATTACTTCTTCTTTTTATTTTTATTTTTATTTTTTATGTTTATCCTTTTATTTATTTCTTAAAGATGACCATTAAACAATTGCGTGTGTAGTTTTCTTGAGATACCACTCACGTACAACCATTTCTTTTATTGTATTACTCTCTCCGTTCCAATGGAAAAATCATGTTTATAAAAGGTACAACCTTGTATGAGTTTTAAGGCAAACAACTAAAATAAGTAATTTGTCACCATTTTTTCACTTATGTGCTTACTTTTTTAAGTGTGGATTAATTGTGGACCAGTCATAATTTTATTATTATGGGTTTGGAAAGTAAATAAATAAAAAATGACTCTTCCATTGGGACAATTTTTTTGTTCTAGAAACATGACTCTTCCATTGTGGCAGAGGGAGTTCTATCATTTTTCAGATAATTTAGGTTCAAATAATTGTGTTAAATTTTTAGATTATTTTAACCTATGCCTTATTTCCTGGATATTTCAATTTCAACATTAAGTTCTCCATCCTACCTTGTAAAAGCACACATGAAGCATTTTGAGAATGCTGATTGAATGTGTTCTGAAGTGAGATGGAGGCAATGACTGATTGGCTTTTCCTAGAAGAAGTTTTGCAAGATAGAGCTGTTAATTGGGCTTCTGGCGATGATCTTCTTTCAGTGAGATGGATGTGTGGACATACTAGGTTAGATAGAATAAGTAATGCAAGTATTAGATAGAGGAGTAGCTCCAATAAATGAAAAATGAGATAAACACGTCTAATATGATTTCAACATGTGTGTGGATGCCCCAGTACTATGGGTAGGAAATAGAGAGGCATCAACTAATATTGAAAGGGGGTAGGGGAGGACCTGAAAATAATTAATGGATCAATGTGTCTCGATTGTACATGATGGAGAACATAGTAGGATAGAGGTGTAGTTGTTATTGTGGTTGAAGTCTCCAGTTAAAGTAAAGTGTTGCGTGGTTTAACACCTTTTTGGGCTTCAAAGTGAGACCAATTGTTTACGTGGTGGTTGTATGAAATTGTGGTTTTGGAGATCACAAGTGCATCTGTATTAGATTTGGATTTGTTTAGAAGAAGAACGCATTGAATACTATGTGTACAGCCTCTGAGAATTAGTTGTGACATTTGATCAACCACCCTTCTTGAATTATGAATGAGAAACTGAGAGTTAAAAAGATTTTATCAGAACTTCAACTGCTAGTTTCTGAATGGTGCTGGGAAAGATTGTCGGGATGGCAAAAGTGTATCTACCTAGATATGTTTTTTCAACTTTTTCCTTATCCTGAACAAATTGCTGAGCTATTATTGGAACTTGGAAAGGGCTTTTTATCCTGAACAATTAAAAGCTTCATTACCAATGTTTTCCATGAGGTTACTGAAGCATACAGAATATATTTACATTTCTTTACCAGAATGAGGGAAGTGGAACAATGTGTCTCGACTGAATATGAGAACGAGATATAATCCATAGTGCTGACCCTACATAGTGGATAAAAACCTATTATTGTAAAGGAGCTAAACAAGCCCCCTGATGAGATAAATGTGTGCAATGGTTGTCTTGTATGTGTGGATGCCTTTAAACTTGAATGCAACTTGATTTTAGATTGCTGATCTGGTATCTTGCTTCAGATTTGCTTCCAGGTTGTTGGCTTGGTTTCTAAGCCGAGTGTTGGGAGCGACTGTTCGATTCCGTGTTGGTGGATGGAAATGTTTGAGAGATATTAATGTGAAGTTCAAAAAGGTTATTTTCTCATTTTTGATCTTTAATAGTGCAAGGTTGCTGCTCTTAGTGAATTTTTTAATACACGCAAGCCAAATTTGGGCTTCCTCATGTTTCTTATCAAACCTGAAATTTAGAAAATACCAAACCTTTATATGGATTGGGTTTGTTTGATTGTCACTCAAAGTACTTTTCATTGACTTTGATTTAGTGACTACTATAAACTTAATCTATAATCGTGTGATAACGGTAGCTAAGTTTACATCTCCTTCGACATGCTTTAGGGTATACGGTATACATCAGGCTTTAACTATTTGATTCTGCTAATTTTGACTCTAAGGGCCTGTTTTTTATGTTGTGTTTGAAACTTGGTTTTAGAAAAATAATTTTATAATCAGTTTTCATCATTTCCAATACAACTTTTTACTATTCAGCTATACCTTTTTACATTTTCAATAAACTTTTTACATTATAAAATTATTTTCCCAAAACCAGGTTTCAAACATTGTTACAACCACAACATAAAGAACTGGCCCTAAGGCATCTAATATTTTGCTAGAGATGCCTAACAAATAGACGAAAACTGTTGTACTTTTTAAATTTATATAACCAGACCTTAGCCTTGTTGACAGGTTTTTGTTGGGCCTTGAAACTCTTCTTTTCTTTTTTAGTGATCATTCTCTACCTATAATCATGTTCTGACACAGACTTGGCATGATGCCAAGAATGTTGCTTGCTTCATTCTTATTTCACAAAGTAATGTACCAGTGACCATAGACTCCTAGGAGCTTGTAAATTTGCACTCAAACTATTTGCGAGATACATTTTGTAAATTTTTCTTTTTTCCCAATTTTATTATAAGAATATTGAGTGATTTTCCTTTTTTGCCTTCATTGCTTTTTTTATTTATAGGGGGCTGTAGAATCTGTATCCGTGGGTGAAATTAGACTCAGTTTGAGGCAGTCCTTGGTCAAACTCGGAGCTGGTATTTTCTCAAGGGATCCAAAGTTACAAGTGTTAATATCTGACTTAGAAGTTGTGACAAGAGCTTCAAGCAAAAGCACTAATAAAAAAAGTTCTGGCAAGTCCCGCTCTTCAGGTAGAGGTAAAGGAAAGTTGATGGTTGTCGCTAATATGGCAAGATTTTTGTCAGTCTCGGTGACTGAACTGGCTATTAAGGTATCTTCGAATCAGTAAGCTTCTAGCATATGTTATCTTACTCTGTTTCAGTTCAAGAAATTGATAGGTGGAATATGTTTTAGTCATGTGAAATATATTTTTCTGAATAATACGCTTGGTTTGTTTTAGTGAAATAGGTGAGCAGTTCTTCCTGTCATTGTAGAGGAGAGAAGTTGTGACTTATCTAGTTAATTATGAACTCATTGCCTTTCTTTCAGTTCTTTACTGGAGAAGTGAATGCCTGAATGGTCTTTTTTACGTTTGACTTTTTGGTTTATACTAAGTATTTGGTTTGCTGTCCAGGACTTTTAAAAAAAGTAAAGAACAACTCAGGTTTGCATTCAATTCATTTTGGTTCTGAGCACAATCCACTTGACATTATGAAATGACAAATTCTGTATTTGGTTAGGTATTCAAGCAACAATTAGAGATTTTCCACATAATTTTCTTGGGATGGGATAAAGATACTTGTATTAGTTAACATAGACATTGTTCTGACAGCTACTATGGTGCATTTGTCATGGGAGCTACATCTCGTGATGCTGGTTGACTGTAGGGACCCGTAGCTTTGCATGCATAGGTGGTTGAAACTGAGATTTATGAAGGAGGCTGATGTGGAATACTAGTTTTGAATTCAACTCTTTGTATTGGTACCATTTGGAGTATAAAATATCCCTGTGCATCTATTTTACTAATAAAATTGAATAAAATGTGAAGAAGAAATTATAATTCTTTTCTTTTTTTTGAGATCTTTTTGGTTAACAAGTTAGCATCTGGAGATTTACGGTCTCTGATTGGATGGATAAGAATGATTGCTGTTTTCAGCGAATATTATGCAAAAGACTACATATTAATGGATAGCCCTAGATAATGGATCATTATGCATGCTTGCTCGTTATATATGATCCACGTCTTCCCATGGCCACTTGTGGAAGATGAAATTGGATATGCTGGAACTTAGTGAGTATATTGGTTAAGGGCAAGGGTCATAAATGTAGAAAGCATTCCAGTTACTTTTCTAGATAATTTTGTATTCTCTTTCAGAATCCTTGTCCCACATGATAGGAAGATTTTGCTTACATTCATGTTCTTAAAATTGCTTCAGACACCAAAAGCTGCTGTGGAAGTTAAAGAGTTAAGACTGGAGATATCCAAGGGTGGTGGATCCCAGATGTCTCTGTTTGTGAAGCTGCATCTTGGCCCCGTGTTAGTTTACTTGGGTGAATCATGCATTGCATCCGACCAATCATCAATTCATGGGGAACATCTTTCTAATAGTCAAACATTTTCCCGTTCACCAGAAAAAACCTTGGCTCCTTTCAACTGTGAAGATTTCGCACTCGTGTGTGAAGTTGGTCATAATAGGTTTGTTTTGTCTCTTTTTTGATAGCTCCAAGTTTGACTTGCAGAATCTTTTATTATCTCTTCTTCGTTTGTGTGGATTTGCTTTGGTTTCCTTTTCTTAAAGTTGAAAAGCAGTTGCACACAGATGCATGTCTATGCTATTGGCCAGACCACTAGAAACTATTGACTAGAAACTATTGACCTGTTCCATGGTCCTGTCAGTCTTCCAGATAATATTTGATTGCACAGAATCTCTCCTAAAATTCTTACCAATGCTAAAAAACATTTAATAACTGAGTGATCTTCCTCAATCCTTTCTCAATTGTTGTTTTTTATGAAGGTAACCTCTTTGCTTTTCAGCCATTTTTTTGTTATAGTGCTTTCTGTTTGCATAAAAAGGGCTTAGTTGTAGAAGATCTTACATTTTTCTTTCTTTCTTTCTTTCTTTTTTGAGATATAAGCTTTGTGTAACATAAACACATAATGAACGCAAACAAATATACATTTGAGGCAAAGAGTGCCTTCCCAAGGAAGACATAAGTCAAATATTTCACCTTTAAATGCCCAGAGATTATTACTAAAGGCTAAGGGAGGCAGCTTTTTTTTTTCAAAATTAAGTTCGCATGCAACGTTTCCTTGTCCTCCATTACAGTAGCTACTCTATCACTTCTCTTAAGATAAATCTCCTGTTCCTGTGGCTCTAGAAAAAAAGAATCAGCAGTAGATTCCGGGATATTGTGAGCAGTTGCAAAATCATTGTTCATTATATCTGAAGCTTAATAAAGAGAAACTCAGTGCTAAATACGTAATACTTTTTGTTCGTTTGACATCTTTTGGTGAATTCAATAAACCTCTTTTAATTCTTTGGTAATGAAACAACTTTTCATTGTGGTTGTTATACTTATTAGTCTAAATTTGTTGATTTCTTGGCAGGTTTTCAGGAATTCAATTACTTTCTTTTTCTAGAGGACTTAAATGCAAATGAAAAATAAAGTCTTAAACAGCCTTTACTCTTGCCTTCTTCAAATATATTTTCTGTGCATGGTTATTAAAGTTGAAAATTTCCCTGTCGTTATGTTATTTTAGGGAAGCAGGTATTGTGGTAAAGAATGTAGATATAACGAGCGGGGAAGTTTCTGTTGTCCTTGCTGAAGAGCTTTTAGTTAAGAAGAAAAGTTCAAGTGACACAAATGCTCAGGCTGTTCAAGTTGTAACTGAGGCCAATGAAGCAAGCACCATAAAAAAGTCGGAGAAAAAACCTGCAATTTTGGCCATCAGCAAGCTCATGACGGTGTTCCCTGAAAAGGTATGGCATTGCTCCTTGGTTGACATTGATTTTGTTGTGATTTGTTTGGCTCTTACCTCTGAAAATCGATACAAGTTTTAATATTCTGCATAAGTTAAACTTTTGTAACAATGAGCATGACTCCATCTTGGTGCTTGCTATCTTTGCAAATTCATATTTTTGACCTACCAGTTTACTGGAAGTGTGATTGCTAGATTGCATTTATGGGTTACTTTTGACTGTATAGGAATCATAAGCTTTTAACTACTGGCATTTTTTTAAGTTCAAATGGTTTGACAATGTTTTATGCTGGCTGTCAACCTAACCTCCCCTCCTCCTTGGCTTCAGACAGGCTATTTACCAGCAAATGAATTGCTATAAATAGGCAAATTTAAATGACTAAATGAAGCAAGATAATGATTGTACGTAAATTGAATTAAGTTTGATATGGTTGGTTGTAATGAGCTCATCTATAAATAATATCTGTCACAGAGTTCTGTCCTTAGGGCATCTTTGTCTAACAATTTTATTGGAATACTTTGTTAAAATCCTGTAAAAGTATTTTATAGGTGGGTGACAGTAAAAAAATGATTCTGCATTACTATTTTCCTGATATATCAGATGAAGACCAACTATGAAGCAATCTGTGCATGCTCTTTTGTTTGTCTATGTCTCTGTGTCTCTTTTTTCCCAACACACTTTGCATCTCATATGAACTGTTTCTGAGGTTGGGTTTGACGTTGGCTAAGAGTGTTTGTTATGCCATGCTTTCAACTTTTATGTTTTATAATGCTAGCAGCATGATAGTAAGATGGAAACGTATCTTGTTCAATGGATTATTGGGGCCTGCTGCTCTAAAACCAAATTGATGCAGATTCCTATTTCTGTTTTACCAAATGTGGTGGGAATGTGGCATTTACTCATTAAGTTATGTCCTCCAGAAATTTGTTATGTTAGAGTGAGTTAATTTTGAACCACAATATCTACTTGATTTCCTTTTTTGGTTCATTGTTTTTTTTTATAATAAATTTTATTACTACTATTATTTTTTTTTGTAATATTTTTTCACCTTTCTCAATTCAGAATCAAATGGCTGTTTAGATTGCTTCGCATACCATCGATTGTCTGACCACATTAGTATTCTGTTTATTGGTTTTTGTATACTAAATACTTTGTATATTTCAATTTTTAGATTGGCTTCACATTACCCAAATTGGGTGTTAAGTTCGTGCATAGGGGACATGGTCTTGCTGCAGATAATAACATCATGGGCATTCAACTGAGGAGCATAAAATCTCGATCTGCTGACGATCTCAGTGAAAATACAAGGCTTGATGTTCAGTTGGAATTCAGTGAGATTCATGTATGAGTAAAAATGTTGAAACACTTAAACTCTTTTGGATGGTAGATTTCTCGGAAGCGCTTCTGTGCCTTAATTTAATGATGATTCCTTGGTATATTGTAGCTTTTTCGGGAAGCTGGCATGTCCATTGTGGAGATATTGAAACTTGATGTGATTTCTTCGCTTTATATTCCTCTACAGGTAATACTGAGCAATACTCTGATTGACTTTTAGAGTAATAACTTTGTGTTAAGTTTGAATTCATTACAAGTGGTTCATTTGCTAATCCACAAGAAGCAACAGGATGGGTGGCAAAACACTTGTCTGGCTTGACCATTTCTGTTTGATATGCTACTGGTACGGTTGCCGATGGAGTTTATTTCTTATGCAATACTTGGTTTAGATTCAGATAGCTATAGTGCCTTTTTTGGGTGTTTGGTAGCAGTCTTTTCTGCCTCTAGCACTTTTGTTTTGTTGTAATTGGTTTCATGCATAATTTTTATAAAAATTCTAGCATAGTGCTAATATCTAATCCCAAAATTGATTCTTTTGTCTCGTCTCTTATGCTTTTGCTGCTGTGCTCTTTTCCACTATTATTCTCCCAATTTTACTAAGCAGTATGATCTCTTCACTTACCACCCTTTCCCCATCAGATGATGCCTTACTCAGTTATTCAAGTTGCTTTTCTAGATCAGCTAGCTGTGTTGTGCACAAAGGACATGATTGAGGGGAGGGGTTGACCTGTGATTGACTCTAGACAGTGTCTTCCTTGTTTATTTTGTTGCTCAGAAAGTAAATTCTTGTTAGTTTGTGCTAGTCCACGTTTTACCATCTTTTGAATAAGCCTTATACTTTGATTTACTTCTATGTTGGCGCTTGATTGACTCTTTTAGTATGCTTTACTTTGCAGCCTTCCTCACCTATGAGATCTGAAATCGACATTAAGCTTGGAGGTACTCAATGCAACTTGTTAGTCAGTAGAGTAGTTCCATGGATGCAACTACGTTCTTCCAACTCAAAGAAAATGGTGCTACGCGAGGAAAGCTCTACTCCTGAAAAGCCACGCTCATCTGAACAGAGTGCCATTATGTGGACATGCACAATTTCTGCCCCAGAGATGACTATTGTGCTATACAATTTGAGTGACTTACCACTCTACCATGTGAGAGAATATTCCTTTCGTGCAAAGTGATTTTTTCTTCTCTTTTACTTTGGACAAGCTACCCCAATTTAGAGATTAAGATTGACAAAAAGCTAATTAAAATATGCTCTTACGTATGATACAAAAAGAGTCACCACATTCAGGCTAACTATTTTAAGAATTGGATTTTGTTAGTCATTTGATTTTATGATATTTCTTGGATAATGTTGTCAGGAATTCTCTACGAAGAGTTTTCCTTCGAGGTTTAATTGTTTGCAAGTTTTGGTGGAGAGTGGTTTAAATTTGTATATGGTCATTTGTCCCATTTTATATAGCTTATACTTGATGTTTATGTGATTATATGGTCCTGTTATGGAACTGGTTAAAGTAAGTTCTGTCCATTGAGTTGAACCCAACTTGTGAGAGTAGCTAAACATTTCAGGTTCTACTTTTCCTTATGATTTGGATGCCTTCAGCTCTGCATGTTGAGAGGATGTTGAAGCAGCTGAAGATCAGTAAATGTTCAAATTTTTTGTTAGTTGTTAATTTAGTGGCCACAAAATGCTTTTATTGCATATTTTAGCAATACTCCTTTGTAACTCCTTTTTTTTTTTCTTCTGTAATGCAGTGTTGCTCTCAATCATCGCATGTCTATGCTAACAACATATCAAGTACAGGGAACACAATTCATATGGAACTTGGTGAGCTTAATTTGCATATGTCTGACGAATATCAGGAATGCTTGAAGGAAAGCGTTTTCAGTGTAGAAACAAATACTGGTTCCTTATTGCACATAGCAAAGGTTAGCCTGGACTGTGGCAAAAAGAAGGATATGGATTCACCTGAAGATGCGCGTAACTATAAAATGGATCTCTCGTCTGATGTAACTGGTATGGGTGTATACTTGACCTTTAGGCGTCTTGAATCCTTAGTATCAACGGCTTTTGTCTTCCAAGCTCTATTCAAGAAATTATCTGCTTCTAGTAAAAAGCCAGCTCAAGCCAGGGGTGCTAAGTCATCCAAGCCATCAGGGAAAGGGATTCAACTGGTAAAATTTAATCTTGAAAGGTGTTCCGTAAATTTATCAGGAGAAGTGGGATTGGAGGATACATCAGTTGAAGATCCCAAACGTGTCAATTATGGATCACAAGGTGGTAGATTTGTTATCAGTGTCTCTGCTGATGGTACACCACGCAAAGCAGATATCATGTCAACCATTTCAGACGAGTTCAAGAAATTGAAGTATTCTGTATCACTGGACATATTCCATTTAGGTTTTTGCTTGAATAAGGAGAAACAATCAGCACAAGTTGAGCTTCAAAGAGCCAGATCTATTTATCAGGAGTTTTTGGAAGAGAGCTCCCCTAAAACAAATATTGTATTGCTGGACATGCAAAATGCAAAATTTGTCAGGCGATCAGGTGGTCTTAAGGAGATTGCTGTCTGCTCTTTGTTCAGTGCTACTGATATATCTGTCAGATGGGAGCCAGATGTACAAATTGCTTTATCTGAACTTGGATTGCAATTGAAGCTACTGTTGCACAACCATAAGCGTCAGGTGCAAGAGAGCAAGGAAAACATCTCTAACATGAGCACTGATGAGAAGAAAGAAATTTCTGGGGAAACTTTACCAAGTGAAAAACAACAAAAGAAAAAAGAATCTATTTTTGCCATTGATGTGGAAATGCTGAGTATATCTGCTGAGGCTGGTGATGGGGTTGAAACCACTGTCAAGGTTCAGTCGATCTTTTCTGAGAATGCTCGAATAGGTGTGCTTCTTGAAGGACTGATTCTTGATATCAATGGGTCGAGAGTTTTTAAAAGCAGCAGGATGCAAATTTCTCGTGTTCCCAACACATCTGGCAGTATGTCAAATGGGAATATGGAGACAATAACTGTGTGGGATTGGGTAATCCAAGCCCTTGATGTTCATATATGCATGCCATTTCGGTTGGAGTTGCGTGCAATTGATGATTCTTTTGAAGAGATGCTGCGAGGTTTGAAGCTTATTACTGCTGCTAAAGCTAAAATTCTGTTCCCAGTGAAAAAAGAGAGTCCAAAGCCAAAAAAGGCGAGTTCAGCAAAAATTGGACGTGTTAGGTTTTGCATCCGTAAACTAACTGCAGATATTGAGGAAGAGCCACTGCAGGGTTGGCTCGATGAACATTACCAACTGTTGAAAAATGAGGCCTCTGAATTTGCTGTTAGGTTAAACTTCCTTGATGAACTTACTTCGAAAGCTGGTCAAAGTCCTGGAGCTAATGAAGGAAATGATTCTGTTAATGAGAGCAAGATTCTTTGTGATGGAGAGGAGATAGATGTGCAAGATCCTAAATCTATTCAGGAATTGCGAGAGAAAATATATAAACAGTCATTCCGTTCATACTATCAGGCTTGTCAGAAAATAGAACCATCACCTGGGTCTGGAGCCTGTAAGGAAGGTTTTCAAGCTGGCTTCAAGTTCAGCACTAGCAGAACTTCTGTGCTCTCTGTTGTTGCAACTGAGTTGGATTTAAGCCTGACAAGAATTGATGGTGGTGAAGCTGGGATGATAGAAGTTGTGCAGAAACTTGACCCAGTCTGTCGTGCACACAACATTCCATTTTCACGTCTCTATGGCAGCAATATCATGTTACATACTGGTTCCCTTGTTGCCCTATTAAGAAATTATACTTGTCCACTGTTCGCTGGAACTTCTGGTAGATGTGACGGCCGTCTTGTGTTAGCTCAGCAGGTGTGTTCTATTTCTGCTTCTTTATTGTCTCTTTTGTTTCTGCTTCCTATCTTATACCTAGGTTGGAGTTTGCAGACAAGAATCTGCTCTCCGCTAAATTTCCCCTTCAGTATTTGCTCAAAAGAATTGGCGATTACTCTTCCTGCTTGTCATTGGGAAAACTGAAAATTACTGAATATTTGTACTTGGACTAGAAACTTTAATCTGTCTGCTTTTGCAAGTGTAAGCTTGAAGTTTATTGATGGTCAAAATAAATGAGTTGGTTGGGATGGTGTTTCTGTTGCATCATCATCCTCATGTGCTATGGTTGTATTGTGGTTTGTCAGAGGAAGCATTAATAGCTATCTCTGCGAGTTCATTGTGTATTTTGTGGCTTTGACTTGATTCAGTCTATTTCGGTACGTAATCATACCATGTTTGAAATTTTTTTTTTTTTTTTTGGTGTACCTCTGTGTGCTGTTTGGACAAACATTTCCACCGTTTAAGCTTCTGGATGTACAATTATTATATGGGCCATAGACTATGATGACGCTGGCATGTTCCTTCATAATAATTTGCTGATTAAAGCTGCAACCTTCACTATCCTGCTCATGTCATCAGTTCTGTGCATTAACATCTCAAGCCCCTTTTAAGATAATTAAAAATGATTTCGGTTCTTTGCATCTCCTTCACTATTTCTCTGAAGTTGTGAAATGTAGCAGACACTGACAAGTCGATATTGGCTTTGTTTTCTGCTTATGTTGAGGGCTTTGTGACATTTTGGTATGTAATATTAGTTAATAAGTTAACATTTGTCTTTGGATAAGCCTTTTAGCTAAATAATCCTTTTCCTTTTTAGTTTGTAAGTCCAAAGAAAACCAAATTTCATTTATTCGAACTGCTCTTTATTCTATAATGCTGGTATCCAGTTTTATTTGGTTGTTTATTCCATCTTTACTACTAGAGTATGTTATCATGGGTTGTACTGCTTCATGAGTATTTGGTTTTTTTTTTTTTTTTTTAATGCAGGCTACATGTTTTCAACCTCAAGTTTTTCAAGATGTCTATGTTGGACGATGGAGGAAAGTTCGTATGCTTCGGTCAGCAAGTGGTATGACACCACCAATGAAAACATACTGTGATCTGCCAATTCATTTTCAGAAAGCGGAAGTTTCCTTTGGTGTTGGTTTTGAACCAGTCTTTGCTGATGTCAGCTATGCTTTTACTGTGGCACTTCGTAGGGCCAATTTAAGTATTAGGAACCCTAACCCAGAGCCTCCGCCCCCCAAAAAGGAAAAAAGTTTGCCTTGGTGGGATGAAATGAGAAACTACATTCATGGGCATACTACTTTGTACTTGTCTGAGACAAAGTGGAATATCCTTGCAACTACTGATCCCTATGAAAATTCTGACAAGCTACAGATATTTTCTGGTTCTATGGAGATCCAGCAGTCAGATGGTCGTGTTTATCTCACTGCTAAGAATTTCAAGGTTTTATTGAGCAGCCTGGAGAGCTTGCTGAAAAATTCCAACTTAAGACCCATCAGCTATGCTGGTGCTTTTCTGGAAGTACCAACATTTACGATCGAAATCATAATGGAGTGGGATTGTGATTCAGGAAACCCAATGAACCATTATCTATTTGCACTTCCCGTTGAAGGTGTACCTCGTGAAAAACTTTATGATCCCTTTCGGTCTACTAATCTCTCCTTGCGCTGGGATCTATCACTCATGCCTTCTGTTCCTTCTAATAATGGGTCAGAATCCTCATCAATGGGTGATCACACTCTCCTTGATGGAGGTTCCTATGGTCCATTTGCCTCAAAAGATTTAACTACTATCAATCTTGGACCTCATGATTTAGCATGGCTGAAAAAATTTGGTACTTTGAACTACCTTCCTCCTCATAAATTGCGAATGTTTTCAAGATGGCCTCGTTTTGGAGTCCCGAGAATACCTAGGTCAGGCAATCTGCCAATGGACAGGGTAATGACAGAAGTTATGTTCAGGGTTGAGGCAACTCCGATGTGTATAAGACATATGCCTTTAGATGATGATGATCCAGCTAAGGGGCTGCACTTTAAGATGACAAAGTTCAAATATGAACTCTATTTTGGTCGGGGCAAGGAAAAATACACGTTTGATAGTATACGTGATACTCTTGATCTTGTGTATCAAGGTGTGGACCTTCACATGCCAAAGTTTTATATAGACAAGGAAGACTGCATGAGTGTTTCAAAAATAGTTGAGTTATCTAGGAAAAGTTCACAATCTACATCAACGGAGAAACTTGCAAATGATAAGAGCAATTCTGTAAGTGATACCACAGATAGGCACCGTGATGATGGGTTTTTGTTATCGTCTGAATGCTTCACACTCAGAAAGCAAACCCCCAAAGCTGACCCTGATAGGTTATTAAGTTGGCAAGAGTCTGGTAGAAGAAATCTTGAGATGACATATATCAGGTCTGAGTTTGAAAATGGTAGTGAAAGTGATGAGCATATGAGATCCGATCCTAGTGATGATGAGGGAAGTAATGTTGTGATTGCTGACAACTGTCAGCGCATTTCTGTTTATGGTCTTAAGATTTTGTGGAATTTAGAGAACAGAGCTGCAGTTTGGTCCTGGGTAGGTGGGATATCAAAGGCATTTGAATCTCCTAAGCCATCTCCTTCTCGGTCATACACCCAAAGAAAGCTGCTCGAGGAGAAAGAGGCCCATAATAATCCAGAAATATCTCAAGAGGATAAAAATAAGTCTGATTCTGCAAGTCCTGTTGAAAGTTCCTCTTCACCACAGCATGCGGAGTCTTCAAAACCACAATCACCCCCATCAAATTCTACACAAGTTGAAAATTCTTTACCTGGTGCAATTGGTATGTTTATTTGTTCATCATAGATATTCTGTTTGGAGATTCCTGGGTTCTTGTTTTTGTTCACGTTATAGGAGAGTTGTTTTAAATAACTTGTTTGTTGCATATACCACGTGCTGCAGTATCTGATTTCATATTGGTCGTGTGATATGTATTCCATGGATGGTAAAACAAGACAAATTTTTATTTGCTACTTGTCATGATTCTTAGTTTTTGACCGTACGCGATGATGAGATATGATCCATATAGCAGACCCCATGTAGTGGGACAAAGGCTTAGTAGTAGTTGTTGCTGTCATGATTCTTAGTTTTGGCTTTCTGCAATATATGCTTCTATAGTATGTTTCTGTCCTTCAATTAGATTTGCTGTTCTATAAAGATATTATTACATTGGTCTAATATGAAGTGCTTTGGTGCTATATATTTATGAACAGTGAAGCCTTCTGATGACCCTGAGGGGGAGGGGACCCGTCATTTCATGGTAAATGTCATTGAGCCACAATTTAACCTTCACTCCGAAGAAGCCAATGTAAGTTTTTTGAAATTCTTGTTTCATTTAAGATGCATTTTCATGATATTAAAAATTTTGGAATTCGTTGTACTTCTGGAATTCTGTTCAAGTGATCTTTTAATTTCTTTATTCCTCAATGCATAGTTATAATCACTGAATACCTCTTTGCCCTAAGTTATCTCTATTTACCTACTCTTTTATTTTTTATTTTTTATTTTATTTTTGCTTTGTGGGACAAATGCTTAGTTGCTGTTGTTAAAGCATTCCGTTTTCTTTCTCTAGTGGCAATTGATGTGCAAAAATATGCACGTATTTGGTGGAATTTTTCTGTATTATCAAGTGACCTCATATGCATGTCAAAATCACAAATCGCCGGCAGAATTATAAAAAAAAAAGTAAAATAAAATAAAAAACTCTACTCGATTGAGGTTGGTAACCATGTTGATACTGTAAACTTGTAGTCACTTTGCCAATCTCCAGTTCTGGAACACCCCCCGGCTCAGTTTATTTGTTATGCCAATTAGTTTGCCAATTTGGAAATAATTTTCTCTTGCTTGTTGACTTGTGGGCGGATTGGAATATACTAGAAATTAGTGGAAATATCATTCTCATTTACTGGCCCTTTTTCTTTTGAAATCTGATGATCCCACTGTTAAACAGGAGTCTCACCTTAATGCTGCTCTTATAGAACATTGATTCTTACTGTACTTCATCATGTCACCAATAGCAAGGGTATTTTATTCTTTTTATCGACACTTTTAGAAATCTGTCCTGTTCAATACCTAGCCAACTTTGGACCAAAAGATAAACAGGTCTCTTTGTAAGGTTTTGTTGATTTGTTTCTAACATTATAGTAGCAATTTCTGGACATTTTACACCAAATTTCTGAAGCTTGGAAATGTGTTACTCTTTCTGGATTTCTATTTGACAGGGAAGATTCCTACTGGCTGCTGTTAGTGGTCGTGTTCTAGCTCGTTCATTTCATTCAGTTCTACAAATTGGCTATGAGATGATTGAACAAGCACTTGGTGAAGGAAATGTTCAGATACCTGAATCCCAACCTGAAATGGCTTGGACTCGTATGGAGTTCTCTGTGATGCTAGAGCATGTGCAAGCTCATGTCGCTCCAACTGATGTAGATCCTGGGGCTGGATTGCAATGGCTTCCAAAAATTCGTCGGAGTTCGCCTAAGGTGAAGCGAACTGGAGCATTACTCGAAAGGGTTTTTATGCCTTGTGATATGTTCTTCCGTTATACAAGGCACAAAGGGGGAAGTACAGATCTGAAGGTGAGGCTTTAAGTTTGTTTTGGATTATGCTTACCAAAAGCTAGCTCAGATGGGCCTTCACAGCAGAGCTGCTTTTACATTCTCTTTTCTAAATTTTAACCTTATTTCCGTGCTGCAGGTGAAGCCCTTGAAAGAGCTCGCTTTTAACTCGGACAACATCACTGCAACCATGACATCTCGTCAGTTCCAGATTATGCTTGACGTGTTGACTAATCTTCTGTTTGCTAGGACTCCGAAGTAAGAAAACATTCTAATTCCTCTTTTGTATCTGCAATGTATGCAATTAGTGTCTCCCATATATGTAATTTGCTTGATTTCTCAAGTAGTTCAATTAACCTTTTTTACTTTTCCCATGGCAAGGACCGCGTGTTGGTGGGGGTTTTGTCGTGGATTGAGGGATACAAGAAGGGGAAGGGGAAGGGGGGGTGGGGAAGCATAGGCCAAAGCTCTTTAGTTATATACACAGAGATAAGCAAAAGTTCAACTATCTAAATCTATTAGTCTTATAATAAAAATTGGTAAACTGAACAAGTAATTTGACCTTCTTCTCTGCTTATCCCCTTCGCATTTTTCTGTAAATTTCTCACTCAGTATTGACAGCACCTCAGTTTGAAGTTTCTGTTTATTCTCTAAGTGATTAGATTATTTTAATCTTTTATACAGACCTCGAAAAAGCAGCCTTTCATTCCCAACAGAAGATGATGATGATGTTGAAGAAGAGGCGGATGAAGTGGTTCCTGATGGTGTTGAAGAGGTAGAGCTGGCAAGAATTGAACTTGAACAGAAAGAACGTGCACAGAAACTAATCCAGGAGGACATTCGGAAACTCTCTGTTCCATGTGGTGCTTCTGGAAATGCACTTCCTGACAAGGAGGATGATTTGTGGATGATAAATGGTGGAAGGACCATTCTAGTGAGTATTGAATTTGTTGCATTTAATTTGAGTTACAATCTTGGACTTTACGGTTCTGTTATAGTAAGAATGTGAAGGTTCCTCTCTTTGGTTGCTAGTGCTGGAGTAAAGTTAAAATGCTTTTTAACTCATGGTTGCACATGTAAATTATCATAGAATTGATCAATGTATGACTATGATTTAATCTTATAATTTGTTTGAGTCATATTTGTGCTCTTTGCAAGGACAGTTAAGTAAATGAAGGTAATGACTGTTATCTTCTTTCTGTCTCTCTGCATATAGGAATTATGTACGTGAAGCTACTTACATTTTTCTTCTTGTTCTGAATGGAACAAATTCTTTGTGCACTCTTAATTGGTAGCTGTAATCTGCTGTTTGTGATTAATATTTTGCAAATATTTGTTATGTTAAGAATATCATATGTGAATTGCGATAGTCTTCTATTGTTGGGTGCTGACTTCTGTTGTTTATGGGGCTATTGGTGCAATGCAACTTGACACTAGTAACTTGAAATTGTTTGAATCTGTGCCAATTTTATATTACCTCTAGTTTGACAGCCATTCCTCAAGTTTATTGTTTTGCAGATTCGTGTTTTTATATTTTCCTTGTGAGTGAAAAGACATTTGATACAATATGTAGATCAATATGTTTAGTATGTCTGACATATAATTGATTTTAATCCATTTCTTGTTGTCTGCCCTTAAAATATCAGAATGAACTTTTGTTTTGTAGGTACAGAGACTAAGGAGGGAACTAGTGAATGCACAAAAGTCTAGAAAGGCTGCCTCCGCCTCTTTAAGGATAGCTCTGCAGAGAGCTGCACAGCTAAGGCTCATGGAAAAGGAGAAGAATAAAAGTCCATCTTGTGCCATGCGTATCTCACTACAAATGAAGAAAGTGGTCTGGACTATGAATGCTGATGGTAAAGCTTTTGCAGAAGCTGAAATAAATGACATGGTGAGTTATCAGAAACATTCGCTTTGTTCTATCTTTGTTTAGCTGAAAGTTCATAGATGAGTTGTTTCTCTTATGTGATGCCGAGGTAAAAATTTCACCATTTGCTAGTGCGTTTCTCTGATAACTTTTCTAGCTGAGAACATGGTCATTGTGAAGTACAGGATTCATCATTCCTATTCCAAACAGCAGCAAGAGGCTCATGCACTTGGATAACTACATAACTTTGTTTCCCTTTTAAGCTCATTGATTCCTTAAATTTTTATTGACTATCTCTTTTATGAATCTGATTTCTATCATTTGCTTTTCTTCTTTCTTCCCTTATTTTTCTTTTAATTTTTCCCATTTTGTGCCTGATATATGTGCTTCAGTTTAGTTGACATATTTTGAAATCCCTAATAATCTTCTGTGATCTTCACTCACTTGAAGAGGAAAGAGATATTGACAGCGTTGAGGGTATTGATTGGCTCTTTTTTTAATCTTTTTTTGGGTGGAGGTTGTTTTGGAATATTGCAAGACCATTGAAACTGAATATGATTTATTTTAGCTATCTTTCATTTTCACCTATCAGGTTCTGCAACACGTCAATCTATGTAAGCTATGAGCTGTAGGATCTAAAAGGGTAGACTTTATTGTCTGCTGCCAACTTATCATTAATGCTGTGATCAGACTGTTATGTGTGAATAATGAGTGACAGTGAATTGGTAAAGTGAACAATGTGGCATGTATGGAAACACAAAACTTTCCATTAATAATGACACGATAACAATGTGTGAATGATTTGACCAGTATCATGAAGGATTCTTATAACTTATTAATGTTATGCTCTCAAGAGACATTTGACTTTGAAATTGTTCGTGTGTATTTATCTCACTGCTTTAGGCCGGAGGTTTGAAGTTGACAATTTTATTGTTTGTTTATTTTAAAGTAGGCATAAGGTGCTTTTACTTTGGTTCCTCCTGTTGTATTGTAATGCTTTGATATCCATTTCGGAAAAAAAAAAAAAAAAATAGTTGCTTTCTCTTTGGATACATTGTTTAGTACGTCAATCGTTGGAAGCATCATTTGAAGTTCGTTTATCCTGTCTGTTTTGTTAGGTTTAGGAGATGACCTCTTTGTCAGGAATAGCTATTGCAGCTTTATTTGTTTTATCACTTCTTGTGGTGGCATCCTTGTGTGCTTTTACCTCAATGTAGAAGTAATAAAAATACTTATGATGATATCAAATAGAAGCCTTTTTTTAAAAATTTATAATTACCTCCATGCTTGGTAACAGGAAGTGATTGTGTTTTACATACAATATTGTGTGATGTGAATTTTGATTCAGTAGAGAATCTGTGAGTTAGTGGAAGGCTTTAAGAAAATTTCTTGGTGCAGAGATATGATTTTGACAGGGATTATAAGGATATTGGTGTTGCTCGGTTTACAATAAAGTACGTTGTTGTGAGGAACCTGCATCAGCATGCCAAGTCAGATATGCTTCTATCTGCATGGAATCCTCCTCCTGAATGGGGAAAGTATGCTTCTTCCAATGAATCATCTCTCTTTTAATTGGTATTACAAATTTAAGTATTTAGAATACCTTTTCTTGGTAATTCCAAATATAAATTGGCATATAATATTAAGGTTTATTATAACATTTTGGGTGAATTACATCCACCTCCCCTGAGGTTTGGTCAAATTACCTATTGACTATTACCAATTCCCCTTGGACCGAGAAATATTTTTTTTCAGGTAGCTAAAGATCTCCCAAAGTTTGTGTTCATTTTTACTACTCACGGGGGATCGTTTTGTAAGTTGACCAAACCAGGGGTATTGGTAATTGTTAAAAACTTCAAGGACGAACTGGTAGTTTGATTGAACCTCAGGGGACGAGAATGTAAATCGCCCTGACAATTTTCATATAAGTTGTCTTTCATGTTAAGGAATGGAAGCAAGATGGAAAGAAAGATAAGGTCAGATTAACAGTTCAGCGCCAAAAAAAATAAAAATAAAAGTAAGATAACTTGACCGGGAAACTTTTATGAAGTCAAAAGTATTCAGTGCTGAAAAAGTTTGTGTTTTACAAATTCTGCATACTTTTAACTGTCTTTTGGTCATTTTTTATGCGTTTATTCATTTTCATGGAAGATCTGTCCTAAACATTAGCAGAAAAATCTAGCCTCCCATCTTTGAAAGATGTTTTGAAATGTAACACCTTGGTGGCCGTACTTCTTACTAAGCTCACTTATTTTTTTGAATGAGGGATAGAAATATTGAGTATGGGACCTTAGTCACATAAACATGAGCTCGCATCGGAATATTGTCCAAAACTGGCACAAAGATATTAACCTGTGGATTAGGCTGCTTTCACCAGCAAAATTAACTTCCATGTCTATGTGTTGATTTTTCTATATTTGATGAGTGAAATGGCTATGCCATTATAAATTCATTGTGTTTAAATTCTGTATCTCAGAAAAGTGATGCTTCGAGTAGATGCAAAGCAAGGAGCCCCAAAGGAAGGACATTCTCCTCTTGAATTATTTCAGGTATATGATCCCTCTGCTGCTTTGAGTGAGGACCCTTTTGGGTGGTAAAAGCGTAAAATATATGTTTGGACAAGAATTTTACAAAACGTTTTTGAGTTTAAAAAAGAAAAAGAGTCTTTAGTGAATAGATGGAAGATGTATTATAATGTTTTTAGAGTAAGATGCAGGTTAAGAACAGTGTTGCCTTTTGAATTTCTTTTTCCTCACTTGCTAATACCAAAACCATTAATTTCCTTATTTGCTAATAGTGCTAAATCTTAGAGATGTTTTTAATTTATTATTTTGGTAAGACTGGTGCAGATTTCATTAAATAGGATCAGGTTTTACAATGTGGCCCTACTAGTTGTCAGTTTCCTTATTTTAAGAGAAATCTTTTACTGGGGGAAAAAAAAAAAAGGAAAAAAGAAATCTAAAATTTATTAATTTTTTAAAAAGTATATCGATTAGAAAAAAATTGGGCTATAGGAGAAACAAATAAATTTAAAAAGAAAATTTCAATTAAAAAGTTCCCAATGGAATGATAATCTAGACACTTTTAACTATTTTTATGCATAAAATATTTTTAATAAATACTAGTCCAAACACATTTTAAACTATATATCTGTTAGTAAAATAGTTGTCCACACGCATATTTATTCTTAAGAGAACTTTTAAAACCTTTTTATAAAAACAAAATTAAAAACAATTTTAAAAAAATTTGTCCAAATTAGCCTATGATTCATTTGTTTTTGAGTTGCGGCTTTTCCTGCATATTTGTTGCATTTGAGATAGTTGATGAATGAATGAATGCAACCAACGTGAAATATGCTAACACACTTGCCATCACTTTGAAATGGCTCTTGTTCCTAGTTCTTTTTTGCATCCATTTCTACATTGAAAGGTAAAATTTGTGCCTCAGGAAACAAGGATAACACACAGATTCATTTCCCCCACTGCCCCCAACCCCCAGGAAACAAATTAAAAATGGAAGCAAGTATATGTATTACATTTTTTATTGATGTAGAAGGAAGCAAGCCGTAGTTCATTAAGATTGTTACCCAGGTCTGATAGTCTATCCGCAGAAGAGAGTTCCTCAGTGGAGTTTTCTTGCAACACTTTCGAGGATGTTAAATTCTGTTGATTGTAATCTTTTCTTTTCTTAGTATTACTTTAATTTCATGAAGATCTTTATTTAGTTACACTTTAGTGAGTTTGTAAAACGGCTGATGCTTTTTGTAATAGCTGATTGTGACCAAAAGTAGACATATGACTCTCTAGTTCCCTCTTTAGTAAAGGATATATTGATAACTGAATTAAAAGTAAATGCATGTGTCTCAATTTATCAAGTGATTATACCACAGTAAGTATAACAAAGCCTCTTTTATGTATCCACTATACTCATTTAGCTATGGCATATGCGTCAAATATTTGATATACGTCCAAGGATGTTGCACTGTATAGAGACTATTGAAGTGTAGTTTGTCTGAGAAAATTCTCTCTCTTTTAGGTGGATATTTACCCCTTAAGAATTCACTTGAGTGAAGCAATGTACAGAAAGATGTGGGGGTATTTCTTTCCTGAAGAAGAACAAGATTCCCAACGGCGTCAGGTTAGTTAATAGATCTCTAGTGACTTGGAAATGCAGTATCATTCAGTACCTAGTCACAGAAAGGAAGATGATTTGTTATTCTTTGATCTTTGTAGGAAGTTTGGAAAGTTTCAACCACTGCTGGTTCTAAACGAGTAAAGAAAGGCTTTTTATCTCAAGATGCTTTGGCACTAATCAGTTCTTCCATAAAAGATACTGATGCATTCTTCAAATCAAGTACACCCACACCAGGAACCAACCAGTCTTCTGCGAATGCTGATTCATCACAAGTGAGACTCTGGTCCTTCTATTTTTAACCATCACTTCTAGGTTGTGTCTAATAGAGCTTTTGAAGCATGTTCAATTTAGATCAGGCTCGGTGTTACATATGTTCAAATTTCCTTGTGTATTCTGCTCTTACTTTTCTTTGGTTTTGTTTATCTGGATATTATATGTGCACAGGCATCAAAGTTGCAGAACCTCAAAACAACTATTTTGGGTGGTTCAACTTCTCAGCTCAGACGGACGTCTTCCTTCGATAGAACATGGGAGGAATCTGTGGCAGAATCTGTCGCTAATGAACTTGTGCTGCAGGCTCATTCTCCAAGTGTCTCTTCTTTGAAATCTGGTGCCTTTACTAGCGATGAGGTGACAGATGATCCACTTAGAAACAAGTCACGAGATCCCAAGACTTTAAAACCTGGTCGCCCCTCTCAGGAAGACAAGAAGGTTGGAAAAGTAGCAGAGGACAAGAGTGGTAGACCCAAAAGATTGAGGGAGTTCCATAATATCAAGATAAGTCAGGTTTGTTCATCCTAACAAGTACTATGTCATAATGATGTTTTGTTTTGTTTCTAAATAAATACAACGTTGTGCTTTTACTTACATTAATGAGATTTTCCATGGAGTAGGTTGAGCTTCTGGTTACATATGAAGGATCAAGATTTGCTGTGAGTGATTTAAGGTTGCTGATGGATAGTTTTCATCGAGTTGAATTTACTGGCACTTGGAGGAGGCTATTCTCTAGGGTTAAAAAGCATATCATTTGGGGAGTACTAAAGTCTGTCACAGGGATGCAGGTAACTTGGGGCTTCTTCATTCAGTGATTCTTTTAAACTGCCTTTTCCTTTACTGCTTACTACTGACCTAATCCTGGGCATCTAGCCTATACACTGGCTATGAATGATTCTAAACTCGCCCCGATAACCAAAGAAAAAGTGAAATTCAAATGCTCAAGTGATGTTAGGTTATGACCAAGAAATGCCATTTTGGCATCAATTTTACTTATTGCGCTGGTGGTGGTGGTTGTGCTTAAAGTCTCACGTGACTGTTTAAATTCTCATTGTACAGGGCAAGAAGTTCAAAGATAAATTACAGGGTCACAAAGAACCAACCCCTGCCACCATTCCTGATATTGAACTCAATTTTAGTGACAGTGATGGGGGCTCAGCTGGGAAATCAAATCCCCATCCATTAGCTTTTCCCAAACGTCCCGTTGATGGTGCTGGTGATGGGTTTGTCACTTCCGTAAGGGGTCTTTTTACTAATCAGCGCCGCAAGGCAAAGGCCTTTGTCCTGCGGACAATGAGGGGAGATGAAAATGAGCATGGGGATTGGAGTGAAAGTGAAGCGGAGTTCTCTCCCTTTGCGAGACAGTTAACGATAACTAAAGCGAAAAGATTAATTCGGAGGCACACCAAAAAGTTCCGTTCTCGGGGACAGAAAGGTTTGTATCTCATTTTGGGTTTCTACTATTTTCTGATCCGGTATCCTGTTTTACATCTCTCTTTCCTATACATCTGCAACTAGTGTCGTAAATTTCTGGGGCAAAATCTTGCCTGAGTTGGGAGTGATTGGTATTTTTGTTGCTGCTGAGTAAGGTTTGATAACAAGCAATCCAATCTTGTCCCTTTTTTTTTTTTTTTTTTCCATCAGGTTTAACTTCTCAGACGAGCCAGAGAGAGTCCCCCTCGTCACCAAGAGAAATGACATCATTTGACACTGATTCTTCCAGTGAATCTTCACCTTATGAGGATTTAATCGAGTAGCCGAGCTGTATCCGCTTTTTAAGTAGTCTCTCTGCAGCACCCGCCCGCGCGAGATGAAGAAAATTTTGATCTTTCAGACATGATAACTATTATGCATCCCTGCTCCGGAGGGTTGGAGACATCATAAAAATACCCCTTTTCCAGGAAAACAGCAATTTCAGGAGCAACTGCATTCACTCACTGGAACAGAAATACACCTGTCCTCCTCCTGCAAGAGATGTATATTTTCTTTTCAGTTTGGGTAGGGGAATTGCCCTTTCTTTGAAACAACAGTAATTCATCTTTGCACGCAAAATGTAAAAAAAAATTAAAAATTAAAAATTGAAAATTGAGTGTAGGGGCAAATAGAAGAGTGGATGGCCTTTTCTGATCTGTTAAGTATAGCAGAGAGTGAATAAGGTAAGTTATGAGAGAATGTACATATTACGGAACTGGAAAAGAAATAAAATGAAATTTCAATCATCCGCTGCTTCCAGTTCAGGGATTCCTACTAAATCATCTGCTATGCTCATTATTACTCCAAACAAAAAAAAAAAACTGAATTTCTTTTGGGTTATGTTATTTGTAGTAATTATTTTCGTAAAAATTTTAAGAGCCGAAGTACATAATCTCTTCTTGCGCCTTGCCCCGAGCATTGCCAAGGGGATCAGCAGCCACATCACTCGTAGGCATCTTTGTTCGACTGTCTGCAGGAGTCGCGGTCCCCTTATTTGATGTGTTTTGTTTGCACTTGAGATGGGCTGTGGAGTAGATTGGGCAGACGGAGAAGGTTGCGAATTTGAGCGACAACAATGAAGAAAACAACAGCGGACGACTGGTTATACAAAAGGAAGCAAACAACGGTTTTTTTTGGTTTTTATGTTTTCTCTGAAGACTTCCTTTTTTTTTTTAGTTTAGTTTTTGAGAAAACCATTCCCAGGCACTCGTTTCCTTTTCTTTTTCCGGTTCTTAAGATGAAAACGTTTTTTAGGAAACCTATTTTTATTTTATTTTTTAGTTGTTGAGAAAAAGATTTCCCCAAAAACCTTTTTTTTTAAGTTTTTAAGAAAACGAAGAAGTCGTTATCTTAACAAACCTTTTTTTAAAAAAAATTTATGTATAAAGTTTTTGGGAAAACGATTTCAAAAAACCCTTTTTTTTAAATAAAAAAAATTTAGAAAAAGGAAATCCTTTTCTTAAAAAACCAAAAAATAAAGCATAAATTTGTTTCACCATCGCTACAGTCTTGCCCTTTCGTCTCGTTGCCCAATTGCCGTTGTGTGTTATCTTTGCATAACACTTTAAAATCACATCCCAGATATAACTCTGGGCAACAATCGTCTGTCCATATCTTACTTAACCCTCCTCGTCGCTAGCGCCCAAGCCTCACTTGCTCGCAGGCGATGGCACAACGAGACGGCAGGGATGGTGAAAAACAATTTTTTTACTTTTTGGTTTTTTGATTTCTCACAAATCTTTCCCTTTTTTTTAATTATTATTTTTTTCCAGCTTTTAGATAACGATTTCCGAGAAATTATTTTCTCAAAAACCTTCTATTTTTTTTATAGTTTTTGGGAAAACGAATTCCAGAAAATTTTTTTCTTAAAAAGTTAATTTTTTTTCTTGGTGAGAAAAAGATTTCCATAAATTGTTCTATTAAGAAACCTTTTTTTTCATGTTTTTGGAAATCGTTTTCTTAAGAATCTTTTCCTTTTTTAATTTTTGTGAAAACGATTTGCAGGCAATCATTTTCTTGACAACCTTTTGTTTTTTTTTCTAGTTGTTGAGAAAACGATTTCAGTTTTCTCAAAAAACTTTTATTTATATATTTATTTTAGAAAAGGAAATCCTTTTTTTTTTAAATAATACCAAAAGAAATTTGTTTCGTCATCACTGAGGTGTGTCCATATCTTTGCATAACACTTTATAATCACAGTCGAGATCTAACTCTGGGCAACATTCGTGTGCGATTGGTGTGCGAGTCGTACACAAAATCGGACAAGAAACCGAGAGCCAAGCTGGTGAGGAATTGTTGTGCGACACAGGCCCGGCCCAAAGGGAGGGCGAACCTAGGCTATTGTCCTGGGCCCAATCACTTAGGGACTCAATATTTTATAAAACCCTTTATATATATAATGTATATTTTTTATTCTAATTATTAATTTTGGGCCTGTATATATATAATATGAGCTCATTGGGCTGGTAATAAATCAAAGAAAAATGGACATTTAAGCGGTCCACTTTTGGTCCTCTTTCCTGAACTAAAAGTTTTAAAAAATAAAATAAAATTCAATTGTTTTAGTTTAAAATATATTTAGGGCCTCTTCTTTTTTTTTTTTTTGGTATGTTTGAAGATCGGCACTGGTGGGACAGCTCGTGCGAGTCGTACTATACGTCGCACTGACATCCCAGGACCAGCAAGCTTGCTACATGCAAGCTTGTTGCACGCGAGGGCCGTGTGAGAGCCGGTTGCAGCAAATTTTTGCCAGGGCCACGCAAGCTTCTTGGATATTTCTTGAAATCACGTCCAGTGAGTTACAGCATATTTTCTTCATTCTGTGAACAGTTGCATCTCTTCGCAAAAAGTGAGATTCTGATATCAATTATTATCCGAATTCTGGCAGAGAAGTCCATAAGCCATCTGCAGTTAGGGAATTCTTTAGGTACTAATCCCATAATCAACTGCTTCATCTTCAAAATAACTGTCTAATTACAGACACTGGTTCCTAAACAACGCATGCAAAATGCTAATACTAGTTAAACTTTAATTTTAAAGACAACGACTTTGAGGAAATCATTTTCTTTAGAAATAGTAAAAAAAGTTAGTTGTAAGAAAACAATTCTGAGAGTTTGTTTTCTTCATAAATGGAAAAAAAATGTTAATTCTAATGAAAACAATTTGGAAAAAAATATTAGATGTGTGGTATTGATATCTTTTCGCCATTTAAAAAGTGATAGTAAAATTATTCTGCAAAAAACATGCTCCAAACGAGAAGGGGCATGTTATTTGCAGGTACAATTTTACTAAACACAGGATAATTTTTAAAATTTTAAGTGGTAAAAAGACAAATATACCCTTGATAGTTTCTAACTTCATAAAAAAAAATTTACCCAACTTTTTTAACTCAGGGAAAATCTCCCAAACTAGGCGATTTTCCCTGAGAAAATCGCTCAGGCCAGGCGATTTTTTCTGGGAAAATCTCTTGGTCTGGGCGATTTTCCCAGATAAAATCGCTCAGGCCAGGCGATTTTCCCTTAAAAAAAACGTTTTTTCGAAAATTTAGTGGTCGTTAGCCGGAAAAATGATTTTCCGATGACTGATCGGGAAAACCTGAAAAAACGCCGTCCTGTGGCCTTTTTTTTAGGGAAAATCGCCACAGGACACCAATTTTATCTGAAAAAATTGCCTGGCCGGGGCAATTTTCTCTAGGAAAATTGCCCAGTCTGGGCGATTTTATCTGGAAAAATCGCCTGGACTGGGAAAATCGCCCCCGCCAGGCGATTTTTCCAGAGAAAATTGCCCAGTCCAGGCGATTTTCCTGGAGTTAAAAAAGTTGGGTAATTTTTTTATAAAGTTAGAAATTATAAAGGGCAAAAATGTAAATTCACTTATAAAAATTTTAAAAATTGATCTAAAAGGTGGCATGTTGATAACAATTTCGAACAAAAAAGAAGCAGTTCCCTACTTCTCAAATAACATGCTAGAGTCGGAAATTTAAATAGAACGAGTTCTCTATCAGTCGTTCGCAGTTCACACCGCCCGTTCGCAGTTCACACCGCCGTACAGCAGCTCAGCCGCACCTCCACACGCCCCACCTCCGCACGTCTTTGGTCTTTGATCGCTCGGCTCTTCGCTTCGCGCTTCACAGCAGCACCACGCTGCGCAGCTCAGGTTACTTTTCTTCTTGGCTTTAGTGCAATCTTTTCTACTTGTGTGATTAGGTTTACTGCAATTTGTTGTTCCTAGAGTTGTGCTATGGCTGCTGTTTGTTCTCCTGAATTTGCTATGGCTGCAGGCCTGCAATTTGTTGTTTCTACTTGTTGGACTTTGAGAAAGAAAGAGCATATTAATTTTGAAGGGCTGGAATACTACAAACAAATTTTCCACTGTATAAATTTATCACTCCTCTGCTTCACTATTCTTCCGTTCTCGAATCTCAATTCCTCATCCAATTTCATTCCCCGATTAGAATTGACAAAAATGGGGGATGCAATTCCCCGATTGTTCTTGATGTGTGGCCTTTTGCTAGTGAGTGTAATTTTTGTTGAGCTTATTCAGTTTTCCTGACACCATACACTGACAACAAAATCTTATTTGCTGTGGTACAAAACATATCGGGCCTGTTCTTTACACAGGACTGAGTCCTGGTTTGAGGGAATTTTGGGTCTGAGACCAAAAAGTAGCCCAAACTACGCACTAGTTGGGTCTGAACCTAAAACTCCAACTTGGTTTGAGTCCAAAATTCCCCTCTTTCTGAAAAAAACCTACGGCAGTGGTGAGCTCGGTCGATGAATTCGACTGAAACCTGCATTCACTTCTTTCTCCCCCGACGGCAGTGGTGAGCTCGGCCGATGAATTGTCTCCTCCATCCGCCAATTTCTGGGCAAAACGACTTTGGCCGAGAAATTTGAATTTCACTGTGCTTTGACTTTTTCTATCCGGAAATAAGCTTCTTCTCCATCTGTTTTGATCCGATAACAGAGGATTCCTATCTGGGTCTGCATATTCTGCCTAAATCTGTACTTGTTTTCTTGGTAATCTATTTTCTTTTTCATTTTGTATCGTTTAATTTATGAATTTTATTGAGGTTTTGAGTTGGGGTTTTGCGATTCTTTATTGGGTCTTCGCTTGGTTGGTTGGTTATTCCATGTGTATTCTTGTAGTTGGATTGTGTGTTCTTGGACTTTACATCTGTTGTTGCAGAATGGGTTAGATTCGATTTTTGGTGTGGAAGGATGAGTTTATGGCATGATATGGTTGCTTTCTTTTGGGGGTTTTGTGAATATTGTAATCTGATCATTGGTTCTTCTGATGTATTACGTTTATAGAACTTGGGACTTTAAAAATTCGAGTGGAGGTTAACTTGAGAAGAAATTTGCACCAGTTAGCTACTGGTTGGTGTTTGATAAACTTGTTATTTCTTGACTTCTGCTTTTGGGAATTGATAGTATTTACTTAATTGAGCCAAATGTGTCTGTCATTGAGTTTCTGGGTACTGAGTGTCTATACCATTTTGGCATTTGGTGGGTATGGAGAAGGAAAAAATGTTCTTTGAGTTGTGTGGTTTGGAGCTGGAATGGTTTGCCACATTTATAATTTTATTTGTTTAAATTAATTAAAATCAAATTTGACTGGAAATTGACTAGAAAATAAAAAAAAATTTAAAAATATTGGGATAAAATTTGGTCTGAAACTGATGTTCTTTACCTAGGTTTCAGTTCTGGTTTCAGAACCTTGTTTCTTAAAAATGGGTTGAAACCAATTGGGCTGAAACCAGAACTCAGTTTTAACTAAAGAACAGGCCCATCAGTATCAGAAATCCAGGGCATCCTTTTTGTACAGTTAGTATGGTGAAGATGAATTTGGAGAGTAGTTACAAGTAAAATGCCTAGATTGGTATGCAGTGAGTTGAATGAGGCTGCCTGTTCTGTTCTGCTCTGCTCTGAATAAAAGGCAAACAGGGAAGGAGATGATCACTAATTCTCTTTTGTTTAGGATTTAAAGATGTACAATAGAGAAGATATACATACATATGTTTGTTTGTTGAACTTGTAAGAAAACAGATTTTTGAAGCCTCATTAGAGTTATGAGTTGTTTATTTCATGTGTTATTGACTTGTTGGATATCACACTTGTGTTCAAGTAGTTAGACTATTTGTCACGTGTTAACTTAATTGTGATATGGAAAAATTAGTTTTTGTATAGAAAATATTTTTCAAGTCATAGAAAAGTCTAAAATTTAGGCATATATGAATTATAAAAATATATATTACTTTAAATGTATTTATTACATCATAATGAGTCAATGACATCGCCCGGGTCCCCGGTTGACCCCGGTCGTTCGACCCCTTAACCTCGCCGTGTCAGTGTCTAGTCCAGGCAAGCATGGTTAAAAGAAGATCTTGGTCTATCGCTTATTTTGTCTTTAAATATTGACCTTTAGTTATTGTATTCAGAATCTTCCCTGATTTAAGTTCTAACAAAACTATTCAATCTCTCTCCTCAGGAATCAACAATGTCGGAAGCATCTGAAAACAATCTCTCTCCAGCCCAAGAAGAAAAATCTGAAACGAATTCCACCCTGACCCCGGAAGAAGAACAGCAACAAGGAGGGAAAAAAATATCCAAGAAAGAGGCGGCCAAGCTCGAACGCTTGCGTAAGCGCCAAGAACATAAAGCTGCTTCTGGTGCAACGTCTGACTCAGCTGCTGCCGCATCTGAAGACCCTCTAGCAGCTAATTATGGTGATGTACCGCTAAACGAACTTCAGTCGAAGGCTGTGACAGGGCGCCAATGGACAGAAGTAGGTACACTTGATTCAGGGTTTAAGGGCAAGGTGGTCCTCATTAGAGGTAGGTTGCAAGCCACGAGAGTTGTGAGTAAGAAGTTGGCCTTTGTGTTGGTGAGGGAAAGGGGCTTCACAGTTCAGTGTGTACTGGCTGTTAAGCCTGATCTTGTGAGTGTCCAAATGGTTAAGTATGCTTCTGCCATAAGTGCTGAGTCTATCATTGATGTTGAAGGAGTAGTGTCTGTTCCTGATGTCCCGATTGAAAGTGCTACTCAAAAGGTACATTGGATCTCTTTATTATTGTTGTGCTGATTAAATAGATTGTAAGCAGAATGGAGATTAGGTTTATTGCAGTGGCTGAGTCGATGTGTTTTTTGGCCTCATCATACACAGATAGAATACTGAAGATTTTGACCTTGCCTTATTTTTCCATTTGTTATTGTAGTTTTGGTTTATGGTCTTTACTTTCCGTTGGTTGTGAATATTAGAGAAATTCAGAGAACACAGTCGATTTTGAATTATTTTTGCCTTAAAGTGTTATTTGTTCTTGAAAGATGAAATGATTGAATGAGTGGGCTTGTTTAGGCTGGACAGCTGCACTATTATTCACTGACCAGGATGATTAATGTTTTTTCAATTGTAAATTGATTTTGTTGACAGTTTCTCGTCAATTGTCATAATTCTTTGTTTGGTACATATGTAGGTTGAAGTTCATGTAACTAAAGTCTATTCTGTAAACAATGCGAATCCAGTTCTGCCTATTATTATAGATGATGCTGCGAGAAGTGAAGCTGAAATTGAGAAGGCAGAGAAGGTTGTGTTTATTTAGTTTGGAGAATGGACTCTGTATATCGACTGAGTGTATGTTTATCTAATGTAATTTTGGTTAATGCAGGCTGGTGAGCAAGTTGTTCGTGTTAATCAAGACACACGGCTGAATAACAGGGTTCTGGATTTGCGCACACCAGCCAACCAGGCAATATTCAGCCTTCAAAGTAATGTTGGGAAGGTACGTCTTATGTGTTAGTACATATCATCCTCTTCCGTATAATCATATATATGTCTCATTCAGAGACGACATTTGATGCTTCTAAATATTTTTTTTTTTTTTTTTTTTCCCAGATATATAAGGTCCTTTGCTTTTCAGTTTTTTTTTTTAGATACAAGGTCCTTTTTTTTCAGTGGTCTTCATGAGAATTCATGTCATTTGAAATATTATACTGTATGTGGATCTTACTTGTTTTACAGTTATCTTCGCCTGCTTTTTTCTTTGTTTTTGTTTTTTAGTTTACACCTGTTATTGGTATCTTCATCTGCTTACCACCAAAAATAAGATGTGTCTTCCTTGAGCATATCTGTTTGATTGTATCATTTACCTGTTTGATTTTTGTTATCTGTAACACTTTGTTTGGAGTTGCTGTTAATGTTACTTTTCTGCATGAGATCACATTGATCTTTCTCCTTTTAGACAATGTCTAACATTCTTGTTCTTGGTGATTGTACTTGCTGCTTTTTACTGTTTCATCTGTCTCCAGAAGTCTTTCCTTAACTTAAGAAATATTTTACTTGT
The DNA here is from genome assembly GCA_016801395.1 of Leptodermis oblonga. NCBI lineage: Eukaryota > Viridiplantae > Streptophyta > Magnoliopsida > Gentianales > Rubiaceae > Leptodermis > Leptodermis oblonga. The sequence continues at coordinate 38,388,665 of CM028752.1, forward strand.
AAAAGTATGTGTGTGTCTTTCTGGGTAGGATGAGGAGTTTCTATATCCATTATGACCTCCTATGAACTCACTCTATTTCAGCATCAACTGCACAGTAATAAGTGAGTTTATATTTTATTCTTTATGTTATTCTGCAGTTGTTCCGCAACTTTTTGGATAACAAAGGCTTTGAAGAAATCCATACACCTAAGTTAATGCCTGGTTCCAGTGAGGGGGGTTCAGCTGTTTTTAAGCTGGAATACATGGGGCAGCCTGCCTGTCTAGCTCAATCCCCTCAGCTGCACAAGCAAATGGCTATTTGTGCTGATTTTCAGCGTGTCTATGAGATAGGACCAGTCTTTAGAGCTGAGCATTCGTTCACTCATAGACATTTGTGTGAGTTCGTAGGTCTTGACGTGGAAATGGAAATAAAGGAACATTATTCTGAGGTACGGAAAATTGGTTTAAAGCTGAATATTTATTTGCAGAGGATGTTATTTATGTTCAGTCATGCAGGTGATGGATCTTGTTGGTGAGTTATTTGTGTCAATGTTTGACAGTATAAACAAGAACTGTCAAAAGCAGCTTGAAGCAATTGGAAGACAATATCCATTTAAGCCCTTGAAGGTTAGTATGTTGAAATTATTTACAGAGAAGTCTGAACTTATTTTTGTTGGTCAGGTCATCAAATTGTTTCTGTTGCATCTGTCAAGGCCAATCAATTTATTTACTTTTTAATTTCATATCTGACTTTGATGATTATCAACGTGTGCAGTACTTGCCCAAGACTTTGCGGCTAACATTTCAAGAAGGGATCAAGATGCTCAAGGTATGATGGATTTAATTTTTTGATATTCCTGTAACATATTTAAATACATCTGCCAAAATTGATCAAATGGAATTTTGTTTACTAGAATGAACCAGTAAGCTTACTCATCTTTTTGTGTATTTAAATTATGAACTCAATTCTGATGGCAAAACCTGTCTTCTTGACCATATGAATATAGCAATCTTGGTTGAATCTCCTTTGCTTTTCCATTGATGTCTTGTTTTTCTAGTTAGTTTAGTAAGAATTTGGTGCAATGACTAGAAGAATGATTTATATTTTTCAGATTGAAATGGTGAATAATTGGGTTGTGTTTGTACAGGAAGCTGGGGTTGAAGTTGATCCACTTGGTGATCTGAACACAGAAAATGAAAGAAAGTTGGGAGAGCTTGTAAAGGACAAGTATGTCACTTTCTGTTAGCCAGATCATTTTACTGTATTTGGTCCTACATGTATGTGGCACCTGAATGATATAATTCTTTCAAATCACCTTCCTCTATTTTGTTAATTGTAGGTACGACACAGAGTTCTACATTCTCCATCAATATCCCTTGACTATTCGTCCATTTTACACCATGCCTTGCCATGATAATCCTACTTACAGTAACTCCTTTGATGTATTTATTCGAGGTACATATAAATGCATGTCTCCTCAACTACAATGCATCATCTTTGTAGTTATTGTGTCTGTTTTTTTTTTCACATGATGGTTTCCAACACATACTTCTTGCTTAAGAGGCAAGTCATCCTTGTAGATAACACGGTTCTATACTTGCATGTGCACTCTGTACGCACAGATAGATACTCCCTTGAGAGTGTTGGTGCAGTTTTCCTTGTGAATGTGGGTGTAGGTGGGGAGGAAACACATGGTGTTTGGTAGGAAGTAGAAGTGAAAAAGCTATAGTTATGGAATATGAAAATTTGTAATCTCATTTTTAAGTATGTGCTTAGTTTTGAGTATGTTTGTCTTTATCAGGTGAGGAAATCATATCTGGAGCTCAGCGTGTACATGAGCCTCAGCTCTTGGAAAAACGTGCGGTAGAATTGGGTATTGAGGTGAAGACAATATCAACATACATTGATGCATTCAGGTACATTATTAGAACAGCTCAATTTGTTAAATCTGTCACGACGTTATTGATTGTAATATAATCCATGACACCTGGTTAATGTTAGTAGTACAAAATTGTAATACTACATATGTAGTTGGAATTGTTTCTTGAGAGAAAATTGTATGGTTGGTTCTTGCAGGTATGGCGCACCACCTCACGGTGGCTTTGGAGTAGGATTGGAACGTGTGGTAATGCTTTTCTGTGCATTGAACAACATCCGGAAAACTTCACTTTTCCCACGCGATCCAAACAGACTTGCACCATGATCAAGCATTCTAGATTCAGATTTCTGAGAGTGCTATATAGTTACGAGGAAAAAAGCGTCATTAACACATTGTAACATGGGAGATAAGATCTCATTTTGAGGTTCATTCTTATGAGTATGTTTCTGAAATCATTCCTCCTGGGTAATATGTTGCTGAAAGCCACAGATTCCAATTTCTAGATTTTCTTTTTGGATGATCAATTCAATGTGCAAATTTGACATATGGTATTTTCTCCTCTTTTGCATCTTTGGGGAGAGCATAAGTAGCAGTTTTGTCAACTGCATCTGCATGAAAGTAGATATGTGGGCGTGATAAGATGGCTGCTGCTGTAGTGAAATTGTATTTCCAGCAATGTTTGCTGCTGTGAAAGATTGAGCAGAGTATGGGATGAGAAAAAAGCCCTGGAAATTGAACTGGTTATCTTGTCTTATTAGCTCTAAATGGGATTTCTCTATAACTTTTCTAATGAAACAAAAAAATAAAAATTAAAAGTGAATTATTATAATAGTACGGGGATAGTAATTATCTTACTGTTCCTGTAACCATCACTTCTCGTGTTAGAATTACAACTTCAAACTTCTAATAGTATTAAACTACAATAATATTGAGGTTTTTTTGTGTCATTGAAACGAATTTTTTTTTATATGTTTGAAACCTCTAGAACTTCTTTTATGTTGGATTAAGGAGAGTATTATTACACCCTAAATTTCAATATGAGAGTTCAGTTTTAATGTCCTTACTTTTTATGGATGTCAAGGAATAACACATAAAATATTTAAACTAGCACATTTTTTCATTAATGTCCTTACTTTTATATGTGGGTTAACTGTTGATTACACATAATTATATTAGTAATAGTATAAAGAGTGAAAAAATTTAGAGTGAACTAATTAATTGGAAATTTTTTTTTTAAAGTGAACTATTCTGATAAACAATTAAACAGAGGAATATTATATTTAATCATCTATGTTTTCAAAATATATTCTTTAACATTATTTTATTCCTCTCAAATTCATTGATAGTAAGAAAATCAATATAAATATTACACGTGTAACTAAAAAGTAAATGATGATATATAATTATAAAGTAATGATCTATATTTTAGTTAATTTATCATATTAAAAGTAATGTGGTATGAATTCATTGATAAATATATGATATCAATAATTATTTTAGCCAAATGTAACCAGTAAATATATTTTATATCACTTATTATTATTATTATAAGTTGTGATGAATTAATTGAAACGAATATTTGTAAGGGGGTGTTTGGTTGGAGGTTTTTGGAGTGAAAAATGTGTATGGTAATGAAATAGGAGTATTTGGTTGAGGCGATTCATTCCTGGACCCCACCTTCATATCCCACTTTCTTTTAATCATCTATTCCCCTCCATTTTGGGGAGAATGGGAATCATTCATGCCAAAAATTATTTTTGTGTGTAATTTTTTTATTTCTTAAAATTTTAATTGGTAAAAATTATCACTACACTATATTTAAACATAAATAGTTCATAATATATTAAATGTTTAATGTAAAAATAAAGTTTATTCTTAAAAATTTTATTTGTAAACCAAACAACATCAATGGGGATGATAATCATTCCCTATCACAAATCAAACAACATCAATGCCATTATTTCTCACTACTATTATTCCAATTTCCATTCATATTCCCCTCTACGAACCAAACGCACCTTATTAAACAAAAAACAAATGGTGGCGTGCAATGATTATTATGCAATCCTTTGAAATGGTGGGGCCGGTATTAAGAGATTTAAATTTTATTTATTTTTAATTCATCATTAGAACTGACAGAGGTATGAATCAAACCCCATACCTTTGGGTGACACACTATGCGTCACAACCTTTAGAGCACTAACTCATTCCTGAGATTTAAATACTTGAAATAATACTAATTTGATTATTAAATGACCACTCTTTCAATTTCACTGGAATAGTCAAATTTCACAAAAGTGTAATTTTTTATGGATGTCGATATACAAAATTTAACATAGCTAACTTGACACCATTATTTCTATTCATGTATTTACTTTTTAAGTGTGCGTTAATTATTGATATCACACATAAGTATATTAGTTAGGATATAAAAAAAATATAATATAGAAAATAAAAAACCAAAACCAAAAAATTAAGGACACATTTTACTAAATAAAGGACATAATTCTTTTCAAATGGGGCGATTTTTTCTCATAGAATCGCCTAGTCGGGGTGATTCTTTCCAATAGAATTGCCTAGTTGGGGTGATTCTTTTTAAAAGTTGTTTTCTTCTTAATTTTACTGCAGAAGGAATGGAGATGAGTGAAAGAAATTTTGAAAAAATTGAAGTAGAAAAATGAGAGTGAGTTAAAGAGTGAAATGGAGAGTTGAAGAGGAAATGAGGGCGTAGGTAAAAATATTTATGATGGTAGAAATGCAAAAGGATATTATTGTCTTTTTACTATTTAAAATTTTAAAAAGTGTTATGTGTTTAGTAAAAAATGTGCTGTAATTAATATGCCCCTTTCTTTTTCCAATCCAAGATAGAGAAAACGCAAATAGATCTTAAAAGCCCAATTTGTACTGGGCTGGCCCAGCTCACGTTAGAAAGCAAATGCAAAACGATACGACAGCGTATAGCTCTACCGAGTACCAAGAAGGCAAGAGCACATTTGATCAGAGCGACCCCTTAAGATTGGAAAAATTACTAATTTTGCAGCAATTGGTTTTGCATTTCCTGCATTCTTACGCATACAAGCATCAATATATACCCGACGTTTAGCTACCCATATACCCGACGCAAAGTTTTTCAACGTTTCTAGCTAAACATTATAAAAGGGGGAAATCAAAAAAATTCAGAGTTTTCATTGTCAGATCTTGGACAAGAAAAACTCCGGGTGCAAAAAGAGAAGGGAAAACGAAGAGTAGTTTGTCCACTCGATCAGGTGAAATTCATTTTTTTTCCTTATTAGGTTGCTGATTGATTGGAGTTCTTGATTGACCTTATACGAATGTTGATTTTTTAAATTTATTTTTGTTGTTATTTATGCATGTTTTAATTCCTTTTGAAGTGCTTCAGCGACGAGTAATTATAATTTTCCGAATTTCATTCATTTTAACTTGAATTTGATTATTATTTTTATTAATTACCTGCTGGTGAATTTCGTGAAGTTTAGTGTCAAATGGTTTTTTTTTTTTTCTGGGAATTCGAGTACGTGATCAGGCAAATTAAATTGTTGATTGTTGGCTACTTTTGATTGTTGTGTATGTATATTTTTTAATGGAAACAGGAAGATTTGTGTGGGTAAAGAGGTAATGGCGATTGAGTGTTGGTCTTTAAAGTCTTGACTTGCTGGGGAAACATGAATATTGTCAAGGGTGTAGCTGACCTTATTCGAAGGACCTCGGGTGCCTCGAGTGGGGACGTTGTTTCGCAGTCACCATCTGAGAAGTCCTCCCCCCCTTCACCAACAATCCGCTTCAGGTACTTCTGGTTCTGGGGCGATTCCGTTACTCCACAAATTTTTATTCTTTGAGTCTGCATAATGTCATTGGTTTCAAAATAATGCTTTAAGTGAGACAAACAGATCTTAGTATGTTTTCATGCTGTGTGATGATCATACAATAATAGTTAATAGAGTATTATGAATTGAATGAAACTTTGTCATTGGTGTACCACCACCTGATGTGTTATGACTTATGAGGTCTAACTGGCATCACTTGAAACGGAATCATAGCTTTACTTGGTGGTGACCTGTGTTGTTGATTTAAGTAAAGTTAAGCTTGTGATTTTCTTTTGTTGGCTTTCTATTCATGAATCGTAGAGTTGCACTTAATCATTGGAGTGCTCCTATGTATATCTTTATGATGGCTTAGGATGAATCCTACATGCTTAGGATAACTCCGTCAATAAGCTTAAAGTGGTCAGTAGTGGAGAATCGGGATAAACTTTGGTATAAATCGGCTTTGTATTTCTTCTATTCAGAGTTCTATTTACTTGTCGGCTGTATTGGTAGGAGAAACAGAAATGATCTATTCTAAAGGAAAAGAAGGAGTTGGTACATTGTTATTTTGAAATTCTTTTTCCTGTTGCAAATTATATTTAGGACTAGCTGAATTTTAGGGTTCTTTTTTTGTGGTTAATTTCTTATGATATGTGTCAAACTTGCTTGCCTTTACAGTGATGTTGGCGATGAGGCGATTCTCAATACTCTTTGGGAAAGATACGAGAATTCCTTTGATAAGGTATGTCTTTGTTTCTTTATGACTCTGCAAGCTGTGGATATTTCTCTATCACTTACTACAAAACATACAGTTCTTGGTTCTGAAAATTTATTGTATTGATAATGTAACCATCTGGAGCTTTCCATATACCCCTTTGTTGCAGGAATACTTCGAAGTGCCTCGTTGTACCTTATCTGACTAAGTTTTGAAAGGACTATATTATGTAGACACTTTGGATAAAATTATGTCCCATTGACTGATATAGGTGTTATTTGTAGTTCACAGGTTTATTATTATATTGTTTGAATAATTTTTTTTATGGCAGTATAGCCATTTTGTTTATGAGGGAACATACTCTAAACAAATGTGCCATATGTGAGGCCCATTGTCTATGAATGGCTCTCTTGCTAAGCCCCTATTTAATGACCATATCAGTTGTATTACACTTTTGTCTTTAACTTATTTGTATATTGGTGATTTTCCTTCCTCCTTTGGTTCTAGCATCACCTAGGACGAACTTGTATCTCAGTATTCTGTCTGTGGTGTACAGAGACAACATATTTTGGCAGATTTTCTAGTTTGAAGCTTCATGTTTTCTCAAGTACTGTTTGATTACTTGTCACCATGTTAGGAGGACTTTTCATATTGTTTGGAATCAACGGTTGGCTACTGGTGTTGCAATGTGCCAATATTATAAACCCAATAACACTCCATATACCTTGTCGCACTGTTGGGGTAGAAATTTGTGAACAACTTTATTTAATTTACACACACACAGCTTCATGACTATTTCCATGACATCCTTATAATTGTAAGTTTCAACTTATAACCTTCGGATCAAGACCATTTTTTCTCTGTGCCAATGCCTTTGTCTCAGTTATTCATAGATTTTCTTGTTCTGGATGTTTGGACATGATGCTTGCTTTCCAGGATTTTTGACGTCGTAGTTCGGTGCTGATTCACTTGTATTGGTGTATGAGTTTGAGTCATAAATTTTATTTTCTGAACCATATGCTGCCTAATTCCCTCACTTACTGACATTCTGGTTATCATGTGAAATGTGACTTTGCCGTTTTTGGAAAGCTGAAGAGGGTGGGGAACTTCATGCACATTGTTTTTCTGTTTTTTTGCTGGTGTCTTTTGTTGCTTAAGTTGACTTAGTAAATCTCATCTTTACTTTTTTCAGGCGGAGAGAAGAAAGTTATTCAATGTCTTCCTGAAGCAATTTTTAGTTGTATACCAAAACTGGGAACCAGCTAATCTAGGCTATTCTCACGATGATGCTGCTGCTGTCTTTTCCTTGGCAAGTTCTGAAACTTTAAAGAATGTGGTGAGTGGCTGCTCTTTTGGTCATCCTGCTGAGATAATTCATGTTATGGCAGAAGAAGTGACACATATTACAGCAATGGTTACAGAATGTAAGTGCAATCTTTATCTGTTATTCACAAAAAAGGATTTTATTCTGTATTTGGAATTCAGTGTTTAAGAATTAATCTTAACTCGTGAACTCATCAACACTTCCAACTTTCTGGCATATGATCTGTACTGAAAATATTGCTTTTATTAGTTCTCTAGTCATTCACAGTAAAAATTCTCTCTCCATCACTTTATTTATTTTGATTAGCGTGCTAGGATAAAACTTTTTTTTTCCCTTTTTTTTAATTTGCTTCATTCATGAAATATCCTGTCTTCACCTTATGGTTTCCTTACAACTTAAAAAATTACTTGAGTTTTTCGACTTCGTTTGCTTTTCCTTTCTGGTGAGGAAGTTATTGGCATCTGTTTGTTATCTACAGCTTCTGGCGAATCTTACTGTGGTATGATATGGTTTGCAGGCTTTTCCTTTTAAACCTGTGTACTTATGCTGATGAACAGATACCTGATGTCTTTTCAAATGCAGACTCTAGTGAATGCTCAAATTTGTAAAGTTGCATGGCTGTGTTTCTGTTTGCTTTGTCTTATTTTCAGTAGTCTTTGACTGTTATTTCATTTTGTCTTGCCCATTTCCTTCATTCAGTTTCCTTTGGTCAATTCTGAGTAGTTGACTCAGTGTGTGGATATTGTTCTATGCTTTATGTCTCTGCATCCTTCTGGCTGTATAATAAACAGCTCCGAGTATATTGACTTGTGATACTGATTTCTTGTATTTATAATAACTACAGTTGTTCAATCGAGCTCAGGCAAATCAGAGAATCATACAAGTGTTATCACATATGAAGGGTTGCCCATCTTAGATGCTTTGGCTGTGATTGTTCGGTCAATGCATAACTGCAAAGTCTTTAACTTTTATGGTGGTATTCAAAAGCTAATAGCTTTAATGAAAGGTATGAATATCATGTTACGTGATTAGGGTTTTTCTGCAGCTTTTATGTTTTGAACAGAACATTTTTGAAATGTAAAGTACTTAGATATGAAGCCCCAAAAGAATGGCACCTTCATTCCCGTGAAACCATGTTGATTGGACCAAACAAACAACAAAGATGGCCTTTATTAGAATTAAAACCAATTCACCTAGAAATCTTCTAAGACAATGTTGCAGTGGCCATAAGCTTTAGAATAGAACACCCAGTAAAATAGAAAAGAATATTAAATATTAATATATGCAATAAATGTAACATGTCTTGACCGTACATGATGGCGAGATATGATCCATGTAATCGACCACACATAGTAGGATAAAGGCTAAGTTGTTCTAGTTGTATATGCATATAACTAAAGAAATTAAAGATCATTTATCTCTTCTCCTCCTTTCCCTCACAGCCTTCACAAAAGGCCTTTGCTTCTTTCTCATTTCCCAATTTGGCATTCCCTTTGGTGTAGTTGTAATGATTACTCAGATTGGATGATACGGCAGAGTTACAATTATCAATGAATCGGAGTGAAATTTTCTAGTTTAGCATATGATCAGGGATTACTTTAATGCATATATGTTATATCTCCATCATCTTTCAGTACTCTTTTCCCCCAATCTATTTGCTTTTTATGTTTGTAGAAAGCAATTTTTTTGGTATTCAAATTTTCATGCCAATTAATGCTCATCTGTTCTGTTGCTTGGTCACCTTTTTGTATCTAGTACTTATCATATTATTTTATTATTTGGAATCTTATACTTAACCCTAGAAAATACGATTGTTATTTCAGCCGCCGTGGTGCAGCTCAAGACAATTAGCAGTGCACTTTCAGCAGATGAAAGTTTGTCGCCCTCAATTTTAGAGAAGTCTGGTATTCTACAGAAGATATTAGTTCATGTGGTGTTGGTACTATGTAGCTTTGTTGACTTGCATTCTGGTCCATATGAGAAGAAACAATTGAGTGACAGCAAGGAGTTTTATGAGCCAAGGATCGGTAGAACATCAGCTGAACCATCTACAAATATAAAGTCTATTGTTTCTGAGACAATGTTGCAGTGGCATCATAAGGCCATTGTTTCTCTAATGGAAGCTGGTGGCCTTAATTGGTTAGTAGGTAAGGTAGGCAATTTCTTGCTTATTGTGTTCTTATTTGTCAGTACTAATGAAGCAGTTAGTGTGTTCCAATGTTTAGAAATGTAGTGGTGTGATGTTCAGTTGATTGTTTTCTGGTGCTGGTTCTTGAGATGAAACAAACCATGCCTCTGATTGATTAGAAATAGGCTTTATGGTGTTCCTTGAATATATAGGTATATTGGCTGAGCGTTTTGTATGAAGGTTCTTAACTCTGTGAGATGATTATAGTTTTTAAATCACTTGGTTTGGCTTCTGCCATATCAACTTATGAAAATATCATCCATTTTAAAAATTATTCTAAAGTGAAAAAAAAAATTAAAAATGATGATCATTGACATTTGGTATTTACCCTCGTTGTATATCTGCAATATGAGATCAATTTCTCCACACTGTTTGAATGTTAAGTTGAGGTTGCAGTTTAATTATGTAATGTTAAAAAATACTGTTGCAGTAGGTTTATGCATCCATTTAACTTGTTTAGCAATCTCCGAAAGGGAAAGTATGCAGAAAACATATTTCCCTCTGCAAAAGTGTGAATTAATATTCTTTCAAGTGTTAGAACCTTGTTTTGAATGTCTACTTGCTTGTGAGGCCGCCTTTTTTTTGTTTTGTTTTTAGTTTCCCAAACACATAAGATGATTGAGTTCTATAGAAGGCTAGTTTGGATCCTTATCTGTATTATGTTATTATCTCAACGAAGCTAACCCCATGGATGATCTGACAGTCTAAACTGTTCTGTCCTTCCGAAAGTCCCTCCCTTGAAACATCAATATGTCACTTCACATTGTTCCTTCATTCCTCTAACTTAACTAATGGGTTTTCAGATAGCTAGCTGTAAGTTTTGCCAAGCGCTGAATGATATTGTCCAACCAATAAATGTGTGTTCTGTAGTATTTACTAATCATTTCTTGTATGTCTAAGATAAAAGAAAAGTTTGGAAAATGAAATTGCTTCATAGAGTGTTATTTCTATGATGCTCTCTGCAAGTTCCTCTTTCAGTTTCTTATTTTTTTGCTGGAAATTGTATTTCAGAGTTGTTGCGTGTGCTGAGAAGATTAATGATGAAAGAACACTGGATTGATCTATCGCTTCAATATTTGACACTCAGAACTCTTCGATTATCGTTAGCTGATAATCCTCGAGGTCAAAATCATTTTAGAAGTATTGGAGGGCTGGAAGTTTTGTTGGATGGATTAGGAGTTCTGTCAAACAAATCTATTTTACCCGACAATTCCTTATTCAGAGGAACATTGAGGTTGTATCACACCGATGGAATATATTGCCCACACCTTTTCTCCTTTCAAGCTTGCTATATCTTACATTATGCTTTAGTTTTACACACTGCATGATTGTTTGTCCTTTTTGGTTAGGTTAGTGTAGCATTTTGTATCTTTGTTATTGTTGTTGGTTTTTACCCCTCTTCCCTTCCTTTCTTAGAGATTTTTGGTGCAATGTCAATTCTAAAATGTGCTTTCTTCTTTGCGTCTCAAAAGACTTTTTGGAAGGACTTACTTCCAGTACAGCAAAGGGATTGAAGTTTTTAGTTTAGCATGCTTATTAAATCTTTCACATCTTAAGATATACTTGTCGCCTAGTTATGGTAAATGCGACATATTCTTGATCTGGTGATAGAGCCACTGGAACTTATGAAGGGAAAATGCAGACTAAGGATTGTTATATGTTGCTCTTTGTTATTGGCTCTGTGACTAGCACAAGGCTTTCTTATGAATTGGTGGTTCTAAAAATTCAAAAACTTGCATTTCATATCATTCTTCATCGTTGGAGTTCGAACTACTCCCTTGAGCCTCAGGTAACAAATTTTTAAAGATTGACTAGTGTCATAGTCTGGGACATTGGATACATCTATCTACTCATTGCCTGTCCGGCTTGTTAATTGCTTGATTGTCTTTATTTTTATTTGCTATTATTTGCATTTCATATTACCATCCTGTAATATAACCAATTTTCCTTTTACAGAACTGAAAATCCAGTGCTGCTTATTTTCCAGCTTCATGTTCTTTCTTTGGAGGTGCTTCGGGAGACTGTGTATCCTTTTGACCTCTAAGATATGCATAACTGTCTATTTAGTGCTGGGCAGAGACTGCCATCATGCATCAGCATGTTGAAAGCATAAGTGCTTTAATCTGCACAGCAAACTTATTTTTACTCGTCAAAATTTGCTATTTAATGTGTGGAATTGCCAAATGACTGGTTTGTGTTTTTAAATTCCTCTCTGGGTGCAATTACATATAACTTCAGAATATTAATGATGCCCTTAACAAGCTAATAGCTTTGGAAATTTGAGCAATTTGCAGTTCCTATCTGAGAATGGAAGAGTGCATAAATTTGCAAATAGCTTTTGTTCACTCGCATTCACGTTTCAAGAGTACCAGCAGCACGATTTGAAAATGAGGCTTCCATCAGACAGTATAGATATGGATGTTAAAGTAGTTCATGGAAGATGGTCTTCTCCAACTATCGACAGTGCATCTTACTCACAACATTGGACTGAATATGTTACCAACTTGAGTGCAACACTTTGCTCTTTCCTTCTTGATTTAGGAGATACAGAATGGCAAAATGTGCAACCTTTCACTGCTAGGGCTACCTTTTCAGTTTCTTTTGCATACCTTGAACTCTCAGTCAAGTGGTTCTTGAGGGTGCTGCTTACAGTGTTCCCTTGCATTAAGGCATGCTCAAATGGTAGTGAGCTGCCTTGCCACTTGAGGTGCGCTATAAGAATCTTGGTTTTCCTCAATTTTATTGTTGTCTCCATGCCTGCCATGTTCAGAAGGAGCTATATTGTAGTTTCAGATTGTCCATTCTTATGGTTATATTTGCGTTTATTTTATTCTTTATTTTCCCTGATCTTCTTTGCTTCATTCTGTAATTTACAGGGTGTTTGCCTGTACGCTGCAGCATTATGTTTTGTTGACATTCAGGACAGTCCTTATTAAATTGCCTTCTGCACTTGACGTGTTTCGGGCTGAGGGAGTGTGGGATTTTATTTTCTCTGAGAATCTCTTTTATTTTGGCCCACTTTCTGTAGAGTTTGGAGATAAAAGCTCAGAGTTTGAAGCTTCCATTTTGAGAAGTGAACAGTTTTCTGGTTCGGTTTCGAACGAGGGGAATAGTAATGAAGTTGAAACTTTACATGTGGAAGCAATAACACTTGTGGAGTTGGCTGCAACTTTAAGTGAAAGTTCGCATAACTTGGTCTGTTCTGACTTCTTTTCATGTATTTCCCACATCAGTCTTCTCTGCTGCTGTTGTAGTTTTATAGTTTTGCACTTGTTGATTTTGTTAACATTTCACAATTAATCTTTCTGTTTTCTTTCTCTTAGATGCTCCAAGTGTGTGGATGTTTTGTGGCTTGGTATCTCAATGTATAATAAAAGCTGTTTGAAAATCTATAATCTGTATAGCAGACTTTAAATAATAAAAAATTTGTACACATTTTTTTGTTTTGTTTTGTTTTGGGTGGGGTTTGTAAATATTCGGGTGTTTTTGTATGCTTTACAGTGCACCGATTTCGACAGTTTCCCTCCCCTCATAATTCAATTATGTTAGCATTTTTTTTTTTGTCTTTCTGTTATCAATATATTATTTTCACTAAGAGGAATCCTTTCTATATATGGCAGGCTGAATGTCTTGTTTTACTGGATGCTCTTGAACAGTCTGTTGCTCATCCTGAGATTGCTGATGTTATTGCCAAGAGCTTGCTACATGTAATGCAGCTTTCACCTGAGAAAACCCTTTCTTCTTTCAAGACACTTGATGTGATTCCCAGGGTGCTCAAAGTTGCTTCCATTTTGGCGCAAGAGGCAAGAAAGTCTGACAGTGCAAGTCTTTCTGTAGAAACTTCTCCTGCTGAAGTGGGTTCCTCACTAAGGCAAGGGATGTTTAATTCAACTGACAGTGCTCGCAGTTGTCACAAAAGTGTGGAGACCCTTATGGAGCTTTTTGCAGAATATTTCATCTCCGATGATGCAAAACTTGCTATCTTGCGTAGTTCTACTTGTATTGATTGTTTATTTGATTTATTTTGGGAACAAGGGCTGAGAATCCGTATTCTTCAGTACATTCTTGAACTGATGGAGGTATGTCTATGGTTCCAGTCATATCTACTATGCATGGCAGTTTAACTGAATATATAGACTTATGGATTTAAATATAATATGTAGCAGATTGTTCCTTCATCTGAGGAAGATCGACGGGCAAAATTATATTTATGCTCCAAGTATCTTGAGACATTTACTCATGTCAAGGAACGAGAGAAGAACTTTGCAGAATTGTCAGTTGATTTATTAGTTGGAATGAGAAATATGCTTTTGATGGATCAAATGGTATGTTTTTCTGATGAATTGTGTCCGGTTTGTCATTCTTTTTTTATAGTTTGTCTTTTTGTTTTCTGATTTCAGTCTTCTTGTATATAGTTCTATCTGCAAATTTTTGTTCTTGATCTTACAGTGTGTGCTATTTCATTGTGAAAGAACTTAATTCTTTAGTCCTATTAATTTGGATGTATGAATTATGTTTTAACCAACTTTGAATCGCTCAAATTACCCATAGAGTGCGCTTCAGACTGTCTCTTGCTTATGGTTTTAAATTAAGAACTTGTTTCTTTCTATGGAGTGATGAGGCCATTAAACAATTAATGGAACCATCACCCACACCTAAATTACAACCCTGGTTAGAAGTCCCTCAACTGTGCTAGTGTGTGGACGGTTTGTATTGAATATGGAGTAAAAGATGACGGTGTTTATAGTAGTTTTGGTGAGGGCCATAGGAGCTTTTGGTTATGGTGCTCAGTGTGAGGGCTGAATGCTGGAACATACATTCTCATCAAAATTCTGGTGTTTCATTTAGAAATTGACCTTCATTTTTTTTTTTTGGGGTGGAGGGGTGGGAGTAGGTGGGAGGTTGCAGTGGATTGCATCTGCCTCCTGCTTTGCGAAATTACTCTTTTTTTTTTTCATCCCTTTCTTATTTGTTTCTGCTGGTTGAATATGCGTTATTTCCATATTGCCAGCAATATCGGGCTTTGTTCCGGGATGGAGAGTGCTTTTTGCACATTGTATCATTATTGAATGCAAACCTGGATGCAGCAAGTGGCGAAAACTTGGTTCTGAATGTTCTTCAAACACTTACCTGCCTGCTCTCTGGGGATGATGCTTCAAAGGTATCTTCTTTTTTTCCTCTGCTTTACTGGTTCACTATAAACTCCTCAAAGTATGTTGAGACTATTCTTCTCCTAACTTCTTAGTGAAAGGTATATCTAGATACAACAACAAACAAACTACTAAGCCTTTGTCACACTATCTGGGGTCAGCTGTATGGATCATACCTCGCCATCTTGTATGGTCGAGACACATTTTTCCATTTATATTTGAATATAACATGTCATTTTTTATGGTTGTTTTCCACTTCTTTTCAGGTCTTCTGCTTTACCTTTTAATTTAAGTTAATACAGCCTCTCTGTTTAATACCCTAGATATTAGTGGCAAATTTTCAGAATCAGAACTAAAACATGTTAGCCTGGGTTGATTAGTACATAATTTGACGTACATTTTCAGTTCTCCCTGTTACAAAGCTTATCCTGTTTTACATATCTTTACAGTTTTCTTCACTTGTTTCAAAATTTTACTCTCTGCACATTGGATTACTCATTCAATCAAAATTAAGCCTTGTATTTTGCTTGTCTTGATGAACCTTGGGGCCGCAAACAAGTTTCGCTAGATTCTTGTAATAATTTTGTTGTCATTTTTTGCAATATCAATAACAATTGGCTATTATTACCAGCTATGAAGCCTGGCTCTTTTGATATTGGGTGCTTAGATGCTCATGGAATGGTTGAATAGATAATTATATGGAATGTTTGTTTGTTTATATACTTGTTTATCCCAATGCTTATTGCTAATTTTTATTTTGCATTTTATAAGGCTGCATTTAGAGCTCTAGTGGGCAAGGGTTACCAAACACTACAGAGCTTATTGTTGGAGTTCTGCCAACAGCAGCCAAGTGAAGCACTTTTGAATGCTCTTCTTGATATGATGGTTGATGGAAAGTTTGATCTCAAAGCTAGCCCAGTGATAAAGGTGAATTATCGAAATTCTGTTTAGAATAGTGTGTGTGTGTGTGTGTGTGTGTGTGTTTACTCCCAGAAGAATCTTGGCCTTCTTCGATGAATAAAGGAGGCCAACCATGAGAATTTGCCATCTAACCTTGCAACATATTTACATTTTTATCCTTTTAAGTGGTTACTGATAATAGTCATAACTTTTCAATCTGCAGAATGAAGATGTGATCTTGCTTTATCTGAATGTTCTCCAGAAGGTTGGCATTTAATGTCTCTTATTGTGTTTCTGAGTAACTAACTTCTATCTTTTACATTGTCAGTTTTGTTATGTCAAATTTCATTTCATTTTCAACATTAACATGAGCCATTACCTAAAGATTTCATGACTGGGCAGAGCAGTGACTCAGCGCGGCAGAATGGGCTTAATATTTGCCTTCAACTGCTTAGAGATTCAATATCAAATCGAGATTCATGTGTCAGAGCTGGAATCCTTAACTTCCTCTTGGATTGGTTTTCTCAAGAAGATAATGTGAATGTGGTATTGAAAATAGCGCAAATGATTCAGGTCAGTGGTGGACATAGTATATCTGGAAAAGATATCCGGAAAATATTTGCTCTGCTACGAAGTGAGAGAGTTGGAAGTCAGCAGCAGCACAGCTCATTATTGTTGACCAGCATGTTATCCATGCTGAAGGAGAAAGGACCAACTGCGTTTTTTGATCTTAATGGGGTTGATTCGGTGAGTGTAGTATTTGTTAATGTAACTTCAGAAGCTATAGGTGGAGATAACATTTTCTGCCATTGTTCACTTAGAATTTAATGTTGCCTACTAGAGTGAGAATTAATATTTTTGGCTTAATTTCACATACCCCCCCAAGGTTTATGTGAATCCTCTAATAGGGGAGGCGTTTTTAAGTTGTAAAGCTTAAATACTTTTAGTCCCTATAAATTTTCAGGCTACAGACGGATTTGCCCCACCTTTTTGTAAATACACTTTGCCCCTTAAAATGACATAATTGCCCGTCTTTGCTGGCATAGTGAAGAATTTGAACATTACATATGACGCTAGTGATGTCATTTTATGGGCAAAGTGTATACTTTTAAAAGGGAGTGGGGGCAATATGGATAGTGGTTTGAAAATACAAGGAGGGGGTGTTAAATATTTCAGTTATAATTAGCCTTCCCTGGGGAAGCTTTTCTACACGGTAAATTAAAATAATCCTATATTTATACGATACCTCATTTATTAAAATGGAATGTTGGGCAGTTATATTGCTTTGCCAGTAATCCCAAAGACAAAATGAACAAATTGGTCCAAATGAAAGGCTTTTCATCTTGTTTTCTCTTGATGGCTTTCTCAAATTCATGATGTCATATATTCATCATGGTTGGTAGGGACTTATATTGATATCTCCAGAAATACTACACTCAGATTTCATGATTCTATCGGCTTATCTTCATTCTAATGTTCTAGTATATTCAAGTATTTAAACATGGCTACTATAGATGCATTACATGGATCATTTAATAACTTTCTGAGTCTGCAGATTCCATTCCCCTTGTTATTTTTGTTGTCATTTTTTAATCTTCTTATTCTATTTTACCTTAACTAAGCAAGCTACTCTGGCTTCTGCATATTCTATTTTACTTGCAGGGTATTGTTATCAAAATGCCAGTTCACTGGCCTTTGAACAAGGGATTTTCTTTTACTTGTTGGCTAAGGGTAGAAAACTTTCCTAGAAGCGGAACAATGGGCCTCTTTAGTTTTCTAACGGAAAGTGGACGGGGGTGCTTTGCAGTTCTTGCCAAAGACCGGTTGATGTATGAGGTAACAGCACGTTATTCGGATTCTTGCTTCTTGAACGTTCATTTTGCACATACATGCATGAAAGTGCACCCCGGGACTATCTTTAATGTTTCAGATTGTTGCTAAATGAACTCTATGTGCACCTCATGTCATCTGTATTCTTTATTTTTAGGGTTTAGCATGCTAACTTGTCTCATTGCATCTATAATGTTTGTTAAGGGATTAGAATGCTGACCTTTTTCATTCTTTTGCAGTCAAATAATCAGAAACACCAATCTGCATCATTTCCATTGAGTCTTGTCAGAAAGAAATGGCATTTTTTTTGTTTGACACATACCATTGGCAGAGCATTTTCAGGGGGCAGCCAGCTAAGGTGTTTTGTTAATGGAGTTCTCTTGTTCTCAGAAAAGTGCAGGTGTTGTCACATTACATATGTATTAAATACAATTTTGTTTACACAAAGGAGTAGAATTTAGATATTCTCTTACCTTGTGATATTTCACAGATCATTTGACTTTCCCCAGACCTCCCAACAACAACCAAACTGGATCGCGTATTTCTGATTTTTAACTGCTTACCTTTTCTTTTTGGTCAGATATGCCAAAGTTAATGAAGTTTTGACCAGTTGTTCAGTTGGTGCGAAAATTAATCTCCCATCATATGCTGATGATCACTCTATCTACTCCATGAAGGATTCATCCCCCTTTTTTGGTCAGATAGGTCCAGTATACCTGTTCAATGATGCCATTACTTCCGAACAAGTTCAGGGTATTTACTCCTTGGGACCTAGCTATATGTATTCCTTCCTTGATAATGATGTTGCAGTTCTGGACAACCCTGTACCTGGCGGCATTCTTGATGCCAAAGATGGCCTGTCATCGAAAATAATTTTTGGCCTCAATGCGCAGGTTCTTCTCATAAATCATTCTTGCTGGATAATTTGGAATTTGTTCTTGCACACAACTCAAAATGGTTTATTTTCTCAGGCAAGCAATGGTAGGACTCTGTTCAATGTTTCACCTTCACTGGAGCTTGGATCACATGAAAGTTCATTTGAGGCAACTGTGTTGGTCGGTACACAGCTCTGCTCCAGGAGGTTGCTACAACAGATAATCTATTGTGTTGGGGGTATATCAGTTTTCTTCCCACTTTTCACTCAGTCTGTCTTCTATGAATATACGAGTAGTGAGAAATTTGGGGTGACTTTACTGACACCCATCACCAAGGAGCGTCTAACTGCTGAGGTTATTGAACTCATAGCTTCTGTTCTGGATGAAAATTTGGCCAATCAGCAACAGATGGTTCTTCTTTCTGGATTTTCTATATTGGGGTTTTTGCTGCAGTCAGTTCCTCCTCAGCAGCTTAATTTGGAAACTCTTTCAGCTTTAAAGAATTTGCTTAATGTCGTTGCTAATTCTGGTATATCACATGAGATCTTTTATTTTTTTGTTTGTTTTAAATTCTTACCAAAATGAGGTTCAGTATTAAATATTATTGTGTTTGAGTCCTTTTTTAACTATTTATTTGATGTAAGATAGATGCATGATTTAATTCTCAATTGTTATTTTAAACCTGTATTATTTCTGTTTTCTTTAACCTGTGCTATTTCTGTAACATTTTATGTTTAGTGTCCTTGTTTTCCATTTCTTTACAGGCTTGTCTGATGTGCTCGTTAAAGATGCTATATCCAGTATTTTTCTCAACCCCGTTGTCTGGGTCTACACTGTGTATAAAGTGCAACGTGAGTTGTATATGTTTCTCATCCAACAATTTGATAATGATCCAAGGTTGTTAAAGAGTCTCTGTAGGCTCCCTCGAGTTCTTGACATAATACTGAAATATTATTGGGACAATGCAAAATGTCGTTCTGCTATTGGAGGCAAGCCAATTTTACATCCCACAACCAATGAGGTAGTTGGAGAGAGACCTAATAGAGAAGAAGTGCGTAAGATCCGTCTTCTTTTACTGAGTCTTGGTGAGATGAGTCTCAGGTATAGTACGTTCTCTTACCACTTTTGCTTCTTGTGAAGTTTATATTGATAGTTTATTTCCCTGTTATGTCCACTTAACAGATGTATTGTGTGTTTTTGAGACTCTTATACCACTTTTCTAATGTTTTGAGATATGCAGGCAGCATATTTCTGTTACAGACATAAAAGCCCTAGTTGCTTTTTTTGAGACCAGTCAGGATATGGCTTGCATTGAAGATGTTTTACACATGGTTATTCGTGCAGTTTCCCAGAAACCATTGCTTGCTTCATTCTTGGTACAACTTAATTTGCTTGGTGGATGCCACATTTTTGTCAATCTTCTTAAGAGGTATGCTGGGATTTGGTTGATTAGTTGAATATTGAGCCTTTACAGTATGTGATGTCTTGTTTAATAGTTTTCCACGGTTATTCCACATAGTGCAATAAAGGCTTTGTTGTTGTTCTTGAATGCACGTGTTATGCTCTGTAGCAAATCCTGGTTATTCTTTCTGTGAAAAGTCATCTTCTCTCTTGACTGACTGTGTAATATGTCTTTCAAGTTCACTTACTTTTCAGATGACCTAACCATTGCATGTGGCTTTGGAGGATATTTGTGACCAACTTCTTATATTAATGATGATAAACTGAACAAAATTCCTGGAGAAAATAAGAGATACGGTCATGTTTCATTTTCTCTATATTTCGTTACTTAGATTGATTTGTTTGATTTATGCTAAGATCTGGCAATTGATAAGAGTTCATTAAGATGCAGAAAGGATGATAAGATACTCTTTCCGAAATTATTTTAAAAAAGGATCATTCAAGCTTCTGCAGATGTGAAGAAACTTATCCTTTTAAAACAGTGTCAGAATCTAATTAGGAGGAAGGGTAGGAACCTTTTCTGCAACATTATATTTGAAACAGGTGGGATTAGAAATGTTATTGGTGCCTCTGTCCATATCACTGCAAATGGCGAGAACCGAGTGTTCTACCATAGGAATACCCGCACCTGTTCTATGAAGATCTGAAATTCTTCACTTGAGAAGACTCCTTACTATTTTGCTACTGAAAGTTGGAGCTTTTTTCGTGCATGATGATTTATTGTGGATTCCTTCTCTCTGCTTCGTAGTAAAAGAATCCTGGCAATTTACATTCTTTCATCTTTGTCATGTTTGAGTCGGTGCATAATTTATTTATCAGGATGATACTAGTAGATTTTTTATCATCATTCTGGTATCACTCGTGTATGCCTCTGAATTCCATCTTGTTTGTCACAGGGATTTTGAGCCAATTAGATTGCTTAGCTTGCAGTTTCTAGGAAGCCTATTAGTTGGTCTTCCACCAGAGAAAAAAGGACCAAAATTTTTCAATATTGCAGTTGCAAGGCCTAAATTTCTTCTAGAAGATAAGAAAATCAGCTCAAAGACGCAACCAATCTTTTCTATGATATCAGATAGGCTCTTCAAATTTCCTCAGACCGAAGTTCTATGTGCAACATTGTTTGATGTGCTTCTTGGAGGTGCTAGTCCTAAACAGGTACAGCATTCCGGCTAGCGCTGCATTTTTTTCTTTCTTTTCCTTCCTTACATGGTCTTCTGATGGAACATGATGCCGAGATATGATCCATAATGCCAATTCCTCATAGCCAGATAAAAGCTTAGTTGTTGTCTCCTTTCTTGGTTCTTATTTTGCCAGTTAATCGCATCTACCTTTGGTGATCATCCAGTCCTTTGAAATGCATTTTTATGATTAATTGAACAACTTTCTCTTACATATATTTTCCCCCTTCAATTTGCAGGTTTTACAAATGCATAATCAACATGAGCAGCAAAGAAGCAACAGAACTAATTCGCAGTTCTTCCTTCCTCAAATCCTCCCTCTCGTATTCAGATTTTTGTCTGGTTGTGAAGATGCAGCTGCAAGGACCAAAATCCTCGGCGATCTACTTGATCTCTTGGATTCAAACCCTTCAAATATTGAAGCTCTAATGGTATAGATAAATTGGGTGGTTATGTAATTCCTTTCCTTCGTTTTTTTTTTCTTTTTTCTTTTTTGTGTGTGTGTAATTGCTTGTGACTTTTACTCTTCCCTAGGAACATGGATGGAATGCATGGTTGCTTACATCTGTGAAACTTGATGTGATGAAAAATTACCAAGTGAAGTCACAAACTCAGAATGACACTCAGATCAATGAGAAAACTTTTGTGAGAAGCTTATACTGCTGTGTTCTGTGTTACTACATTATCTCTGTAAAAGGTGGCTGGCAACAGCTAGAGGAGACTCTGAATTTTCTGCTTCTACAATGTGAGAAAGTATGTTTCTTGGTTTACCTGATCAAATGGGAAAAACACTTTATTTGCATTTGTCTATGAACAAACTGTTCAAGGTATATCCTTTCTGTGCAGGGTGGCATCTCATATCGCTACTTTCTTTGTGATGTATATTCTGACTTGTTTCAAAGACTACTATCGGCTGAAGAAAACATTTTTGTCTCACAGCCATGTCGAGACAATACTTTGTATCTCCTGAAACTAGTTGATGACATGCTGATCTTTGATGTTAACCCCAAAATTCCGGTATTAATTTTTTCCCATTCCTGGAATCTGTTGAGGTTTTATTCAGCTTTGCATAATCGTGGGCATAGTTAACATTCCATGTCATTGTGTGTATTTACTATTGTCATCTAAAAGTATTTCTTTCAAAGAATTTGTATGTTACTATGCGATCCCTGAATGTATGTTATTTGCAGATGATATAGTTTTAATAGATGAAACGAAAGAAGGGGTAAATGCTAAATTAGAAGCATGGAGAGAAGCTTTAGAATCAAAATGTTTTACACTAAGTAAAGTTAAAACTGAATATATGCACTGTCACTTTAGTAATCGTGTAGATATATAAAAGTTAAAATTGGAGAACATGAATTAAATGAATCGAAAAGCTTTAAATACATAGGATCTATAATAGAAGAAAACGTAGCAATTGATAAAGATGTAACACATAGGATTCAAGCAGGGTGGACTAAATGGAGAAGTGCGTCATCTATACTTTGTGACCGTAAAGTGCCACAAAAGCTAAAAGGAAAATTCTATAGAACGGCTATAAGACCGGCTATGCTTTACGGTTCGGAGTGTTGGGCAACTAAATATGAACATGAACAAAAAATGAGAGTAGCAGAGATGAGAATGTTGAGATGGATGTGTGGGCATACTAGGTTAGATAAAATAAGTAATGTAAGCATTAGAAACAAAGTAGGAGTAGCCCCAATAGATGAAAAAAAAGGAGAGAAACATGCCTAAGATGGTTTGGACATGTATGTAGGAGACCTCTAGACGCCCCAGTAAGATGGGTAGAAAACAGGGAAGCAATTAATATAAAAAGGGTTAGAGGAAGACCTAAAAAGAATTGGAAAACAACTTTAAAATATGATATGTCATATTTGAATATAAATGAATTGATGTGCCATGACCGTACACGATGGCGATATATGATCCAATAGCCGACCCCACATAGTGGGACAAAAATTTAGTTGTTGTTGTAATTTGTGCTATTTTGGTTATACACTATCGTTTAGAGTTCGGGATTTAAAATGTAAAAGAAGGTGGAGGTGATCTTTTGCAATTTTTTTCACATTTTTAAAATCTCTTTCTCCTCTTAACTGCTCTAGGAGTCTAGAGATCTATTGATTTCATTATGAATCTTTTATAACACGGGTGATATAGTAGCTGTTCTGGTCAAATCCGCTAGTATCTAATGTGTTAGGCCAGTCAGGTTGCACTGAAGATCACATTTAGCTGTAAATTATGAGGTGGTGTTTTCAGGTGACTTATGCTTCAGAATCACCTTATGAAATGAAAAGGTTGGAAACTGCTAAGCTTTTAATATGGTTTGGATATTTGTGCCTTATAAGTTGTTGCTGTTGACTAATGCTATTGATTATGCTGAGACATGCTGGTGGCATTTAAGGAACCATTACTACTAAATCAGAGTTTATTACCAGAGTTCCATGTACTTCTTAAGGATCTTATTTTAGATTGTTAAAATATGATAATTGGAGATGGAAACTGACTAATAAATAAAGTTGATGTTTTTGATTGGAAATGGGAGTAATTAGTTTGATCATGGTGATGTCTAACAGGGTGGACTTGAGAATTATATGTGAAACGCTATGAGCTGAATCGGAGATGTGCAAAGAATATCTCTTTTGCTTCCTGCCATGTGTGTCTGTTTGCCACCCTTTATATGATGAGAAGTGCTTTTGTTGTTTAAGCAGTTTGGCAGCTTTGGCTATAAAGATGGAAATTTTCTGGACGGTTTTCAGAATGAACATAGAACTGAATCTCAATGAGCTTACCTTATTAGTAGTTATCAGATTTGTGATTACTATATTTCAGTACTAATTTGACATCTGAAGTCGGGTTTTCAATACTATACTTTAACCATAAAAGTGGCCTACTAGTATTTGGCGTTTTAATATTAGCTAGTTCTGTTATTCGTGCCTCCAGCAGTCATGCTACCTAACAATATATTTGTATTCATCACATTAGTGGTATTTACCTTAGATATGTATTTCAGTTTTGGTTGTGAAACTTGCATTTCCTGTTCAAGCTTGGTAAGAAACACTTTTGTTATCCCTGTAATTGCTGTATTATTACTACTGACACAATCAATGAAGTACCAAATTACCGTTTCTTAAATTTGTTTTTATTAAGATGAGCATATTTATGTTTTGTATTACCTCCCAATGAAAAGAATAATATGAAGTAATGTAATTATTTTTGTTTTATTCTGTGGTTACTTTAGTCTCCGTCAAGCAGCTCTGGAAATTCAACTGAGGTTCTGGAAATGGAAAATGAAAAAGACGTAGGCTTTGTTTTATCTGAAGCCCTGTTAGGAGAATTGAGTGAAGATTTATCCAGGTATGCTAGATTCATCTTTTTCTGTTTTTGATTATTTCCAATTATCATTTTTTTTTCTTGTGTCTGAGTTACTATCTCGTAACTCATTATGCTCTAATGTGTGCTTTCTAACCATCTGCTTGTATTTTGGGTTTTGCTTTATTCGCTCCCCCTACCCCCACCCTCTCTCCATAAGATATTCTTTCAGAAACCCATGGCTTCAACAGCAAAATGAGGAACTAGATGTTAAAATTGATGATGAGTGGTGGATTGTATATGACTATGTCTGGCATATTGTCAGTCTGATGAATGGCAAAAACCCAAGCAAAGCAATGCCCAAAGCTTCATCTACACCAATGCCAACTTTTGGTCAAAGGGCCCGCGGGTTGGTGGAATCGCTGAATATTCCTACTGCAGAAATGGCTGCTGTAGTTGTAGCAGGTGGAATTAGCAATGCACTAGTTGGAAAGCAAAATAAAGTTGTTGATAAGGCCATGCTATTAAGAGGGGAGAAGTGTCCAAGGATTGTTTTCAGGCTTATGTTCCTCTATCTTTGTAAATCCTCCCTGGAAAGAGCGTCCCGATGTGTCCAACAGTTTATTCCTCTTCTGCCTAGTTTGCTGATCGCTGATGATGAGCAAAGCAAGAACAGAGTGCAACTTCTTTTATGGTATAGTGTTTTTTGGTTCTTTGGCTGCATAAATTTAGTTTTACCTACGACAATGACTGACTAATGAAATGTATGTGCTTTCCTGTAACTCGTTTTGTAGAATCAATGACATTGTTTTGGTTTTGTACATAGGTCCTTGCTGCTTGTTAAGTCCCAATATGGAAAATCTGATGATGGTGCGCGAATCCATGTAATTTCTCACTTGATTCGAGAAACAGTTAACTGCAGTAAGTTGGTACTGGCCTCCAGTATGAGCAAAGATGATTCTTCAGATTTGGGTAGCTGTCTGAAAGAGCCAAGTGCCATTCACAATTTGATTCAAAAGGATCGAGTTATTGCTGCTGTATGTATCATCTTTTGCCTTATCCTTGTTTTGATAGCTTTATATTACATGTTTTATGAATGTGCAATTTTTATACCGTGAGTAGGTTCTGTGTCAAGTTAAGTGGTTATATTAATGCTAGACTCCTTAACTTCAAATAGCTGTGGACATACTAATCCATATTTTTATTCCCATATACTCTATATTCTCTTCTAAAAGGGAACCAATTGAGCAGTTTGTCCTTTTCTTTTTCCAAAAGGTATATAGTGAAAAAGTAGGTTTTGAGGTGCTGGCTGCCTAACATCATGATGAAATGATTTGTTGGGAGTATCTGAGAATGATACTGTTGTGCGAGTAGTTTTTCTCAAGGATGCGTGATTTGTTATGTAAGAGTTTCTCTACAAGTTGCATACAATGAATGACAGATTTTTGGTATTTGAGTACAAATTTGTGGGAAAAAAAAAAGGACTGAATGGAACAAGGAGAAACTTTTATAGTTTGTTGAGAAAATGTTATTAATATAGGTAGAAGATGTAATATTATTATTACTGTTGTGATTGTGATACATAATTTTCTTTCTGACAACTGTTGAATACTAATATTTTGTTCTTTTTACTCGTGCCCAAGTGAAGTTGTATTTCATTGGATATAAGTCCTGTTATATATGGATTTTTTTTCTTTCTTTGGTTGCAAATTTTGAATCTATATCATGAGAAAAATAGAAGTGAACTTGTTAAGAAGCTGTCTAAATGGTTGACTTGAGTTTAAATCTCATCCTTTATTTGTAAAGCTTCTCATCATCCAAAAAGAACCAGATGATGATGACGTTAACAGTCCAATAAACATTCGTTTGAGACTTGAGAGCTAAAGATCATATGAGAGAATGTTGTATGATGAGCCAATATTTGTTTTCAGCTACAAATTAAAAACTACTTTTGCGTAATTGCATTACATTTTTTCCAATTCTTGCTATTCTTATCTGGAAATTTGTGGGCTGAACTGTTTAGGTTGCTGATGAAATAAAATATATAAAAGGTTCTACGGCAGATCAAACAAGGCAACTAGATGATCTGCGCTCTCGAATGGATGGACTGTTGGCATCAGATTCTAATCAGAAGAGAGCTGTTGAAGATGAACTACATGCCAATCTAAACTCCATTCTTGCTTCAGATGATAGAAGAAGAGTTTCTTTCCAGCTTGCATATGAGGAGGAGCAGCAAAGCATTGCCGTAAGCCAGCAAACTTAATATTCGGTTTCCGGCTTTTATATTTTTGCTCGTTTTTATGATTTTGATCTGACTTAGATGTTCACATATTTTCTTTAATAGGAGAAATGGATACATACATTCCGGTCTCTAATTGATGAGAGGGGTCCATGGTCCGCTAGTCCATTTTCTAACATAACCATAACCCACTGGAAACTTGACAAAACAGAGGATGCATGGCGTCGAAGGCAGAAGTTGAGACGTAACTATCACTTTGATGGAAGACTGTGTCAATCCCCTAACACTCTACCAGACAGTGAAGCTCTTTCTACTATTAGCAATGGCAAAGCTGGTGCACAGATTCCTGAGCAAATGAAGCATTTCTTACTGAAAGGGATTCACAAGATTACAGATGAAGGGCATCAGGAAATAACTGAAACTGATGCTGAATCAAGCCAGCAGAATTTGATCTCTGAAGATTCGTTGGACATTCAGTACCCTGAGGCAGTAAAAGAAAGTGGTGTGCAGAAGGACATTGTGCAGGACAGAAGGGATTATAGCTCTTCAGAATCAGAAAATAGTGAGGTATGACAAATAACATTTTGTGTGCTATTAACAGCGAATTCACATTTCTCACCTTTGGATTAATCTTCAGGTCCTTGTGTCTGTTCCCTGTGTTCTTGTAACACCAAAGAGAAAATTTGCTGGACGATTTGCTGTTATGAAGAACTTTCTTCATTTTTTTGGAGAATTTTTAGTGGAAGGTACCGGTGGGTCATCAGTTTTTAAGATTTTTGACTCTTTGGGTAATATAGATCATAGAAAGCTTGATCAGTTGGGGGAAGATGAAAAAAAGAAGCTCTACAAAGTTCCCCTCAGTTCGGATTTGACTTCTGAAAGAGGAAGCGTCATGGATTTTATTCAGGACAATGTTCTACAAAAGCAACAGAAAAACATTAAGCGCCATAGAAGATGGAACATTTCAAAGGTGTTCAAGCTGTAAAATATTATATTGTTTGATATTGAACTATACTTTTTGTGGTCTGTGATATAAACTATGTGATTTTGACATGTGCTTCTGAATCCAGATAAAGGCTGTCCATTGGACTCGATATTTGCTCAGATACACTGCAATTGAGATTTTCTTCAATGACTCTGTTGCTCCAATATTTGTAAACTTCTCCTCACAAAAAGATGCAAAAGATGTTGGAAATCTAATCGTAGCAGCCAGGAATGAAGCCATATTCCCAAAAGGATACAAGGACAAGACCGTAGCTATTTCCTTTGTTGATAGGCGCGTAGCTGTGGAAATGGCTGAAACTGCCAGAGAGAGGTGGAGGAGGAGAGATATCACAAATTTTGAGTACTTGATGATTCTGAATACTCTTTCTGGAAGATCTTATAACGATTTGACTCAGTATCCTGTATTTCCCTGGATATTAGCTGATTATTCATCGGAGAATCTTGATTTCAATAAGTCAACAACTTTTAGAGATCTTTCAAAGCCTGTTGGAGCTCTAGATTCGAAACGCTTTGAGGTTAGTGAACTTTTGATGTGTTTGTTGAGTATTATGCCATCGCCTTATTAAATTCTCATTTGAATGATGGTTTTCCAAAGGAAAATGAACAAAGACAAATCCAAAGGAATTGATTTCTTTACGTTTCTCTTACATGTGCATAAGTTTAAAATTGTATTCATGCATTTCTAAGTGCAATTATTCGTTTCGTCATTGTTTGTTATTTTCTGGTAGGCTAAGACAAGAAAATGCTTTGTATATAAGTTTACATAGTTTCCCTAACTTTGAGTTCCAAATGTACTTAGAGAATAGGATATTCATAAATAGTTATTGTATGTTGAAGTACCTTAATGATGATTCCACACTGAAATACTTGCTTGTTTTTATTTTATTTTATTGCGCACTCTCTCTCTCTCTCTCTCTCACACACACATACACACACACACACACACACACACACACACACACACATATATGAAGGCTTTCTATGTCTTAAAGAACTAATGCTGGAAATTAGAACCTTCCACTGTTCGGCTTACTCTGATAATATAAATCAGGACCCTTTGAAAACAAAAGCAAGAGTTTGTACATACATGCATACACAGACGAGATGCATATCCATATACATCTATTTGGGTAAGGGGGTGGGGCTCAAAATCATTTGGATCTCCACAAGGAGATATTATTTGGCCTCCACCTTTATCTTTACTATCTTTGATCTTCTTAGGTATTCGAGGATAGGTACCGCAACTTCTGTGATCCCGACATCCCAAGGTACTTTGAAACTTTGTTGAAAATTTTATATTCTGTGCATCAGCAGTTTTATACTAAAAATTTGCTATCTTTTACAGTTTTTATTACGGGTCTCATTACTCAAGTATGGGAATTGTGCTCTTTTACCTTCTGAGATTAGAGCCATTCACAGCTCTTCACCGCAATTTGCAGGTATTGTTGTGATCACTAGAAAGGAAATCAATTCAACAATTCTGACATGTTTCCTGATCCTTGCCTAGGTTTCTAGTCAGATTAGTTAGATCTTAGCTTTTCTTTTTCTTCTGAAGCCTGTTTTGATTACAATTTCATCTTTTTCTGCACTAATCACTGCTTTGAATATTTTACTTAACTGCCCTCCATCAGGGTGGTAAATTTGATCATGCAGACAGACTTTTCCAAAGTATTGAGGGCACATATAAGAACTGTCTCTCAAATACGAGTGATGTGAAGGAGCTTCTTCCTGAGTTTTTTTACATGCCGGAATTTCTTGTTAATTCAAACTCTTATCATTTTGGTGTACGACAAGATGGAGAGCCTTTAGCTGATGTTATTCTACCGCCTTGGGCTAAGGTATGTAAGTCTTCACATGTTAATTTTTATATTATCTAGATTAGAATTTGGAAATTATAGAATTGGTGTAATTTTGTTCTGAAGTGATAATCATGAATTTGTTCAATAAAGTGATTAATTGAATCACATCCTTCCAAAAAATGAAGAATATGACTATTTGACCAAAAATAGTCTTGATTCCTTACATTAAGTATAGACATTATAGAATTGGTGTAATTCTGTTTTGAAGTGATAACCATGAATTTGTTCACTAAAGTGAGTGATTTATTGAATCACGTCCTTCCAAAATGAAGAATATGACTTGTTGACCGAAAATAGTCTTGATTCTTTACATTATAGAAATTTGCAGTAAGTGGGAATTTGAACTGCTTGTCATTAAATGACAACCATGTAGAAGTACACCCCAAGATCCTACTTGATATCTGATTTACTCCGGGCTCAAGATGTGTTTTGAGATATGTATTCTGTTCCTACAAAAAGGTGCTAACCATCTATGAGATTTTTGTCTCCTCATGTTTCGGTTTAGTTGATTGAAATTGGAAATCAATAACTATGCTTTCAGTTGCTAAAAAAGGAATTATAATTAAAATGGAGAATTTGAAGTCCAAAAATTTGGAGAGGACAATTCTCTGAATTATTTGCAAGTTGATACGCATTAAACACTGCATATAATACTAAAAGGAACTGCTCAGAATTTTGACGTATATCCACTATGACTGCAACATTGAAAAAACAGTTACAGCCAAAATGATTCCTACCATCCATGAACATTAGTCTTGCCAAAAGCTACCATGACACAGTTTGCAATAGTAAACTTTGGAGACTGGAATAGCAGAAATAACCCTATCGCTGAAGAATGATTGAGAACATGCTTTATGGTAAGGGAGGGTCAAAGGTGGGGAGTAGCATGCCATACTCCCCAAGTAATTATGATCTGAGCATGTTATGCTGATGCTACTTGAGTGGAAAGACTCTTTTACTTCCTTAGATCATTGGAAGACATACCGGTTCTTGAAGGAATTGTATGTTTGAGGACTAAATTATACCATGTTTTCTTCTGCTTTCGATAAAAATATTTCTTTTGGATTATATTCATTTTACCTTATTTCCTCTGTACATTATGCATGTCCATTCATTCAACTTAAATTAATAGAGAAAAGGATAAACTTGGTCTTAATTTTGTTTTACAGGGCTCCCCTGAGGAATTTATAAATAAAAACCGGGAGGCTCTTGAAAGTGAATATGTTAGCTCAAACCTGCATCACTGGATTGATTTGGTGTTTGGTTACAAGCAGCGTGGTAAACCGGCAGTAGAGGTATGAAGGCATCAGTATCCAGTAATAACATGTAGAACTAGTAGGAAAAAATGTTGAATTCATATTACAAGTTTCAGATTTATCTTATGCTTGCTGACGTTCTTGAAATATTCACAGGCAGCAAATGTCTTTTATTATTTGACTTATGAAGGGGCCGTTGATCTGGACACCATGGACGATGAATTGCAAAGCGCTGCCATAGAAGATCAGATTGCTAATTTTGGACAGACTCCAATTCAAATTTTTCGTAAGAAACATGCTAGAAGAGGTCCGCCTATTCCAATTGCTCATCCTCTGCGATTTGCTCCGGGTTCTATCAATTTGACTTCTGTTGTATCAAGCACAAGTACTTCGGCGGCAGCTGTTTTATATGTCCAAGTCGTCGACTCAACAATTGTCCTTGTGAACCAGGGACTAACCATGTCTGTCAAAATATGGTTGTCAACCCAAATGCAGTCTGGTGGTAACTTCACATTTTCTGGCTCTCAGGTCCAAATCCTGCTGACTTATATGAATGGCAAGACTCAAAATTTTGAAATCCATCTAGACACTGGTTTGACTGCTCTTTTATTTGCAGGACCCCTTTTTTGGAGTTGGTGCTGACATACTTTCCCCTCGTAAAATTGGGAGCCCTCTGGCGGAAAATATTGAACTTGGAGCACAGTGCTTTTCAACATTGCAAATGCCATCTGACAATTATTTGATATCATGTGGTACCTGGGAAAATAGTTTTCAAGTAATATCCCTTGGTGATGGAAGAATTGCGCAGACAGTTAGGCAGCATAAAGACATTGTGAGCTGTGTTACAGGTAAATTAATCAGTCTGTGCTATAAAGGTTCAAATACTTTTATATACGAGAAAGAAGCTATTTACTGTTTGAAAACTAGTTAAACTGTTTTTCAGCTTACAAAGAAGGATTCATTAAGATGTTTCTTTGTGAGGTTCTGAAAGGTAAAGGCCTCTAGGGTTCAGTTTTTCTGAGCTATCCTCGAGAATATATAAGTTGATGGACATGATATTGTATGTTCCCGAAACGCAAAGTTTGCATTAGGAAGATATATATTTCTAGCCATATTCGTTTTCCCCTTCTTTCCATATTCGTTTTCCCCTTCTTTCTAGTTCAGATCGAGGAAAGAGAACCGGACATTTTGGCTACTAATTAATTACCTACCCCAGTTATCATTTTTCTCTCTTTTTTTTCTTCTGGAAATTCAAAAATAGTACTTCCTCTGTTCCAATGGAAGTGCCATGTTTCTGAATGGTACAATATTTTATGGGTTTAAAAGTACAACATTTAAAACAAATGATTTGTCATCATTCTTTCCACTTATGTCATTAGTTGTGGACCACACATAATTATAGTAAGGGAATGGAAATAAAAATAAATAAAAACATGACTCTTTCATCGGAACATAGGGAGTAATTAATGGCATAAATCTCATAAATTTATTGATGTACTTACTAACTTGTTGCACTGGAGATGATATGAAAATTGTTTCTTCTGATACAAAGTTCTTAAAATATTGCAGTAATTAATGACATAAATCTCATAAATTTATTGATGTACTTACTAATTTGTTGCACTGGAGATGATATGAAAATTGTTTCTTCTCATACAAAGTTCTTAAAATATTGCAGTGACCTCTGATGGGAGTTTTCTTGTTACGGGAAGTTATGACACAACAGTTATGGTGTGGGAAGTTATTCGTGTTAGGTCTCATGAGAAGCGAATTAGAAGTTCACAAGGAGAGATCTCTCGGAGAGATAGCGTAATTGGGGAAACTCCATGTCATATTTTGTGTGGGCACGATGACATAATCACATGCTTATATGCAAGTGTCGAACTTGATATAGTTATTAGTGGATCAAAAGATGGTACCTGTGTTTTTCATACTTTGCGGGAAGGTCGATATATAAGATCTCTCCAGCATCCATCAGGCTGTGCATTATCAAAGCTTGTTGTATCACGGCATGGACGGCTTGTTCTTTATGCTGATGATGATCTTAGTTTGCATATGTATTCGATAAATGGAAAGCACATTGCATCCACCGAATCAAATGGTCGCCTGAATTGTGTGGAGTTAAGTAGCTGCGGTCAGTTTTTAGTTTGTGCAGGAGACCAGGGACAGATTGTTGTGCGCTGCATGTTTACACTAGAAGTAGTGAGAAGATATAGCAGCGTTGGGAGAATTATAACTTCACTAACTGTGACACCTGAAGAATGTTTTCTAGCTGGGACCAAAGATGGAAATCTTCTTGTTTATTCGATAGACAATCCTCAGATTCGGAGAACTGGTCATCCTCGTAATGCCAGATCATAATACTACAATTTCAGTTGAATATCTAATCATTGGACTGGAGGAAGTGCTTGAGAATTGTTGAATCTGCTAAGGTATGTTTGCTCTCATATTTCGTGTCATAACTGTGTTAGATTAGCTTGCATCTGAAAAT
Source organism: Leptodermis oblonga (assembly GCA_016801395.1). Taxonomy (NCBI): domain Eukaryota; kingdom Viridiplantae; phylum Streptophyta; class Magnoliopsida; order Gentianales; family Rubiaceae; genus Leptodermis; species Leptodermis oblonga. The sequence continues at coordinate 38,422,131 of CM028752.1, forward strand.
TTGTCCAACTTTGTATTTTCTTGTTCTGTTATGAATACTTTTTGGATTTAGCGGTGGTGACATTATTTGTTTTTTCGATTTCTAGATTACTTTTGAACTGATGTCAGAACTCACCAGACGCGGCGAAGAGTGAGAGCTATGGGTTCAGAATTCTTGCTTTTGTACCATGACAATTTATTTCAATGGCTCACACCATGATAAGAGGAGAATATATACTTCTGCAGCAATTCAACCGCTAGGTAACTGTTCGAATACTCTCCTGATGGCGAGCAGCGCGTAAATTTTTCGTTCAGTTACTGGAATACGTGGATTGATATTTTTATGGAAACCAGGTGAAGAAAATGAAGTTGGTTAAATTTTTTTCTGAAATCTGCAGAAGTTGATAATTTGCTGTTCCCCCACACAATTTGCCTTTCCTGTACCTGAAATACCTGTAATTAAAGTGTACATTTTGCTCTTCATGTTCAGTTTTTCCTGCTGTTTTTAGGGGGGAAAATTACGATAAATAAGACTCATATTTCTCCATAGAATTGTGACCCCCTCTGATATTTTTGTATGGAGGGGGTTAACGTGTCTCTTATAGTCGAAAGAATATAGTTCGGTCATCCGAGGCGTTAATTTTTCTTCATCATTTGTGCAGTTTTTGTTCATTAGCAGCTATCCAAAGCTATTACTCCCTCCGTCTCATATAAAAAGTCATGTTTCGAGTTATACTTTGAAACTTAGGAACACTCGTAACATTTGACTCTTTAAATGAGACAGTGAGAACATATTTTAATTTTATTTTGTTTTTTCTTTGCCAAGTGAGTTTTCTATGGTGGATGAAGTCTCGGTTGCCTGGGAATGAACCTTCCTTGTACCATTCACTTTTTTTTTCTTTTTTTTTTGTCTTTTTTGCAGCGCGTACCATTCACTTTAGGGTAGAGATAAAAGTTCAAAAAGTTATACTCCTTTGATGAATCTTTAACCTTTGTCATGCTTATGTGTGCCTTACATTACATTTTTTTGTTTGGAACCTACAAATTTATTAGATGCAAAACCATTTAATGAGTGAAAATAAATAAAAATCCTTAAGTAAATTACATATAAAATTTTTTAAAGGGGCATGTTATTTGCAGGTAGGGCTGAGAACGAACACGAACGTTCACGAACAAGCTCGGGATCGGCTCGTTAAAAGCTCGGTTCGAGATTGTTTATTTATTAATAAACGAACATGAACAAAATTTTAAGCTCGATTAATAAACGAACAATAAATGAACAAAAGGAAGCTCGGTTCGATTACGTTCGTGAACAGCTCGATAAGAAAAAATAATTTTTACAAAAGATAAAATAGATATATAATTTAACATTCATATATATTAACATGAAATTACATTTGGTGTAGTGGTAAGACACCAAGAAGGGAACCCAGAGAACCTGGGTTCAAATCCTGCACAAGGCTAATTTTGTTTTAGCAATGGAGATCCACAAGGCTCTCAGGCTCGAGCTCGAGCTCCTAAATCCTATACAAGCTCGAGCTCGAGCTCGATTTCCAGGCTCGACCTCGAGCTCGAGCCCAAGATAATGAAGCCGAGCCGAGCTCGAACATAGGTGTGTTCGGGCTCGGCTCGGCTCGATATCACCCCTATTTGCAGGTACCATTTTACTAAACACATGATACTTTTTAAAATTTTAAGTGGTGAAAAGACAAATATACCCTTGATAGTTTCTAACTTTATAAAAAAAAATTTATCCAACTTTTTTAACTCGGGAAAATCGCCCTAAGAAAATCGCCTGGCCTGGGCGAATTTATCTGGGCGATTTTCCAAAATCGCCCAAAATCGCCTAGGCAAGGGCGATTTTCCCAGATAAAATCGCCCAAGCCAAACGATTTTCCCTAAAAAAATCGATTTTTCGAAAATTTAGTGGTCGTTCGTCGGAAAAACGATTTTCTGACGAATGACCAGGAAAACCTGAAAAAAACGCAGTCCTGTGGCGTTTTTTTTAGGGAAAATCGCCTCGGCCAGGCGATTTTCTCTACAGTCCAGGCGATTTTCCCAGAGTTAAAAAAGTTGGGTAATTTTTTTATAAAGTTAAAACTATAAAGGGCAAAAATGTAAATTTACGTATAAAAATTTTAAAAAGTGGCCTACGAATAGTAAAAGGTGGCCTGCTGATAATAATTCTGTTTTTAAATTGTTTTAAATAACCACCTCTGCCAATCCCTGCAGAAGTGGTCTTCTACCCCCGCAAGCTCTGCCGGCTTGTAGCAAAGGTGGGTTTGTGAAAAAAAAAAAAAAAAAAAAGGGGGCATATTATTTATAGGACACTTTTTACAAAAAAGTTTTTAAGTGAAGAAAAGACATCAATACCCTTACCTCTAACAAAAAAAAATTCTTACTTAAATTTTTTTTTTTCTTGTAAACGCCATAGTTGCCGGCGAGAAGAAAAACTCCTCGCCAGCAACCTTCACCGGCCTCTGGCGACCTTCGCCAGGGGCCAGCAAAGGTTTCCCGAACCTTCGCCACAAAATGGGGAAGGTTTTCGCCGCTCTTTTTCTTTCTTTTTTTTTTATTTATAATTTTTTACGTTCCGTTCTGCAAACGGAAATTGGAGATCTTGTAGAACCCAATTTCCTTTTCTTTTATTTTTTTTCTCTCCTTCTTTGTCTTCTCCAATTGTGTCGATTCCGTCAATTAGCTTGAAGGAGCGCAGGAAGAAGGAAGCAAGAAGCAACGCAGGAAGCAGTAACACCAAGGAAGGAGTAATTTCCCTTCACACTAGCTAAGGGCAATTAGGTAATTTTGCATAATTTTTTTTAAAAGTTCCTGTGTTTAGTGATTTCCGTCATTTGAATAACAATTCCGAAAAAAAAAATTTATGAGACTCCTTTGTGTGTGTAGGAACATTTTGTAGTTTTGCCTCTTAAATTTTTTAGGTTGCTCCTACATAGTAAATTGGTATATGTATAAAGGAAACTGTTATGAATACAAGTACTACTTGAAAATATTAATGAGCGAAAAGACATAAATGTCCATAACTTGTTAAATTTTATATTTTGCCTGATTTAAATTTCACCTTCTAGTATTTCACCATTTGAAATGGTGAAAGATTTTCATTCAAATGTTTTGACTATGAAATATGGACGATAGTTACGTTGCCGACCCATATTTTAGTGTGAGTCAACTTTGTGTTCATTTTTTGCTCTTATTTTATTTTATTTTTTTAAGGTTCAAAAGGCTGTTTTACAAACTTACTCCAGCCTATGGCGGAAGTTTTTGAAATTGCGTAAGTTTTCAAAAAAGCTCCGGACTCGAAGGAAGTTTTTGAAAACTTACGCCAGGTCTGGGCAGAAGTTTCCAAAAAATTCCTCCGGCATGTGGCGGAAGTTTTTAATACTCTTCGTCATATCTGAGCGTAAGGTTTCAAAAACCTTTAGCTTGTGGAAGGAGGGGTTCTCTCTTTCTGTGTGAGATGTTTGAGTATAAAATTACAACTGAATTAATTTTGTTTTTTCATTCATTAAATTTTGTAAGTAACACATACAAATAGTCAAACAGTCCTTGCCAATAACACTTCACTATACAAATACGGAATTGTTACTTGAAGGACACCGTTTACTAAACGCATGACACTTTTTAAAAAATTCCGACGTGAAATTCCCTTTTTGCCCTTCCCTTCTCTACTACCTTATGTTGTAAAATTGGGGAATTTTACAGCATAAGCAATTGCTCATCTCCTTCGCGCTCCAACTCCATTCGGCCGGTCATCTCCTTCGCGATTCCAGTTTGCCTTTCGCTCAATCAGTCGGATTCCGGTTCCATCTCCATCGCCATCTCCTTCGCTCAATCGGTCTAGCTCCGGGTGTCTCCATTTGCTTTTTCCTGCTGTGTTGTGCTAATTTTAGGGTAAATTCCGAGCAAGTTCGCTAGAAAACGGAATTGTGGGTCCAAGCGATTTTCACAAAAAAAAAATCGCCAGTGAGGGGCGATAAAATCGCTTGGTCCAAGCGATTTTCCCCAAAAACAATCGCTTACGGCAAGCGATTTTACCGGTAACATGGAAAAAACGCAGGACTTTGGCGATGTTCTAAGGAAAAATCGCTTCTTCCAAGCGATTTTCCCCGAAAACAATGTTAGCGGGCGAACTGTGGGGACATCGTTCGGACGAAGAGATCGAAGCAGAAAAAATGGCCAAAGGACGGCAATTGTTTCGGCTTCAGTCGCTTGGGCAAAGTGATTGAAGAGGATAGGCGATTGTTTCCACTACAATCGCTTCGGCCAAGCGATTCTACAGAGTAAAATCGCCTGGCCTAGGCAATTCTTCCTGATAAAATCGCCTATAGCAGGCAATTTTAACAGGTTTAATTGCCTTGGCCAGGCTGTTTTTATGAGGATGGAGGGTGTAAGTAAAAATGGTAGGTAAAATTATTCATGAGGGCGGAACCGTAGAAATGTATAAGGATATTATTGTTTTTTCGCCACTTAAAATTTTAAAAAGTGTCTTGTGTTTAGTAAAAAAGGTCCTGCAAGTAACATGCCCCTACAAATAATGCACCATTTTTTTTCGGAATTGTTACCTGCAGGACACCTTTTACTATATGAAGGACACATTAAAAAATTTTGTCATGAAATTACTTTTTTGCCCTCTTTCATTATGCATTGAATTGTGTCATTTTTACTGCATAATTTCCAGCAATTCTTTTCTTTTCCATTCATCCGTCTCCTTCGGCATTCCATCCCGTCCGATTCCATTCCTCCTCGCTCCAAGCGATTTGCAGCTCCACCTCCATCGATCCGTCTACATCTCCATCCCATATCCAGGATTCATTTACTTCCATCGCATCTCGAGGATTCATTAAAATTGGGGAATTTACTTCCCTTTTTCGCTCCATCTCCATCGATCCGTCTCCATCTCCATCGCATCTCCAAGATTCATTCTCCATCTCCATCGCCGGTGTGTCTTCGCTCAGACGAAGCGACTGAATCCGAAAAAATGGCCAAAGGATGGCAATTGTTTTGGCTTCAATCGCTTGGGCAGAGCAATTGAAGAGGAAACAATCGCTTGGAATAGGCGATTGTTTCCCCTACAATCGCTTCGCCCAAGCGAACGTAAGGGGAAAATTCGCCTACCTTTGGCGAATTTTCCATGGAAAATCCGTCTCCGTCCTTCTCCGATTCCCTCCATTCGCTACACCTCCGGCACCAAGATGATAGCTACAAGATTCATTTTTCGCTTTTTACAATAAAACTGGAATTTGCAATGTTTTGGTTGTTGTAAATCATATGGATGTTATAAATAAAGATGCTTTTGGGTGTTTCTTGAGTTTTCTGACTGTGTTTAGCTAATTTTTTGGTAAATTATATATAAGTTCGCCCAAAAAACGATTGGAACAATTGGAAAAATCTCCAAAGGACGGCAATTGTTTTGGCTTCAGTCGCTCGAGCAGAGCGATTTTGGAGGAAACAATCGCCTATACCAGGCGATTGTTTCCTCCAAAAAATCGCTTGGTCTAGGCGATACCAGGCGATTGTTTCCTCCAAAAAATCGCCTGGTCTAGGCGATACTTCCCGATAAATAGTCCTAGTAGGTAAAAGAGTAGATAAAATTTTTTTATGAGGGTACAAACTTACAACGGTATATTTATCTTTTCGCCACTTAAAATTTTAAAAAGTGTCATGTATTTAGTAAAACACGTCATGCAAGTAACATGCCCCTTTTTTTTCATGGGAGGGAGAATCAAATAATACGATGGTTTCTTTCCTCTTCCAAACGAAGAATGAAACTATCGATGTGGCTTTGATTCCTTTCCCAGTCACCAAACAAACTTCTCATTTCTCTGGCTTTAGCTCTGATTACCTCTCCTTCTTCACTTTCCACCGCAAATCTCAGCGTCTCCGCCACTGCAGCGGCCGTGAACCGGCCATCCTCCGCCTCTCTCGGAATCTCCACTCCTACTTTCTTCTCTTGCAACAGCCGAGCATTCAGCCCTTGGTCATTCATCACCGGAAACAACACCAGAACCCGACCAAATCCAAGTGCCTCAATCACTGAATTCCAGCCGCAATGGGTCAGAAAAGCCCCCACCGCCGGATGGCTCAGTATCTTCACCTGCGGAACCCATTCCGAGCAAACAATTCCGCGGCCATTGATTCTCTCCATGAATCCTTCCGGCGGCGGCTGCCTTAGAACCCAGAAAAATGGCAGCCCACTTTGCTCTAATCCAAGAGCCATTTCCTGGGCTTCGTTTTGGCTCAGTTTGGCTTCAGTCCCAAGCGCTACATAAACGACTTTGCTTTCGGTTTGCCTATCTAACCAGCCCTTGATTTTAATCCACTTTTCATCGCCGTCGTCTTCCAACGACGGAGATGGAGGTAGAACTCCTAATGAAACAACTGGTTTATTATTGTAGAGTTCATGAACAACGTCGAACCATTCCGGTTCGAATTCGACGCTCGTTCTGATGACTACGAGATCGCTTTCGTTAATGGAAGTGGCGAATCTGATTACATCCGGAGTTACCGATGAATCCTCGAAAGACTTCTTTACTTCGTGGAGGCGATAGGCGATGTTGGATGGGATCGGTACCCATTTGGGCACGATCGTGAAGCTCTCCGCCGTTGACCTTCCATCTCCTTCGTTCAACAATATCGACGGAGGGCCGATGAAAGCCAAATTCGCAGCGTTGAAGAGACTAAAATAGGCGGTGGAGACGCCGTTTCTGGCCGCAATTTGGGGCAGCCAGGGGGAGGCGTAGTCGATTATGATCCAGTCCGGCTTTGGGGTAGTTTCTTCGAGAAAATCGGAAATTGGGGATTGAAGCGAGTCGAAGGCAATCTTCAAGAATCGCTGTTCTTCACGGGGGACGTCCATGGAGGACTCTGCGTGCTCCGGTAAGCGGTCGATTTTGGGGAAGGGAATGGTTACTAGGTTGATGAGAGAGGCCAAGTGTTGTGAGATTTTTGGGAGTCTTTGGATGTTTCTTGGTGTGGAAATGAATGAAACTTTGTGACCCTTTTTGGCTAAGTGTTTGGAGAGCTCCAAGAAGGGTATGAAATGGCCCATGGCTAGCCATGGGAGCATCACTACGTGAAGTTCTCTGCTCTCTTCCATGGAAGCTGTAAGATCAGAGATGGTGAGTGTTTCTTTGCTCTCTGAGCCTGAAGATAGTGAAGAAGCAGTTGCTTCTTGTCAATGCAACAAAACGGATGAGATCGCCAAATTTGACTGGTGCTCAGATAAGCCAGCTTAAACTATAATATTTGTTTCTATCATCGGTTTTGTTTGTGTCATCGGTTTATTTCTTGCCGGCTAGCCCCTTTTATTATTTGTCAAACTATAATATTTATTTGTTTGTTTCTATCATCGGTTCTGTTTCTTGCCGGCTTGCCCCTTAATCTTGTCTTTAATGCAATTTTTTTTTTCTTCCATGTTTTTGCCTTTTTGGGAGGAAGGGTGGAGCAGGTATGGGTTTGAATGAGAGCATATGAACATTCATAAATTAGGTTTATTTATTGATGAAGATTCATTCTATGGCTCCAAATCCATCATTGGCTAAACAATTATTTGGTTATCCGAATTCCAATCGTAGAAGAAGAAATTTTATAAAGCAAGTACCTTTTCCATCTCTAGTTAAATCAAATAAGGGGTAGCACGCAATTCTTAAACGGAAGAGTGACAAAAAAAAGGGGCAAATTCAAGAAAAGAAAAAGTTGGATCGGAAGTCAAGTAAGAAGGAAAGTTGCTAGTCCCTGAAAATGGCTCAAGGTTTTTAGATTTCGTCGTAAACCTAATTGATTACTTCCAGTTACGTAAATTAATAGTTCAAACCACACTCAAATGTAAGACATTTCTCATTTTTATAGGAATTTATGTACCAAAAACAATGGTATTTCCAATTATAGCCTCTCTTGGGTGTACGATATATCTCTTCTCACCATCTAGTCATTTAGTTGGGATAGGAATTGCGATTCTAACTCTTCTCGAAAGATTTCATCATCAAACGCAAAGTTTGTGGCTGGTTGAATTGGCACAATCTGTCATTTGTTCATTGAATGATGATTTGACATATCTATCCACTCTCGCATCTGCGCATGCCCTCTTATTAGGATGCAGGTATGATTATGACCCCCATTATGATTAAAGCTCTCGAAATAATAAGGGGCATGCTACTTGCAGGACGTGTTTTACTAAACACATGACACTTTTTAAAATTTTAAGTGGCGAAAAAACAACTATACCCTTGTAAGTTTTTACTCTCATAAAAAATTTTACCACTCTCATCTATACTCCACTCTTATTTCTACTCAATCATCTCCATTACACTCCACTTTCATACCATTCCATCAACAATACTAGAATTTTGCTTGCGTATCATGGACGGTAACTCCAATGACGATCCATATTTCACAGTAAGTAACAAATTACATATTTTTAGGGTGAAAGGTGACACCTTTTTGTAAATTTTTTGTTACTGGGCCCATAATCGCCCGCAACAGGCGACTTTATTGGATAAAATCGCCTGGAGGAGGCGATTTGATCCAATAAAATCGCCATTACAAGGCGAATTTATCTAATAAACTCGACTTTAGGCGGCGATTTTACTGGATAAAATCGCCCTCGCCGGGCGATTGCATGGCAGAAATTCGCCCCCACCGAGCAATTCTATGGGATAACGTTGGTGTCCTGTGGCAAACAAATCTCATTTAATAGCCTTGAGGGGCGAATGTTTTCTGTACAATCGCCTGTGGGGGGCGATTCTATGAGTTCAAATCGCCTCGTCCGGGTTGTAATAAAGCCCGATTAAGTGCAATTGTTAGTACACACAACAATATTCATTTCCCCCAATACGTGAAAATTGTAATTCCATTCATCGTACTGACTTCCTGAGAAATAAATAAAGCATTATGTCTATTGCAACATTTGACATTCCAGATCCAGAGAAACCTGTATATAACTCCATCTGTTCTAGTAGAAGAGTTGGTGGTACAATTATTTATGAGTTACAATGTATAATTCCAACGTGGACTCTTCCAATGAAATGAGAGTGACTATAGTTTCAAGATACAATTTTTTTCTCAAAATTATGTGAGCTATGAATTTGACCAAGAACCAACCATTCAATTAAAGCCAAAAAGAGCTAAAATGTACTGAATTTCTACAACAAATACAACCATTTAGACTCCAAAAATAGTGGCATATTTACCGACTGTCACCGACTAGCATATAAGTGTTGCTTCTCTTCTACCATGGATGCAAAAATCCCCTGCTATTGCTAGTGAACCTTGTTAACTTATATTGCAATGCCAACTTCTGCATCGGCCGGCTTTGGGACCGGTTGAATTCTGGCGTAAGGGTTTCTGATCAATGTCTCCCCTTTCAAAGCAGCGACATACCGGTCATTTGTGTCCTCTTTCTTCTGCAGCTCCGTGAGGAACTCACCCAGCCTCTCTTTATTTACTTTCCCCGTCATCTATTAAGACCAGACTAGTACAAGCAAGCAAAGATGTTCAAAAACTTAAGGCTAGCAATATTTGACACAGAATCATGCAATGAAGGAGAGAGATCATCAAGCTTTTCATAATTATATGCTCTAAATAACTTTAAATTTCCTCAAACACACACTAAATCAAACTAACTGAATATAATTGAATTCAGACAATGCCTCGGCCAGGTGATTTTCCCTTGTAGAATCGCCTGGCCTAGGCGATTTTATGAGGATTAATCGCCTTGGATAGGCGATTTTACCGAGAATAATCGTCGTCCTGTGGCAATTGTTCCCGAAAAAATAGCCTTGGTCAGGCGATTTTATGGGTAACAATCGCCGTTACCCGGCGCTCGTTTCCCATAAAAGCGCTTGGCCAAAGCAATTTTTTCAGAAACAATCGCCACAAGACGGCGATTGTTCTCGGTAAAATCGCTTGTTTCAAGCGATTTCACCATTCGTTCGCCTGAAAACCATTTTTTCGGCGAACGAATGCAATATTGACCTTCACTTTTGCAAAAAACAGCCGCAAAATGCACAAAACAACCAAAAAACATCCTAAACACATCACCCATACAAACTATCACACCAACAACATTGCAATTTTAGTTTAATTGCAAAAATCAAAAAAAGACCTAACCCCGTTGCCGCTTCAAATCGAGGATGGAGATGGAGATGCGTGGCTGGAATGGAATGGAATCAGAGATGGAGCCCATGGAGACCGTCCGATGTGGAGATGGAATGGAATCCGCGATTGCTCCAATGATTCGTTCATCGGCGCGACTGGAACGGAGGGGACCCTCGGGCGACTGGAACGGAGAGGAACCGGCTTGCTCTCTTCCTTTCTTTATGAGGTAAATTGATAATCTTACCGCATAAAGAAGTATAATGGCCCTGAAAAATTCATTTTTTAAAAGGGCAAAAAAGTAATTTCATATGTAAAATTTTTAAAATATGTTATGTGTTTAGTAAAAAGTGTCCTCCAATTAACAACTCTGAATAATAATTATAGGGTGGGGATATGATAGCGTTACTTAATTGAGACTCTAGCCTTGGATTGAAATGGGAAAAGAGAGAAGATTTCATATTCATTTTGGAAGGTTTGTAAATATGTTTTCAAAATACTGTAATGTATAAATATAAAAATATACAGTTGCATAGTATATTAAAAAAGAGATTTAAAATTTTAGAAACATGTATACGAACAAATAGGGAGTCTGTATTACTTATTTTTGGCATGTGGCATTTTGGATTATTTAATGGTAAAAGTTTAAAATTTTTTTTATGGAAAAGTGATTAAGAAAAAAAAGGGAGTTATGCTTTCTTGTTTTCCTGAATAGTCTGGCACAGTCAACAATGGGAGCCATGTATGCTTATTTTGAAGTAAACTTACATTGTAAGAATGAATCCCATGATTTATTCCAAACTTCTCAAGTTACTCATTTTAGTATCAAATCCAAGAGTGTTGATTGTTTGGTTATTACCAATAAGATAAAGTATTAATCATTAAAATTACTCCTTCCGTTCCATTATAAGAGTCTATTTTAAAAATATTTTTTGTTCAAATAGAAGAGTTCACTTTCATATTTTTTTACCCCCCACACTCTTACTAATTTAATAGTAATGATAGACTCAGCAATAAATCATAACAATTTTTGATAGCAACTCATGTAGTATGCATTCATTGGTTACATTTCTATTAATATCACATAATTGGCCAATGAATGCACTCTTCTAATAGATATTAATAGAAATGTAATGATAGACTCAGCAACAAATCATAACAACTTTTTGATAGCAACTCATGTAGTATGCATTCATTGGTTACATTTCTATTAATATCACATAATTGGCCAATGAATGCATGCTGCATGAGTTGCTAAAAAAAGCTGCTATGATTTGTTGCTAAGACTATCATTACTCCTAATGTAATCATGTGTTATCTACAATTAGTCCATACTTTATAAGAGATATAAATGGAATAAATATGTTCAAGTTAGTTATTTTTGGTGTTGTACATTGATACTTATAATAAGTTGTATATTGGCCAAAGTGGATCCTTCTAATAGAACGGAGGGAGTAGTATTTATTAGCATATTTTTGTTTAAGTATTTGGTAATATAGTCATGATTCAATGGAATTCTTACCATTGCCCAAAATATATTTACGATCACTAATTCCTTAATTCAATTATCAAGATCCTTCTCCATTTCTAACTCCTTGAAAATTGGAGTTGATTAGGGCAAAACATTAATATTGGAATTAATAATTTTTATATGCATGACAGTCCCTTATAAATGATGTTACTTCGTCAAATAAAACGACATCATTTTATTCTTTGCTCTATGTCGCTTCCATTTCATTTCAGATTTTTAATAAGAGTTTGTAGGCATTTTGTATAAGTATAAAAGTTATTTTTTTGATTCCATCCAATCTAAGGAACTACGAACTTTCGTTGCATTATCGGGTCGTTTCCAATTTAGAATTACTTCTATTTTTGAGGAGTATACTGAGATGTCATCTTTTGAAATGATATTTTTTAGATACTTCACTTGTTCTTGGCAAAATTTGCACGTGCTTAACTTAGAATAGAATTTATGCTCCCTAACATAACAACTAAGGACCTGTTCTTTTATTTGGTTTGAGTCATAGTTTGAATTAGGACTCAAACCAAATGGGTTTGAAACCAAAACAAAGAAACAAATGACTTAAAACACATATTCCATCACCCCCCCGCTCCACCCCTCCGCCGCCTCACCGCCACTGCGTTGCCGTCGCCACCCTAAACCCTAAAAATCAAATTTTAACAAAACTTCAAATCCAACTCCAATTAACATCTTCTTCTTCTTCGTTCGATTACAGCTTCGAGAAGAAGAAGAATAGTGAAGAAGAAGAATAAGAAGAAGAAGAAGAATTGTGAAGAAGAAGAAGAAGAATCGAGAAGAAGAAAAAGAAGAATCGAGAAGAAGAAGAAGAATCGAGAAGAAGAAGAAGAAGAATCGAGAAGAAGAAGAAGAATCGAGAAGAAGAAGTAGAAGAATCGTGAAGAAGAAGAAGAAGAATCCTCGGTTGCGGGAAGAGAGTGGTGGTTGCAGGTGGCGGCAGCAATGGCTTTTCAACTCAAACATGTTTTTAGATTGGGTTTGAGACCCATGCGTAAAGAACACTAATTTGGGTTGGTTTTGGTTTTAGGCTACCCAAAACCAACCCAAACCATGACTGAGTTCTGATAAAAAGAACAGGCCCTAAAGTTCAAGAACGAAAATGTTACTACATAATTGGATTCAATAGCCAATGGAGTTTTAGTTCTATTTTTTGATACTAAAGTTAAGGATGGAAAAGTTTATACTTAAAATTAAGTACACAATACACACTTATGTCACAATAATAATACTTTCTCTAGGAGTGGGCATGGTTTAGTCCAATTCGAAAATCGAACCGAATTCGAATTTACCGAATTCGAATTTACCGAATTCGAATAACCCAATTTTAATTCAGTATTCGAATTAGGTTTGGTTTGAAACCGAATTCGAATTATGAATTCGGTTTTAGAATTGGTTTTCGAATTTGGTATCCAACTCGAAAACCGATTCGAAAATCGAATTGGGATATATGATTTATATTTTTTTAATTTTATACTTCTCATTTTACTCTTCCTATTTCCTTCTTCCATCTTTCTTTCATTTTCTTCTATTAGCCATCAAGTTTTTGGGAGAAAGTTATGGTGGTGTTGATTGTTGTTGTTGGATGGTGGAGGTTGTGGAACTGGGAATGGGCGGCAATAGTGGATCTAGAACTGGACGATGCTTCTTCTCTTAATCTATTTTCTTTCTTCTCTTCATTATCTTTCTTTCTTTACTCTTCCTATTTCCTTCTCCCATCTCTCTTTCATTTTCTTCAAAGCCTTACTGTGTTAAACTATTAATTCTAGAAATAAATTTGTGAATTTGGTTTCCACGGTCCAAACCGAATTCGAATTACGAATTCGATTTGGTTTCTTCAGTTTTAAAACGAATTAGGTTCGGTTTTTGAATTGGCCAAAAAAATTTAAAATTCGAGGAAACCAATTCGAGGAAACCACAATTCGAGGAAACCAATTCGTGCCCACCCCTAACTTTCTCCGTTCCATTAGAATAGTTCATTTTGAGAAATATTTTTTGCTCAAATAGAAAAGTTCACTTTCAATTTTTTTTTACTCCTAATACCCTTACTAATTTAATTATGTGTAGTACATAATTAGTCCATACATAAAGAATAAGGATATAAATGGAATAAAGAGTGTCAAATTTGCTATTTTAGGTGTTATACATTGACATCATTAATAAGTTATACATTAGTGAAAGCGGATCCTTCTAATGGAACGAGAGAGTAAAAAAATAGTGATAAATCAATATTTTGAATGTTATAATTTTAAATTCATACCAAATTATAGATTCTAGAAATTAGATTATTCCACTAAAATTAATGCAGTAATAATTAGTCACATTGACCTTTTGTTCTTTTTTTAATACTATATATTTACCCCTAAATGACAAGTAATGTTTTATTTTATGTTTTTGCTTCACAAGATTAGCTACTTTCCAAACTTACACTACTCTATACAACATTTTACAATATATTCATTCTTAAATGGGTTAAATCACTCAATTAATCCTTTAACTTGGGCTACTGTCCATTTTTGGCCCTTAATTTGAAACTTAACTTGAAATTATTCACTTCGTCCATTCACTTCAAAATTGTTTCAAAATGATTTTGAACCCAAACTCTAATAATATTAAAATTATTTTCAACCACCATGTGAATACTTCCAAACCAAACTAAGAGGTGAAGAAAGTGATTCAATCTTTACTTTTTATTTGTTGCCTCTATTAATGCGTGTGAATCACACGTGTTAGCCGAAAATAAGCCAAATATTGTCAAAATTTAGGTTTGATACCAAAACAAATTTTGAAGTTAAAGAACAAAAATGAAACAATTTAAAGTTAAGGGATAAAAAAAGACAGACAACAACCCAAGTTAAGGGACTGATGCGGTGATTTAATATTTTAAATCAAAATTCAAAATATTACAAACTTCAAGGGCCAGCAAGTGATATTACGACATCTACCAGGGCAAAACTGGAATTAAATTAAACTCCCCCGGGATAAAATCACAATGTACATGGAAGTGTCCTCCATCCGTACCGAATTGAAAAAGACCCGAAAGCCCGGCGAGCTGATTCTCAGTCAAATGACCAAAATAACCCCAAACCCCCCTCCTCTTCCCTCGTTCTCGAGGCGGTAATTATCCCCAACACTTCCTCATATTTCCCTTTGTGTCCCTCAGCAATCTCCACGCCATTTTCTTCTACAATTGTACCTTTCTTTCTTCGTCTGTTTTCTCTCTCCCGCACAAAAACACACAGACACACACACACTGGACGGAGCTCGAGCTTCCATCGCAGGTTATATAAATCCGAGCCGCTGTGTTCTTGATTATTTTCTGGCAGAAATAAGCAGCATTTCGTTGGGCTAGGGTTTTCAATGTGTTGTATTCCGTGAAAGTAAATTTTGGGTACCGGAATTTAATCGGAATATAACGCAATGTATACTCCGGTGCAGTTGGAGCATCGTGGCCACGGCGTGGACCACGAGCAGTACTCGGTCCCTGGCGATGAAGACGGTCCCAAAGCCGCCTTGTGTGGCGGTGGTGGAGGGGAATCGATTGAGAACGCGCAAATTGTTGCCTTTGAAGACGGCAGCGGGATTAATGGTTTGGATGGAATTGAAGTGTCGGTACCGCATGATTCCGTCTATGGCGGCGCGAACGGTGGGGTTTGCCCGGAGGGAGTGATGATGCCTCGTGGTGGTGATGTTTCTAACCAGCTTACTCTCTCGTTTCGTGGCCAGGTCTATGTGTTTGACGCTGTTACTGCTGAAAAGGTGTGAACGTTGTTGGTTTTTCGTTTTCTTTTTGTTTGCATTATGGAAGACCTACTCGTGGTATCCCAAAATTGAGCTTTGTGAGTTTTACTTCAATTTCTGCTGTTATTGATAGGGAAATTTTCGCTGTTGGCTGAAGTTGTAGTGAACGATTGCTCGATGAATTTTATATGTTATTATCTACTAATGATCTTGAAGTTCAATTCCCAGTGTGGTTATTTACTGGAGTCTTTCAGCCATTGTGCGGAGAAATTGACCACTGGTTTTTTTTTTTTGAAATTTTACTTGTTATTCATTTGTCATGTGCATTAGGGGGGATTTAGTTTTGACGTGTCATGTGTGCTCAAGTTGCATGATGTTAGTTCTTTCCACTAATGTTGATTATAGCAAGAATGTAGTTGGTAAGATCTTGCTCAGAAAGGGAAAATCTTTTTGCTGCCTTGTTTTTGTGTCATAAAGGTTAACATGTGGTTTTACCTTACACAACTCGCAAGGTAATAATCAAGAACAGAAGGGAAGGGCATTTTAATTTTTTGTTTTTTTTTTTTTTTAAATGTTGGAAGCTGTATTTTTCTGCCCAATTTAGGGAAGTTTTGAACCCCATGCTACCACATCAGTGTTTGATTTGATTTTGTATTGTCTTGAGAGAGATCTTGAGTTATTGATTTGGATGCGTCATTCGGTACTGTGGTAGGTCCAAGCAGTGCTCTTACTTTTGGGTGGATGCGAATATACACCAGGGACTCAAGGTGTTGAAATGCCATATCACAATCCGAGGGTATGAATTAGCTTCCTGAGATTACTGATATCTTCTTACATTTTTTTTATACAACACATGAATATTTGAGTTATTTTTGTAGGGTTTGTCGGAGTATGGTGGAAGATGTAATGATCCAAAGAGAGTGGAGTCCTTGAATAGATTCCGGCAGAAAAGAAAAGAACGGTGTTTTGAGAAGAAAATTAGATACAATGTCCGTCAAGAAGTTGCAATGAAGTAAGTCTATTTTATTGTTGTTTTGGTTTGAAAGGGAATAAACAATTGAAGGGTGTCATATACTTCTTGTCGGTAGACAAATAGCTGTCTGTCAAGATCTCTATAAATCCAGTCTCATGCAACAAATTTAGTTGAGAAGATTATTGTATATATCTGTCAAGAAGTTGTAATGAAGTAAGTAGATTATCGTCATTTTGATTTGAAAGGAATAATTGGTGGACGGCTGTAATTTATCTCTTGTCGGTGAAATGATAACTGCAGGGAAATATCTTTATAAATTAATTCCCATGTGAAAAAATGCATTGAACTTTTCGTCCAAAGTTCTGTACTTATTTGGATTGAGTTTCATGCTGCGATAATTTTGCAATCCCATCATAAAATCCTGTTTGATTATATATAGAAAATTAAATAAAAGTGTTGGACCACAGAAAGAAACAGAAACTCTAAGGTTGTTACTGCTGCATGAGAGCTTTGGGGATTAAGGTTTCTATCTTCTCTTATTTTTCAGTTCGTACGCTGAATAAGTTTTACACCCAAATGTAGCATGGCCTTATTATGCCCAAGAAAAATTGTTCAAGATTCCATCATCAAGATTTCAATTTAGGGCCTGTTCTTTTGTTTCGGTTTGAAACTAAGTTTGAAAACAAGTTTTGGAAAATAGTTTTATAATGTAAAAAGTGTATTGAAAATATAAAAAGTATATGCTGAATAGTAAAAAGTTGTATTGAAAATGATGGAATATGATTAAAATATATTAAATTTACTGTTGAAACCAAAATCAGTTTCAAACCGAAACAAAAAGAACAGGCCCTTAAAGTGTATAGAAGGTTGATCAGCATGACCTCATTATTCCAAAGAAAGAATCATACAACATTTAGGGCATGTTCGTTTTCATTGCTTTTTTTGTATTTTGGTTTTGTTTTGGTTTCTACAGTAAATTTAATGTATTATAATCCGTTTTCATCATTTCCAATACAATTTTGTACTATTCAACTATACATTTTTACATTTCCGATACACTTTTACATTAAAAAATTGTTTTCCAAAATAATGCTTTCAAAAACATGACTTAAACGAACTGGCCCTTAGATTTGACTTTATAGTGTATGAGAAGATGATTCTTATAGATTAGGCAGCCAATTTTCCTCTTCTGGAAGATGTTAGCCTTTGTTCTGAGAATTGCATTGTTAAGGAAACTATGATTAAATATTAACCAAGACAATAATTGCTTTGCGAGGCGTTTGAAACATTTATTAACCCTAAAGTAGATTTTAGGGTTTTATAAGTAGTTGGTTTTTCTTTTTTCTTTTCCTTTCTTTTTTGGAATCAAATAATACTTGGGGTCAGAACTCATGGGTTGGCCATCAATTTACAACCAGTTCTTACTGTAGGACTTGTGTAAAGTTTACTGATTGTAGATATGAGTGTCTTATTTGGGCTTTGCAAGTTAACCTCAAATGTAACATTGAAAGAGTATTACTAAGCTTTATGGACACAGTGCTTTTTAATGCAAATCACACTATTTGTAACCATTATAGTTATGTTGGAAATGGTGATAAAATTGTTAAAGTTATTTACATTTTGGTTTTGTCACGTCTTTTGTCAACTTTATTAGGATGCAGCGGAAGAAGGGTCAATTTGCCCCCAGAAGTGCTGAGGACTCAATTTCTTGTGATGTTGCAGAGGAGTCTGGACAGAATGATAATCCAACAGAAACATTGTGAGTTCTATGTGAAAAGGTTTTATTTTTGTGTTCCCTTTTGAAATTTATGTCCTTTTCCTGGTCTCGCTGCTTGACCTCAGGTTCTTTGAGCAAAACCCAAACATAACTTGCACTTGCTAACATATTGGCGGCTGCCAGTACTCTTATCTGAGCTTGTAATGTTACTTTTTTGTTTTTTTGAGTGGGATTCTTATGCTTCTTGATACTCCATTTTCTTTTTAGATGCACTCATTGTGGCACGAGTTCGAAGTCCACTCCCATGATGCGGAGAGGTCCAGCTGGTCCTAGGACTCTTTGTAATGCATGTGGGCTTTTCTGGGCAAACAAGGTTTGTGTACCTCTAGATGGGACTTTAAAGTTATTCTGTTGGTATTGGGGATATTTCATACTATCAAAATTACCTTCTCCTTGATCTTTGGAATTTTGCTGCAATTTGACTGAGTTAGTAGGAAAACCTTCTAACCCTTCTGTTTGACCCTGAATTCGTCATTAATCTTCCTGTTTGGAATATATCGTGAGAGTTGTTATGATGCCCCTCATCTGCAGCACCATAGCCAAGACATCGCTTGGACCAGCCTTCCAATATCTTAATCATGCCATGTTATCTTTTATTACTCCGTCTTCACATCTGCCATGCACCCTATTGTATCTTGTTCAGTTATTAATTTGCATTTGTGGCAGAATATCTGGAATATTTTTTATTTCCTTTTTCTCTAGCAAGCATTCTTTAACATCATATTATTTTTTCCCTTCTTGTTTGGTGTTCTGGGAACTCATAATATGTTAGATTGTCTTTTCTCTATCCCTTACCAAAAACTACGGTAATCTGCAGGGAACCTTGAGGGATCTTTCCAAGAGGGTCGTAGCTGTGACAGGAGAGGTACATTTTCAAGCAATGCATGTGTTCATTTTCTTCTGATACTTCTTATCTGGGGTCACGATTGTAACAGTTTTAATATTCTATTTAGGATGATGGTGATAGTGATTCTGACTATGGAACCCCGATTTGCTCCGGGAATAATCTTGGTGTGTTTTCAACCAGTAACAGTTCAGCTTTACCTGCTCAGCCGTAGTTTGAAGATGCAAATTATAAGGTCTTAGAAGGTGGTGATCAGCTGAACTATGGTCAGCCTGTGTCTTGTCAATTGTACAGTTATGGATATGTTGGGTTAAAATGACCTCATTATAAGGCCTTTAGAAGACTGCCTCTATTGCGGTCTTTCAGGATACCCCAGGTTTCCTTGTAAAAGAGATGTTTACAGGTACACAGCAGAGCAGAGAGCCATATTGTTGGCAGAACAGAAAGTATATACTTTTAATTGCACCCTTTAAAAGTCTGCTACTTTCGGTTACTTACTAGGTTTTACTTTTGATTTTTCAAATTTGGAAGTTTAATAAGCTGAAGTTAGAACATGTTAGGGCCTGGGGGGTTTTTGTGAAATCTAGCAATTATGATGGGGGACGGGGATTCGATTCATATCTTTGCCAGATCCGGCTTATTTACCATTTAGAGTGTAGACTTATAGGACTTAGCAAGCAGTTGTGATTCCTATAGGGTTTTTCATGTAACAGATATACCTTAGTTTTTAAAATTAATTAGTTTTAAAAAAAATAAAAAATAAAAAAGCAAAGTATAAAAGAATGAAGTGAAAATAAAATATTGAATTGTCTGTTAGAAATTAGAGTTTAGTTCTGTTGAGAAAGTTCAACACTCAACTCTTGAAGTGGGCTGGATTATCAATGCTTTAATCCATGTTCAAGTAATCCAACACTTCTTTATGGTATTCTCAAACAATAGCAGAATCTGCCAGAAGATGATTTTTTTATAAAAAAAATTTCCTCATATGTTTATAATTTTATTCTTAATTAATTATGACTAATAAGTAATCGCATGAGTGAGATTAGTAGTATAGTTTATGTTATTGTTAGAATAATTGTTTAGAGACTAAAATGGATTTCTATTATTAGAATAGTCCCCCTTATAATATTGACTATTATAATAAAACAGAGGAATACATTACTTTAACAATAACATCACCAGAGTATTAAACATTAATGATTAAAAAAAAAAAACTAATAAAGTCATACTTTTTATTTATTTATTTATTTATGTTATATACAATGAATATTCAAAGATATGACCATGGAAGAATATATTTTTTTTTCTTCACTATTTATTATGTTTCGTTAGAAAATTTTATTTTTTAATAATATTTTAAGTATTACAAAGTAAACTCTTTTAAAACGGAACGAGTGATAGTTAATTTGGATGTAGGTGGCTTAGGATTTAGGATAGGGTCATATGAGTCAGGACCTTGCTTGCTATTTAGAAGAAAACTTGGAATAATAATTGTAAAGAAGTTAGGTTAGATTGCCCACCAACCTACAAATATTATAATTATAAATAATTAATCCAGCTACTAGTACTACTACATTCAACAAATTGTGTGTCTGAAATAATACAAAAAAATAATAATAATAAATTATTATTATCATATGAACTTGAAGGCGAGACTTTCAACTTCCCAGAGGTAACATGGATGACGTATACTGTTTTATTTTATTTTATTTTAGGGACATGTTATTTGCAGGTACCATTTTATCAAATATAGGACATTTTTTAAAATTTTAAGTGATAAAAAGATAAATATACCCTTAATAGTTTCTAGCTTTAAAAAAAAATTTTACCCAACTTTTTTAACTCAGAGAAAATCGCTCAGACCAGGCGATTTTCCCAGAGAAAATCGCCTGGCCTGGGCGAATTTATCAGAAAAAATTGTCCATGCCAGGCGATTTTCCCAAGCGATTTTCCCAGATAAAATCGCCTTGCCTAGGCGATTTTCCCTAAAAAAATCAATTTTTCAAAAATTTAGTGGTCGTTCTCCGGAAAAATGATTTTCCGACGAATGACCGGGAAAATCTGAAAAAAACGCCGTCTTGTGGCCTTTTTTTTTAGGGAGAAAATCGCCCAGTCCAGGCAATTTTCCTAGATTTAAAAAAGTTGCTCCAGGCGATTTTCTCTTTCCAGAGAAAATCGCCCCAGCCAAGCGATTTTCCCAGAGAAAATCGCCCAGTCCAGGCGATTTTCCTAGATTTAAAAAAGTTGCTCCAGGCGATTTTCTCTTTCCAGAGAAAATCGCCCCAGCCAAGCGATTTTCCCAGAGAAAATCGCCCAGTCAGGCGATTTTCCTAGATTTAAAAAAGTTGGGTAATTTTTTTATAAAGTTAGAAACTATAAAGGGCAAAAATGTAAATTTACGTATAAAAATTTTAAAAAGTGGCCTACGAATAGTAAAAGGTGGCCTGCTGATAACAATTCCGTTATTTTATTTTTTTCCTTTTTTTCTTTGACCAAAAGTATCATTTTTCTTATTGGGGAATATTGTCCATGGTAATTAGCCATCAGATTAGAATCTTTAAGCTTTGGAGTGGGGTTTGGATCATATCATGTGTGCTATTGTTGTGCCCCTAGCTTATGTAATTAGGGGTCGGTGAGATCCCCGGTGCTACATAGTGATGTGACGCAAAAATACACTTCAGGAGATGCTTCTTGCGGCCCAATAAAGCTCCTCGGAAAGCAAAGGCCCAACTCGGATGGAGCTCTACTGCGAAGAAGAACAAACGAGCTGGAGACCGGTCTGGGCGATTCAGATCGGCAAGGTTGATAAAGAAAATGTAATCCGCACTGTTCCGATGACAATTTCAGATGACAAAGGAAGAAAGCGGGGCTTTCCCCCCTGTATAAGCTCCGACGGTCAAGTTAGTACAATTGGAGAAAGAGAAATAGTGAAGATGAATGCTTGAAAGTGGTCAAGATTGCGTACCTTTAGAAAGTATGAAGACTAGCATATATACCTCCAGTTGGAAAGTGTCCGTTGAGGCCTCATGAGTGATTTGTTCACCTGCTTCTTCTGTTTAGCGTGGCGTGGACGCTATTATTTTGACCGGGTCTCATCTTCATCATTTAGGAAACCTGAACACCTCTGCATGCAATTGAGTAGAGAAACCTAATCTATGACAACTTTCACCTACTGCGTCAGTGAGGCAGGGCGGATCGGTCTATCTATCTTAGATCGGTCAATTCAAATAATATGATAGAAATGTGAGAAAAAAGCTGTAGCATTCTTAAGTTATAAAGTCCGACCTAAGATCACCAAGTTGGTTTATGACGCTTGCCGACCCAAGCTTTTATGAGCTTTTACCGATCTGAGCTTTTAAGACCGACCTAAATTCGTAACACAGCTGTAGGCTTAGTTTATAAGGTTTTTCCGACCTGAACCTGAATCTGAGCTTAATTGTGCCTTTATGTTCCACTACTTTATCCGTGTTTTTATCTATTGGGCTTGGCCCAATAGAGATTCACTTTTATGCACATCAACATGTCCCCCTAGTATTAGGTTTTACCGGTCTAAAACTTAATAATATTTGCGTTTTTTCAAGCTGAAATTCAACATAAAGCACCTAGTATGGGTTTTCTGAGCTAAGCATGATACTGTATTCTATCAAGCTGAGAGTGTGGCTAGGACATTTATCAAGTGTTCATCCGACCTATAGTTTATCCGACCTATAGTTCACTAACATGATAAAAATCTGGACTATGACTATGACTATGACATCCGACCTACAGACAATAGTGTTATTCGATGTATTTGTAATAATGGCAATACCGATCTGAAGAATTTGAACGGACTATTTGGACAATTTAATTCAACCATAAAGATGTACCTTTGCGTTACCCTAGGTCGGGATTTTGAAGAGGCGGACTTGTCTGGACACGCCTTCATGTTTATTACAGCAACCGATACAACTTCCGAGGCTGTTTATGTTCTCGAGGTATCATTAATGATTACAACTTTTGGTCTGCCCACGTCTCTTCGGTCTCCTTGAGACTCCATAAAAATCGCGAGAGCAAAACATTTGATCCCCTCCATTATTTGCTTTCCCGAAGAGAGAAAAAAATTTCCTTACCCTCTTTCTTCTTTCCTTCGCCGGAGTTTTCGAGTTTTGCCGGAATTTTATCGTCGTGTTCCAGTCCTTGCAATTTTTGCTCAGGTCGTTGTCCCGTCGTCGCCATCCTTCTGTTGCCGCGCCTTTATCCCTGTTCGTCTGTCTCCAATGGCCTCCAAGAGAAGTTCAGGCACCGGAGCATCGCGTCAGGTTCCGGCTGCAGGTTAGTGTTCCTCTCCCTTTCTTTTCTGCTGATGGCATGTTTGAGTATTTCTGTAGGATTGATTATCTACAATTATAGTGATATTTGTATTGATTCTGTAGATTCGGCCGCCACTCATGAGTTTAAACCCGAAGAGATAATATCAGAAATGACTAGGGCAGATTTAACAAAACTTAGGTCAGCCCATTACATAGATCCTACTGTCCCGATTCGTTTACCCGAGCCTGAGGAGAGGGTAAATACTGTTTCTGCGGGTTGGGTCGGGGTTTATGAGTATCATATTAATTTTGGGCTGAGGTTTCCGGCCGTAGATTTGTTGAACGAGATGTGTGATTTTCTTCACATCGGGTTGAGTCAGCTAGTACCAAATGCCCTTAGGTTTCTAATAGGGTTCATATATGTGTGTTTTGGGGCTGGGGTTCGACCTACGGTAGATTGTTTTTTCAATTCTATACGGTAAGTACCCTTATGGTAAATGATGGGTGACCTTCCAGAAACGTAGGAATAGCCCTATAATTATTATCGACTCCCCCGATACCAATAAACAATGGAGGAACAGATTTTTTATGGTGAAGGCTGAGGAAGCAAACCTACCCTCTCGTTGGTCCCATTTTATTTTACCAGTTGAACAAACCCGAGATAAGTCCGACCCCAGAGTTCAATCGGACTATAAGGGGCTAAAAAACTATACTAGCTCGGTTAAATATTCGGCTAAATTTCCTACAGAGGATCTTCTTGTTTCGGCCGGGCTGAGCCAATCCCCCGGTGTAGAAAGAGAGAGTAAATACCTGCCTCTTGACTTTTTATTTATTGTATCCTCCTTCGTAGCCCGGTGATTTTGATTTTTGCATGTTGCTTGTTTTCAGGTGGTCTTAGTGGGTTCGGAAGGAAGAAGAAAACCAACAAACCCGCTGCAGCTTCAGGATCTTCTAAAAGATCGGCTGAGATCGATCTTACGGAAGAGGTCGAGGTTGTCGATCCTCCCAGCTCGGCATTGGTGACCCGGGTCACAAAAAAGAGCAGGCCGACCCCGGCAGAAATCCAGGCAGCCAAGGCTGCCAAAGCTCCACAAGCGCTACTGGGCCCCACACATGATCCCGATTTGCCAAAGCCTGATGATCTTTGGGGACCCGTGGATCCGTCAACAAATGAAAGGGTCCTATTGCTGAAGGATAAGAGGGATAGACCGATCTCCCTGGCTCGGCCCATACTTCAAGTGTACCTACCGGAACCTCTGCCTGAGGATGTGAGGCCTTACCAGGAGTTGGAGGCTGAAACAGAGAGATCCTTCGAGGAGATGGTACAGGTGGGCAACCAGCTCCGGCAGAATATGGAGCTGATGGTGAAGCAGGAGGCCTTTCTCGCTTCGCACATAAAAAGGGTGAGCTTCGAAACTTAGTCAATTTGTCTGAAAATAATGATTACCTCGTATAACACTCCTAGATCGGATTTTTTGCAGGTGGCTTATAATTATGCCGCTACGTCAAAAAGGGCAACAACTTTGGACATCTTGGCCCAAAGTTACGAGCTGGAAAAGTCGAAGAAGCCGTCCGAGGCTGTTGAGGATTTAGAGCTTAAACTGGGGGTCGAACGCAGCAAGTATTCAGAGCTTGAGGTTGAAAAGAACGGGCTAATGAAGCAAAACCAGGGTCTGCTTTCGAAGTCGAGCCAGCTGGAGACCAAGGTTCAGGGTCTGGAAACCGACGTGGATATCCTGAAGAAAAGTGAGGCCTCCCTGCTCAAAGAAAAATCCAACTGGGCGAAGGAAAAAGCTGACCTGGAGAAAGCTGCCGAAGAAGCTAAGAAAGCTGCAGAAGAGGCTACAAAAGCTGCAGAAGAGGCTACAAAGAAGGCTGCTGAGATGGTTAGCCCGAATGAGGTAGAGGCAGCTCGTCAGGCCGAGCTAAAAACTTTCAAGGAAGGGACCCTGCTGGAGTTGATGAACCGGCGTTTTTTCGAGCTAATCCAGTGCGGATATACTCTGTGCTGGGACGAGCTGAAAGGCTCCAGGTCGGCAGAAGGCGCTCCAGAAGACTCCATAGCCCTGACTTCTTTGCTTCCGGAGGGACGCGATCCTTTCGACTTAGTAGAGGAAATCAAGCAAGAATGCCGAGACATCGGTGTTCCAATTCCAGAAAAGGTTGAAGAGGATCCTGTGGTCGACCCCCAGGAGACAGCAGATGAAGCCTCCTCTCAAGCTCCTCCTCCCTGAGATCTGCTTCACCTTAGATCGGACTTGTCCTTCCTTAAATTAGCTATAGTTTGTAGAAGTCCCAACCGAAATTTTTGTATTATTCACCCCTTTTTTGTAACCGAGCTTGATTAATTGATACTTTTGTTGCTTCCAATTCTGCTTTCTCCATCTTTGACTCTGACTGCTTTACTGATAATATTTTCTTAAGTCTGCTGCGTTCCAAGCCCGGGGAACCATACGTCCTTGCAAATCTTCCAAAATATAACTTCCAGTAGGTCGGGTTTCGATTATCCGATAAGGCCCCTCCCAATTAGATAATAACTTGCCTTGTTCTTGTGGTTTGCTGATAGCTCGGTTTCGTAGAACTAAGTCTCCCGGTACAAAGGCTCGATGTTTGACTCGAGCATCGTAATGTTGCCGAACTAAATTTTTGTAATTTAGTTGATGTACATAGGCTGAATCCCAAACTTCCTCTATCAAATCCAAGCTGAGCTCCAAATTTTTCTGGTTCTGATCTTTTTTGAAGTGCATAACTCTAGGGGCTCAACTTAGTATTTCTGGGGGGATAACAGCATTGACTCCAAAGGCTAGCTCGAAAAGGGTCTTCCCTGTAGCCGATTTAGGCGTAGTCCGGTGGCACCATAGCACATGAGGCAGCTGTTCTACCCAGTTTTTGCCTTTATCTTCTAACCTGGCTTTCAGCCCGTGCAACAGGGTTCAGTTCGTGAGTTCCACCTGTCCATTTGCTGGAGGATGAGCTACAGATGCGAAACGCTGGGTGATACCGAGTTTTGAACATAAGGCAGTAAATTCTTTGGATTCGAACTGGGTCCCATTGTCCGAGATAACCGAGTTGGGCACGCCGAACCGGCAGATGACTTGTCTCCAAAGGAATCGAGCTACAGTTCGTCCGGTAATGTTTGTCAATGCCTCGGCTTCTACCCACTTTGTAAAATAATCTATGGCTACGACAAGATAATGGCAGGAACCGATCTTAGGAAACGGCCCCATGAGATCTATTCCCCATTCTGCGAAAGGCCAAGGGGCAATTATCCCTGTAAAGCTGGAGGCCGGCAACCGGTGAATTGTTGCGTTATGTTGGCAACTGGGGCACTTTTGAACGAATTCTACTGCTTCCTGGAATAACCGGGGCCAATAAAACCCAGCCCCAATTATTTTCTTAGCCAAATTCCGAGCCCCAATGTGAGACCCGCAATCTCCTTGATGTACTTCTTTCAGCGTGGCATCTGCTTCTCCCGGACTCAGGCATTTTAGCAAGGGCATTAAAAAACCCTTTTTGTACAGATCTTCCCCGATTATTTGATAATGTTCAGCCTTTCTTCTTATTCGCTGCGCTTCCTTTCGTGAATCTGGTAAAGTACCATTTTTCAAGTATTGCCACAGAGGAAATCTCCAATCCCGACCCTCGCTTATTGACAAGATCGCTGGCTCGGCTGTACTTCTATTCTGTACCTCTTCCACTAGAATGCTTTTAGTCAGATGAGAGAAAACCGAGGAAGCCAATTTGGACAAGGCATCTGCGTTTGTGTTTTTGCTCCGCGGAACTCGCTCTATGGTCCATTTTGAAAAAAATTTTAGTTGCTGCTGCTGCCAGCGCTAAATATGCCTCAATTTGCCGATCCTTAGCCTTATACTCCCCCAAAATTTGTTTGACTACGAGCTGAGAGTCCGAACAAATTTTTAGATTTCCGACCCCAAGTTTCCGAGCTAAATTCAGACCGGCTATCATGGCCTCGTACTCTGCTTCATTATTTGTGGCCGTGAAGCAGAATCGTAGAGCGTAAGTGTGGATCTCTCCAACAGGACTGGTGAGGATGATCCCTGCACTCGATCCGGACTGGCTAGAAGCACCATTTACATAAAGCGTCCACGAGTCATCACCCTTTGCCACAGTTAAAAGAAGATCGGTTTTTTGTACCGGGCCGAGGATGTCTTCCTGGGTGTCTGATACCCCTTCAGCTATGAAATCTGCCAACACTTGCCCTTTGACTGCGGTGCGAGGGGTAAAGGTGATGTCATACTCCCCCAATTCGATAGCCCACTTGGTGAGACGACCCGAAACTCCTGCCTTTTGTAAGATGGCTTTGAGAGGTGCATCGGTATAGACGGTGACTCCATGGGAGTTGAAATAAGGTCTGAGACGCCGTGTGGAGTGGACTAAAGCCAAGACTAGCTTTTCTAGGCTAGAATAGTTCTTCTCTGCTGCCTGCAACACTTTGCTAACAAAAAGATGGGTCTTTGAACCCGGTTATCCTCTCGAAGTAAGACCGAGCTAACTACAGATTTGGTGGTAGCTATGTACATATACAATTGTTCTCCCGGAATAGGCATGGTTAAAGATGGCAAAGAGGCTAAATACGTTTTTAGTTGTTCAAAAGCAATTTGACATTTGGGAGTCCACACAAATTTATCTGTTTTCTTTAAAATATTGAAAAATGGTAAGGCTCGCTCTGCTGACCGAGCTAAAAAGCGATTCAAGGCCGCTAGTATACCCGTTAATTGTTGCACTTCGCGAATTGATTTAGGTGGGTGCATTTGCAATACAGCTTCTACTTTCTTTGGATTAACCGATATACCCCCCTCAGAAACCATATAACCTAAGAATTTTCCCGAAGTAGCTCCAAAAATACATTTTTTTGGATTTAACCTCAACTGATATTGGACAAGGGTTTCAAGTGTTTCACGCAAATCAAGCAAATAAGCAGACTCATCCCTACTTTTAACAAGCAAATCATCAATATATGCTTCCATGTTCCGACCTAACCGATTTTTGAAAATTTTGTTTATCAAACGCTGAAAAGTAGCTCCGGCATTCTTCAAACCGAAAGGCATAGTAATAAAGCAATAAGTACCTTTATCCGTGATGAAAGATGTCTTTTCCTCGTCTTCTTTAGCCATGAAGATCTGGTGGTAGCCCTTGTAAGCGTCCAGGAAGTTAAGGAAACGGAATCCAGCTATGGCATCAACCAAAACGTCGATCAACGGTAGGGGGAACCAGTCCTTAGGGTAGGCTTTGTTTAGGTCGGTAAAATCAATGCACATACGCCACGAGCCATCGGGCTTGGGAACTAATACGGGGTTGGCCAGCCATTCCGGATAGTCCACCTCTCGAATGATACGTACTTCTAATAAGGCATTAACTTCGAGCTCCACGTATCTGCTGCGTTCTCCTCCAAGGTTACGTTTCCGTTGACGAACCGGCCTACGGTTGGCATCAATGGACAGCCTGTGTTCAATGATATTTCGAGAAATGCCAGGCATGTCTTCCGGTCCCCAAGCGAAGACTTCCGCGAACTCACGTAAAAGGTTAAGCAAATCATGTTGTAATTGAGGGGGTAAGTCAGCCCCAATTTTAATTACCTTGTTAGGATCGGCCGCCAGGGGGATGATTTTTACCTCGGCTCCTGCTTCAATGGACCGATCTGAGCCGTCTGGCAGGTCGGTGATGTTAGTGGGATGAGCGGTATGTCCCGGGGGGGGGGGGGGGGTAGGTGGCGAAGCTTGTGGTGTGGAGGTCGGAAGAAACGTAGATGCACCTTTTGACTTCCGATCTACGGGTGTTGGTTCCCTTAGGGAAGCCGTAACACTGTTTAGCTTGTAAAATCACACACAGCGAAGAGCAGTTATCCCACCCATGGTGGGGAATTTCAAAAGCATGTGCATGGTAGAAGCAATGGCCTGGAACTGATTTAATCCAGGCCGACCCAAATACACATTGTATGGTGAAGGTTCATCAATGACTACAAAGTCTATGGTTTCTGTACGTTTTAGCTGACCGGCTATTAACGTGACCGGGATGCGCAGTTGTCCTACAGGGATAACATTGTGGTTGCCAAAGCCAATCAACGGAGTTCGTACTGAACTTAACTGTGCCTTATGTAATTGACATCCCGTCAATGCCTTAGCTGTAATGATATTACTAGAGCTACCCGTGTCCAATAACGTCCTACGTACTTGATAGTTGGAAATATAACAATCGATCACTAGCGAATCGTCACAACTGTAAGGTAAAAAGATATCACTATCATCAAAAGTAATGACTGGTGCCATGGTTCCTGCTTTTCGCTTACCTAGAATGTTGTTCCTCTGTCTATATACCTGTTTCCTTTGGCGATTGGAGTCACCCTGGGTCGGTCCTCCAGCTATGGTGTTTACGACCCCAGCTATGGTTAGGTCGGCTCCAACCCCGGTGTTTGGGGCTCGGGGATCGGGTTGGGGGCACTCGCGGGCGAAATGGCCGGGTTCTCCACATCGGTAGCATCCGGTAGGTCGCTCCCGGGTTGCCGAAGTGGCTGGTTTGGGCAAAGGGGCCACTTGTGTGTATTGAGGCAGCTTTCCAATTTGAATGAGCTTAGCTATTTCTGCAGCCAAATCTCGACAATCATTAGTGTTGTGACCGATATGCTTATGGTAGTTGCAATACCTGCCCGGATTGAGCCGATCTGCGGGGCCCGTCATAGGGCGAGCCGGGGGTAACAACCCCTGATGTTGAATGGCTGCATATATGTCAGCTCGTGGAGCAGAAAAAGGCTCGGCTACCTGCACAGCGTTAACATTTACCCCAGTCTTTGGGATAGGGTTAGTAGTATTCATAAAATTCAGTTTCTTATTTCCTCCTGGGGGAGGAACCGGGGAAGAAGCTTTTCTCTTACCATACAGGTCGGAACAGCTTCTCTCTCGTTCCTGTTTTATGGCGGCTGCATCCTCAATAACAGCAAAATTAACAGCGGTAACCATCATTTCAAAATACGAGTGGGGGGGGGGGGGGGGGGCGGATGGCAAGTTCGGTAGCTAGAGGTCCTGATCTTAACCCGTTAATAAATGATCCCATCATTATCCTATCGTCTTTTTCGTGGCATTTCCTAGATTCTATGTTAAACCGGTCTATGTAGGCCTGCAATCCTTCCCCCATTCTTTGAGTCACGTTCATTAAGTGTGAAATAGGCTTGGACAATATCTTATTACCCATAAAATTGGCTAAAAACAGGTCACCGAACTGATCTAACGAGTGAATAGAATTTCGAGGTAGTGTACAATACCAGTTAATAGCCTGACCTTTGAGAGTCAAGTGGAAAGTCATACATCGGTTGGCGTCAGATAAGTTGGCGGTGTCCATCACACTCATGCATTGCATCCAGTGAGCCGTGGGGTCGGTTGTTCCGTCGTACTTATCGACCTTACCTAAGCCTCTGTAGCCTGGGGGGAAAGGCGCTGTTTGGATTTCCAAGCCGAATGGGTGAGACACCCAAGAGGTGGGCATGGTTCGTCCGAGCTGCGCATATCCGGATCCAAGAAGGGCGGGGTGACTGACCTGGGGATACCCTGGCTGTCCCACGGGGTATCCCCCTATGCCGGGGTAAGCCGGTAGTGGTGCTCCAGTAGCGAAGTTCCCCGCGCCGGGCCCTGGGTAATAACTTGGGTTAAGTAAGGGAGAGTATCCTGTGGATGGTTGCAGGGCTTGGCTGGTGCCCAAACCGTAATGCTGAAACATAGCTTGGTTTGACGGAGCTGGGTGCCCAAGATATCCTAATTGGTTGACTTCAGGACCGATGTGATTAAGTTGGTTTAACGGTTAGACCAGGCCGGGCTGACCTACTTGATTCTGCGGGCCCAGGCCGAGTTGACCCAACTGATTCGCCTGCTGTCCTATCATAGGGAAAGGCAGACTCGTCGCTAAAGGGCAATTACCGAGTTGTGTGTTAGGAAATCCGAAGGGAGCTGGAAAAGTAGGAGCAACCTGGGTATGGGCTAAAGTGGTGTACACAGGTGGTGCAGTAGAGAGGGTGGGGAGACCAGCTATGTAGTTAGACCCGGAAAGAAAGTGAGCTCCCCCGGAGTGGGGAGGGCATCCCGAAACGGTCATGGGCTGGGGTGGGAGGCTGGACATCAATACGACAGAAGGATCAGACATAGGATTGAACTGAGTTCCTGGCGGGGGAATAGCGGGGACAACCTGTGAGCTAAAGGGGGGTGCTACGGTGGCTGCATCTAGGTGGTGGTGGTAGTACTGGATATGGGGGGTTCCGTATTGAGTAGAGGTAACCGGAACGATATGGTTCATTAAGTGAAACAGTTGTGGGAATAAACGATAAAACCTCTCTTTCTGCTTGTTCCTGTTGGGGGGTGAGAGGTTCGACAACGACGGCTGTAGTTGGTGGATCATTGGGAGGGATGGAAGCGATGGTGACGGTAGGGACCGCAGCAGTTGTGATGATGATATCCGCGGCGGTGTTAGAAGAAGAAGCACCTGTTCCCGAACAATCTTAAGCTTGCGTCATGATTTCAACAAATTTCTTTAGAAGTGAGGAAGATTTGATGAAATAACTTGATCAAACGCTCCCCACAGACGGCGCCAGTTGATGTGACGCAAAAATACACTTCAGGAGATGCTTCTTGCGGCCCAATAAAGCTCCTCGGAAAGCAAAGGCCCAACTCGGATGGAGCTCTACTGCTAAGAAGAACAAACGAGCTGGAGACCGGTCTGGGCGATTCAGATCGGCAAGGTTGATAAGAAAATGTAATCCGCACTGTTCCGATGACAATTTCAGATGACAAAGAAGAAAGCGGGGCTTTCCCCCCTGTATAAGCTCCGACGGTCAAGTTAGTACAATTGGAGAAAGAGAAATAGTGAAGATGAATGCTTGAAAGTGGTCAAGATTGCGTACCTTTAGAAAGTATGAAGACTAGCATATATACCTCCAATTGGAAAGTGTCCGTTGAGGCCTCATGAGTGATTTGTTCACCTGCTTCTTCTGTTTAGCGTGGCGTGGACGCTATTATTTTGACCGGGTCTCATCTTCATCATTTAGGAAACCTGAACACCTCTGCATGCAATTGAGTAGAGAAACATAATCTATGACAACTTTCACCTACTGCGTCAGTGAGGCAGGGCGGATCGGTCTATCTATCTTAGATCGGTCAATTCAAATAATATGATAGAAATGTGAGAAAAAGGCTGTAGCATTCTTAAGTTATAAAGTCCGACCTAAGATCACCAAGTTGGTTTATGACGCTTGCCGACCCAAGCTTTTATGAGATTTTAAAAATCTGAGCTTTTAAGACCGACCTAAATTCGTAACACAGCTGTAGGCTTAGTTTATAAGGTTTTTCCGACCTGAACCTGAATCTGAGCTTTAATTGTGCCTTTATGTTCCACTACTTTATCCGTGTTTTTATCTATTGGGCTTGGCCCAATAGAGATTCACTTTTATGCACATCACATAGTATAAGTGACACTCTCACAAACTCATTAGAGGTGAAAATATTATTTTTCTTTTTATATGAGAGTGACACATGTATTATATAACACAGATGATCGATCTTTTCTTACCAAAATTATAGTTAATTTGTTTAACCCTCCTAACTGGTGACACACACTAAGCACACCTTGAATACCACGTGATCTTCAACCTTTGAGTGGGTGATTATATTAATTTGCAAAAATTTGTATTCGACACGTGACGTACAGTGTGCGTGCTAACTTTAACTTTCGAAATATTACGGTCATGTATTGAAAATACGCTTATAGAAATTAAGTTTATGATATAGTGCGCATCGAGATTATCTTATAATGTATTTAATTTAGTTGCTTACGTATAGCAGTTATGAGTTATCAAGTTTAGTGTCTAAAGTGTGACAAAATTATGAGTTTAGTTGTTGAAGTATCGCATATCAAGTTTAACACTAATGTATCAGGTATTGATTTTAAGTTCTGATGTATCGCATATTGAGTTTAAGTTCTGATGTATCGCGCTCCCGGCTATCAAATGGTCGGAGTAGAGACTTCCCCATACTACTCACTTCTAATGTTTCGCTAAAAAAGTTTTGAAGTACAACTATTGTTATTCTCATTGTACAACTTACAACATACTTTTTTTTTATATATGTGAAACAAAAAAAGTTACTTAAATTTGATTATGTATAGCAAATCTCAAGTTTTAACGTTTAATTTGTTATTAAATTTTAATTAATACTCCCTCCATCTCATACAGAAAATATTGTTTTAAAAATAAAAAAATTGCCCCAAGAAAATAGTTCAATTTTTATTTGTTTATATTACATACTCTAATTAATATAACATTGTGTGATCCACAATTAGCTTTACTTAAAATTCAAAGATATAAATATAAAATATGATGTCAAATTACATTTTTAAGTATCGACCTTACGAATTACAATAAATTATACATTTTTTAAATTGATCTATTTTAAAGAGACAAAGAAAAAAAATAATAGCAAAAATACATAAAATAAATTTATACATAATCATTTTAGACTTATTAAACTAAACTTTCATAAATTATCTAATAAATCATATTAAAATTAATGTATAAATGTCACATCAATCACTTTATAAAATCAATATTAGTTTTACAGTTACAAATATCATTAATTTTAAAATAATATTCAGGTGCCATAAGCAAATAGATAGTTGAGACTTTATTGTATATTTAATAATTTAATAGCAACCAATGAGAAAGTGTATATATGAGAATATAATGGTAGCTCCATTAGTTATATCATATATGGCACAAAGATATTTTGTTAAAATAAGTGATATTGAATAGTAGTAATAAACATAGTAACAAATGTACATAAAATAAATTTGTACAATAACTATTTTAGACTTTATTAAACAAACTTTCATAAATTATTAGATACAATTAAATTAAAAATTAATAAATATCACAACAATCACTCTATAAAATCACTATAATTTTATTGCTACAAATATCATTACTTATTTTTTTTTTAAAATAGGTGCCACAGATAAATGAGACTTTATTCTATATTTAATATTTTAATGGCAACCAATGAGAAAGTGTAAATATGAAAATATAATAGTAACTCCAAACCAAGCTGAAGAATTTATTATACTCTCTCCGTCCCACTCAAAGAATCCCCTTTGAAATGTGTACAACTTATTATGGGTTGTGAGGTACAACACCTAAAATAAGTAATTTATCACCATATTTTTCACTTATATCCTTACTTTAAAAGTAAGGATTAATTGTGAACCACACATTGTTATATTAGTAAAGGTATGTAATGTAAATAAATTAAAAGTGGACTATTTAAATATGACAATATTTTGTTTTGAAAATGGACTCTTTGAGTGGGACAAAAAGAGTAATAATTAGTAAGTGATAGGTATATAGTCATTGGTTACGTTTTTATGACATAATTATTAATATTTTATTATTGATCAATAAATACACTCGAATTATACGTTATGAAAAATTATGATAATTTAGTTGAAATATATCATTACTCGTGGGATATGACACTGATGTTTACTGTTGAGCCACCATCTAGTAGAGACATTATTAAAAGGGAAATTATGATTAACAATATCAAGTAATAAAATGGTAGTGGCTTAGTGGGAATAAATTAACTAATTAATTAACACTGTTTTTTAGACTTTAGAGTTTATACGCTCTAAACCAATCCCTTGTTGCCAATCTGACCTAGTATTAATTCCGAGGTTCGTTTATTATTCCCATCTTTTACAATTATTATTGGGGCATGTTATTTGCAGGTACCATTTTACTAAACACATGACACTTTTTAAAATTTTAATTGGTGAAAAGACAAATATACCCTTGATAGTTTCTAACTTTAAAAAAAAAAATTTACACAACTTTTTTAACTCGGGGAAAATCGCCCAGACCAGGCGATTTTCCCAGAGAAAATCGCCTGACCTGGGCGAATTTATCTGGGAAAATCGCACATGCCAGGCAATTTTTCCTGAGAAAATCGCCTAGGCAAGGCTATTTTTTCTGGGAAAATCGCCTAGACCAAGCGATTTTCCCAAATAAAATCGCCCAAGCCAGGCGATTTTCCCTAAAAATATCGATTTTTCAAAAATTTAGTGGTCGTTTGCTGGAAAAACGATTTTTCGACGAATGACCGGGAAAACCTGAAAAAAACGCCGTCTTGTGGCTTTTTTTTTAGGGAAAATCGCCACAAGACACAGATTTTCTCTGGAAAAATCGCTCAGTCCAGGCGATTTTATCTGGAAAAATCGCCCATACCAGGCGATTTTCTCTGGGAAAATCGCCTCCTAGATAAAATCGCCCCGGCCAGACGATTTTCCCAGAGAAAATCGCCCAGTCCAGGCGATTTTCCTAGATTTAAAAAAGTTGGGTAATTTTTTTATAAAGTTAGAAACTATAAAGGGCAAAAATGGAAATTCACGTATAAAAATTTTAAAAAGTAGCGTACGAATAGTAAAAGGTGGCCTGCTGATAACAATTCCGTTATTATTTCACATTTAATTACTTTTGTTTCTTATATTTATACTTTATTTTAGACTCTTAGTCACCAAACACGGTCATTTAACTAACTTTACGTTATTCTGTCCATCCTATTAAAATAGTTAATTATTTATGAAGGAGGAGAATTGAAACCGACGAGTTTTTAACGAAAGTATAAAAACTCATTGATGCAATTTTTATCCTCGAGGTTTTTTCTATTTTTGAAAATTAAAAGGGCATTTTAGATATTCACAAAATTTTAGGGGGTTTGTTTGATATTTTGAGAAATCAGGGGGCATTTTAGATATAATATAATTGTAATTATATATATATATATATATATTTGCTATTTAAAAACAGTAGATAATTAATTAAACTAAAATATGGGAGGTGCACCGTGAAATGTGAATAAAGAAGATGCATTTGTTGAATTAAGCTGCTTGAC
The DNA here is from genome assembly GCA_016801395.1 of Leptodermis oblonga. Taxonomy (NCBI): domain Eukaryota; kingdom Viridiplantae; phylum Streptophyta; class Magnoliopsida; order Gentianales; family Rubiaceae; genus Leptodermis; species Leptodermis oblonga. The sequence continues at coordinate 38,458,318 of CM028752.1, forward strand.
GTCATCTCCTGCGTCATAATCTATTCTTTTTTTTGCCTTTTTCGCTGCGGATTTATTTTATTTGTTGGGAATCCGAATCAGGAAAAGTGTGTTTAAAAAACATAAATCATTATTTTGTTTCATTTTCTAATTAGAATTACGCAAAAAAAAATTATCCAATGTGTTTTCTGGTCTAACAATACTTCGCGTATTGAATTAGCGGGTGAATTATCGCGTATTGAGTTTGACTTCTAATGTATCACACATTAAGTTTAGCCTCATATACCGCTTATTAAATTTAATCTATGGTGTACCGTGTATCGATGCAGGTGCGGAGTCACCAATTGGCTTGGTGGGGGCAAATTGCCTACTTCATTGTACCCCGATGTTGTGTAAAAATTACAAAAATTGCCAATTTTGCCCTACCAAAACTAAGAAAAAATAGTGAAAAAAATTAAAAATTCAATACCTTGCCCTACCAGACATTAGGGGCCTGACTCCGCCATTGTCTCGATGAAAACATACGTATATCAATTTACATGCTAAAATATTATCGTTGAACCGTAAGATGGATTGACATAAAACTCCTCCATCTAAAAGGAAAGGAAAAGTGATCGTATAAATCAAATATCCATAAATTAATTAATTAATTAACTACTCATTTGGCTTGATATTGAAGCAATATAACATATAGTACTAATTAATATTTTTAATGCCAACTAGTACAACTTAATTAAATAAATAAATAAATAAAATGAAGAGATTTAATGGGTTCCAACATGAGATGAGATGAGATGTATTAATTCCGCATGCCCATTGTTTTGTTTTATTGTCTCCAAAAGGGCACTAAACTCATACCCCATTGCCCCCTCCTTCTTAATACCCTTAATTTTAAAAAATTCCATCCATTTGGGATTCCCAAACTCAACCAATAATAATACACCATAATGCTACTTTATTATTGTCACTATCTTTTCATTACTCAACAAAAACACACTTTCACGACCAACTCATTCCAAACTCGTTATATTTGTATACACAAATGTGTTTTCTAAGCGTCACGTTCAAAATGATATTAATTTAGACGGTGACAAATTTATGTACCTCTCTTTGATCATATAATAAAGTGATATGTTTATTTATTTATTGTATAGATTGTAAAGTGTACAGCATGTAAAATATAAATAATTCGACAATGTTCCACTTTTTGTTTAGTGATAAAACCAGTGCCATTAATTAATTAAATTATTTGGGAAAGACCTATCACAGTCTTCTATGAAATTATCGTACAAAAATATGCATTGTACACCCAATAATACAAGTTCATATCAACGGGTCTCATCATGTACAAGTCTTTCTTTCTTTCTTTTTTTGAAAAAAAATGAAAATAAATTAATGACGTTGAAAAAAAGTCGGACGCAAGCCCATCAAGACTCCCCGCACAGACTAGCAGTGTCGTGCTGGGCGAGCACATGTGCAATACTATTCTTCCTCCTATTTACATATCCAAAAAATTACATCGAGAGTGCTCATGAAATCCCCGTATTGATCTGCTCAATCAGAGCCTCGGTCCCTGAGGAGAGAAGCGGCTCAATCAACCGCAATATATGTATACAACAAGTGACTGATTTTTAAATTTAAAAAAAAAAAAGTGATTGATTTAAAAAGAAAAAAAATAGTTTAATTAATTATATAGTATGGTGAATAAGATCGGATCTATAGTGGATCATCATACACTGCGCAGTCATCATAGTATATTTGCATAGGTTTCATACATTGAATTGAGCCCACAAATTAGGCAGTTTTGAAAACGATTAAGATAAATTAATCTCTTATTATAGTAATTAAAGATTAATTGGTTCATTTGGTAGTCAACTTTGGGCATTGTTTACACTATTTCTGTGGTCAAAATTAGGAATTGTTCCCTCTTTCACGCAAGTTCTTTCTAGTAACTCTCTTACTCATTTCTACTTTAATAATTAATGTTGTGTGTCAATACTTATACTTGTAATTTATTGGTGCGTAAGTGAAATAGTACTTGTAACTTGTGACCAATGCTAAAGTCGAATATAGGTATAGGATTGTGCGCGGTGAAGAACGAAGTGGAAAAATTCCTGAGGAGACATTTGGGTGACTCGCTATGCTTCACAACTATTGGGCACTAGCTCGTTTCTAATCAAGCGTGATTGATAATAAATTTTTCTCTTTTTCATTTTTCTTACAATTTATATGTATTTTCACGTTCAGTAACTCTTATAGTTTATCTTGTGTAAACTTTTATTCCACCCTTGATTAACTATATAGTATTCTCTCCTCTAAGTTTAAGAGATGCCCTTTGTAGAAAGAACAAGAAATGATAATCGAGAAATTTGAAAAACCCGAGATTTGAATTTGAAACGCGTAAGTGTATATCAAAGTTCTTACCATTAAAACAACCTGTCGAAACAGAAAAAATAAGTGAGACTTTGCACGTGAGTCAAAAAAGTCAGAAGTGTATCAAGTCTCAGAGTTTGTTATTTTTCTAATATGTGTGTGTGTGTGTGTGAGGGAGAGAGATTTAATACTAATTTTGGTATGACATTTGGTGAAGTGTGTGTTAACTTTGATGGCATGGGATGGGAGATAGAACAAAATAATTGGGAAAATTATGAGACCTTGCATGATCTTATCCTTTAATTAAAGCTATCAACACGTACTCACTCCAAAATAATATGTAAATTATAATAATGCAATCTCCATTAATTTCTTCTTATCTATAATTGAAAATGAATGACTTAAGCGTTCAAGTCAAAATGCAAAACATGCTATTTGAGGGTTCCTATTTCCCATTTAGGGCAGCAATTTTCTACACGACAAATAATTTGATACGATGTGAACGGATAGATTTTTAAAAGTATTGATATAAATTATTAAATTTGTGAGATGAAAGATTAATAATATCGGCATGTAATGTTGAGAATGTTGACGTATCCTAGAACACGCGGACCCAAACTGATGAACATACACAAGTAATTTCTAATATACTATAATAATTTAATATCGTAAATGTCGAAAACAAACAAATAATATTAGGCATTGTTTGGTATCACATTTCATTTTATAATAATTTTTTATTAATTTCAATAAGTCTTTTTACATTTTTAAAACATATTTTTACATTTTCAATACACATTTTTACATTCCTAATGTAATTATAATATTTTAAAATTACAATCTAAATTAAAGTTTGGATCAAGGTATGATAATAACGGGGCCTTAGAGTTAGAAATGTTCATACCACTAAGCAAACAGATAATGTTAAAGTTGAAAAATGTCTATACAATTCTTACTAACTAGGAGCACATCCTAAATTAGTTCAATATATTATCCTTTCCACTAGAAAAGTTGAGTTATATAACTCTACAATTACAAAGTAGACGCTTGTAATAGATCGAAAACAAGCAAATATTATTATATTAGAAGAAAAAAAAAAAAAAGAAGAATGAGATCTGGTTGTGTCCTTGAAGCAGGCGTTGAAAGTTGAAACATTCCAGAAACAGAAAGAAAGAAAACGGTAGCAACCTGGAGGGTTTCGACCTTCCCAACCAAAACACCCACCGTTACGCTATGGCCCTCCACCCTTCCAAAGGCTGCACAAACCCCTCACATGCCCCCTCTTCTGGTGCACCGTCAAATACACATGCATGGCATATCTGCACTTTTATTATTATAAATTACGACTAATTTCTTTTCCTTTTGAGTATAAAATTACGATCGCAGCGAGCCTTTTTGACTTGACCATGCATATTTCCATAATACATGGAGTCCTAAACAAGCCTGCATTTATAATTTGTATATACTTTATCCATCCCGTTTTATTATAAGAGTCCAATCCAATTTTTAATACTAAGAAATCGAATTTTGTTAATGAAACAGAGAGAGTATACTTTTTATCTGACAAATATAGGGATTATTTGATAAAACAACGCTCGGTTCATTTCCATTTCAGAAAATTATCTCCTAAATTTTACAAACAACATCATTTTTTACCAAATTTAAATTTTCAAATTTAAAATTCTTTTTAAATATTCACTCGCATAAATTTTAAAAATAACATAATCATTACACTTTTTTTTTTTTTTTACACAAATCCCCAAAAAAAATTTATTCCAAAAAAGATTTTTTTCTCAAAACAAAAATTTCCATTTGGGTCTCAATCTCAAAGAGGACGGAGAAGTTATCTGACACTTGAATTTAGGAAGAAAGTTGATGGGAGTAGTGAAAAAGATCAAAAATAAAATTAATTAAATGGTTTATTTATTGTTAAATTAGTATGGATGAAGTAGAAGGGGAAATTGTGAAAATCAAATATAAATTATTAAAAATGATTAATTAGAGCTTCATACGGAAAATTAATTACTAAAAATGTCCTTTTTGAGGTATAAACGATTGTAGGTTGTTTATCTTAAAAATGTGTTTTAGAAAAGAAAAAAAAAATCTATTTATGAACAAATTTTAATTATAAAATATATTTAAAAATACATTTTTTAGTTCTATTTAAAAAATGTGTAGTTATTACATTTAAAATGTAAAAGTATCTTAAAAATATCACACACAAAGAATTCGTTGTAAAGTTAGAAATTTAATGAAAAGTGAGAAAATTGGATAAAAATCGAGGCAAGACTGAGTACGTAGTTTCTATATATGTACGTACAGATTGATTCATGTGCTACGTTTTTCTCTCCTTAAATCTGTGTATTATTTTGAGTGTTAAAAGCTTTATTTTTCTTAACTTATGAAAAAAAAGAGAACACCAAATCCATCTCACCTCTTTTTTCTTTTTAATCAATCATTATATGTATTGTTACTCACAATATGCGGGGTGATGTTCTCGACAACAATATTTGATTGCAATCTGGACTTAAACCAGTGGATACAAACGCCATATTTTGTGTATGGCAAACCCCAAGAATATATGCATGCTTAGACTTTAAACCTATAATATGCACTCCAAAGGGGACTTAGTTAAGTAAAACCCATATCCTCTATAAAAGAAGGCTGAAAGCTGAATTATATATTGCGTGCGACGTGTGATTAGATTTGGTGAATCTAAATTAAAGATTGTTTATCACACAATTGGTTTCGAACATTAAAAGTGTATTCCGTAATAGTTCATATAACCTGCACTCCAAATGAGTCTTACCTAGACAAAGGCTGAAAACTGACTCATATATTGAATGCGACATGTGATTGAGATTTGGTGAATCTAAATTAAAGATTGTTTATCACACTATTGGTTCCAAACATTAAAAGAGTATTTCGTGATGCTAGTTCATACAAAATTTTACTATAAATTTTCATTGTATTACAAGAAGAGAAGAAGGGAACACCAAATTCATCCCACCTAGACGAATTAATGAAGCTGAATTAATTGCTCATCAAATTAAGCATGTGAATTTAACAAAAAGAAAAGAAAAATAGGTGGGCGTACGTATCTACTATTTCCTAAAAAAAACAAGTTGATCACTTTTATTTTATGATAATCACATTTTTATTTGTAGACTATTCACCAAGCTTTATAAGTTTCCTAACATGAAAGTCAATAAAGAGTTTTAATCTCATGCCTCATTATAAATGAATGCTAAAGTTGATTTGATTGCCTATAGTACTAATTATAGAGTATCACCTATCTACTAGAAAAAAAAAAAACTTATTATTATTATTATTATTATTATTATTATTTGATATTTAAGTATTTATATATACCCACACACACACACAAAATACTTTTTAAAGAAAATTTCAGCAATTATAAAAACATACCAACAAAACCATGTCCTATAAGAATCCCCTGTCTTACCCGGCATGCGGTATTTCAACAGTTAATTTCACTAATGTGTGTTTATATAATACTTATTGTTTTAACATAATCGCGATGCTTCAATAGCTAATCACGACACTTCAACAGTTAAACTCAATATTTCAGTACTTAAAAACAATACGTGAGCATTGAAAACACGCGATTCTTTTTGTTGTAACATACACACGATATTACATAGGCTAAACTCAATAATTCAGCTACTAAAAATAGTATATATGTGATACTCGACACCTAAATTCAATAATCACGATGTTCCATAAGTTAAACTCAATGTGCGTATGTTGGACCATCAGACGTATCAGATACAAGGTTTTTGCGATTTTTTCTCCCTACTTTGCCTTTTTTTTTTTTTTTCATAAACCCTACCCTTATCAACAACTTCCTTGACTTATTGTCTTGGATCAAATCTAATTACATTAACAATCAACAAATCATACCAACAACATAATTTGTTCTCAAGCAATCTTAGTTTATATTTGAGGAACCCTTAATCCCTCATCGAGAAGTTAATTACATCAACCTCCCATGAAATTTGATAAATTACTAATGCCTTTCTAAACCGTGCAATAACTAATGGCCCCGTGGTTTATGGCCACAATAGAAATACATTAGTAAATTCAAAGGGGCGCGCTGCTAAACTAAAATCAAACGTAATCCAAAACTACAACCCTAACAAAAAAACTATTTAATCATTGAATTTGGCTACAGTTGAGTATATAATGCAAGGGCAAAATAATTTATTTGTCGGGACGATCATCTTACGTACATATTAAAAAAAAAAAAAAAAACTTAATTGGCATTAGTTAGAAAAAGTCAAGTTGAGTATTTAAATAGTCAACTTGGGTTGGGTTGGGTGCTCTGTGTTTCCCAATGACGATAGCCCGTGGGCCCAGCCCAAAACTTCCCCATTTATAATCCTTAGGGCTAAAACCATAGCTTTCAAATTTCCAATATAGTGCGCCGGGGTGCGCACTACACACATCCTCCTCCTTTCGCTTACGTGTCGACCGCTCGGGGAGCCTCAACCTGACGTGGCACGCAGACCTCAAGGTGAGTGTCCTCGACGTCCCGGCGCACATTAGCATCATCTCTCCGCCCTTTCTTTTAATTTTCAATTTCCCACCGTTTTGCGGTTCCTTTTTCCCACTCAGTACTATATAAAGTATGTATTCATTTCTTCACCATCTTCTTTCTTTCCCTCTTCTTCGTCACCGCCCTCTCTCTCTCTCTCTCTCTCTCTCTCTCTCTCTCTCTCTCTCTCTCTCTCTCTCTCTCTCTCTCTCTCTCTCTCTCTCTCTCTCTCTCAGGCTGTCTCTCTCTCTACAGATTCCTGTTTCTTTCTCTCTCTAGATTGTTATAGATAAACAAATGTTGTCTGCATCTGCTGCAGCCGGATTTTCGCGTATATAAAAATTCGCGCTGCATTGGGAATGGCGTTGTTCGCGTTTACAAATCCAGAAATGATCCCCGACGTTTGTTTGTTTGTAGTGTCAAGTTGAAGTTAATTTGCCTCTCGGTCGGCTAAGCGGGACGTATAACTTTTTCTTTTTTGGCTGTAATTCTTTGCGGCGAAGTTGTTGATGAAGAATGGATTCAGTCGTTGTGAAAGTTTTGTTGTTCTGATCAATCGTTAATAATTTCCGATCCGATTGTGGTGGTTCGGGTTTCCGGACGGTCGATATTTCGTGTTGTCGCTTTCGGGGTAGTTGCGACTTGTGAGTACTTGGGTTTTGATTTGATTGGGACAGGGGAAAAAGGTGTTTTGATGGAGTGAGAAAAAAGAGAGGAGGTGAAGCAGAAGTCAAGGCGTGCAGGTTGGATTCCCGTTTTGTTATTGCTGCTGCTCTGCTTTTGGTTGGGTGTGGTTGTGTGTTTGTAGGACGATCACGAGAGGCTTGAGCAGAAAAAATGCCGCATCGAACAACTTACTTCTTTCCTCGGCAATTTCCGGATACCCGTGAATTCGATTCGGGTTCCTCAAAGTTTTTCCTAGATCACGAGAAGAAGTTTATCAACACAACCAACCGAGATAAGGATTGTAATTGTAGTAGTAATAGCAAGTCTGGTGACCACGAAAATGCTACTACTTCTACAACAACAAAGGATACTGTGAATGTTGGTGATAAATTAGTCCACGGATTATCTGGGGACAAGATTCATGGAAAGCAACTGGCTGCTTTCGTGAACTGGCTGGCGGAGAAGAAAAGTAAAGAAATTAGTATCAGCTCCAAGTTTAGTCACGTGAGGTGCAAATTAGAGGATTTGAATGATGAAGATGAAGAACATCAACACTTGCTCCGGCCTCCGCCCCGGGAAGAGCCATCGCCACCGGAGATTATTGAAGTGGATCACCATCGGCAAACTGGATTCGACCGAGTGGTATCATTTGGCGATTTACGGAACTATAAGGAGTACAGAGGCGGAAAGGAGTGTGGTAATAGAGGGTTGGAGAGGCCTTCGTCATTGCAAAGGCTGTCAAGTTTGGAGAGTACAAGCTATGCAGGGAGCTTGTTTTCAGGCGGCACCAGTACGATATATGATGGGAACTGGACTACTAGTAGTAGCGCAGGCGTTAAGGATTCGACAAAGACGAGGAGAATAGAAGAGGCCGAGGTGGAAGATGAAAGAGGCGATAAGGATGCTGCGGTGCAGAAGTCGAAGGAGAGCTATTGCTTGCAGATGACGCTTGCTAAACGGATTACTGAACAAGCCACGCTAGCTAGTGACAGTGAGTGCAGAGGTGCTGTTTGTTCTGATCCTCTTACTGTCTCCTACAGTCTCTGGGTACTTCTTCTCCTCCTCATTTATTTCCCAACCTTTGAAAATGGTGCGTTGCTCTCAGTTATCTTTAACCATATTTCCAAAATTTGTGTTCCTTAATTTTCTCAGGTTAATGGTTCATTGTCATATACGGATAAGATATCCGATGGGTTTTATAACATTTTGGGTATGAACCCATATCTTTGGGTTATGTGCAATGACTTTGATGAAAGTAGACAGTTGCCGTCTCTAATGGCACTGAAAGCCATTGATCCCATTGATTCATCTATGGAGGTGGTTCTTGTTGATCGGCGTGGTGACTCACGGCTTAGGGAGTTGGAAGATAAAGCTCAAGAGCTGTTTTTCTCTGCGGAAAATGATTTCATGTTAGCTGAGGAACTTGGCAAACTTGTCGCCCTTCATATGGGGTAGGTGTAAAATTTTTCCTTGGCATACAAACTTGTACTGTTGTATGAGGGTTTCTCAGACTTTAGTGTTTATTGGCATTTAAGGGGCTCTTTTCCAGTGGAGCATGGAGATCTTCATATGCGATGGGCATTTGTCAGCAACAAATTAAAAGATTTCCAGCGGTGCATTGTTCTCCCAATTGGTAATTTATCTATGGGGCTCTGCAGACATCGAGCTATTCTATTCAAGGTGAATTATGGAGACGCTTTTTAACTAATATACCTGGAGAAACACCAAACTACTTTTGTAGAATAGCTTGTTACACAGTTTTGAATAGTGTTGATATTCCTTGTTGTAGGTTATGCTTCAATATTGTTTTGACCATATAGTTTATTTGAGTACATCTTCTTCAATATTCCTTCTTGCAACAAAAATTAGAGAAGTTTATCCTTGTTCTGTGTAATCTTTGACAAAAATAAAATTTCTGGGTTATTGGACTTAGTTAGCTCTAGACAGCTCTGACTAGCTATGTATTCTTGTTGAACACGTAACTAGCTGCTATGGCTTCAACCTTTGTTCAAAGCATTCAGAAGGGAAGGTGTTGGAGTCTGCTTATCTGGCATAATACAGTTTAACGGTTCTGTTCTTTTTCAGTACTTGACAAAGCAAACAAATGCAACTAGGGTGGGGGAATCAGGACTTTTGCTAAAAGCCAAAGAGTCGGAACTGTTCTCAGTTACTTCCCATTCATAACTTTTAAACCATGATAACACATTGATTTGAATATCGTAGGTGATGTCAAAATTAAAGGTGCTAAACGTTTTGGTGTAGGCTTCCTTAGATGCTTGTTTTCAATTGCGCATTAGTCGAAGGGTTTCTTCCCCTTTTTGTTCTGGGTTGGGGGAAAGGGGTTGTTATATTATGGAGCTAGAATTGGTCAATGATTCGTCAACCATGTGTCCAGTGACTGTTAACTTTTCTGCAATTTGGCTTGGATGGATGCTTACATGACGTAACTCTTGTTTTTTTTTTTAATTTTATACGCGAAAGAGATACCATGGTAGTAAGATGGATAAGAAGACCAGTATTTTAACCCAAGACTTTTTTTTTTTTTTTTTTTGGGTGTGGCAGAAGTTGGCAGATTATGTAGGTTTGCCATGCAGGATAGCTCGAGGCTGCAGGTATTGTGTTGCAGACCATCGATCTTCCTGTCTTGTTAAAATTGCGGATGAGAGGAAGTTCTCAAGGTAACCCAATAGTTTATTTTTATTTTAAACATTTTTCATAAGCTGTGCTGTTGAATCCGGAGTATATCATTGGAGGTGGAGAAGGAAATAATTTGGATCATTATGTTTTACTATTAATGTGGAACGAGAAAGTGTTCTTTGTAGCTCCTTATGATTGTGCTAGATTTATGCTTTTTTTCTTATTTATTTTTCCCCATCAAGCATTGCCCCTCATGGTTTTATTTTTTGGGGCTTAGTCTTCAATTTTTGAAGTCTGGTTATTTTGACAAATTTTTTGATGTATTATTTTAGCCTATTGATTGTTGGTACTTGGTGGCAATTCCTTCCATTCTCGTTCTAAATAGCTTCTGTTTGCTCTATGAAAAATCAACTCATCTGTACTTGTTTAAGAGTCTGGCTTTTGTCAAAAAGAGACTGCTCCAAGTCATCTTTAGCGTTTTTAGGATGGTAAAGCCATGGATGCGGTATTCATAAAACAAGTACAGATGAGTACTTGTATCTGCTGCCATTAATGTTGTTTATGTTAAATATAAGGCAGGTAGTGATAAATATTAAGCTGGAGGAACTCTGTTGCATAGGTCTTTATGTCCACTAGGGAGGTTTCTTATGTGACATCTTTTAAATTTTACGACGGGTGTAAGGTTTGTGCTAGAACAAGTTCCATTGTCTTCTTTACATCTTCCTCCTGTTGAAATTTCTATACATGATTTGGCCAGGGAGTTCGTTGTTGATTTAGTTGGGGAACCAGGAAATGTCCAAGGTGCAGATTCCTCACTGAATGCAAGGCTTTCCTCTGTGCCGTCCCCATTTCGGATCTCTCATCTGAAGGAGTATAAACATCCTTTCTGTGGTGATGAAATGCAAAATTCAAAGGTCACATCTGCACTTCTTGGAACTTGTGGTGATTCAGGTATGTAATCTGTAATAAGCATTTCTTACTTCTCAAGAATTATGCAAATTGATTTCAGACTGTCATCTAGTTAAGACCTGTAAAATCACTTTTAAGTTTCATTTCTTTCTAAAAGGTAGTATTATCTAAGATAGTTTTACCTTCATTGGTTCTCAACCCAAAACCATAACCCCCATGAACGTATTATATTCTTGTTGTCCTCCATATGCCTGTTTAAATTGGTGTATATGGTAAGTTTTCATCTTAAAGGGCTTTCTGGATGAAAGCTTCAAGGCCTTCTCAAAAATTAATTATACTACATTTATTTCCGGTGAATATATACCGACTATATTTATGGTTCATTTCCTACAATTGTTTTGAGGGCTACCATTCCTTCCATTCTCTTACTATTTTAAAGATTGCTTTCTGAATGATGACTTCACAATGATACCGTCCATATACTTAATTCTATCTTTTCTACAATGCTGAAGTCTGTGCCGTGAGATCTTTAGAAGTTTGGTTTGCTCACATACCCGTTCTGTTTCCTGTTGACATAATATCCATTTGTCTCCTCTTCCTAGTATCCATTCTGGACTCGGGGCATGTTAAAAGTATTTGATGTAGGTGGGGCTATTGCTTGTAATTCATGAATTGGAGAAACATGTGACAGAATTTTCTTTTAGCAACATCCAGCATCTTAACTGGGAAATTTTCCTCATCCAGCATCTTGCATAAATCTTGAGAGACTGGAAGTTGATAGCTTCAATCGACAGCAACAGCCTTAATATGCATTCGGCTTTGTTTATATATCTCTGTTGCGTGTCTTTTGCAGGCAGTGGGGAAGAAAGTAATGGAGCTGAGAATGTACGCATGCACAATAATGTGAGGGATGCATTGTATTGCCAGACCGATAGAACATCTGTGAGTGCATTACCTGCCGCTAAACATGCTTCTGCTGGGATAACTGTGGATGAATCCTCTACATCTAGCGGAGAAAATGCTAGTGTTGGGGAAGGATACAAAAATGAGATCACTGTATCAGGAAATGCAGTTGTATGTGTTCCTGGCATGCAACTTGCTAAGTTGACCTTTCCTGTTACAAGTTTAGTGGAGGTTGAGAGCAGGATTGAAAATCGCAGGAAACATCCTGCTGAAGGCCATTCAAGATACTTGAATCTTGAACCTTTGCTTGCAATGGATTGGCTTGAGATAGCATGGGATGAATTACATATTAAGGAGCGTGTTGGCGCTGGTACTTCTCTTGCTATATTAACTCTTTATTAGTTTCTCACATTTTCTTCGGCCAACAGAAATTGTGGGTCTGTAATTTTGCAATTTTTCTTTTTCCAGGCTCATTTGGGACAGTACATCGGGCTGAATGGCATGGATCAGTGAGTCACAGAACTTTGTCTCTTGTGAATTTCCTTATGATGCTCGCATTTACCATGAAAAACACTTGTGAATTTCAAATGAAGATCGCAGTTTTCCAAAATTTACTCTCCAGTGATTTGTATTCTTGGAACAAGATGTATAAGGATTCCTTAGTTTCGTAGTATTGCGTCCACTACAGTTTCCTCGCAAGCGTGAATCTGTATTTGTTTGAGGATGACATTGATATTGCCCCCAACACCACACCGCTCCCCCCCCCCCCCCCCCCCTCCCTCTTCCTCCTCCTCTTTCTCCTAATGCTGCAACTACCTTGAAAATGGAAGGGGTTTCTTTACCAAGATGCCGAACTCATCTTCAGATTGGTAGCCCTTTTGAAATGTTTAGCGGGTTTGCGACTGAAATTTCTTTCCCACTTGCAGGATGTTGCAGTTAAGGTGCTATCAGTGCAAGATTTTGAAGATGATCAGTTGAAAGAGTTCTTGAGGGAGGTATGTTTTGCGAGGACTTCATTGTTGTTTTGTACTGAGCTACCACTATCTTTGGCTTCTTAAGACATTTTGTCACTGAACATCGGTCAGTAGCCGTTGTTCAATTGGAGGACTAATCTGTTACAGAGATTGGAATGACCAGATGGCAGTAAATCCCGTTTTTCTTCTGGATTCCAGTGTAGATTTTTTTTTAAAACTGGATTTGCCAAATGCGATAGTCCTAGGTAGTGTTTCTTACTTGTGCAGACACTATTTGTTGCCCCACAGCCCATGACATTTGTTGTTGATTGGATTCTAGATGGAAGAGAATGCAACTTCATTTGTTGGTGGTTTCTTGTTGCTCTGATGTTTTGAAATCTTTCATACAATTATGTAGTATGCTGATTGACATGAGATCATGGTATGGATTTTAATCAGCAATTGCATGTCTTTCTTAAGGTTGCAATTATGAAGCGTGTTCGTCATCCAAATGTTGTTCTCTTCATGGGAGCTGTCACAAAACGCCCACATCTATCGATAGTGACAGAATATTTACCGAGGTAAATTGGCTTTACTTGCGCTAGATTGTTAGAGTAATTTTGGTACTATCATGTAAAACTGAGTTATTTAATACCAAATGTTATGCAGAGGAAGCCTGTATCGCTTGATCCACAGGCCAGCTTCTGGTGAAATTTTGGATCACAGGCGGCGGTTAAGAATGGCTTTGGATGTGGTTAGTGTTGACTTTGAATGTTTAAATTATAGTGGTCTATATGTTAAGCTCTTTCTGATGCATATTATCTGCAGGCTAAAGGCATCAACTATCTTCATTGTCTTAGTCCTCCTATTGTCCATTGGGACCTCAAGTCTCCCAATCTCTTAGTTGATAAAAATTGGACTGTGAAGGTACAAATTTAGTCACTTGGTAGAAGTTTCAGTTTTCTACCAAAACTTAGAACTTTTTTAACTTATGGAACGCAATTACTCAGGTTTGTGATTTTGGTCTGTCAAGATTCAAGGCGAACACATTTATCTCCTCGAAGTCTGTGGCTGGAACAGTAAGCACCTTTTTCTCTCAGTCCCTCTTACAGAAGCATGTTGTTGGATGCATTCACCTGAGAAATGCTTAATAGAAACTCATCTTGCACCTCCAGTATTTCCTTGTGGATTTCCAGAACTGAGAGGTTAAATAATAAACTGAGGGTACTGTAGCATAATTTATAGTAGTTTCTACTCTGCATAAATAGATTGGCAGCTGGTACCATTTTGGTCTATCATGATTGTACTCTGTGGGGATTTATTTTGCATCTAGGGATTCGTTGCACCAGTAATTCTCATCTTAGTAAGCTTGTCTGATGTCATTCATCTTTTTTTTAGCTGTCTGAATGTGGAAGCTGTTAATATATTTTGGACAGTGTTGTCCATTACCCTACAGAAGTCAGCTATTCTAATGAATTTTTGCAGGTGTAGATTTTGTTTGCAGTGCATCAATCAGGCATGTAACACTCTTGCTTTTCATTTCAGCCTGAGTGGATGGCTCCAGAATTCCTTCGTGGGGAGCCCTCGAACGAGAAGTCTGATGTATATAGTTTTGGTGTCATTTTGTGGGAACTTGTGACCATGCAACAGCCATGGAATGGACTTAGCCCTGCTCAGGTTTGTTCTTCGGAAATTCAAAATCGACATCTTTTTCCCACTTGTGCAAAGTATAATACTTTCATGTTTTGCCATGTTTTCAGGTAGTCGGTGCTGTAGCTTTCCAGAATAGAAGGCTTGCCATTCCACCAAACACATCTCCGGTTATAGCATCTCTAATGGAATCATGCTGGGCTGAGTAAGTACTGTTTGATTTGATCACTAAACACTTGGAAATGTTAGATATTTAAGTATCTAATTACGTAGATTTTATGACCACGATCAAAGCCAAAGCTAATACTAGTTGATTTGTTTGTGATTGACTTGACAGTGACCCTGTTCAGCGACCATCCATAAAGAGCATTGTGGAGACACTAAAGAAATTGTTGAAATCACCAACACAGCTGATTCAAATGGGAGGGCCATAATAAAGGGACCCCGACCGACCACCTTCGATTCTTCCTGTCAGATCTCTAACAAGTATGCTCTCTGACACAAAAATTGTCAATTGTGATGGAAAAGATAAGTATTAACTATAGTTTTATCTCTATTATATTCTTAATAGAAATGGTGGGAGAAATAATAAATAGCTGAGGCAGTAAGGAGAAGCAAGCAAGAAGTCGGCAAGTAGTTTCTCATCTAACCTGTTGCATCAAAAGCAAAAGCAAAAACAAAGCAATTGTTAATCATATCATAAGGCAGATTGTCAGGTCATAATGTATTACTTGGGAATTTATTTTTATTGAGCCAAGGCTCTTGATTATTATATATGTGAAGAGCTGGACTCTAACCCTCTCTTTTATAATCCTGTTCTGTAGGATTATATTATGCAGTATTCCTTTCTCTAAATCATAGAATTATAAGAGAATTTTAGTTGGTACGTTGAATTGGGCATGACAATCTTTTTCCGAACACTTACAATATTACCATAGTTGGAGGAATGAGTTTCGATTATGCAGCCTTCCGCAGTCCTTAGTGCATAACTGCTGAACCATTGGATGTCACCCGGGCGCCTGAGAATTTATGATACGCCATGTTGTCAGGTTAGGCCAGGTTTATCAGAGGCAATATGCCAGCTTTATTAGAGAAATGGATCTTCGTCGTAATATTATTCATGTTTTGTGGGAAGACTGAGTTTATATTTGCTTCGAGGAAGGTCGGGGGGAGACTAAGGGATGGGAAGCTTGACAGCAAGCCAGGGTGGACTCTTAGGGATACTGTGAAGTACAATAACGTTGCAAGTTGCAACAATGCACTTTTTTTTGTATTTACAATTACTTCTAAATTTGAAGCAATTTAATCCATAGGGGCATGTTAATTGCGGGACATGTTTTACTAAACACATGACACTTTTTAAAATTTTAAATGGTGAAAAAACAATAATATTCTTATACATTTTTACTCTCCAGGCGATTTAAAATGAGAGAATCTCTTCATCCAGGCGATTATTTCCCAAAGAATCGCCTCATCCAGGCAATTTTTGGGAACGATTAAATAGGAATACATTGGTGTCCTGTGGCGAAAAAATCCCATTTAATAGCTCGGCGGAGGCGATTCTTTCCAAAGAATCGCCTCAACCAAGCAATTCTTTCCCAAATAATCACCTGGATGGGGGGATTATTTTTAAAAAGAATCACCCCCAACCGGGCGATTCAATGGAGGCGATTCTTTTCCAACCGGGCGATTTTTTAAAAAATTGTTTTTTCCTTAAAAATATCTTCAACAATCGCCTATCCAAAGCGATTATTCTTAGGCGATTCTTTTAAGGAAGAATCGCTTTGTCCAAGCGATTTTCTTGAAAGTTATTTTCTGGCGAATTAATACAAAATTTGACATAAAATATACATAAAAAAGTCGAAAAACCCACGAAACAGCCAAAAACATTGCTAAACACATCACTAATAAAGAATGGAGAGGGAGAAGGAAGTTGGAAAATAGAAAGGGCAAAAAAGTAATTTTAAGTGTATAATTTTTAAAAAGTGTCCTGTGTTTAGTAAAAAGTGTCCTCCAATTAACAATTTTGAATCCATAATGTATACATTTCAAATCACACCGCTAGAGATGGTGATATTAGTTGACATGTTCAATGCATTTGTTGTATTTATTTTTATATTACAAAAATCAACATGGATAGTAACTAATAAACTTGATAGCTTTGAAGGGATTGTAGTGTCGCTCCACCTATCGATGAACATCGGATTGACGGAGCTTTCTCTTTATCGTCTTGACCTACCTATCGATGAATATGGGATTGACGGAGCTCTCTCTTTATCGTCTTGTGCCAGATGTAGAGGACTGACTATTTCTTTCTTGCGGATGAAGTTGTTGGTTGTTTCTTTAATGAAGGTTATTAGTGTGGAGCCACTTTTTCCCCCCCTTAGCATGTTGGGCTCACCTTTTTCTCCCTTAGCATGTTGCCTTGCCTAATCGACTCCCCCCTTTTCTTTTCTTTTCTTTTTCGATCAAGACTCCTATTTTAGTTGAGGGGGAATTCTTGCTTTAAAGTGGACTTAGCAGAAATAGATTTTTTTTTTTTTTTGGTTTCTACAAAGTCAACTTAAAAATTTTAATGAGTGATACATAATGGGGCATGTTATTTACAAAACTCTTTTTATTAAACATGTGACACTTTTTAAGTTTTTGAGTGACGAAAATACATCAATATCCTTACTTGTTAACAAAAAAATTCTTACTTTAATTTTTTTTTTTTTTAAACGCCAAGTTGCTGGCGAGAAGAAAACTACTCGCCGGCAACCTTCGCCAACCTAGGACGGTGAAGTGCCTCTTTTTCTTTTTCTTTTTCTTTTTTTATTTTATTTTTTCTGTACTTTTCGATGGAAATTGCAGAACCGAAAGTTTTTTTTTTTTCTTTTTTTTCTTCTTTCTTTCTCTGTCTTTTCCAATCTTCCGTTCTTCTTCAACTCCGACCGGATGACGATGAGGAAGACAAGACAACGAGAGGAAGCAATTTCTTTCACAAAGCAATAGAGGGCCAATTCAACCTTTTTATTAGAAAAAAAATTAAAAAGTGTCATTTGAATAACAATTCACTACACAGGAGCAAATACCCTCACATAATCAAACCTCCCTCTTCCTTTCTATCTGCACTTTCGGCTGTCGAGTTCAGGATGAGGTTTTCTCAAATCTCTCCATTTTTTGTAAACCACCTCTCCCGATGACGGCGATTGTTTTGTGAAAGAAAGAAAAAAAAAAAAAATTAAAGGTGACAAACTTCTTTTTGAGTGTAAGGACATTCTTGTACTTTTACTTCTTAAGATTTTTTTGTAGTTAAATATTACTCCGTAGAAAAAGAAGGTTGCCGGAGTCAACACTCTTTACAAAGTCAAACTAGTTCTTCTGCTAACGAAAGCCGAGAGGAAACCTATATATCAGGGTGTCACGGACCAAAACGAAAAGTAGAAAAGTCCATTTTCGATCACTTCGATATTTCAACTCTCTCTAAACACTGCAGCGATCAAAATTCCCTCCGCAAGCTACACAACAATGGAGATGTGGTACGATCTCATCCTCCAGGCGGTCGTGATTTCCTTCACCGTCTTCATGTTCCTGTTCATGCATAACATCCCCCAGAAATTCTTCTCCAAGATCCGCCTCCGGGGCCGAGCCGATCTCGAAGCCAAGCGCCACTTCATCATGGGCGCCCAGTTCTTCTCCCAAGCGAAATCCGCCAAGGACCGCTCCGCCGCTCAGACCTTGGCCAAATCTGCCATAGGGGAAGCCGACAGAGCCATAGCTATGAGCCCCAGGGACGCCGCGGCTCACATTCTCAAGGCGCTGGCTCTGGAGCTCCGGGGGCTGACGCCGGCCGCTATCGAGTCGCTGGACACGGCGCTGTCGCGGGGTCTGGCCAGGTCGTTGAGCGCGGATGAGAGAGGGGACGCGTTGTTCAAGAGAGCCGAGTTGAAGCTTGCGGTGAGTCGGCGCGGGCAAGTTGATTCGGCGGTTGAGGACCTGGTCGAATCGGTGAAGCTAAAGGCTGATAATGTCAGGGCGTATTGCTTGTTGGGAGACTGTTATGAGAAGAAGGGAATGATCGACGAGGCGAAGAAGGCCTATGAAGATGGACTCAAAGTCCAGTCCGACTACAAGGTAGCCCGAGAAGCCTTGGACCTCTTGGGATCATCATAACAATCCATTTGGGATTTCTTTCATATAATTAAGTTAAAGATAAGGAAGAAAAAGGAATTCGTAATTTCCTTGTATACTTTAAGAGATGAATACGTCGTATGAATTCCGCAGTTTCTGGAAGCTTGAAGTGAAATGGATGGCTAGCGTTTACGTTATTTGATTTTTTTTTTTTTTATCTTTCTTGTCATCCAGCTTTTTTGTGTGGGGAGAGGTGTGGCCTGGGGCTGCAGATGATGATGATTATAATGTAAGACTCATTGTTGAAGAAGAAATTTGGTTATATTCTATAGAACTTGTGCCATTTTTTTGCTTTTTTATAGGTTTGAACTTGTCACCTATGCTATGCCCTGTCTTCAGATTCCAAGTGTGTTAATTCATGAAGATCATCTTTGCCGTTTTGACTTGGCCCAAGATTTCTTCCATTTTTTTGTTGTTTTCGTGGGTGCCTAAGTCAACATTGCTTGACTTAGGCGTTTACTAATGTAGCATTTTCTGGATTTTGAATAGCTGGCTGGACACTCATTAATTAGCCTGTAAGAAAATTTTGAACTGAACCCTGTAGAAGAAATAGAGTTATATATTATGGAGTCCAAAGTATCTGTTCAGATTGTCCAGATGTGGGATTTTTTCTGCTCGCAAATGGCTTCTATTTCAGGCATTTTCTGGCTGGTGTGTTGTTGCACTCTTGTTTGTTCCAGGGCCGAAATCGAGGAGGAAAGGAGAGCTCTATTACAACTGAGGGACTCCCTCAATCACCCGAATGGTTCTGCACTCGTTCATGAATGGGTTGGAGATCTTTACTGTGCTTGGCCTGGCATATTCTGTGCCCTGAATTCAGATGGAGATGTTCTTGTTCTTGTTATTGACCTGTCATCTAGAAGGCAACCGGGGCTCGGAGTATGGTATCCGAATGCCAGTTTAATATCTCGCTTTGAGAATCTAGAGTCTCTCTATCTGTCTGGAAATCAAATTGGCAGTTGGGTCATGCCTGAAGGTACTCTTATCTCTTGTATTATTGTCTTATTTGCTGTTTAGAATTTGGATTTAGTAGACAAGAATGTGTTTCTCAGTTTATGCACTTGCAGAATTATGCAGATTGGGTAATCTTAAACTGTTGGATCTCAGTTCAAACCCATTGAATGGTGATATAGTACCTCACTTTCAGTCATGCAGTCTTTCTTCTTTGGAGGAGCTGGATTTGGCAAGCATCTATCCGACTCCAAATGGAAGGCCTTCAATTTCGGTTTTAACAGGTCATAGGTGATTTCAGCTCATAATGTACTTGAAAATACAACATGATTACTCATCCTGTATCAGAATCCATCCTGACATATAGATACAACCTTTTTTTCCTGATTATATATAGCATTATGTGGACTGAAGGATCTTCGTTCGCTGTATTTAAGTAACAATGGAATCAGTGATGCTAATGCTCCGCTCTGCTTGCCTAGTAATCTTTCCTCACTCGAAAACCTTGACTTATCAGGAAATCATCTCCACATTTCTCCCCGTATACTGACAGGTTAGATGTTTCAATGATTTGACAAATATGCATAATTTGGTGATGCTTCCTTTCCAAATATACTCCATTTTTGTGCAGTTTCAGATTTCTTCAATGAGTTCACTATGTCTGAATGCTCTTATGTCTTTCAGATTTGTGCAGTTTGAGGAAACTCAGGAAATTGGATTTAAGTAACAGTTTTCTGGACGATGTTAGTATACCATCCTGTCTATTTCATAATCAATCATTGCTAGAGAGTTTGGACATTTCTCAGAACAATCTTAAGGGTTCATCAAATAGCTTTTCAGGTAAAGGCATCATATTTGCTGCAATTATCAAATGATTTCATCTGTATGCAATTATCCTGGGTATTTCATCTGTAGAGTAATTTGATAGTTGACATAAATTTGATCTGAGGTAGTTTCGATGATTCCTCTATTTTTCTGGTGCATTACTTTACTACACTAGTTTTGCATAATTTTCATCTCCTCTATATTTCGCAGACATTTGCAAACTCCAAAAGTTGCAGACATTGAATCTAAATGGGAACTCTATTCAAGGTGGAATTGATCCATGCTTAAGTAAACTGACATCCTTAGTTTCTCTAGACTTATCCTTCAATTCTTTTGAAGGGAAAATCCCAGCTTCTATATTTAACAACTTGACTTCACTTGACACCCTACATATCTCAGACAATAAGTTTGAAGGAACGGTATACTTTTCAGCCCTAGCCAATCTCTCAAATCTTCAAGACATTGATCTTTCTAACAATGATTTTTCAGTGATAACAGAATCACCAAGCTGGACTCCCTCCTTCCAGCTTGTGTCGCTCAATTTGAGAAACTGTGGTCTAAACAAGTATCACGGTGGAGTGGTTCCGAGTTTCATTTCCAGCCAGAATAAAATAAGAGTCATCTCCCTGTCCTATAATGCCTTGAGAGGTGAAATTCCCGCCTGGCTGCTGTATAATACCACAGTCGAGTTATTGTCGTTGAAAGGAAACTCTTTTAGTGGAGAAATCCCAATACCTTCTAGTCTGGCAGTCTCAGGGCTCATAATGCTAGATGTATCCGACAATCAGCTTTCTGGACAGCTTCCTAGTACCATTCCTAAGTTGTTTCCGAAGTTGTATTATGTTAACATGTCCTTTAATGCACTTAAAGGTGAAATCCCTTCTTCTTATGGGAATTTAACCAACTTGGAGGTTTTAGATCTGTCTAACAACTTCTTACAAGGGGAAATTCCACTCTCTTTAAGGCACAATCACACTTCTCTGGCTCAGTTGGTTTTATCAATGAACAATTTTCAGGGGCAAAACATGCCTTCCTTTTCAAATATGTCAAATCTTGCCTATTTGCTTCTCCAAAATGTTGGCTTCAGTGGATCTATCAGCTTTAGCCAAGTCAATCTTCCAATCCTAAAGGTTCTGGATGTAAGTCGGAATAGTTTATCCGGCAACATTCCTAACTGGTTCGACACTTTCCCAAACTTGGCCATCATCCTGTTATCCAGGAATCAATTCCATGGAACCGCCCCAAGCTCAATATGCCGTATTCAGAAATTACATGTCTTGGACATCTCTGCAAATTCTATATCAGGTTCTGTTCCTTCATGTCTGAGTAACATAACTTCATGGAAGAAAGAATATGAACTCCTGCTTCCTTCTTTCATGTGGTTATCAGCCACTTATGTCAACTACAGAGTCAAAGTTTCCTTCAATACAAAAGGCAATTCACAACCCTATGAAGGCACTCCTCTTTCCTTTGTCACTGCCATTGACCTTTCACTGAACCAGTTGACAGGTGAGATTCCTGCGCCACTGGGAGAACTCGTGGCCCTTCGCTCATTAAACCTCTCCTTCAACACCCTAGGAGGCCGGATTCCCAAGTCCTTTGCAGCCATGGAAATGATAGAAAGTCTTGATCTTTCCCACAACACTTTAGAAGGAAGCATTCCTCCTGAAATGGTCCAACTTCATTTCTTATCAACCTTTGATGTCTCTTACAATAACCTCAAAGGAAGCATCCCTTTTGAGTACAACTTCCAAACTTTCGATGAGTCAAGCTACAGGGGCAATGCAGGACTCTGTGGACCTCCATTACAAGCCGCCTGCAGTTCCCAGAACAAGAAGCGGCCGCATCAGCAACACGAAGAACAGGAAAAAACAGGGCTTGCTGACAGTGACTTCTTTTTCTTCTCATGTGTTGCTGCTTCATATGTTGTGGGATTTTGGGGTGTCATTCTTCCCCTTATTCTTTGCAGGAGTTGGCGTCGCAAGTATTATGCTGGAATAGATGGTTGCATTTACATGTGTTCATGAATTAATATGAACAATCAATTATTTCAGAAGATGTAAAAGAAATTATTCAATAATTGAAGGTTTTGTATGTTATTGTAGTTTGTGGTTAAAGTTTGATTTTTTTAAATTTAATTATTAGAAGTATATTGAGAATGTAAAAGAAAAATATTGAATATTTAAAAAGATGAATTGATAAATTTTTTTATAAACTCCTTTATGATCATTTCTTTCTTGAAAACAGAATTTGCTCGTTTTACTCATAAAGAAAAGCAATTATGACGAAAAATTAATGCATCTTACATTATGCATCATTATTTAATGTCAAAAGTGTAAATTTTTTTATTAAAGTGACGAAAAAAAACAGAGTCATTTTTACTTATTTTCATCCAAATTGGTTTGTTGTGCTAAAATTAAGGAATTAAAAGTGCGTTTGACGTGCATGAATGAGAATAAGAGGATGGATATCTGATTTATAGGATTAAATTCTCGAATATGGGCATTCCTCTCATTTTTATTCTCGTGCACCAAGTGTATCTTAAGAAAGCAACAAATGTATAGAATAATTCTTTTATCCAAGAAAAGTTACAAAATAGGAATAAATCCCAACATTTCTTTTTTTTTCTTTTGAATCAATCACCATATGAATTGTGTCTTACGTAATGCGAGATGAGACTTCGACAATACAACTATGACCCGGACTTTAATCAGTGAGCGCAAACGACAAATTTTTGGTTTGGCACCGACGGTTTAAATCTCAACTTAAATCTCGCACATTAGGCTCCTATAAAGTGGCTCCTACAATAAATTCAAACTCAAATACGAAGGAGGGAAATTGCACCCACAGACAAGAACGTCAACGAGCCCTATTTTTTGTTTGTTTCTGTAAAGGGAAAAGAAAGCTTTGAATTCAATGGTGATCCAGAGGTTGGGGCTCCATCATTCTGGCAAATCTCCAAATTGATAGCAACAGTCCTACAAATTTGAATTTCAAGCATCAACAACAAATCATTGTACAATATTTTTCAATCGTAAATTCTCAGAAAGAAAGAAGACCACTGCAACGCTCCTGAGTGACTCCCGAGCTTTTCAATGGAGCTTAACAAGAAAATGGCTGAATTTCGGACTCAACCGAAGACGCCATATCTTGATTGGCTCCAAAATTCCAGTAATACTAAGAATATTAAGTCACCCCCTCTCCTGAAACAGGAACAACTCGTTCTCAACAATGACGAACTTGCTGATTCCGTATTATGTGTTCCGGGTTCAAGGCTGGCTTGTGAAAACAGCATCTGTAGAGGTCAGGGTTTGTTCGACATCTTCCTTTCTTTTCCTCTTGTTCTTCTTTCTTGCCGATTACGTTTCCGTCGACGGGAAAAGTATACTAATTAGACTGGAATTGTGGGATTTCGAACATTTGATGGACATGGGTTTCATTAATATGTTAAAGTTGCAGTAGTGGTTTTTCTGGATTGAATAACAAGTAGAGTTCTACATGAACATGTGAAAGACAATGTTTATGGGCTGTACTAAGATGGGTTTCTTAAGGCGGTCTTCAATTTCCTCTGTTTTAGATAATTGGAGTGTTTAGGGTTTTCATTCGCTTTGCCATCTTTTATGGTTTAATATTATTTCATCCGTCAATGAATGTATTTGATACACAAATGGGGATCATCATTTCTTGGTGTGGAATTATGTACAATTCATTTCTGAAATTTATGTACATTGTTATTGTTTTGATTAATACCTTCGTTGACGCAGATAATGTTGTGAGGTTTGTAAATGCTGGAGGAGGGGCTATCAAAGAAGAGGGAGACCCTGGCATTTCTATCATGTCTGATCATGGCTTTGATGGAGGAAATGTTCTTAGGACCAGTGAAACTGTAGTTGATGACAGCATTTTTGGGGTTCTGTATCAATCTGCTAGGATTGGAAATTTTACATACAAATTTGACAACCTCCCTGCTGGACACTATTTGGTTGAACTTCACTTTGCCGAAATAATAAACACCAACGGTCCCAAAGGGATGAGGGTTTTTGATGTGTTTGTGCAGGAAGAGAAGGTGAGAAGTTTTCCATCCTGTGCTTTGTCTTCAATTCCAACAAAAATTGGTCATAATTAATTCGTGTTTATGCACTTGCTTTTATGAAATGGCAGGTTCTTTCAGAGCTTGATATATACTCCATTGTTGGAGCGAACAAACCTTTGAGATTGGAAGATGTTCGAGTCACTGTTATGGCCGATGGTCTGCTTTTAGTAAGGTTTGAAGGAGTAACTGGAAGCCCAATTGTTAGTGGTATATGCATTAAGGAAGTACCTAAGTTACCTGGTAAGTTACATTTCCCTACATAGAATCAGTTCACAATGACTAATGAAATGTTGAGATATCATCCTCGTACTTCCAAATAATCTTGAATTTCTTGTGGCTTGAATAAAGTATCTCAGGTGCTTCGAAGGCATTCCAAGAGTAACATCTTTTCTGTTGAGGTTGGTTCTTCTTTGCTGTCTGAATTTAATATGAATTCCAACAGCTTATGTCCTTATTCTAATTTTTACTTAACAGCATTTTTACTGTCATTTGCAGAATAAAGATGTCGAAACAAGATCCAATTCTAGGTATCAAAAGAAATTAGAAGAGTTGCAAGCTCAATGTCAGCAAAAGACAGATGAATGTTTCCAGGCGTGGATGTCACTTACAGAAATGAACAAGAAGCTTGAAGATGTTAGAATGGAGCTTGACAACAAAAGTTTCCAAAATCATTGCCTAAGTACGGTAGTTTGATCGTGCTTTTTTTTTTAAAGTAGACAAAACAAGGAATAAAGCCGTGTATATATATATATATATATACACACACACACATAAATATTCACTTGTTTCTTGCTATAATGTTGCATTACAAATTTGCTTTTATAGTGCCAGTAGATTTATGTGCTCTTCTAAAACATGCCTTCCTATTCTTTATGTGTATGTAGATCAAGATATGCTGCTACTAACTGAAAAAGTAAAGGATATGTCCAGAAACAATGAATATCAAAAGAGTTTGTGGCTTGGAGCCATCAATGAGCTAGAGTCAAAAGTTAAGGTAATAAGTCATTCATAAATAGCTAAGCATTTGTTTATGTGATATCTTGGTCTTAGTAAATCTATGTCAA
The DNA here is from genome assembly GCA_016801395.1 of Leptodermis oblonga. Taxonomy (NCBI): domain Eukaryota; kingdom Viridiplantae; phylum Streptophyta; class Magnoliopsida; order Gentianales; family Rubiaceae; genus Leptodermis; species Leptodermis oblonga. Next base: position 38,484,052 of record CM028752.1, read on the forward strand.
GTTGTTTGCAGATCATGAAAGAAGAACAAATCAAACTCTCTAAAGAAGCTCATGGTTGTGCAAATTTGATACCTGATTTAGATCAGATGTTTTCAATTGTACAGGAATTGGGTAAGCATCCAATTTTTTCATTGAAGTTACTGTTTCGTGTTTTATCTAATGTTTTCATTTCAGTGTTACATTCGGAGAATCTTAAACTCAAGTACAATGAGGAGCACGAAGAGAGAAAAAAGTTGTATAACCAAATTCAGGAAACAAGAGGTATCACTCTTTTACACGCATAGAATTTCTTACAACACTTATCATATTGTTAAAAAGTAAATGGACCAAGGTTCTTTTCATCTCTTCAAACTAGGGAATATCAGGGTATTTTGCCGGTGCAGGCCAGTGAGTAGAGAACAAGCTTTAGCTGGACATGCCACTGTGGTTGACTTTGATGCAGCCAAAGATGGATATCTTGGGATACTTCCTAGTGGTTCAGCAAAGAAAACTTATAAGTTTGACCGTGTTTACATGCCAAAAGAGGATCAAGGTAGATACAGCAAATATTTGTGGTTTTTGTTTTACTGAAGCTAGTGAACTGATCAACTACTAGTTTATTCATTCTAGAGCAACATCGATTTGATTGAGGGAATGTGAAGCAATTCTTTTGTAATGGTTTTATTGATACTCCTCATTCGTTGTTAAGTGGTACAAAAGTTCGCCTTTGATTGTAATTTTTGCAACAAAAGGGGAGTGCTAATCATTACTCAGCCTTTTCCCCTTCATATTTTGGTTCTCATTATCCTTTTGTTGTAACAGATGATGTTTTTGCGGATGCTTCCCCACTGGTGATCTCAGTTTTAGATGGGTATAACGTTTGCATATTTGCTTACGGGCAGACAGGAACCGGAAAGACATATACAATGGAAGGAACAGAGAATAACAGAGGAGTCAACTATAGAACTCTGGAGCTACTTTTCAGAATGGTTGAGGAAAGGAGAGAGACCTTCATGTACAACTTATCTGTTAATGTGCTTGAAGTTTACAATGAGCAAATTAGGGACTTGCTAGCTAATTGCCCTGCTTCAAAAAGGTAATGATTGTGAGATTGTTGTGTTCTTTTTCCCTTTAAAATTTAACTTATTCATTGTGTTGAGCTGGAATTTTCAGGTTAGAGATAAGACAAGTTTCTGAAGGAGCAAATCATGTACCTGGACTAGTGGCTGCTGAGGTTGATAATGTTAGAGACGTGTGGAAGGTTCTGCAAACTGGAAGTAATGCAAGGGCTGTAGGGTCAAACAATGTGAATGAGCACAGTAGTCGGTCTCATTGGTGAGTTTGAATTTCTTGGATCCCTGAATTCACCTGTCTTGAGTTCCTAGTTATAGAATGTCAGGAGGCTCATGCTGCTTTAATGATTTTGTCTATGTTCTTTTAGGGTGGGAAAAGTGATTTTGGTATTCTTAACTGTGTCCCTTTTCTAGCATGATCTGCATAACGGTGACAGCGAAGAATTTGACGAATGGTGAATGCACAAAGAGCAAACTTTGGCTTGTGGACTTGGCAGGAAGTGAGAGGTTGGCTAAAACTGATGTTCAAGGGGAACGGCTCAAGGAAGCTCAAAATATCAATCGTTCACTTTCAGCTCTTGGAGATGTCATATCTGCTTTGGCATCTAAGAGCAACCACATACCATACAGGTTTTCTTCGACTCTTCTTTCCTAAATTTGGAGTGGCTGTTTCTACCTATTAATAAAAAGCTCATTGGTTTCTTTTTCTAGAAACTCGAAGCTCACGCACCTACTGCAAGATTCACTCGGTAAGCACTGATTTTCGGTTTACATTGCAACATCTAGTGAACTAGATAGCTACAGCTGCTTCTCAAGGTAGATTTGTTGAATGGAATCATGTTATTTGGCTGTAACAAGCCTTCAATTGTATGCCTTTTAGGAGGTGATTCAAAAACTCTGATGTTTGTGCAAATCAGCCCTTTGGAACAAGACTTGGGTGAGACTTTAAGTTCACTAAATTTCGCAACTCGTGTTAGAGGGGTTGAGTTGGCTCCTGCGAGGAAACAGATTGATTTGGGGGAGCTTCAGAAACTCAAATTACAGGTAAAATTATTGTTTTCATAAAATATTAAAAATTTCACAATGCTGCTTATGGAGATAATTGGGACTGTGTGCTTCTCTTTACACAGTCTACCCATGCACTGGTCATGTTTTTTCTTTATTTGGACGTTTCCAATGCTGTACACTTTTCCATATTTCTGAGTTCAAGTCCAGAAAGTAGTATGTATGAATATAACTTTCTTGTAATCATATTATATCAAAATTTATTTTCTTTTTGTTTTTGTCTTTTAATCTTTTGAAGCTTGAAAAATCAAAGCAAGAGTCCAGATCCAAGGAGGAAGCCTTAGAAAAGTTAGAAGACAACATTTGTATTTTAGAATCTAAGGCAAAAGGCAAGGAACAATTTAGCAGAAGCCAACAAGAAAAGATTTATGAACTGGAAAACCAGCTTGCAGTGAAGGCGGATTTGTGCAGACAAATGGATCGACAGTTGACAGAACTCTCAATGCAAGTGAGAGTTGGAGAAGATGTTCGAGCAAATCTTCAGCAAAAGGTACCAAATTTTCTCATTTCATTGCTTCTTCTTATGTATATATAATCTTATACTATAGTTTCTGAATAATGTAGGTTATTGAACTCGAGAAAAGGCTTATAGAAAGACAAAACACTGAGAGCAATGCTCTACAACTAAAGGTTGGTAGATGGCTTACTCTTGCAATACATGGAGTATTTGTTTTTAGTATGCTTTTCTGGGATTCTTGCTTTGGAGCGAATGCCATGGAGTACATTGAGTTTTTAAATGATGCAATCGATGTAATGTAATGGATTAAACCAAGCTATGGTTTCTTTCTCAAAAGCAAAGACAAGGGGAGGGGAGAAAAAGTAAAAAACCTCACGGTTGAACTTCCGATGAAAATTTAGTAACCATTGGTTTCCTCATGTTATAACAGGTCAAACAACTTGAAAAGACATTAAAAGTAAGAGCAGAGGAGTTTGAAGTTCAGTCAGCAATTCTTCAGAAAAAGGTACTTGGCCTTATTAGTCTCATATTTTCTGTATGGTAGAGATCTCTTCCTAAATGTTTAGCTTTGCACAAATGGGTAGTTATTATGACCTGCAAATTTTAGAGTGATCCATAGTATATTTCTGTACAGGTTAAGGAACTAGAGCAGAAGTTGGAAAATCGAGGAGGTAGCGTTGGCTCTGTACTTCATCACAAAGTATGTTTTCTTTTCTGTTCTGTTTGTTTTCCTTTACCATTTTGTTCCTTCTTAAAGGTATATTATCCATTCCCACTTTATGTACCTCTCAGAATTTCAGCCATACTATCTTTTCCCAGATTCAAGAGCTTGAAGAGAAGTTAAGCGAACCCGAAAAACATTCGGAAACTTCATCACCATTTTGTGATCCTGAAAGTCCAAAAGAAAGAAAAGGCTCATCAACAGATAGTGACGTGAAAACAGAACCATGCACCCAAGGCTTGAAGTCACGTAACCGGCTGACAGTACAGAATTCTGTTTTGCTTAAAGGAAGTGAGCCACTGAACCATCTGCGAAAGAAACGGGAGTACCAGAACAGAGGAATTGAGAACAACCAAATTTGCCTGTCTTCAAATCTTCTGACTGAAAAGAAGATGTCTTTGCCAACTGAACCGGTTAAAGCCCGTAATATGGACCCTTCAAAAGCATTTGCAAGAGTTACAAGAACTGCTAAATCATTTTCCGGGGGGTTGCAAAGGTCCTTGTCTAGCAGAATCAGCAGAGAACCAGCATCGATGATCAGAGACCGGGACACCAGTGCGAAAGTTTGGTTGAGATGAGATTCACAAAAGAAGAAGAGTAGAACTACAGTTGAACATCTTGTTTAGCAGCTCCATTTCAGCTATCTTCTCCAATTCAGGTAGGACTTTTATCATTGCAGAGTAGAGGATGAATAGAGTGATTTCCACTTATTACCCATAAGATGAGAGTTTTTCACATTTTTAATCCCAGGAAATTCCAAAAATATGGTCTGTCAGGACTTTCTCTATTTTGGGAAAAAGTTCCAACTGAACAGACCCTATTTTTTGGAATTTCCCATTAAAAAGGGATTATTGATGTAAAAAACTCCATAAGATAATGTAGGTCACTGAGACTTTTTAACTCATGCAATTGAATAGTGAACCTTTCCCTTTCGAAATGCAACTTTTCTCAAGATTTCATGATAATTTTTACTGCTAGTTTTGTCCAATTATGAACGAGAAACATAAAAATGGAGAGGAAGTTTCATATAAATCTTTGTTTAGGATTTTAGTTTTCTTGCTCTTTAATCCATTTTTAAGTAAAAGGCAAATCACATCTACTCCCTCGAACCTTACCAAAGCCCATGTCTTCTGAAGTTAAGGTGTGGGTGTATTATAAGAAATTCAAACTTATTGTTTTTTTAAATAAGAAACATAAGATTTGTGGTCGAAATTGTGTATAAAATGTAAATACATTAGCACACCTTTAAAAAAAAGAGAGAAATAAGTAGAATAAATGTGTGTTATAGCACATTGGAAAGTTAAGGGTGGGTGTATTATAGTACATTTAAAACTATTTTCCTTCTGTAATACTAATTATGGTCAAATTATGTATAAAATGTAAATACAATAGCACATCTCTGAATAATAGAAAAAGATCGAGAAATTTGATGTGTTATTGCACACCGAAAAGTTGAGTTGTGGGTGCATCCTACTAAATTTAGATTTATATATATATATATATATATATATACCTAAAAATATATATAGTGAACATAAGAATTATGGTCAAAATTGTGTATATAACATAAATATATTAGCACATCTTTAAAAAATTTAAGGAAAAAAAAAAATCTAAACCAAAAACTTATGTGTGTTATAGCACACTAGAAAGTTGAGATGTGGTGTATTATACTAAATTCAAAGTTATTATTTTTTAAAATATAGAAGATAATATTTGTGGTTAAAATTGTGTATAAAATGTAAATGTTAGCACGTCTCTGGAAAAAAAAAAAAGAGAGAAATGAAATTCTGTGTGTCAAAGCACATTGGAAATTTGAGTGTGGATATACTATACTAAATTAAAATTATTATTTTTTAAAATACTAAACATAAGAAATATGTATAAAATGTAAATATAATAGCATATCTATTAATAAAAAATTTAAAATGAAAGAAATTATGTGTGTTATAGCACACTGGGAAGTTGAGTTATGAGTGCACTATACTAAATTTAAAATTATTTTTTCTAAATAATGAACATAAGAATTATGGTCATAATTATGCATAAAATGAAAATATATCAACACATCTCTAACAAAAAAGAAAAAGAAGAAAAAAGACAAACCAAAACTTAGGTGTGTTATAGTACATTGGAAAACTGAGATATGGAACATAAGGTTTGTTGTCAAAATGGCGTATAAAATGTAAATATGTTTTCTAAAAAAACCAAAAAAAAAAAAAAAAAAGGGGAAATTTTGTGTGTTATAGAGTGTGGGTGTATTATATTAAATTTTTTCAAAATTTGTGTATAAAATGTAAATATTATAGTAGATCCATAAAAGAAATTTTGTATTGTTATAGCACATCGGAAAGTTGAGTTGTGAGTGCATTTACAATTATTATTTCTTAAATTACATAAGTATTATGGCCAAAACTATGTATTTTATATATATATATATATATATATTAGCACATTTCTAAAATAAATTTTTAAAATTTTTTGAAAAGAAAAAAAGCGAAACCAAAACCAAAAACTTATAGCACACTGGAAAGTTGAGATGTGGGTGTATTATACTAAATTCAAATTGATTACTTTTTAAAATAAAGAACACAAGATTTATGGTTGAAATTGACAATAAAATGTAAATATATTAGCACGTTTCTGAAAAAGAAGAAGGAAAAAAAAAAAAAAGGACTAATACTAAATGTAGGCCATTTTTTAAAATGTCAGGCTGTGAAATGACCAAAATGCCCTTCCCCTTATAAAGTAAAAAAAAAAAATTTACTGGGCCAAATCTTCTCCTTGCCATTCGGACGAGCTCGAGCTCACTCCCAGTTCCTGCTTCTCCATTTTCGTCGACATCCCATCGGTGCCAAGCTCTCCATTGGCGCTACATCCCTCGCTGCCAAGCTCCATTTCCGGCGCTCCATCCCTCTCTGCCGCCGCTCCATTCCTCTCTCCCGCCACCGCCGTTAATTAGGTTGGTGTTATTTTTTTCCGTTTTTAAAATTTGTTCCAAATGTTGAAATTGAAGTGAATTGGTTGTTGTTGAGTTTATGGGAAAGTTTTTGAATGCATGTTTGTTGCGTTTTCCGGCCCTTTCGTGCATAATTAATGTGCAATTTTCCAAGCATGTATGTTGGATGTGTAGTTCGGTCCATTTTTGAAGGGAATGAAAATTTTGCTTTGAATCTTGAAAGATTGCATTGTATTGGTTGTGTAGTAATGTTTTAGTGGCTAAGTTGCGTTACCGGCTGTGGAGTTAACAAATTAGGGAAAATTCCGTCGTTGTTCGTCAGAAAAATGGTTTTCCGGTGTAAAATCACCGGAAAGAGGCAAATTTTCCAAGAAAAAACGCCTCTTTCAGGCAATTTTTTTTTGGAAAAAACGCCTGGAGGAGGCGTTTGTTCCTTAGGAAATCGCCTGAATCAGGCGATTTTATAAAGAAAAAAGGCCTCCTCCAGGCGTATTTTCTTGGGAAAAAACGCCTCTTTCCCAAAGAAAAAACGCCTGGAGGAAAAAAAAACCCTATTTCAGGCGATTTTCCCTAATCTGTATTGCTTTTTAAATTTTTTCCCTTTAATATGTTGTTTGTTTCTGAATTTCTTTTAAGTACAGATGTGGGGCAGATTTAAAGGTAATATATTCTGTCGGACGGGAAAAAGATCCAAATCCGAAAAGAGTAGTAATCCGGAAACATCCCGGGAGAGTGTTAATCCGGATAACTCCGGGGAGCCTATTATTCCAGAGGCGGAAAATGCCCCTCATGTTCATCCAACGGCATCTGAGCGTTCAAGGAAGGTCGTTGCATGATCGCGAGCATCTTCTGCGACAGGGAATGTCATTGCTCCCATTACTGAACACTCATTTCAACATTTCGTGTCTGGAAATGAGTACATTGGTGCATCCTTTACCGAACAACCTTTCGCACTGCCTTTTTCAGATGTTGAAATGTCCCACGATGATGGTGACGGCGAGGGGGCTTGTGGAAGAAGTGATGCTGAAGGGGCTAATACAAGCATCAAACCAAGTAGGAGAGCTGGGAAAGGACTCATGGGTAGTGAGGCTTCAGCAGCGAGTGCAGGGTGGAAGGAATACAAGGAGCTAGACCATCCGCTCGAAGGTGGTCCTGTAATCCCTGAGTTGCTCTTGAGTTTCAAAGGCCACATTGCCTACCATGTCTGGCATGGAGAGGTAATTCTATTAAATTGCGCACTTTTATATGTGATGTATTCAATGAATTAGTATTTTTCTAATTATCTATGCTTCATTACTTGTGATTCAAACTGTCATAATAAAGATTGTTCGCACGGTTTACTTTTTTTTACAGAATAAATGCTTTAGGAATTGTATCCCTCTGTTGTAATTCCGTTGTTTACATTTTGTAGGAACGGGGGATACTGTAATGTCATAATGTGGCCGATAGATTGAAAAATTGGCCGGCCGATGATGAGATGAAAAAGCTTGTTGAGGGGTCCAGTTTGGCCCATTTAGTACAGTGCATGCATGATGAGTTAGATGCCGCTTTGCTCTGTGCCTTTGTGGAGAGGTGACATCCGGAGACCAACTCTTTCCACTTGCCATTCGGGGAGATGACAATAACATTGCATGATGTTGCCTACATACTGCGCATTCCGCTTGGGGTAGGCCCATTTATGGAAAAACAAAGACTACACAAATAGCGACGGATGTTGCAGCTGTGTTGGGAAAAGATGGAGTGAAAATGGATAAGCCTGACTTTGTGAAGTTGATAAGCATTGAGGTGAATTGTGCCGGTAGATTTCATCAAGTTAATGCCGCCTCGGGTTATTTATTGTGGGTTTTAGGGCTTTCCTTGTTTGTGGACAAGTCGAAAACCCACGTCTCTGCGCAGTATTTAACTTTCCTTCGCGATATTGAGACAGTAAGTGAGTACTCGTGGGGCGCTGCTTGTTTGGCGTACTTATACTGCCAACTTGGGAAGGCATCTAGGGCACACAGTGCACAGTTTTCTGCTTGTTTGACTTTGCTTCAGGTTTGTCACTGTATATGTTGCTTTCTTTATCATACATTGGTGTATTTTGTTCGAAGATATGTACTGATTGTTCTTCTGTTCATTCTTATTAGAGCTGGATATATGAATACTTCCCAACATTCAGCCCACCGAAGAAGAGGTCGTGGAATACTGGATGGCCTGCGGCAATGAAATGGCAAGTTGGTACTGGGAAGAAGCGTGTTGCAAAATATGATTTGGAGGCTTACATGAGGGCCCTAGATGCATTGCAGCCGAACGAGGTAATATGTCTGTTCTGTGTGTTTGTGAACAGTTTTTTTATGTTACTGTGCTATCTTTGGTATTTTTTTTATTATCGGCCAGGTTAATTGGATACCATTTGAGCCCAATCCGACATTGGTCCATAAAATTTCCTTGTATAGGGGCCTTACATATTGCGTTAACGTTGAAGAGCCCTACATGCCGGATCGGGTGTTAAGACAGTTCGGGTACGCCCAACAAATTCCATTTCGTGTCTTTAAACCGAAGGAGTGTTACAGAGGCCCAGAGACAAAAAAGTATGTCTGCAAGTTCGTTGCTGACACCGGTGGTTGGAAAATATCTCATACGAGGCTTCTGCGAGATATGAAGAGGGCGGAGTATACTGACGAAGCAAGCGAGGATTACCTTGAGTACTTCCGGTCGCGTTCGCACATCCGTGTTAGTAGGGGTCCTGTCGAGGAATACACTCCTGATCCTACTCAGTTGTCCCTCAATGCAGTGAGTTTGGATGATTTTTTATTTTCTTCTTACCTATATCTGTCTTACTAGTTGCTGATTGGAATTATCATTTTACTTGTTACAGCGACTTCAGTACTTAGCATCTCGAGCAGTCTTTTTTCATCCAAGGGTTGAACACGCCGTCAACCCTGAGACACATAGGCAGGCTATTGCAGAAGTTGCTTATCATTTGGAGGCCCTGATGCCGGGACTCGAAGAGCTTGCGATACGACCTCCATTTCAGCCGTAGTGCATTGTATTCCTTATGTTTGGATTATGTATCTAGTGATTTTAGTGTAATGTTGAGTGATTTTTTTTAATTCCTCAATACAATTTAGATGATGAATTAATGCCTTGAATTTGTTGTGCCGTTGATTAAATTACAGATGATAATTTAGTGATCCATTATGTGGTCTGAACAGGGAGTTTATTAGAGAAAATCGCCTGACTCAGGTGATTTTTTTGAGGAAAAACGCCTGTAGAAGGCGGTTTTCCTTTAGAAAATCTCCTGAGTCAGGCGATTTTATCCAATAAAATCGCCTAATACAGACGATTTTCTCCAATAAAATCGACTTTACATCTAATTTTCACTTGCACACCAAACCACAATCCTAAACATGTGAAGTCCTTATCATCCCTAATACAATACTACAATAGAAATTTGCTAAAGAAGTTAACAGATTTATTGTAATTCCCATCGGAATGTAATTGGCAATATAAACCTAACCACAATCAGAAACTTTTGAAATAATTAGCAACATGACAAATATATTATAACTATACTGTACATCTAAATTTCAATACAAACCTAATCGAGGACGCCATACATTTGAAATCATAAATCCCTACACCCTAATCGATAACTATCGTGGGTTCCCTGTCTACATTGCCTACGCTAGCAACGTACAAGCTCTGATATCTATCCAATCAAGCTTTTAACCTGTCCTCCAAATCATCCATCATGTCGTCCTTATGGTGTCGCCACAACACGTATCTCGTGGCGACAAGTAGGCCAAATAGATAAGTATCGAACCAAAACTCCTCTGTTGCTGGACTTATGTGGTAATCCAACACTTTAAGAGCTTTATCGTACATAGCTTCACCGAGGACGCCAAACCATAATGAGGCATACGTATGAAGTTCATGTAACAACTCCTGCCGCACTTGCGACTAAAATGACTCGTCACGACGTACAAATCTAGAGATTACCCTAAAACCACAGTGTCCATCCCCATTACATTTTTATAATCAACGACATAATCGAAGACAAACTGTTTAACCAAAGACGGGAGGTTGAAAGACCAGTTGGATTCGTTAGGAGTCATTCGAATACTCTTGGATGATGACCCACTTGACCTGCTGCGACCTGCACATGTTATTCGTATGCATGAAACAATATATGCATCATAATAACTAACTGAAACAAAAAATAATTGCAAAGGATATGACACATATATGTACCTGTGCCTCTTGATCTGCCTCTGCCTATGCCGGCTTCCCTCTCGGCATGCTCGTAGCCCAAAAGGTCTCGCTGCATCGAGTTGTTCCTCGGCCTTCCCCTATGTGGCCTTTGAATGGGATCAGCGAGGTCAACAATCTCTGGATGCAAAGTGCTATGCATGACACCCGCTACTCTATAAATGTCCGCAGTCGGACGCTGCGAGGCCTCCACATACATCTCATGCAGTCGACCTTGTGCTGTCTGTCATTCCTCATCGCTAGGCATGTTTCCCTCATCCAAAGATAGGGTCCTCCAGAAGAGGTCCACATCCAAGGGATCAATAGGTATGTAATTCCTGGCCATTTCAACCATCTGATGCGCACACGGCAAGCCATAGCTGGTTCCCAGTTCACAGCCACACATCTCACTATTCGCCCCATAGACTGCACCTCTCTTTTTGTATTCTTGTAACAGCAACAGTATGGCATCTTGCGAAACTCTGTCATTGATCCTACTATACAACATGTAATTGGCTTCACGGATTGTTTTGCTCCGGGGTGCCTCCATTTTACTACGTATCTCACCCAAATGCAACTTTATCATCTCATTTATGGCCAGAAATATTGTAGGAAATGAACCTCTATCAGTTTTAATGGCGCACTTCAACATTGCTTGCGCACTCTCAGCTCTACATATATAAAAGACGAACAAAAGTAATGCTTTATATAAGAGAATAGTGTAATGGTTTCATATATATAACTATAGGTAACAAAATTTAATAGTCTCACATGTTGTTTGTGCGCCCTCCATAATGTTTTATCTCTTTAGTCCAGAATGAGACAAACTTGGTCCTGTGGGGATCCAACCAAGTTTGGTGCAAATAATTAACCACAGATATCCACCGGCCTCTATATTTGATCTCTATGATCTCCACAGCTTTCGTGAACTTTTCATACGTTAGAGCACTCATCACTCTTCTCCACCGTCCTTCAAACTCATCTAATATATCTTTGTCCGTACACACAGTGAGTGCTTTCTTCTTCACATCCATGACAATATGCCATTTGCACAGTAGTTGCATAGAATCGGGAAAAACAACGTGCACAGCTTTCTGTAGAGCTGACTCTCTGTCCGTCATAACAACATGGGGATATGTCAATGGATCAAAAAGTTGCCTCAACCTAATCATAGCCCAGAAATAAGTTGGATATGTCTCATCCCTCAAAGCAAAGGCAACATGTATGTATTGATCCGTCGGAACATGAGCGACTATCTGAAACATAGGCATGTCATACCGGTTAGTCTTCTATGTCGTATCCATATACAAAACGTCAGGAAACTTACGAAGCAGACTAGGAACATCCGCATGGGCGAAGAACACGTTTTCAAGCGCGTTACGCTCATCTTCCACTGTGTACCAATAGTAGTACCTGTAATCCTGCATCAATTTCAAGAAGTATTGTATAGGACTTAAATCTCCCCTCTCTTCTCTTCTAACCTTTGTCGTTTCGTTGTAAACCTGCCTGATACGTGTGACATTAGTCGCATTGTCATATCGCAGTTTTGACAGCATCTGCTTTGCAGCCAAATTTATCTTCATCATTTCTGAAATTTTCTCCTTTTCTTCTTCATTCAACTGGAACTGCTTATAATGCCAGTTTCTAACAAGGGGTAATTCATGATTGTGGTGGCGTTTAATGACACTCAGCTTCCAGGTACCCCCACTAATTTTTTTTTCCTGATATTTTAAAGGAACAACTAGTCAGCTTGCTACTAGTGTTGTTACGGGATATTTTTCCTTCAACTGAGGCTGTTACTTCTAACTTCCCCCGATCTATCACAACATATGTCAACTCTCCCTCTTCTCCCTTTGAGAGACCCCTTCCACTTTTTAGAAGAAGTTATTTTCGTATCAAACTGATGCTCCGCAGCTCTGATTTCAACCCAACCAATCAATTCAGCTCGAGTCGTGAACTCTTCCTCAGTCCGAAATACATCCGTGTAATCTAGAAAGATTCGATCATCCAAAACATGTAGAGCCTATCAAGCAAACCAATATGACATTAGAAATTCTTGCAATCGGGGAAAAAAATGGAGTAGGGCCATATAATCACCCCCGTGGGCGATTCTCACCCATATAATCGCCCATTATTAGATAAAATCGCCTTTCCCTGGTGATTTTATATGATAAAGTCGCCAGAGTTGGGCAAATTTTTTTTAATAAAATCGGTGGCCTGTGGCTATTTTATCAGATAAAATCGCCCGAGAAAGGCGATTTTTCCTGATAAAATCGCCCCCCGTGAGCGATTCTCACCCAGTGAACCAAAATCATGAAAAATGTACTACCTTTAATCCATAAAAATTGTAATGTCATACGTACCGTATAATATGGATCTTCATTTGCATTTTCAGCCATGAAACTCAAGCAAAATTCGATTATTATACTTGAATGAATGTAGTGAATGTTGGGTTTAGGGAAGAAAACTGACAAGAAATGGGAGGGAGGATGTATGAATGACTTGCTTGTGGGAAAGGAATGGATGAAGAATGTGGGTAAAGTAGGGTAAAAGTGTGGGTAAATTTTTTTTTTTCTTAAGGTAAGAATCAAGGGTATTAAAGTCTTTTCACCACTTAAAATTTTAAAAAAGTGTCCTGCATTTAGTAAAATGGTACCTGTAAATAACATGCCCCATAGCATATTGGAAATTTGAAGTGCAAGTGTATTATACTAAATTTGAAATTATTATTTTCTAAAATACTGAACATAAGAACTATGTTCAAAAGTGTATAAAATGTAAATATAAAAGCAAATATATTAATAATTTTTTTTCAAAAAAAACTGAAAGAAATTATGTGTGTATAGTACACTAGGAAATTTTTCCAAATTATGAGTAAAATGAAATATATTAGCACATCTTTAAAAAATAAAAAAATTAAAAAACTAAAACCAAAAGCCAAAAACTTATGTGTTATAGCACACTGAAAAGTTGAGATGTGTGTGTATTATATTAAATTCAAAGTTATCAATTCTAAGATATGGAACATAAGAGTTGTGTCGAAATTGTGTTCAAATGCAAATATTGTAGTACATCTCTAGTAAAAAAATAAGTAAATAAATATTTTAAAAAAACAGAGATAGAGAGAAGAAATTTTGTGTTATAGTACACTATGAAGTGGAGGTGTGAGTGTATTATATTAAATTTAAAATTAGTTTTTTTTTTCTAAAGTCTCCATATGAATTATGGTTAAAATTGTGTGTAAAATGTAATATAATAGCACTTCTCTAAAAGAATAAATAAATAAAAGAAATTTTGTCTGGACATTATAACACACTAGCAAGTTGAGTTGTGAATACATCATATTAAATTAAAAATTATTATTTTTTAAACTACAAAACATAATAACTATGGTCAAAAGTGTGCATAAAATATAAATACATTAGCACATCTCCCAAAAAAAATAACAAAAAACAAAATAAAAACCAAAACCAAAAACTTATGTGTGCTATAGCACACTGGAAAGTTGAGGTATGGGGTATTATACTAAATTCAAATTTATTATTTTTTAAAATAAAATGAGATTTATGGTTAAAATTGACTATAAAATGTAAATTTATTAGCAAGTCTCTGAAAAAGAGGAAAAAAAAAAAAGACAAATGAAATTTCAGTGTATAGCATATTAGAAATTTGAGGTGTAGGTATATTATACTAAATTTAAAATTATTGTTTTTTAAAATACTGAACATAATAACTATGTTCAAAACTGTATAAAATGTAAATATAAAAGCAAATCTATTAATAAAACTTTTTTTAATAAAAAGTGAAAGAAATTATGAGTGTTATAGCACACATATAAAGTTGCGATGTGAGTGCATTATACTAAATTTAAAATTATTACTTTTTAAATATTGATCATAAGATCTATGGTCAAACATTATGCATAAAATGTAAATATATTAGCACATCTCGAAAAAAATAAAAAATAAAAAATAAAAACTAAAACCAAAAGCTTATGTATATTATAACACACTGGAAAGTTGAGGTGTGTGTATTATACTAAATTCAAAGTTATCAATGTCAAGATATGGAACATATAATTTGTGATTAAAATTGTGTATAAAATGTAAATATGTTCGCACATCTCTAACCACAAAAAAAAAAAAAAAAAAAAAAAAGGTGGGGGGATACAAAAGAAATTTTGTGTGTTATAGCACACTGGGGAAGTTGATGTGTAGGTGCATTATACTAAATTAAAATTTTGTGTTATAGCACACTGAAAAGTTGAGTTGTGAGAAAATTATACTAAATTTAAAATTATTATTTTTTAAATAATAAACATAAGAATTATTGTTAAAAGTGTGCATAAAAGATAAGTATATTAGCACATCTCCACACAAAAAAAAAAAAAACACTCAGAAACTTATGTGTGCAACACACTGGAAAGTTAAGAGGTGGGTGTATTATACTAAATTCAAATTTATTATTTTTTAAAATAAGGAACATGAGATTTATTTTTTAAATTGAGTATAAAATGTAAATATATTAGCACGTCTCTGAAAAAAGAAAGAAGAAGAAAAAAAAAAAAGACATGAATTTTCATGTGTTATCGCTGGGATAGAGAAGAAATTTTTGTGGGTAAATAGCACATTAGGGGGCTATTCTTTAGCCCAGTTTGAAACCAAGTTTGGTTGGTGTTGGGCTTGAAACCCAAAACCAAACCAAAATCCATGTTCTGCACCCAGGTTTGAAACCATTCTCAAACCTTTTTTTCCCCAAAACTATCTTCACTCCCATCCACACAGCCGACGCCGCCCACAACCGACAATTCTTCTTCTTCTTCTTCGACAATTCTTCTTCTTCTTTGAGACGGAGGCGGTGGCAGAGGAAGAATCCAAATCGAATGAAGCCTTAATTAGGCAACAACTCCCTTCGATTTGGATTCTGGACGATTCTGATTCTATGTACTTAACTCCCTTTGAGACGGAGGCGCACTCCAGAAGAATATGTTAATTGGAGTTGGATTTGGATTTGTAGTTTTGTTAGATTTGGATTTTTAGGGTTTAGGGCGGCGGCGATGAGGCGGCAGAGCGGGTGGTGGTGGATGGAGGGTTTAAAACTTGTTTTGTGAACTGTTTCTTTGTTTTGGTCTCAACCAATTTGGTTTGAAACTTGTTCTCAAACTTGGTCTCAAACCCAATTAAAGAACAGGCTCAGGGAAATTAAGGTGTGGGCGTGTTATATTAATTAATAATTTATTTTTTCTAAGGTACTGAAAATAGGAATTATGGTCAAAAGTGTGTATAAAATGAAAATATAATAGCATATCTCTAAAATAAAATTTTTAAAAAAAAGTAGAAGAAATTTTGTGTGTTATAGCTCACCGAAAAGTTGAGTTATGAGCACATTATGCTAAATTTCAAATTATTTATATATATATATATATATATATATATATAAATATATTTGTGGGTGTATTATACAAATTCAGTTGGTCGAAATTTGTATAAAAAATAAATATATTAGCACATCTTGAAAAGAAAAGTTGAAATTTAGATGTATTATACTAAATTCAAACTTATTTTTTCCTAAAATATTGAACATAAGAATTATGGTTAAAATTGGGTATAAATGTAAATATAATAGCATATCTCTTTAAAATTTAAAAAATAATAATAAGAAGAAGAAGAAAAGAAAATCATGTGTTATAGCTCACTCAAAATAGCTGAATAGTGGGTGTATTTTATCTTCTGAAAATTTTCCTAAAACACAAAGAAGCAATAGAAATATTCCCAAGGGAGATTAATACCCCTTTTTCATTTAGGGCAAACCTTCAATTTAAGCGAAAAGCGGCAAAATATGATTTATCCTAACAAAATTTAAAACCTTTTCCCCAAACTCACATGGCTCAAATTGAGGCAAAATTAATAAGGCAAAGGCAGTTTTTCGCAAAATTTAAACTTGCCAGGCATTTGACAAAACAAATGTACTGTACAATTGGCCTTCAATTGGCCTTCTCTAAACAAAACAATCTCCTTTCATCAATTATTTCTTTTAACATATCTACATCCATTTCTCGTCCAATCACAAAGCCATTTTAACCAAACCCAAATCCTTCATTTGCTTCATGAATAGCCAGTAGCAGTCTCTCTTCCAAGTGCTCTTTCGATGGATATTCCGGCAGATCTATCTGGTTAAAGCTGCACAAACCAATACAAGATTCAGACTTAAGAACGACCAACCAGATAACATCTACCTAAAGATCCTAAACCCCCCATAAAAAGAATGCAAAACTGAGTCAAATTGGAGTTACCAAGTATGCGCCGAAGGCAAATGATCAGGACTGCCATAGGCTTTGTGAATCTGAAATTTTTGCGCGCCAGAAATCCCTTGAAGTGCACTGAATCCTTCTAAAGGCACCTGTTGAAAGGACATTGTTCAATATATATTTATTCATCAATCAATTTTAATGTCACACCAACTTCAGTTGTCATTTCACGTCAGCTTATCAATATCTAAAGCCACTAAACAGGATTTTTCTAAATGATTACTTAAAATGTGAGGGTAGGGACTCATGCGTGAAAAAGCGGGGGAAGAAGTGACTATGCACACCATGATATGCATACATTTTATCCAGTTTCAGATTCATAGTGCTCTTGGACCTGACTCATCTAAGATGACAGGATATCAATTTATATATTGATTTGTCTCAAGTCATTCAGCTTATTTGGTAAATTGTTCAATTCATCAAGGGGGCAACTGATCACGGGGAGCCTACACAACCCCATTTGTTACAGAAAAAGGATGGGAAATCACAAAAATTAATCACCAGTGAAGTACCTTTGAGGTTCCTGTTACGAATTGTAAAAGGCGAGCCTTATCTTCCTTGCTAAAACCTTGAACCACCTCCCAAAACCACTGAATAACGGGAGATGCGGCACTGTAACCGGAGTACTCGGTATTTGCCCTCAAGTCGTCCACTGAAACGAATGAAAAAATATCAATGAGAAAGAGGGGAATACAATCCACTCCTCCAACTTGCATGCATAGGTTGATTGTCTCTTATCTAATTCCCATTCTCTGGGATGTGTTACACGAAGGAGAATGATGCAAGCAACTTACAATCGATGTCTGGAAGCCCACTAATCAGCAATTCTAGTTCCTTGTCGTTGAAAATAGATATCAAATCCTGAGGAATCAAATCATTAAATCCTTCCAAAAATGCATTTATCTGTGGACGAATGGCAGTAGTCAACCGATGCTCAGCAACAAGATCTACATATCGGTGCTTATTTTGCTCGGTCACTCGTGTGTTCCGACCACCAGGAATAAGTTCATAGTCAGTAACCTACACAGTAATGTAAAAAGATATTAGATTTCAGAAACCACCCTTTCTACAAATACTAATTCTCTACAAGTACACAAATCCATACTTCTGTTCGTTCATATAATATCAGCTTCTCTTCATCAGCATCAATGCTGAATGTCAAATCTAGAATGTCACTGATATCATTCTGCAAAAAGCATCCAGGGGGTCAGTATGCAACCATCAAGAGTTACGCAAAGCGCTGTGCAGAATGAGACAAAAAATATCCTACCTCAAGCAGCCATAACAGGTTTTTGAAGTAGTCAGGGTCAATTGCTTCAATATCATGATAGGTCACTTTAACCCCCAAAATGTGCTTATAAAATGACCTCGTAAAGTGAACATCAAGAAGCTGGCCATCAAACAGAGCCTTCCCAACCTATTCAAATATTATGATTAGATGATAGAATAGGTGATCACATGAAATCTAACTACTTAATAACATTGATAACATCATATATAATATCATTTATAATACTCACAACACGTCCAACAAATTTGAAGTATGAGAGGTGTTCTGTCTGGTAAACTGAGTTCGGGTTGGGCTGAAATGTTGATTCGTTGCCAACTGTGGTAAAAAGTAGTGCCCCTTTATCAAAAATTACCCTAGACAATAACTGATACCATTCCCTTGTTAGTCCTCCAGCATCAATTCCTTCTTCCCCCTGGAAGTGGACGGTCAACCTGCCTTTCAATTCTTCAGCTGTCCTCATGCGTAGCTGATTATATGAATCTTCAAGAATGTATGCCCTTCTCACAGATATTCTTAGAGGACTGTGATGATGATCATGCTGGTGTTTAATTTTAGATCTAAAATGAGAACGCTTATTGTCAAAATCAATAAAGCGAGGGACCTTCAACATGAGCGAGAAAGACTTTTCAAGTAAACCAGGATTCTGCCGGATAAAGGCATTCAGAAGTTTTTTGTGCTTCTCTGAGAACTTCACAAAAGCCATTTGCTTTTCATCTCCTTTAATTAAAGGTCCTGAAGTTTTCTGCTGACTAGAAGCAGCAGCAGCCTCATCAACATCAGAAATAGAAGTAAGATTAAAATCATGCGAGGCACCTGGCTCTTCAGGATGCAACTTCTCACACATCACAAAAAATGATTCAATATAAGGCAAGATGTTCTGACTGCCAGCAGGAAGAGGGGGCATAATACCAGACTGCTTAGAAGTTAAAAGCATCGACGACTGCACCAACACAGGTGCTGTATCAGAGTAGCTCTCCATCTTGCTTATGCATGTACTCAGCTCCAACCACAAAGGTTCCAATGCTGCATTGATATCCTTTACAAGAGAAACAGTTGTAGAACGCTCCTTTTCAGAGAGAATCTGATTCTTCTTCTCATTAAGTGCAGTAACAAGGGAACTTAAAGCTTGCAAAACCCTCAAAATTGCAGCCCCATCAGATGAAGTTGTACTAAGAAGGGCCTTTTCTACTTCTCCAAAAATATGCAACTCATCCATGGCAGACTTGATTAGACTTTGTATGGAACTAGCTAGCTCAGTAATGAAAAGGTGACAATGAACAGGTGATATTGCAACCAACTTTTTGAGAACTTCTGCCACAAGATTGTAGGCATTATCTGACAATCTGACAAGAAAGAAACATGTCAGAACAATTGAACAAAAAAAAAAAGTCAACTCTCAAACCACTTCTGAACAACCTCCCATCCCAGAGGGTAGAGATTTTTCAACGTCTGGCTTCCAGATAAAAAATAAAAAGATAAAAAACACACAAAACACACACACACACACACACCATCAAAGGAAACCAAGTGAGCGAAGACAACCACAAGAAATCTTAATATAATAACCTCCCACCCTCGGAGGGTAGAGACTTCTCAACCTCTAGTTTCCACACAAAAATAAATAAATAAATAAACACCTTCAAATTCACAACGATGAAATTACTAACACAAAAGATAGGCAAATTGCTCTTCAGTTGTGTTATCCCTGTGCAGATACTTTAGAATATCACCTTTAACTGCTTTGTGTTAAATTTGGAAATCTATTTGAAAAGGTAAATATCAAGATCTTGTATAAAAGTCAATTAAATAAATATACAACTAAGTTCTGCAGAACATGCAGCAATAATAGAGCCAACTTCCGAGGGGGGAAATTAAGATATAAAAATTGGTCAAGTGACAGTGTTACTCCACATTCACCTCATAAGGCCCCAGTAAATTCCTACTTTCCTTTCAAAAATACGTAATGGATTTAATTTCCTTTAGTACAAGAAGTCAAAATTGGAAGGACAAACCAGCAAGGTAAGAACATTGAAATAGCTTAAGGAAGAGCTCTAACATACCCTTCTCTTGCAAGCAATGAACAAAGAAGCCGAAGTTCTACTTGTGGCAGCTTAGTAAGAACATTGCTAAAATTGCCTTCTTTCTGTGTACCAGACGAAACCGCCTTCAAGGAACCATCAACCTCATCTAAAGCAGCACCAGAACCAGTACTCATATCAGCATCTGAGGTGGAAATTTGAGGACCAGCTTGTTGTTCAGGACCAGATGAGCCAGGCTCATCAGATGAATTTGGTTTAGTTCCAGCATTATCAATGATAACATCTAATAAATTTAGCAGCTACAAAACAACCGAAGTGACGTTAGAATAATTTAATATCTAGAAATTTAGTAATGAGAAATAGAGAAATCACAACCAAATAATCACCTGTTCAAGATGTGCAATACTTCTCAAATAAAGTTGTTGCTTCAGGAGTGACATAAGCAAAGCAAGTGGTACATGCTCTTCTTGTTGCTGCTGCTGGTGCAAATCATCCTCTTCAACAACCATTATTGCCTTCCCTCTGGGGTCAGAGTTAACAGACTCTTGCGATACTGGTTGAGGCAGGCTAAATTCAAGAAGAATCTTTGCAACAGAAGGATGATGCCGAGCCAAATAGGTAAGGGTTTCTAAAACACGCCGAGATACCAAAGGAGGAACCCCTGTGAATGGAAGAAACTCAAAAGTAAGGTCATGTTTCCAAAAAAAACGTACTCCTCAACTCTCCACATAAGGGAATATCAAAAGTTCATGAGTAGTTCTAACAGGGAGCCAAAGGGACAGGAATAATTTTGTTATTTTATAGATTAAGGGCCTGTTCTTTAGGCCGGGTTGAGACCCGGTTTGAGTTATAGGCCGAGTCCAAATGGGTTTGTGCCCAAACAAAAAACTTAAACACATATTCCACCACCACACGGTCCGCCCCTCCACCGCCGCCGTCTCACCACCACCACCGCCGGCCTAAACCCTAAACCCCCAAAATCCAATTCTTCTTCTTCTTCTTTTTCTGTTTCAAGCCAAAAAATTTGAGATTGATTGAGTGCAGCAGAGGAGGAGGAAGAGGAGGAGGAGGAGGAAGAAGAGGAGGAAGAAGAAGAAGAAGAGGAGGAGGAGGAAGAAGATGCAGTCTACGTTGCCAGCCGAGCCGCCGCCGGCGCAAAGAAGAAGAGGAGGGCCAGCTTCGCCGGCGGGAAGAAGAAGAAGAGGTCCGGCGGAAGAAGGAGGAGGAGGAGGAGGAGGAAGAAGAGGTGGAAGAAGAAGAAGAAGAAGAAGAGGAGGAGGCCGGTGGCGGTTGCAGGCGGAGGAGGGCGGCGGCGGCACTGGCTCTCAAGTTTTTTGAGGTGAAATTGGTCTTAGTTTTGGGGTTAAGAAATGGGTAAGAAACATTGGGTTGGTTTGGATTTTGGGTTTGAACCCAAAAAAAAGGCCAAACCAGGTCTCAGTTCTGCCAAAAGAACAGGCCCTAAAACATACCATACACAAACCAAAACACACTCCTGAAGGAAATAAAATTGGCAACCAGAAAACCACCTCAAATGGTAGTTAACCAAACTGCAGTAAACCCAAAAACACACTACTAGAGGAGGTCAGTTGACCTTAGGAAGAAACAGGTGTCTAAAAACTTTTGAGACTGAAACTATGAACAATTTACAGATCATCAAATCCTACTTTACTCTCTATAGCACCAGTCTGTAGAGAACAATACTCAACTATTAAACAAAAAACAAAACCTTTATCACAGTATGGGGGTATCAGGAACTGAGGTGTCTGATTAATTTAAACACTATCCCAATAACTTCCACCATATGGGCTTGAGATTCCCAAACCCAATGTATGCTATACATCAATACATAGAAGATGCAATTTTATTATTCATACAGAAATCAATTACACAGATCTCAAGCATTCAAAACCAGCGGGGAAAAAGAGACCCCACATTTTAACTATATATGCAAACTTTCAAGCAGGGGAGCAACCTCTTAAGATGGAAGCAAGCATTTTAGATGGAAAGGGGACCTAAGGACTTAGCAGATAGTTTTATAGTCATCATGTCCGCGAATCAATTATGGATGCAGTGACACCAGTGTGAGAATTGAACCCGGAATTGACTAGAGAATGTACATCATAAAGTGGTAACTCACCATCAACATACTGAGGGCGAGAATATGTCACATGACTCTGGCAAGCATAGAGCCTATAGAGGGGTTCAGCAGCATTGAAATAATTGGAAGGCTTTCTTACATCAAGCATTAACAGGTCCATAAGAATTTTGACCAAAGCTTTTCTCGTTTCAGCATGAGCACAAAGGTTCAAGAGAAGCCTCTGCAGCTGCCCTTTATATAGTGGCTGCAAAAGTGTTTACCAGTATGTTGACATTATGGCAAAAGATGTCAAAGAAAAGAAAGCAAGTACACAAATTCCCAATTGAATACCTGCACAACTCGAAGCAAACGAATCATTGCTTTCAGATCTTCTGTGTCAACTAAAGGCAAGCCATCAGCCTCAATTGGCTTACTTCCAATTGACCTTCGAGCAAGGACTCCACTGGCTCTGTCCAGGCCTTCACCACGTCTAGAAGACTCACCCCTTCGATTCCTAGGATACATACCAAAAAGTGTCCGATTGTACCTTCGAGCAAACCTTTCACGCAACATGTTTGCCTCAGCCACCAATGCAGGTGTCAGATTTGCAAGAATGGCATCAGATGAAGTCAAAAGGACCTGCAGATGTTGGCAAACAAACATAAAGTATGGGAGGAGAATGGACATTATGTGAAACCAGTAGAGCTACTAAATCAACAGCAAAGAAAGAATACCAACGTAAAATGTACCTCTTCCCTTAACTCTGAAGGAAATGTTGCAATGATAGAAACGGTGTCCATCTCAACAGGTTGACCTTCCAGCTCTTGTGATTGGTGCAGCCTTTGGGCTCGTTGCTGAGCCAAGACTTCTTCTCGAATATCTGGGGGAAGAGCAGCAAGAAATTCAGGATCAATATCACCATTGTTCTGTGGCTCAGCATTTTGAGGTTGAGCTGCTTGACCCTGCTGAGCAGAAAGAACCTCAGCTCGCAGCTCCTCAGGAAGCGCTTCAAGGAATGCAGGATCTATTGATCCAGAGTCACCATCAGCATTAGGTTGCCCATCAGCTGCAACACCTTGCTCTGCTTCTTGACTAGGGTTTTCAGAAACCTCAGTCACACTATGAAGAGGAGCATCCCTTGCACTTAGAGGTGCAGCATTTCCAAATGATACATTAGCCCTCCTGGTTCGATCCCCAGCACCCTGCCTATCTCCACCATCATCATGACCATCGGCACTCCCAATTTCAACATCCAAACTACGAAGACTCTCCCCCAAAGTTGCCCCACTACCACTACTTTCTTGACTGACTGCTTCAACATCCCTCACAACAACATCATTTTGCTCAAACTGCATCTCAGCAGATTGAGGCTGTCTGGTTGAGGCATCTGCCTCCGGTATTGATTCATTAGCTACAGTAGCAGAACCGGAAACAGCTGAGGTATCTATCACAGTGGAAGAGGTAGGAGGCATAGGAGGCACACTCCCACTTTCATTGCTGCCATTGTCTGCTGTTCCTGCCACCATCCCAGTAGGTCCAGGGGGATTACTGACCTCTTTACTTTCTGATGCCACCACAGTGTTATGCTCGGAACGCCTCTCAGGGGCTGGGCGCCTCAGCTGAGAAACCAGTAATTCTTCAAGACCTTGAGGAATTGCTGATGCATTTGATCCACCACTTTGCTGGTGATCATTGGCCCACAAATTAAAGCGGTGCCCGTGCCGTCCATTTCTTAGTGAGCGGAAAAAGGAATCTACACGAGAAGATGTTGCCTCCAGGTTTCTATCAGCATAAGAATCACGAGCATTCACTGGCAAAACAAGGATGATAAAACAGATGTCAGTGCTGAAGGAATAAATTGAATAAAACTTGAAGAATAAAAAATATAAAAAATAAGAAAGAAAGAAAAGCTTCTACAAAAGCACATAGCAAAAACTAAAATAAATGTAAAGCTAATAAACAGTCTTGGAGAACCTATTTGTGAAGAAGATGGTTCTACTAGAAGCGGATGCTGAGAAGGAACGGTGCTGTCACTGCTTCTACCCAACAAATTGTAGATGGACGTAGTACGACCTTGACGCCTGGAGCCAAAAACTTCAACAGGCATGACATGTAGAGTTTCACTGTTAAAGCTATTTTCCCTCCCAAGAACTTCAATATGATCAAATACATTTATGCCATTCATTCCACCTCCCAACCTCAGTATTACACCATCCTCATCATCCTCATCATCTTCCTCCTCTTCTTCCAATACCTCCTCATCAAACTCATCTTCATCAATTTCATGTTCATCTTGATCTGTATCAAGGTGCGGCAAGTGATGCACTTCATCTTCCTCAAGAACATTGTGTTCCTCGTCATCGCCATCTTCATCAACCTCGTCGACGTCATCACCTGACATATCATCATCCTCATCCTCATCTTCTTCCTCTTCCTCGTCTTCTTCATCAATGCTCTCCTGCACATCTGGCTGAATTTCAAATCTTATCTCCACAGATTCAAGGCCATTTTCAACACCCCTAATAACATCCTCGGAATTTTCATGCATGAATTCATCTTCATGGGCAGAAAATCCTCCATTAATATCCTGGTCATGTTCCATGTCATCTGTTACACCCTCGGATCCACCAAAGTTCTGGACTTCACTGAAAGACTCAACATTCTCAACTGGTAATATGTTTGCATTCGCTTGGGGCATTGTTTCCATTGACTGGGACATATCAGCAGTATTCTCCATTTCTCTAGACTGAGTATTAGCAGAAGGTTTCACTAGCTGCTCCCCTCTTCCTGAATTTGAATCAGCGGCATGAACATGCTCCTTGGTCACCAATTCCAAAACCTTCACAAGGCCAGTGACCACCTTTGGTGACTCGGCATGATCCAGATCTAATACATGAAGAACTCTGGTTAGAGATTGAACAAGACCCACATCAACAAAAGTTAATGAGGCCTCAGCCGAAATATACGAGCCAGTAGGGGTACGCGCACTCAGAACGTCATTGAGGAAATCAATAAAAGCTTGAATATCAATATCAGGACCCCTAAACCCTTTAGCTGAATCAACAAAATCATTCAAAACATAGCTAATCTCAGTAAAAATCCTCTTCCTAGCTTCTGTTGAACGAACACAAGATGCAATCAGAAACTGGTTAGCCCTGCTTGCCAGTTTATGCCTCCAATCTACCTCTGTCTTCCTTTCCTTTCTAGAATTTTTCAGATGTGGTAAAAACTTATGAAGAATATGGTGAAAAATCCCAGCATTAGAACCCCGTTCTGGCCTGTAGATGCCAGCTTCAGAATCTTTCCGAAGCACGACATGAATAGATGATGCATACATCAGCAGAATCTCAGTTAGAAGCTTCAACACAAACACAATCTTTGCCATGGTTGCTGAAGACTCCTGCTCATTAACCTCATTCTCATCAGATGAAGATGCAACGGCTTTCCCTTTGCCTTTCGATCCAGAAATATCAATGTCCATATCTGCCAACAATGAGTTATCCTTCGTCAAGGAATCTTCTTTGATTGGAGGCTCAAAAGTAATTACTGTTTCCAACAAAAGCTCAATCACATTTACAAAGCTATGAGGAAGTTTCCTATGAGCTTTGATATTCTTTGAACTTGCGTCAAGTAGCTTCCCATGCCCAGCCCCAGGAGATAGCGCATTCATGTGACCCAAATTAAGTTTCCCTTCACTGTTCTGCAGTTTATCTTTCTCCTCTGCTTTATCCTTCTCCTTTTCTTTTTCCTTAGATTTATCTTTCTCCCGCTCTTTCAGCAAAACAATAAATGGCCTCTCACCAACCATCTCAATCTGGCAAACAGCCTGAGCAGCTTTCATGAAGATCACAGGATCGCGCTGGATAACAGAAGTCAAATTCAAAAGAAAATTGCGGGGTGTAAGCCTTCCAGTAGACTGCCTGTTGGCTGCAGTTGCAACACTATGCCGTATTTCAGATTCCATTGCTTGCTGAAGGGTCTGGGGATCTTCAAGAATATGACGGATTATGGTAGCAGCAGTGTTATCAAACCCAACAAATAGGCTATTTGTGGGCAAAGAAAGCAATGAATGAAGACCTCCTGCATCAAGAAAGCTAACAGCAATGGAATGAGTTCTTGTAAGAGTAGAACATAGCTGCAGAACAGCATGCATGGTATCAGAAGGAAGCTGCCTTTTAATACAAGCACAAGCTATTTCAACAAGTTTTTTTTGCTCCTCTACATCCAAGTGCTTAGCAGATAAGCCCAATGCCGTCTGCAACTTGTTTTGTCTATCCTCGTCAATCAAAACTGATGCCTGACTGCCAGCCTCATCCTTCTTTAAAAAATCTGAAACATCAACATTTAACTTCTGATCAACTTGAGCAAGGCGGTCGATGGCAACAAATCCTGCTGTTACCCATTTAGGAACTTGAGAAGTCTCTTGGTCGCATGCAGACGAATTCCAGTTTAAAAGGAGGTCTGATGCAACCTTAACCAGGCCATTCTTTGCCGCAACTTCCCGAGCAGCGGCATCTTCATTTAACATCAACGCAAGAACATGGAATACAGAAGAGAGCATATTGATGTTTCCAGTGTCAGAGATGTTTACACAAAGCTTCACCTGGTCAATAAGGAATGAAACAACATGGGACCTGCTATGACCATCATTCTGGGAACATATCATCACAAGTAGGCCTCTAACAGGAAAAGCCAGAGAGTCTTTCATTTGCAGAAGCTTTCTGCAGGTTGACAGCAAATCATCAACAGGAGGTGGTTGCACCAGATCTTCCTCAACAGATTGACCAGATTCATTTGCAGTCTCGTCCTTTGTCTCTGATCCAGAGTTCCCAAGGGACATAGCAAGTGCACGGGCAAGTTCATCATCTTCCTGGATTTCCTCTGGATGTGAGAATAACCATTCCATTGCCAGCTCCACACTATTAGAACCAACCTGTCTCAAAGCCTCTTCAGCCCGGGACCTCGAAAAACCCATTTCGACAATTGTTGAAATAGTTGATTCATTTGGGGGAGGGCCAGCCACCCGGGTTGCATTACTACTGATGTTCTTCACTTCCACTCCAGAGTAAACATGTTTCATAATGCTAATCAGTGTGGCAATAAAATCATGATTGCATTCTGTAAACTGTGGGTGAGTCCATACAGGAAGCACTGCTTTCAGTACCATAGATTGAAGGACCTTTACAAATGTCTCAGCATCACGAGGAAACGAAAGATCCCCACTCACCAAAGGCTGAGTAAGCAAGTGCTTTGTAAAAGGAGATAAAATGAATGATGAAGTTGCCAGATGGTCCATAAGTTTACCGTAGCTGGCTAAGGGACCATATATCCATGGCTGATCTGCTTCTTCTACTTTATCCTGCCTTGAAACCCCCTCATCAGTCTCCATGGGAGAAGAAGGACCTCTGTTAACAGCCAAAAGCAACTGACTAGTAGCTTCAAATGTGGTCAAAATGGATTGGATCACTCCACGTCCATACAAGCAGTTTAGGATAACAGGATTACAAGAGTCAGGCTTGTCCAGTAAAATTCCATCAATAAACTCAACAACCTTGCCAAAATAGCGACACTTGGTGGATATAGGTGCCTCTGATCCACCATGGATTACATGGCCTCCAAAGTTCATGTGATCTAATGTAATTAAAGCAAAGATAGAAGCGACTGATTTTGAAGGAGGAGACACATTGAGCATATCATCTCGCCGACGTGACGGAAGAAGCATAACCTTTCCCAGCTCTTGAAACAAATGGGTAATGTGAATGGATAATGATCTCATCATATCACAACAGGAATGATAATAGGATCTCTGCCGCTCTTCATCCTTCCCACCTTTAGGCTCACTTCCATTATCAGACCCAGACTGCTGAGATTGATGACTAACCCCTGACCGTGGATTTGAAACACCATCAACACCCTGTAGTTGCTGAAGACCAGATGCACGAGTGAGATCACGATATAGATTGATCAGATCAAAAAACTGTGATTCAACACTCCATCCAGACATCCTTCTTCTAAGCAAGGGGTCGAGAAACTGCCTGAAAGAGTTGAACCTTTGCTCTTCAGAATCAATCATATCCAACTCGTTCTGCTGTGACTCATCAACAGAGACAGTAGCATCGTCCTCTACTTCAACCTTCGCATCTTCAAGAAGACCAATCTGCCACAGGACTTCACGGTGAATTCGCCCAATATCTTCCAAAACAGACTTGCTTTCATTCCCAAATTCTGTAAGCAATGCAGTTACCCAGCGATTGTCTTTTGAGGCTGCCAGAAATAGGAGGAACTCAATTATAAAGAGTGAAGAAAATATTCCATTATCTGGAGTCGCCCTAGGGTCCAGCAGAAAAAATCCAGATACATCACTAAATGCAGCCAAGGCCTTTTTCAGATTATCCTTGAGAGAAGAACAAAAGGCACGAGCTAAGGGTGCCGAATGATGCTGAGTGAAACTCTTGAAAACCATAGTGCTGTGTAATGCTATAGACATTCCTTCAGAAGACTGTGCAACACTTGGCCTCAAAAGAAGTTTGAATAAAGCTTCGATTCCAGACTTTTCAACAAATAACCTACATGTTTCAGAATTTTCCATTGTCCTGTGGACAAGCACCATCACATGGAAGATGCTTAGTTGGATGAACTGCTCATTGGTAACTCCTTCAGAAGTTGAACCAGATGCATCAACCAAGCTGCAAGGACCCATGTTCTCTTTGTCTTCAGAATCCATCTCCATAGCAGTACTTCCATTAGATTTTCCTATTGGCTCTACAGGCTTAGCATCCCCAAGCATTGCAATCTTATTAATAATTTCAATAATCAGATCAACACCAGTACCTCGTAGTGAAGAAACATGGCGCAAAAGCTCTTCCACAGCATTTGCCAGAGGGACAATACCTTCATTCATAGAGACCACATATTTTTTTTCGGTAAATATGTCTACAAGAAAGCGAAGTGCTGAAGTTTCCTTCACAGCCTCCAAACCCTTGGCATTAAGACAAATTGCACCAAGGCCATTAGGAACACATGTAAGAGCCTTTGATGAAGGTAATATACCAGCTACTACTGATGAAAGAAAAGCATTAGGAAGACCCAACTCATGCAAAGCAGGAAAACATGTAGGGTCCTTGTGAATCATTTCACTCATTACAGTCACAGTTGAGTAGTAAATATCCCCTCCAAACTTATCCACGTTGCCAAAAATGAGAGAGAGTGTGGCTGGTAAGGAACCATCATACGAATTCTGGGATCTTGTTGAATTTGCTGGGGCATAAGTTGCAGAACCAAGTGCCTTCAGTAGAACCCTGATGAGTCTCTTTTGAGAATATATGTGCTCTGTATTTAACCTGGAACATTCTCCAATACCCATTGAACTCTCACCTGCTCCTGCCAAATCAATCACTCTGTGTACTTCTATCTCCAATCGATGAGCCAAAAGCTCCACCCCACCCAAATCCTTGAAAAGTGTCACAGCTGCATTACTGTAATCTAGGAGCTTTTGTAGAGTTTTAACTGCTAAGCACACAAGATGTAAGTGTGTAGGATCAGAATCCTCTAAAAGAGGTAAAAATGCAGGAACCATCCCTGAACCTCTAATCACACTCCCAGAACTTGAAGACGATATTACATGAAGCAAGTAGAACTGAACAAGTGCTTCCACAAAGGCAACAGATGAAGGATCACTGGAGTTATTTAACGATAATATTGCTCTTTGAAGCACATTCAGAAGAATCATCCGATTACCACCAGCAAAGCTTATGCTTGAACCACTCAAAATCCTTGCCCGCTCATGTGATGATGAATATGCAGCTAATTGAGCTGCCAAAGCATTCATTGAGAGTGTTCTAATAGCTCCAGATATGTTTTCTTCAGACCTCACAATCCTGATTAACTCATTTGTGTATTCCGGCTCATTTGCAAAAAAAGAAACAAGTTCATCATGAGAATCATTAGATTGGACAAGCACAATGAAGGAAAGAAGACAAATCTTGCTGTACAGCCTGCATACTCTTGGAGAACGGAATGCATGGGCATATCTGATTCTTGTCAGCAGTGAGAAACGATGCTCAGGGGGGACATTGTACTGTTCAATGCACCACTTCATAAGAGACAGATCATCTTCTTTCCTCATATGGAGATCAGGCAGGTGTATTACATTTGTACCAGAAGATGCTAAGCCATCATTTACTCCCTCAGTACTTTGAGAGCCAGCCCCATGCAATTCATAGTAAAGGGTTGACCCCAGAAGATACTGTGCTTTTCCAGCATCATTTTCCACATCAGATGGAAACAAAGATAACCCTTCCTCCTGGTTCTTTTCATTGACTGTTACACAAGAGTACAAACCCAAGCCCTCTTCCTTGCTTCCCCACCCCTGTGCGAGCGATAAAAGGCAGCTGTTTACTGACCCACATCCAACCAACTTCCCACTGGCATGCAACTTGGATGGATTTATTTTTACCAGTGCACATAGAGTCTCTAAAGTTGCTATGAGGATTTCTGGATCAGTTGAAGCAAGCAAAAGCTTGAAATGCTGAAAACAACAAGAAAAACAGATCAGGCAAATATTTCGCAGATGAACATTCAGAAGTTGTGGATTCAACTCATCATTGAGAAGGATGTTTACTTCTCCTTTCTCCAAGCATAAAAAATTCTTAATGAAAGCGTTCAACTTACCTCTAATCCACTAAATGAGCTCTTGTTATGGCAATTTTCTAATATGATTTCCATAACCCGCAAAACTTGGAGAACTGCTTGCTTCGGAAATGGACTAGCATCTACCAGACTATCAGATAAGAGGAGGTCATTTCTACAAGATATGTATGCCTTGAAATATGCATCAAAATGAAGAAACAATGGCCTCCAATGATGAAAGTTTCCCTGAAAAAGAAGCATCGTGTATCAGATAAAAGAAACAGCAGAAGGCAGATAATCTCATGTAAACCTGAAGTAGGCAAAATCAGAGAAGAAAGGAGACCAGAAGAAGAGAAGGGTAAAGACTAACCTTCCCATACTCCCACCTAAATCCAGAAAGAGGTATGGCTATATCTTGTAACGGGCACTGGATCACCTTGTCGATGAATGCTTTTACCTTTTTAGGCTGCATAACAATTGTAAAGAATCAGAATATGCAAACACAGATGATGATAAGAAACATCCATGCACGGTACATATCCATATAAGCTGATTAAAAGAGGGACATCCATGCACCAAGCTGGCTGCATGATAGAGACGAAGAAATAAAGAAGCACAATGTTTTTAACTATAGATTAGTAGTTCCAACATCCATTTTCATCTTCTTATTTATTGTTCTCATTTTGATTAAGTAAAACTGTGGCCATCAACACTGTCCTGGAAGTTTTTGGGGGCAAAAACACAAGAAGCCTTATTATCACACACTTGTCCTAGAGGGATACAATTTAACCGTTGCTTAAAAAAAAGACACCAATAAGCACCTTTGGATTAGATGGCTATTCATCTTCTCCATTTGGTTTGAAGAACCTCTTTTGGTGCCAAATTTTTAGTCTGTCTTGAATCAGAATTAATTTTCATATAAAAAATCAATAAGACATTTACCAAGGAAGCAGCATCTCTTTAGAAAGAACCCATTCAGGAATAAATAGACTACTTTATCCCTCAAGATAAGGCATAGAAAATGGTTCATTTACTTTCTCCTCTTAAAAAATAAATTAACATCTTACATTGAACTTGTTCATTACGCGGCCTATTTGCTCCAATAGAGAATAAAAGTAAAATATTGGGTTTCATCAACTCATAATGCTCCCTGATGGTGATATGCTTAAGGTGTAGATATTATAAAACCATAATTCTACAGATTCATGTTTCATTTTGTAAAGTGTTATTATGGATGACGGGGTGATGGGGGGAGGGGGTGGAGAATGGTGCATGATTTATGCTTGAATCTCTGAGAACGTTGGTACTTTTGAGTTCTCATAGCTTTTCACTAAATAAACTATCTTTACAACTAGAATAATCAACACCATAATAACATGAATATTATGCCAGAAAGTCACAAACAAATGCTGATCCAATGCTTAGAATCACTTCTTAACAATCCTAAGACTCAGTGTTTGCCCATAATATATTGAGCTAGTAGCACTATCCAGGCTGGAAATAATGCTAATCAATTCTGAATAAAACCAAAGACAATAAAAATAAACTGAAAAATCATAACAGTGCCAAAAATTCAATGTCAATATAGAAAAACATTTCCGTACTATGACTTATGCCCACAAAAAACTAACTATATTTTTGACAACTAATGCCAAATTAGTAAATTAAAGGCTGTAGCACAATGTAGAAAATACTTGGATGGAAATCCATTCTGCAAATGAGCCTGCAGATGTTTATCGTCACTCCACATAGCAGTTATTCAACCAATTTATCGTGATGGCTCCACCACACTTTATTTTTTTAAAATGAAAAATAATAAATAAATAAACCCAAACAGGCTATAACATATTGTTTGTATCTATGTGTGTATACAACCATACCATTTACCAATTAAGAATGTCTGATCACAAATTTGTTAGAACATAACAGTATCGAAAGTGTATTACACATTATTCAAAGTAGTCACTGACTTGATTTACATAACAAAACATGCACCCATTACCATCCAGTATATACTAAAAAAGTTGCAATTTACATAGGCATAGACACAAGGACATGAGAAATTCCAACAAAATACTCAGGCTTCAATAAACCATTAGAAACTATATAAAGCCTTGTGAGTTCAAGTGCATTTAAATTTCCAATAGCAACTGAGCGGAAACATAAATTTTTAAACTAGATATGCATGAAATTATACATTTTGAGGGAAAAAGCATTACAATATGAACAAAAGGTATCAACAACTCTACTAAACAGTAACCTGAACTCGCAACATACACAGATTAACATAGCTCCCTCTATATGGCTCAGAGGAACAATCATATTTAATGGATTTTTCGACAAAGAAAATAATGCCCATGTCAAGACCTAATCAAACAATCATCACCAAAACTCTTATGCAATGAAAAGAAACGCATTCTCCGACAAAAAAAATGATGCCCATGCCAATACCAATCAAAAAATCATCATTAAGAGCCTTGTGTCTATGTCCAGCTCAATAAAACACATTAACAAAACCCTAAAACTCAACCCAACCCTTCACTATCAAACAGTAAATAAAAAAAACCCTAAAGTTTAAACCCTCAAAGCAGCCATACGCATGTCAACAAGAAGTTCAGCGTGCGGAAAAGAAAAAAACATACCGGCTCAGAATAGAGCTTAACAGAGGGACCGATTGCTCCTTCGCCAGAAAGAAGTTGCCGCAGCCTCGACGGCAAGCTCGATCTTAGGCTATCCATATCAAAAACTCTACTGCCCTATAACCTATCCAGTATTTACTGCACGGCCAAAAAAAAAATCAAACAATCAATAACCAACAAACCGATTCGAATACAATAATTCAACAATTAAATAACTTAAACCCTAAAATTAATTCCACTACTCATGAATAATAAACGCGACGCACAATAAGCCTATACTCCACGCCTCTGCGTGTGTGAGTGAAGTACGGAAAAATAAAAAACCCCAAAAAAAAAAAAAAATTTGCTGACCTGCATAAAGGAGGATGGATTCTTTGGACATTCAAACTATACAGAATTTTGGAGAAGATTTGCGGATGGTTAAAATCTATTAATGAAAAAAATCAAGGGATAAATGGGTTAAAAAGGGGTCCAAGAAGAGAAGAATTGTGTAACCCTGAAGAGAGAGAGGTTGGAGGGGGAAGACTTGGGCTACACTGAGGAGGGGTTTTGTTTTTTATACGCAGAGTGCAACAGTCTCCCGTTTTGTGGACTGTAGAGAGGCGGTTTTGCAAATTGACCCCTCGGTTTCTGGTTTGTTCGATTTTTTTACCCCTTCATTTTTTTCCTATTCACTTTCCAACTTTTCATCATTTTTCACAGGCAATAATTGGTAAGCACAAATTGTTTTTAGAGTGCAAATGATTAGATCTTTGTGTCTTTTGTTTCAATTTTGGGCTATTCAAAACCTTTTTTTTTTTAGGTTATTGTGATTGATCAAAAATGATGATTGAGTATTCGCAATAAATGGTCTCTTTTTTCAAAGTCTCGTTTTTTAAATTTAAAAAACGGTTGATTGGACGGTTTTTTTTTTTGTCGGATGATTGAGTATTCGTGATACATGAACAAGTATATGTGATAAATGAATAAGCATAACGTGATAAATGAACAAGTATAACGTGTCTCTTTTTATTAACGGATCTGATTAAATTCAAAAAACGGTTAATCTCTTGTGAAATGAGCTGATTAAATTTAAAAAACGGTTAGTCTCTTGTGAAATGAGCTAATTAAATTTAAAAACGGTTAGTCTCTTGCGAAACGGGCTAATTAAGTTTGTAAAATAGTTATTCTCTGGTGAAACGGGTTGATTAAATTTAAAAAACTGTTATTCTCATGTGAAACGGGATGATTAATTTTCAAAAAACGGTTATTCTCTTGTGAAACAAGTTCACTGTCCAACCGCCTCTATACGCGCATTACTGGAACCGACAATTCCAGAACCGAAGCCATGTCTACGCGCGTTTTAACCACGCGTTGTTAATTCCTTTTCTTTCCTTATTTTTTCATACATTTTAATAACATCTCTACTTCTACTTGTACTGTTTAAGTTCAAAATATAACTCTTTCATTCTAAAATATCATCTTACACTAAAAATAAAAACAATTGCAAAGTGAAATTGTTTTTCAAATGCAAATGATTTGTATTTTTTTCTTCTTAGCCTATTTTTCTAAATTTAAAAAATAATTTATTTCATGTGAATAGGGCTGATTGTGCTTTTATTTTAAAAAAAAACGTCGGATTGTTGATTAAAGTAATGTATGGTTGAGTAACAAATAAACAGCCATAGTTGTAACTCTTTGCACGAGTCAGTTCTCTATAAAATTGAAAAACTAACTCTTGTGAAGTGGGTTAAATGTGCATTGAATGTGCAAACACTTCTATATGTGTGTTTTAACATCGTGTTGTTCGTTTATTTTCTCCCCGTTTTCTTTTTTCAGATATATGAATCTCATTGTCATCAATTACTTTTCAATTTTATATATAACCCTTTCATTATAAAATATCAATCTTATTTATTCCAAAAAAAAAAAAATCACTCTTGCACTCAAAATAATGCTCATACAATTTTTTATTTTTTTTACGAATTCGAATGATTAGATCTTGTGCCCTTTTCTTTCAATATTTATGGGGTATTCAAATTTTTTTTTTGTTGGTTATAATATTGATCAAAATAATTAGGGTGAAATGCATCAAATACTATTTAACTATCGGGTTTTGCAAAAAATACCTTCCTTTAAAAACTCCAAATACAAGCACTTTACTTTCAAAACGTGCGGCCAGTATCATTTTCGCCCTAACGGCCATTAACTCAATGACGGGACGAAAAACTCAGGGGCAAAATCGTCTTTTCACTGCTCATCTTCCCCACATTTTTTTTAAAACAAAAAAACTGAAGAAAATCAAAAACCAGGAAGAAAAAAAAAACCAGGAAATCGTTTTCTTCAGAAACCAGAAGAAAAAAATATATGAATAAAACAATTTACAGGAAATCGTTTCTTCAAAAACAGAAGGAAAAAAAAATATGAAGAAAACTGTCGTTCACAACCAACCCGAATTGGTTTCTGAATGGTTTTTGAAGAAAACGATTTCCTGAAAATCGTTTTCTGCAAAACCCAAAACCCCTACGTTTAAACTGAAGAAAACGATTTCCAGGAAATCGTTTTCTTCATTTTTTTTTTCTTCAAAAACCATAAAACGTCTTTAGGAACCAATTCGGGTTGGTTGTGAACGACGGTGGAGACAGACCCATTTACAGAAACATGCTCAATTCACCAAAATATGCTCGGACGAGTACTCAGAGGGCATCTGAAGAAGAAGAAGAATACTCAATTTCCAGTCCTCGGTGGGCATCGGAAGAAAAAGCTCGATTTCCAGTCCTTGGTGGGCATCGGAAGAAGAAGAAGAAGAAGAAGCTCGATTTCCACCCTTCTTCTTCTCTGCAAATCCGTTTTTTACTTTTTTTGGTCTTCGTATATATATTTTTTTCTTCTATTTCTGAAGAAATCATTTTCTTCATTTTTTTTTTCTCCTGGTTTTTTATTTTCTTCAGTTTTTTTGTTTTAAATTTTTTTTTGGGAAAGATGAGCAGTGAAAAGACGATTTTGCCCCTGCATTTTTCGTCCCGTCATCGAGTTAACGGCCGTTAGGGCAAAAATGGTATTGGGCGCACGTTTTGAAAGTAAAGTGCTTGTAATTGGAGTTTTTAAAGGAAATTGGTATTTTTTGCAAAACCCGATAATTAAGTGGTATTTGGTGCATTTCACCAAAATAATTATTGAAGATTCACAATAAATGATCAAGCATAATCATATCTATTTTTTTAAGTCTCTCTTTTTAGTTTAAACAAGGGTTGATCTCATGGGAATCAGGTTGATTGTAATTTTTTTTTTGTTATTGTTGAGTGGTTGATTAAAGTGATTGGTGTGCATAAAACTAAGTCTTCATTGGGCCTGGCCCAATTGAAGAAGAAATACATAAACAGTAAGAAAGAAAAGACGCATAAAAACTTCAAGCCCAAGTTCAGGTCTGAAAAACCCTCTAAAAACCGAGCCAAAGAAACATGCTTAGGTCGGTTGCCAACTTAGGTCGGTCCCACGGGATTTTCTTAGTAACACCATAAAAATTGAGCTCGGGAAAGTTAGGTCAATTTAATGACAACATTGACACAATAGATAGAAATCATTAGAAGACCAGGAACCCATTTTGAATTCATGCAGAAATTACACAGAGCAATGATGGAAAAGAAGCCCGAAGTCAGGGCATGATAGACAGAAGTGTAAAAGTCATCGCAAAAAGGGGAGAGCAGTTGGAAGTCATCATAGTGCAACGGACATGTCAAAGTATGGCTATATATACTAAGTCATAAGACCAACTAAGGTAGGCAATCTATTTCTACGTTTAAAGCTATCAGTGAATATTGTTTATCATCCTCATTCTTACTGACTTGATCGTCGGAGTTACACCGGGGGAATAGCCCTGCTCATTTTGCTATTTATTTATGGCAACGGAGTACCCTTTAGATCGATCCGAGCTACACCTTCTCATCCGCACTGATCCAAGTTGGAGAGGCCCAGATCCGATCCCTGTTGCTGCTTTCTTTAGCCAAAAATCTCTACTTTGGGCATGAATACTCGAGACTTCCATTGGGCCAGTCGGAGCATCCAATACCGGACATTTTGCGTTACATCAGTGATTATTGATTTTTTTTGCAATTAATAAACATGTATATCATTTTACTAGTTGTTCACTATAAATTGAAAAATAATTGGTCGCTTGTGAAGCATGCACATTCACCGAGCATCGCCTCTATACGCGCGTTTTAATCACGTGTTGTTCATTTATTTCATTCCTTCTTTTTTCAAAAATATTAATCTCATCGCCAATAATTAATTTGATGTTCAAAATATAACTCTTGAATTCTAAAATACCAGTCTTGCACTCAAAATAATTACTAAATACATTGGTTTTTCCGATATTCAAGAATTTTCTTTTGGGTTGTATGATTAATCAAAATAACGAAGGAGAAGGTCGATCATAATTTTTATTTTATTTTTTGAGTCTCGTTTTTAACATTTAAAAAACGGTTGATTGAATGTTTTTTTTTTTTGGTCGGATGATTGATTAAAGTTCTGACTGAGTATTCGTGATAAATGAACAAGTATAACATGATAAATGAACAAGTATAGCGTGATAAATGAACAAGTATAACGTGAGAAATGAACAAGTATAACGTGTCTCTTTTTACGAACTGGTCTGATTAAATTTAAAAAACGGTTAGTCTCTTGTGAAACTGGCTGATTAAGTTTATAAAACGGTTATTTTCGGGTGAAACGGGGTGATTAAATTTAAAAAACAGTTATTTCCTTGTGAAATGGGATGATTAAATTTTAAAAAACAGTTATCCTCTTGTGAAACAAGTTGACTGTCCAACCGTCTCTATACGCGCGTTATTGGAAATGACGATTCCAGAACCAAAGTCATGCCTACGCGCGTTTTAACCACGCACTATTAATTCCTTTTCTTTCCTTATTTTTCATACATTTTAATAACATTTCCACTTGTTACTTTTTAAGTTCAAAATATAACTCTTTCATTCTAAAATATCTCCTTACACTCAAATAAAAACAATTGCTAAGTAATTGTATTTTTTTTTCTTAGCCTATTTTTCGAAATTTAAAAAATAGTTTATTTCTTGTGAATAGGGGTGATTGTGCTTTTATTAAAAAAAAAATGTCGGGTTGTTGATTAAAGTAATGATTGAGTAACAAATAAACAAGTATAGTTGTAACTCTTTGTACGAGTCAGTTCTCTATAAAATTGAAAAACTAACTCTCGTGAAGTGGGTTAAATGTGCAAACACTTCTATATGTGTGTTCTAACATCGTGTTGTTTGTTTATTTTCTCTCCGTTTTCTTTTTTCAGACATATGAATCTCATTGTCACCAATTAGTTTTAAATTTTATATATAACCCTTTCATTCCAAAATATCAATCTTATTTATTCCAAAAAAAATTTTAAAAAATATCAATCGTAAACTCAAAATAATGCTTAGTTCAAATTTTTTCTTTTTCGAATGCGAATGATTAGATCTTGTGCCCTTTTTTTTCAATATTTATGGGAAATTCAATATATTTTTTTTGTTGGTTATAATATTGATCAAAATAATTATTGAGTATTCACAATAAATGATTGAGCATAATCATATCTCTTTTTTTAGTCTATGTTTTTAGTTTAAACAAAGGTTGATCTCATGGGAATCAGGTTGATTGCAATTTTTTTTGTTATTGTTGAGTAGTTGATTAAAGTGACGATTGATTTTTTTTTGCAATTAATAAACAGGTATATCGTTTTACTAGTTGCTCACTATAAATTGAAAAACAGTTGGTCGCTTGTGAAGTATGCGCATTCACCGTGTATGCGCGTTTTAACCACGTATTGTTCATTTTTTTTCATTCCTTTTTTTTTTTTTTTTCAAACGTATTAATCTCATCGCCACTAATTAATTTGATGTTCAAAATATAACTCTTGAATTCTAAAATACCAGTCTTAAAAAAACGATGGAGAAGATCGAGCATAATTGTTTTTTTCTTTCCGAACCTCTCTTTTTTGGGTTGTATGTTTTTTTATTAATGGATGCATAAACTTTTGTTAGGAAATAGTGAAAAACTCCCTTCAAGG
This sequence comes from Leptodermis oblonga, assembly GCA_016801395.1. Classification (NCBI taxonomy): domain Eukaryota; kingdom Viridiplantae; phylum Streptophyta; class Magnoliopsida; order Gentianales; family Rubiaceae; genus Leptodermis; species Leptodermis oblonga. Next base: position 38,523,581 of record CM028752.1, read on the forward strand.
GATATGAAAAGAAATCAAATAAAAAACTATATTCAACATTGATCGTTAAATTTAGGAGGTTCGGAATGAAATTAAAAAAATCCTTAAATTAAATTTTCATAAAATCTTCAACATCTTTTAGATGCATAATTACTTGTAAGAGTATTAGTTTTAAAAAAATTTGTAATATCGGTACACTGTATGAAAAAAGTATTACACACGCGAGCTTAGATAAATATATAGAGTTATTATTGTAATTTTCATTAAATTTGTTGGCTTCTAGATAAATATACAAAGTTAATATTATAATACCATAACCTTAAAATAAATAAACAAACTTTGTTTAGAGTTTCGTTAAATATGTGGGCCTTAATAAATATAAATATCCAGTTTTACAATATTAGACCGTTAAATAAATCAGTAAATTCGTGTAACATTTCATCAAGTATGTGCATTTAACAAATATTGTGTAGAGATAATATTATAATATTCAGCCCTAAAAGTTTTAGGCCTCGGCCAATTGCCCAGGTTGCCCCGTTCATGGGCAGACTTAAACTCTACCCTCATCCTCCCAAGGTAAAATAACTAATTTTGGAATTTGTCAATCACATAATAATAAGTGAATAAAACTAATTAAAGTGTGTGATATTATTAGAATTTTTTTTTCGGTGCACTTCCACACCCCCACCCACCCCAAAAACTCGTTTGAAAGTTTCAGATGGAAATGACTCGAATTTACGTTGTTAGAATTGACAAATTGAGAAGAGGCATACTAAACGCAGTAACCGTTTTACTATTCGCAGTAACATTCCTCTATGAAAAGACAAAAATATCCCTGGTCCAAAGTGAAAAAGAAAAGGAAGAAAACTGAGTACTGTTCACCCATGCGTGAACAGTAAGTACTGTTCACCCATGGGTTTACCCGGTTTAAAAAAAAAGTGAAGAAATACCGCCGACCGCAGGCGGTATTTCCCCGGAAATACCGCCTGCGGTCGGCGGTATTCCGAGAATTCCGTCCGGGGTATATAGAGAATTTATGCAAACTAATTTAAAGTAAAAAAATAAATACAGTGTTTACTTATAGTGTAATATAGATCGTACTCGGGTATACCGGCCATATTTGAATAAACGTGTCAGTGATGAAATAGAAAACAAGTGTTTCTGCAGTTTAATGTAAATGGAAAATAACTAACTCTGAAGGTTGAAAAAATGAAATAAACTTGGCACCTTACTTATAGGTAAAAAAATGGAAGAAAAATAATTTTTAATCATAAAGGGCAATTCGGACTTTTTACAGGGAAATGTTACTGCGTTTAGTAAAACGGGTGAACGGTACCCGTGGGTGAACAGTACTGTTCACGCACTGGTGAACAGTATCCGATTTTCTTATTTTTCTTTTTTCTTTTGGGTCAGGGATATTTTTGTCTTTTCATAAGAAAATGTTACTGTGAATAGTAAAACGGTTACTGCGTATAACAATTGCGATTGAAAGAGGAAAAAAGAAATCAAAGTGGATCTCCGAAAATCACTTGAGCTGCTGCTGCAGCGCAACTTTCAAAAGGACATGAGTGAATTGAAGGATTGCCTTTCCAACGACGCAAACTGTCATACAGGAATTTCCATTAACCAACTCATGCCTATGATCCCCTTTTGAGACTTGGGAGTTGGGACTAGGATTGGATTGCTTCAATAACGTAGGGGTAGGGGTAGGGTTGGGTCGGGTCTATAGCGTTTGATTTAGTCCCTCATTGTTCGGGACATTCGTGTACCAATTTTGTACCACAAAATTATAAAATACTTATTATTTTATATTAAAAGACTCGATTTGAAGTGATTGATATAATAATTAACAGTACAAGTGATCGGAAGTGAATCAACACTAACATAATTAAATAATAGGAAAAATGGTAACTTTGGTCCATTTTGTTTGGACATATTGCACGGTCACTTACGTTTCACATTTGGTCTATGTGACATGTTATGACCAATTTTAGTATTCAAATAGGAGGTCCACGTTTATGGCGGTCTTTGAAATGAAAGTTGAATTTTTTTTGTAATTTTCATATTATTTAGAGACCCGTGTAATAATTTTTACGCATAGAGATAGATTTCGGTTATGAACAACGAGTCAACAGACTATTACACGGATCAGTAAAGAATATAGAAATCATGAAAAAATTTCTTCTTTTTTCGTTTTGAAAGACCCCCAAAAACAACTGACATTCTATTTGACTGTTTAAAATTTACTATAGGAGGCCATCGACAAAAACTGCAACAAACAATATGCAAACGTAAAAGACTATTTTTTCAACAAGGAAACGTAAGGACTGAAAATGCAACATATCCAAATAAAATGTACCAAAATTGCTATTCATCTGTTTCACGATGTCACTTTGGAGAGTTTCATACCGTTGGGCATAATTTTTCCACAGGCACATATAAGAAAAGGTGAAGGCCCCTTGGGAGAACACTTCCAAAGTTCCAAGCAGAGAAGTCAAGAATGGGACAAATTTCTTTACAGGTCACAATGATAAAACAATAATAACCATATATGTACCAACTCAAATTCACAGGTGGTTTTCCTACGTTGTAAGAAAACTGATTTTCTAGGAAAGAAAGCAGATGAAAGTGCATCCCCCGATTCTCCTTAAATATTAACAGCAAAAAAAGAGAAAAAGCCCAGCATTCTCAGCATCAAAGAACGAAAATCTCAATTTACAGGAAAAAAGTATTACTTTGAGCCACAAAGCACCAAAAGAATTCTCAGAAATGGGAAAAACTGAAAATGCAAAGGCTGTTCAATACGTATGTATATATAATAAGGTTTCAATTTGGCTTCACTTAAAAATACAACTAAGCATGACCTCTTTCACTCTTCTTCCATCCAGTTACTCTTACAGTCGTCGTCGTCGTCGTCTTCATCTACCAAACCAAAATCAGCAACCAATATCCCCTGCGTGGCGAAGCTTTTCTTCACTGTGTGAGCAGCTTCGAGTCGCATGCCACTATCTTCACCCGGCTGACGTTTTCCTGACACTCGTCACTCTTGAAAATAGCATTTTGTAAGATGAATGTCCAAACATTGTCACAGAATCTGTAGGTATGAAGATGCCCCTGATGGAAAGTCCGGGAACAAGTTAGGAAGAGCAAGTAGTTAATGGTTATTACCATAGCTTCAGTCTATCAGCTGTAGAACGACAATGAAAGATCTATCCAACATCTGGAAAACCCTGAGACTAGTTGACACCAGAACACTAGTCCATCACGACCAAACAGAACCCAAGTTAAAAATAAAGATCAGTTTTGAGGAACAATTGTCACTGAATTCCAAACAAAATATGGGGAGCAAGCCTTAAAGAGTAAGTAGCATGAAATTACTTGCAGATGAAGTAGAAAAAAGCTAGCTTTGATTGCAGCAACCAACTAAGCCAGAGAATCTCATGACAGACATGACAATGGGGGAACAAGGACTCATATATCAGACTAAATATTACTCCTGTTTCTGCGGCCGTTTACAACCAACCAAAAACTTCTCCATCTACATGCTCACAAGCACAGCTGAAAAGCTGTCTACTCAAAACACCCTTGTGACTAGTAAAACATTAAGGATAGATAAAATATAATTGGCAATATAGTAAAGGACACAGCAGATGGGATAGAAAATGAGAATCGCATGTGAAATGATCCTGTTGATCCAGACCAACTTGTAGCAATGAAAAAGATAGCTACACTTGAATTCAGAATGACATGGAAGAGTAGATAATAGGCAGTAAGAAATAGTCCTAATCCTACGGAGTATGAACATGAATGGAGCATGCGTAAAAACAATCCAATTTCTAACACCTAAAATCATGAGCTGACCAATAAAGCAACAGAACAATATGCCACAAACATACACAAACTCCAAAAAGGAAAAAGAATTCTCCTACATGCAAAGGACCTGCTCCTGCAGCAGGAGAAAAGAATTCAAACTCATAGCAACACAATTTAAATAATAGTGTGATCCTTTTCATGCCTATTGCACACATCTACAAAATAGATACCCTTTTGCGTAAAAGGAAACTATTGAGATTCCAGCTACAGTAAGAATTTCTTAATTTTTTGTGATAAGTGCTGCACAAAGTTAACTTGAAATGTCAGAACAATGGGAAGTAACAGATTTTCTTCATGGAAAGTTCATGCTGCAGAGAGTACTCTACTCACCACCTAAGTGTCCAAAAATATGGTTCCACAGGTGTAGACGCATGGAAGCCATCCAAATGGAGGCTGCTTGTAGGAGCACACACATGAAATACATATATATGAACACATTCTCTTTGCTATTTACTTTCAGCAAGAATAACATAAAAGGTAACTGTCCAAATGAGCACCTGTAATAGGTGGTGAAATTAAAACTGAACTGGAAGTTCGGAAGGCTGAACTCAGGTCCTGAAATTTGTACATCCTTTAAGATATTCTTTCAGGTATAAGTTTTTAACCAAAATATGAAGTGAAAGTTGCATCAGTAATGAATTCACAAACTTGATAAAGGAAGAGTTAAGATATTTATAGTATTTCAGAAATAGAATACATTCACATCAAACAAAATGTGAAGTTTTCATAAAGGCTTCATGCACAAAGGAGCAATCATATAAATCTGAGTGAACTCCACAACAATCAAAGCATAATAACTGCCATGTAACCACATGTTTCATGTTCCAATGTAGGGAAGGAACGCAGCAGCATCACATAAAATCTGACAAAACAGAAAGCAGACTACTTCCAAATTGCTTCAAAACCAGTGCCAGATAATGCCAAGTAACAGAGCCAGAATCCAATCTCCTAGATTTCAATAGCAAATGAAAATTCAAGCATATAAAAACCATGCGTTAGTCAGTTGGCTTACTGTTCGCAACACAATATATCCAGAAGGTCAGGTAAGAGAACAGATCCGGAATCAACCATTATAACAATATCCATTAGTAATCAATCATTCATTCTTATCCAACTATAGAGGTCAGTGTCAAAAGAGGAAAGATAAAAAAAGAGAGACAGACATGTCAGATAAATAGAATAAATGCACCAAATAGTAAATGAACTAAACCCAAAATAAAAAAATAAAAATTCTTCTACAACCTAGGCAAAGAAATCCAAAAGCATATATTTTCACCTTGATTGAAACTTTGCTCTTCACTTGACTTTCAAGAGCTTCAGTCATCGACTGCCAATAATTTAACAAAAGAATTCAACATTTAACAACATGGAAAATAAAAAACAAAAATCAACGCACACGAGAAAACCTTTATGAACATCGCATTCTATAAATAGAGATGAAAATAAACCTTGTCGAATTGAACAAGGACTTGAATAGCAAGCTCAGGGCTCAGAATACCGTTCTGAACCATCTCATCCAGTGTCTCCGTCAAGCACATCCCGATCGTCGATCTCCGATACAGCTCAAACGTCGCCATATCCCTTCTTTTCCTGAAATCATAAAAAATTCCCAGTAATCAAACCAAAAAACCAGTATAATTATAATCCGACAAACTTTCCTTCCATATTCACAATCAAAACGCATCAATTACAAAAAACAAAGCTATATCTATCAAAAATTGAGATCCGTCAATAAGAGAAAAGCCATACGCGCAGCAGCAGGGGGTGGTGTGTGAATGTGGAAGAGAGAAAGGAAGTTACGATCGAAGGCTAGAGAGATTGAGAGAAGGAGCAGTGAGCGTCCGAGTTGGAAGAACAGTGAAGAGAGGGATAGAGGGAGATGGATTGGGGCCTTTTATACCCTAGATTTCATAGCTGGGGGCTTATATAGGGGGGACTCGAATGGTAGAAGAAGGAGGATGCTTAAAATGACGTTATTGCCCATGTCGTTTGCCAATATTTACGGTGAAGGTTATATACTTATATATACATTATGCTAATGATTTTAATTAATCACATGATTATTAATTTCACCTTTAACATAATTTAACAGAATTTTTAATTGGAGGACACTTTTTACTAAACACATGACACTTTTTAAAAAATTATACATTTGAAATTATTTTTTTGCCCTTTCCATTTTACAACTTCCTTATCCATCTCCATTCTGTATGAGTAATGTGTTTAGCAATGTTTTTGGCTGTTTTGTGTGTTTTTCGGCTTTTTTGTGTAAATTTTATGTTAAATTCTATATTAATTAGCCGAAAACTGTCAAGAAAATCGCTTGGACGAAGCGATTCTTTTAAGAAGAATTGCTTTGGATAGGCGATTGTTGAATATACTTTTAAGAAAAAAAACAATTTTAAAAAGAATCGCCTATGGGAAAGAATCGACTCATCCAAGCGATTCTTTCCCAAAGAATCGCCCGGTTGGGGTGATTTTTTTTAAATAATCGCCTCATCCAGGCGATTATTTGGGAAAGAATCGCCTCCGCCGAGCAATTAAATGAGATTTTTTTTACCACAGGACATCAATGTATTCCTATTTAATCGCTCTGGGGAGGCGATTCTTTCCCTGGGCCGATTCTATGGGAAAGAATCGCCTGGATGAGGCGATTCTTTGGAAAATAATCGCTTGGATGAGACGATTCTCTCATTTTAAATTGCCTGGAGAGTAAAAATATATAAGGATATTATTGTCTTTTCACCATTTAAAATTTTAAAAAGTATTCTGTGTTTAGTAAAACATGTCCTGCAATTAACATGCCCTAATTTAATTAGTGTGTCTATTATGGATATCGATGTTTACGCAAGAAACAACTTTGGTTATTTTTTTGGGTTTAATTTATGTAATAATCAGTGTACATTTGTCGCACACGAATGAAAATAATGGAAGTAGTTAAATGATTTTAATTAGCAAAAATTTGTATTTGAATAATGTCATTATAAAAACAAAATCGTTCACATAATCTAATATCATTAAATTAAGGAGAACCCAAATATGATATTCTGTAAAAATAATAATGATAATGAAAATTTGATAATTTTTTTTTAATAATCTTAATTCAAAAAATTTATGATTCACATAAAAAATGGCTAAAGAAAAGACATTGGCTTTTAAGGTTGAGGCTAGAGCAATGTGTATTCCAAAAAAAGAAAAGAAAAGGAAGGTAGAGCAATGGGCCTATGATGGGCTTAAGGGCCTGTTCTTTATGCAGTTCTGAGAACATGCCTCAGAATTTGTTCTCAGCCAACCTAGGTCTGAGCCCATTTTTAAGAAACAGGGTTCTGAGAACTGGGTTGTAACCCAGTTCTCAGCCCAAGCTAAAGAACACGGGTCTCAACCCAAAATTTTTTCCAATACTTTTTTTAAAAATCTTTACTTTTATTTTACTTTTATAGTAAATAACCCCCAATCTTTCATTTTTACATATTCAACCAAAATTTTTTTTTCAGTATAATAATATTTCTAAAATACTAATTGTTTATGATATATTTAAATTTACATAATATTTTTAGTTTAACATAGTTTAATATTTAATTTTTCTTATTTAATTTTTAAAAAAAAATAAGTTGGGGCTGACATTTAAGAACCACAAAATAGCAGGGGCCTATTTGTAAAAAAGACGATGAACAGTGTCGGACACTGTTCGTCTTCCCCAGCACAAATTTTTTTTTCTTTCTCAGTTTTTAGTTTCCTTTTTCCAGCAGCAAATGTAGTTCGCTTTTTTTCTTTCTTCTTTTTCCGGCAACACGTTCCGGTCTTCGTGCAGACATTGTCCTTTTGTTCGATTTCGTTGAGGGCAAAATTTCTCCGAAATCCCTAGGATCCAAATCGGAGGAGAACGCGTCAGTGGGGAAAGCAACAGCACAAAACTTCAACGACCCATAACCTTGTCGGCAAACTTACCTCACTTCCCCGAAGCTCCGCACCGATTTTGAGAAATATTGGTCGACTCGGTGGAGAATCGAATTTTCCCAAAATTCGTACAGGAAAAACCAAGCAGCTCAAATAGTTTCCAGAAGAAGTCCTTGATTCCAAAGGTTTTTGGTCTTTTGATAAAGAGAAAACGGAGGGAGTTCAGTGGCCGGCTTGGGTGGGGATGTTTGGCGGAAGGAAAAAAAAATGGAACGCTGAGGAAGGGATTTCTGGGGCTCAAACCTAAGGTAAGGCTTGGGTTTGAGTTCTGCGAAAAGAAACATGGGTCTGACCCAAATGCCCATATTTTAGGACTTAGACCCAAAAATACTCCAGACCCAGGTCTCACCCCTCTCAAGAGAACAGGCCTAAAAGGTCCAAGCCTTGGTTAGCCTATGCCCTATGGAATCAATATTCAATATACTCCATCTGTCCCATTAAACTACACCGTGTATCGAATTTAGACTCTAATGTATATAGTTTAGCTGTTGATATTTTGTGATTATAAACTTATATCTGATATACGTATTGCATATCAAGTTTAGTCTCTCATGTATCCATTTTAGCGGCTATGTATGTCAGTTATGAACTTAACCTATGATGTATCGCATATCAAGTTTAGTTTATGATATTTCGAATATAGCTGCCGATAATGTATTACAATTACGTTAAAACGATATGTCGTGAGAAAATCACGCATATTAAATGCAGGTTGCAATATACTTAACAAATTTATCTGTTGAAGTATCACAATATTATTGTGTTAAAATAAAATATATTAACAACACTATACATATATCGAATTTAGCCTAAAACGTTCTCAATTTCAATACGTAACAACTTACTTTTTAATATTCCTTGAAAGGAAATGATCCCCAAGCTGAGACAAAGCCACCTCATATACAATTTCCAGAAACGTGGCAAATCCTGACGCTATCGCTGCCCACATTCACCTCTTTCTTTTCTCTTCTCTTCTCAATAGTTAATTAATTAATGAAATCAGCAAAAACAAAACTTTCACTCTTTGCCAACAGAAAGAGAGAAATAAAAGATTAGCGTTCGTACTCGGAGCTCAATAATGGAGGAAGTTCATCCAAGAAATTCAGGGCCAAATAATGACTCAGTGGCTTCTACTTTCAAGAGGGAATGCATATCAATCGCAGCTACTCTGCGACAGGGTTTTCGCTACACGAAAGCCTTTTTTGCTGGTCAGGTGAGTTTACTGGATCGATCAATCGTATATGAGTTGATGAGTCATTTTTAACATGTTGATCGAGTTTGTGTCGTGTTTTCGGGCCAACTGATTGATTGTTGCTGCACGCAGGCGAAGAAAATGACAGCGAAAAATGAGACGGAAGCTGCTGAAGCCGATCTGCTAACCTCAAAAATGCAAGTGGATGCTGCTGATGAAGCCGAGAATGCCAAGAAGCGAATTTATGATAAATCCTATTGAAAAATTGATCCATGTTTTCTATCATCTAATGAAGTAATAATATTTCCTTGGCCAAGGTTTTGTTATTTTTTAGATTTTTTCTTCTGAATTATCAACTATTACAAGTGGATTTCATTGCCGGGAATGGGAAGAAAGAAGCTGGGGTGTCCACTTATAAGGTTCTGCCCGCCTGCTCACGAATAGGCTGGTTAAACCAGGTTTGTTACGCATCAAAGCTGTTTAGACACTCGTTCATTTCATAAATTTGGGGAAATGAGCATATATATATATATATATATATAGAGCTAAAATGTAATGGGAAGGACGTAACATTACCACTTAACAACTATAATTTAAGATATTCGATAAATTTTTACTGTGCGAATATCATGTCAATCACTTTTCGTAATACAAATTTATATGTTCGGATATTTTTAACTTGTGAGTATAACGTAAATCACTTATTCAAGAGCTATATATCCGGGGCAGGAGATTCAAGGCGGATATAGTCATACATAATCCCATGGAGAGCGGTGTCGTTTTTAGCTTGAGTGAGATATATAGTATTGTTGCCTTGCAGGATTTGGGAGGCCTGAATTTCCACATTGAACAGCCAATATAGCCCATGAATCCCATGTCTTGCGATGGCATTGTCGGATCCTATTGATACAGTAGTGAAGTGGGGCGGATCCTCAGTCGGGTCATTGACCCGAACCTGCGAGAGATGAAGACAATTAAGTACTAGAAAGAGAAATACTCCATTTGGTAATAATGTTTAGAGAATTGAATTGATTGGGTTGTTTGTTTACCTGCAACTCAGAAACATTAGCGGAAGACAGCGCAATTCGGAGTTTATATGTTCCAGATTGAACAACGTTGTCAACTTCGAATCTTATTTGCCATGTTGCCGATTTGAAGGAGTTGTCTCCTATTTTTCTGCAAGGAAACGATATTTTAACAGTTAAATTAGATAATTAAGCTTGCTATCGAATAGTTGGATACAAGTTTTTGCGTTTAATTCAACCTGACATAGTACCTGTTTACATGAGCATAAAACCAATCTTTACTATAGTCACTAGTGCCAATTGTATATACTAAATCACCCTCTGGATATAGGTCTGCATATCTCTCCCACAGCCCATAC